>OZ014524.1:385661016-386861016 GCA_963966055.1 Lathyrus aphaca | reverse complement strand
AAGATATTTATTAGAACTTCTATTCTATAACAATCTTTGTTATCATCAAAACACTTGGAGGTTCAGAACCATAATTGTTCTAACACTCATCTCAGTGTTATTTCATCCCCATCGCCTTTCTCTATGTGGGGAATTGATATGATTGGTATGATTTAACCCAAGGCTTCGAATGGGCATCGTTTTATTCTTGTGGCTATTGACTACTTTACCAAGTGGGTGGAAGCGACATCGTTTGCTAATGTGACCAAGCAAGTTGTGCTTCGGATTATTAAGAATAATATTATCTGTAGATATGATGTTTTGAATAGAATCATTACTGATAATGGTTCGAACTTGAATAATAAGATGATGAAAGAGCTTTGTAAAGAATTCAAGATTCAACACCACAATTCTTCTCCTTATAGACCGAAGATGAATGGGGTTGTTGAAGCTGCGAATAAGAATATTAAGAAGATCATTCAGAAGATGGTTGTAACATATACAGACTAGAATGAGCTACTACCTTTTGCTTTGCATGGGTATTGTACATCTATCCACACTTCAATAGGGGAAACCCCTTTCTCACTAGTTAATGGTACATAAGTAGTGCTCCCCATCGAGGTTGAGATCCCATCAATGAGAGTTCTGATGGAAGCCAAGTTGACTGAGGTTGAATGGTGTCAGAGTATATTTGATCAGTTAAATTTGATTGAGGAAAAGAGAATAACAACTTTATGTCATGGTCGGTTGTACTAGAAAAGTATGAAGAAAGCTTTTGACAAGAAGGTCAAACCTCATGTATTCAGAGAATGCAACCTCGTGCTAAAAAAGATTCAGTCTTTCATTACAGATTCTCGGGGAAAGTGGACTCCGAACTAAAAGATAAAAGAACAACTCTCTAATTCGAAAACCCGAAAGGGAGGCTTAGGAAAAAAGGAGCGTCTCAGTGGATTGAAAACCAGAAAGGGCAGTCCAGGGAAAAATTAGAGACTTAAACTGAAATAATTATCCCGGTAGATTGAAAACCCGAAAGGGCAATCTAGGAAAAAGTTAGGGATCATAGCAAGTAACTGCATCGACAGACTGGATCACTTGAAACAACCAAGGATTTTATATTTTATTTCTCAGCAGAATTACCTATCAAAGATTCTTATTCACTCATTCTTGACTGAAGTTTCGGACACAGTGGAGTTCAAAGTTGATAGGGAGAATAATGATCATTGTATTTCAATGTATCATTTTTCCATGTATTTACCATTTTTCAAAATTTGTAATGATTTATGGAGTCATGTCATTTGCTGACTACCATTCTATCAATGAATTTGAGCTTTTATCCAATTGTTTTCAATTCTTTATATTGTTTCTGTTTACAAAATTCCATTTATTTTTTATGATGATTTTTGAAACAAATTTAATAAATTGAATTTTTGAAGATTATAAAAACAATTTCCTTTTGATATATGAATAAAGAAAGAATATCAACGGAAATTCCAAGGATGGTAAAATCTTGATGTGTGTACTTGTCCCTCCCAGAGCAGGAATTAATCCATTTGTTTCCATGCGGAATTCTTGAATAGTACTGGTATTTTGATAATAATGATGGTTTACCTCCCAACATCAAGAAGGAGTGGGAATTAGTTACTGTATGACTGTTCCCAGTTTGAATTCCAATTTTTCTTCCCTAGTTTGAGTTCCAATTTATCTTTGACTTGAGAAGCAATGTTTATGTAGGGAATCCTCAATCGAGTTCTTGTTCCTCAGCTTGAGTTGTTTGTATCCCTTAGCAGAAGTATTGGTATAGCAGTCAGTTTAGAGGTTTTCTTTTACCCAGTGGTAGGTATTGATTTAAAATCCATCGCAATTGTATGTTGGCCATGATGTTAACTTCTGGCGTCCCTATGTGGGTCGGTAAGTCCAATATTTTTTTTGATATGATTGACTTCCATGGGTCTTTTTATCAGATCCCCAACATGTCTGCATGTGATGATTTCCAACAAGTTTCTATGTAATCCTCATCAAGTCTTGCATCCTTTCCCCATTAAGTATTTTAATGGAATGTGTACATTAAGGAATTGGAAAATGGAGAGTTAGGGCAAGAAACAAGGGAACTATTCCTATAAGGGTGTCTAATCATGAGAGGGTAGTGAGGGGTCCTTACTCTCTTAGGTTAGTCTTATGTCGTGTTATGATTGTTGTTAATTTGTGAGCAATATTGTGAGGAATGAATTGTAATTGTTGTGGCTATAGCAATTGATATTTGTTAATGATGGTAATGTATGAAATTGTGAATTTATTGGTGTTATTATATGAATATAAGTGGTATTTGATATTATTATGTTTATGATTGAGTTTAAAACCATATAATATTTTGTTGTGATGATTTCATGGATGTTTTGGGGTTGAGGAAAATGAAAATCCTATTGGAAATTTCAGAAAAACAACTTTTTAGCAACGCCTTCGTGCACGGTTTTAATCATAACTTTCAACTCATAAGTCATTTTGGGATGAGTTTTGAATCGTTGGGTAGCTGGATTAGAAGACTATAAATTTGTTTCAGGGATAAAAAAATCTGGTGATCATTTCATGGAATTATTTGGGGTTGAATAAGATGAAAAACGTGCAGGAAATTTCAGAAAACAACAACCTTTTAGTAACGTCTTCGTTCACGGTTTTGATCATAACTTTGAATTCGTAAATCATTTTGGAATGAGGTTTGAAGCATTGGGTAGCTGAAATAAAGGGCTATAACTTTGTTTCGGGGATAAAATATTTTTGGTAATGATTTCATGGATGTTTTTTGGATTAAAGAAGATGAAAATCGTGATGAAAATTTCATAAAAACAACAACCTTTTAGTACTGCCTTTGTGCACGGTTTTGATCATTACTTTCAACTCGTAAATCACTTTGGGACGGTGTTTGAAGCGTTTAATAACTCAAACAGAGGGCTATAACTTTGTTTTGGGGATAAAATATTTTTAACGATTTTATCAGAGGTCGGTAGCAGGTGGGAAAGATGTGTATGAGGGGACAAATAAAGACGAGGTCTATATTGACAAATTATTTGATGTGTTGTGAATAATTAGGGATGAGTATTTGATTATATTGATGATAGTCCAAAAGGGTAGATTACGTTAAGCATGGATGCAAATGTGTGATCGATTATGAATCACTAAATACTATTATAATAGCTGTGTTAATTACATTATTATTATGTCATGCATTCATTGTTGACATGTTGAAGGAGATAAGTCATAGGTCCGAAAGGGGGGGGGGGGGGGTGAAAGTATTATCTGGAACTCAGAAGAGGGAGTTTGGGATTTCGAAAGGGGAATCGAGTTCATATGATGAACCGTTGATGAGGATTGATACCATATGCATCATGTAATGTTGTCAGGTTTCATTGCATTGTAATTATTTTGTGTTTGTGCATTTATTGTGGTGAGATTGTGATTGCGAATGAATGTGATTTGTGTGTTAAAATACTATTCTTTTAATCATTATTGATATAGGGGGTCCAAAAGTTTAAAAATAAATGAAATTCAAAATATGTAAGTCCCCTAGAGTAAAAGCCCCTAAAATTCAAGTAGAGTCTCTAGGCCTCAACATTTTCAAAAGTTGACTTTTTTCGAAGAAAAAAATTGTTTTATCATTAAAAAAAAGATTTTTTTAATTTGAAAAAATCTTTTTTTTTTCATTTTAAAAAAAAACAACTTTTTTTATTTTTGGAAAAAATCATTTTTATTAAAAAAATTCATTTTTTTAATTTGAAAAAAATCAAATTTTTTTATTTTCGAAAATAAATAAACATATTTTTTAATTTTAAAAAGCTTTCTTTATTATTTGGTTTAGGTAAGAAATGACTATTTTGTATTCTTAAACAAATTGACTTTTTTTTCCTCCGAATAATAAATATATGAGGACACTTAAAAATAATTGGTGAAAAAATTATTCATTTTTTAGGTCATAGAGAAAGGGCCAAGTAAAAGGCCGAATTATTGAGGCTTTATAATATAGGATTTTTTTTAATACCTCTTATTAGAAAAGTTTACTCTATACCCCTACAGCTATACCAATATCCCTACAATTTATTAAAAATATCTATTTTGCCCTTATTTATTTTTAATTAATTTTTTTTTTACTTTTTATTGTTCGTGTCAATTTTTATTCATCGCAAAACTTGCTGAAAGTGTACCGGAACACTTAGGACAAGATTTATGTTCTTAATAATACCATCTGGATGTATTATCAAGACACCAAAATACTTTTTGAAAGTGTTTAGGTTAAAAAATATTCTAAATGAATTTCGGCAACGGTTAAAAACCGTGGGCTAAAGTACTGAATATCGTTCTGGAACACTTTTCGAAAGTGTTCCGGTTAAAAAAAATTCTAAATGAGTTTCGGCAATGGTTAAAAACCGTAGACTAAAGTTCTGAATATCATTCTGGAACACTTTTTAAAAGTGTTCCGGTCAAAAAAATTTAAATGAGTTTCTGCAACGGTTAAAAACTTTGGCCTAAAGTAACGAATATCATTACCAAAACACTTTAAAAAAGTGTTCCGAAATGATATTCTTAACTTTAGGCTACGGTTTTTAACCGTTGCAGAAACTCATTTAGAAATTTTTTTAGCAAGAACACTTTCAAAAAGTGTTATAGAATGATATTCAGTACTTTATGCCACAATTTTTAACCGTTGCTGAAATTCATTTAGAATTATTTTTAATCGGAACATTTTCAAAAAATATTTTGGTGTTTTGATAATACATTCAAATGGTATTATTAAGACCAGAAGTCTTGGTCTAAATGGTATTATAAAGACAAAATTGACATTTTAAAAAAATTGTAGGGTTATTGATATAACTGTAGGGGTATAGGGTAAACTTTCCCTCTTATTATTATACACTCTTTACTATGAATGAATTGCTCACTCTTTTTGTGTTTGTGGTGTCAGTGCTCCATCAGAGTAAAGACAATCTGGTATTTGAGTAGTTTGAGATGTACATCATGTTACTATCGGTTGAGTCTATTAGTGGAGTTTCTCTTATACGTAATCTTTATGTTATTATGTTACGTATATTTTAATTTAAAGTAATTATTGAACCACTTTTGGTATGGGTGATTTGTTGAGGCTATGAATGTCATACTTTACTTTTGTTTAATTCCACTATTTGGACTATAATTTTTTATTAAATGAAGTAACAGATATGAAGTGACATTCTACTCGAATAGAATTATTTTTTATTTATTAATTAATGAGTCAGAAAATAGGGTATTGTACGACACACAAGTAGTGTTTTTCTAGCGAGGCATTAAAGAAAAAAGGGTTTTTAATCCTCTTAAAATTTTGGATAACAAGGCTACAAGATCTATTGACGGTTGTTCTTAGAGCTAAATGTTCGCTAAAGAAGGCTCTAGATCTTTTAAAGAAGGCTCTAGAACTTTCAAATCCTAGGGGTAACTCAAAAATCTAAAGGACCGACTTATCGGTACAAACAATTCTAACTAAAAAATCATATACTTGTGATTTTCTTTAACTTGAGCGTCAGAGTGTTATACTTCTTTTCTCATCTCGTTTGGATTGATGCTTTGATCTTCCGTTGACAACAACCCGAAAAGAGAAAGGTCCGATTATCCAAATTAGAAACACTTTTTTATATTAAGGACTAGAAGGAGTAATTGTTCTGTGTGTTGACTATTGAAAATCTCAAGGCCACAACGACCAAATATCACTCACTGTACGATTAAAAAACTTTGATAACAAGAACAAAAATGAACATTGTATTATTGAGGAATAACTAAAAATAATAATTAAACAAACAAATCTGAATATGAAAATCACATACATATCCTTATACACTAATAAACACAGAATTCAAAAACCACATAAAAGATAGAAGAAACAAAATGAAGAAACAATTACAACACCTTCTACAACATAAATTATCTTATAAACAACATTGTCTACGATTGCTGTTCGTAGATGAAGTCGTTTCCATTGAAACACATTAGAGAATTTCCATGGTCGCAACTGCTCTTTCCTCGTCTTCTTAAACGACCAACTTGTCTTCATCATATGATAACTCAACTTAGTATTGTTTTTCTATGTTTTTGTCGTTAATTTCTAAGTAACAACTATAGATAACTTATATGCACATAGAAAAAGGAAGTGTGGATGCATTTATATACATAATAGAAAAAGAATATTATGCAAGTTAGTGCTTTGGACGCTTCAAGTATAAGAGAAGTATTGGCTGGCTCTGGCTGTGTTTTCTTGCTGGCCTAAGATTACACGTAAATTAGTACTTTAGTTCTGGACTGGTCCTTCTGTAGATTCTGTGCATTTATTGATAAAAGATGTTTTTATGTTGCGGAATGTTTTTCTACGAACGTCCAAATATTGGAAATTTAAAAATTTAGAATCTTATTGCTTTATTTTCTTTGTATGCCATTTTTAATTTATAGACTAATTAATTATTTTTCAGGTTTTGGTTTAAATATTTTTTATTATATATAGTATTGATTTTGTAGAAATTGTGTTGCGATTAAAGAAAATCAGGCATGCTATTCTTACACTGATTCTGGCTTACACTGTTGATGATAAACAAAGCCACAAATTCTTACACAACAACCAATATAAAATAAATTATTAAAAAAATAAAAATGATATATTTTACCTATACTAATACGGTGTAGGTGTGAAAACCAGTGTCAAAATAACCTTTCTCAAAGAAAATATAAAGGTAAATGATTTAAATACCTTGGCAAATCAAGGTTAGTTCATCTATTTAGTTTTTTACTTATTTGGCGGACAACACATTTCTTATCCAATTCTATCATGAATGGAATCTCGAGAGGGTGTACCAGGATGGTCCTTGGTTGTTTGACAATTTCATGCTAGTTTTGCGCAACATCAAATTCGGGGAGGAGTCCCCCAACCAGTCGTTAAATGAGGTGGAAATCTGGGTTCAAGTGCACCAATTTCCATTCGGTTTTATGAACGATGTGATTGGATTACTTATTGGCAATCACATTGGAAAGTTTATCGCTTATAATGAACAAAATATCATTGTGACGTTGAGAAGATATATGAGAATCAAAGTTGTGATTAACATCCATGAGCCGTTGAAGAAGGGGTTGATCTTTGAGAGGCTAGTCTGTGATAACATACATGTGTAAACACCCCAAATTTGCCCTCAATTTTTCTCACACCATGGCTTATGATCTTTCATATTGCATTTGCATAAGCACATCATCTCACATTGCATATTTTGTTTCACTGCATAAGTTGCATAGCTAGGGTTTGTGATCAGATGAATCCAAAGAAGTGATCTGAGCCATCTCAAAGTCCTTGAAGCTTGTCAAGAGGGTCCATGTGTGTTCTATGATCATAATATGCTCCCCAAGGTTCTTAGAGTCAAAAAATCAGAAAGCATTGCAAAGGCATAGAGGCTGACTGAGCAGTTTCTACATAGATGGCCTAAAATTAGGGTTTTGGGTTTGAGGCCCTTAATCTCAATTTTTTTGGTCATTCTTGATTCCAATGGTCTTTATATGTTATAAGGAGCATGTGTACCAAATTTGATGAAGAAATTCATTGTGGAAGTCATCTGATCAACTGGTAACTTGTTGTGCAAGAAAAGTCAGAATCAGGGCATCTGAGGCCACCAACAAGGGCATCAAAGGGTCATCCTCATCATTTTGAGGTTCTATAATCTTTATTTGATCTTAGAAGTGGTTATAAGTTCACAAGATTGAAGAATTTCAAGCCATTTGCAAACTTTCCATTTTTGGACATGGCTTGTAATGAAAACTTTCCATTTTGGGAAAGATTTT
Organism: Lathyrus aphaca; assembly: GCA_963966055.1. Classification (NCBI taxonomy): domain Eukaryota; kingdom Viridiplantae; phylum Streptophyta; class Magnoliopsida; order Fabales; family Fabaceae; genus Lathyrus; species Lathyrus aphaca. The sequence goes on along the minus strand of OZ014524.1, from coordinate 386,853,204 downwards.
CAACCTCCTCTTTCTTGATAAAAAAGGCTTCAAATGAAAAATATTTAAACATGAAAGTTGTAAATTGGATCTTCCCATTTTCAAAAAGTACAAGAACTCTGCTTGATTCATCCTAGAACTCAAGATATGATGATTCAAAGTTGGAAAAAATCTTATAATTTCAAGTATGTGCCAAAGAGGGATTTTTGCAAAACCAAGTTTTAAGACTTCTTGTGACCTCTAATTAATCTCTAAGCATCATAGCATGATAATGCAACTTGCCTTGATCAAATTTGTGCCTTGGATCACAAGTTTCCATGGATCATTTTCACAAAATTTTCAAAGAGGGAAAATTGCAAAAGCCATACAATCTCTTGATCCAAGTGTTGCAGATAACTCAATTCAATCCAAAGGCCTTCCATGAATCAAGCTGAGGCAGGATAAGCCTTGAAAAATCCTCTGACCCGTGCCATGCTTGTGGTACAACACTTTTAACGTTTTTGCAAATTGGCCCATACCAATCAAACTATGCCACAACAACTCTCTGAACCAATCATAGTGACTTATACAAACCCTAAGGACCTCAAAGAACATAACATTCAAGCCTGAAACCACACACACATTCAGATTGCCAAAAACCACAAAAACCTTCATCTCTTCGAATCACACTGCACAACCATCAAAACTTCAAAATTCTTCCACCATTCATATCAAAATCACTCAAGGATCATAAACCACCCTTCACAATGACTTAAAAGGCACTGAATCACAAACACAATTTTTGCCTTAGCAGAACTGAAACTCTCAAACCAGCTCATATAAACTCCATCTAAGCCTTTCAGAAGCACAAAGGGATCCATTGGAGTGGTTTTGCACAAGAGAGTAGGCCAGAAAGCTCAAAGTGAAAAAGCTTCAGCTCAGGTAGCTCCTTAGAACATTTTTTCCAGAACCTTTCTTTTATGTTATAGAATGAATCTAAATGCTCCTCTGATCATTGTGATGTCTTTACTTTTGAAAATGGTTGAGAAATAAGGATGTATGAAGCTTCTGAAATTTTTCCCGTAAAACTTGTTTGATTCGATTCTCTTTGTATGTGCAAAATAAATTGTTTTTGTGGCTTGATTCTTGTTTAATGTTGTTAGAGGGTTGATTCTGGAGATATTGGGATGTTTTCATGGCCTGTGGGGACAGTTAGAATGAGGGTGTCACCTGAGAAGACGACCTGAGCTTTTCTCCGGTCGCTTGAAAGTGATTTTCCCTAATCCATATTAATTAGCCAAGTTTAAATTCTGACCCTAGGATCTTGTGTTTAGAGCGTGTTTGGATGGTCTAGATCCTTCATTAAAACCCTAATCCAGATTATTTAATTTAATTTAATTAATTAAGTCAGGATTAATATCAACCATAGGATCACGTGTGAGTTGAGTGTTTGAATTCCAGCCATTGATCTTCCCTACCACAAGTCACGTGGACTTTGCATCCTAACCACTGATTCACTCAAAATCCAATCCCAGCCTCACCTTTTGCATACTTCTCATTTTTATTTTATTTTCCTTACATTTATTTTCATATAATTATTAAAAATAGTAAAAATGTTTATAAAAATCTCATTTTCTGCATTTTCATTTTAAATATTTTTCAAAACTCAAAAACATTTTTATTTTTTATTTTTTCATTAAAAATGTATTTTTAAATCATTTAAATGTTTTATTTAATTAATTAATTGATTTTAATTAATTAAAAATACATTTAGGTATCTAAAAATCACAAAAAAAATCATGAAGCATTCTTATACATTTAGAACAATTTACAAACCCATCACACAAATTTCTTTTTAGGTTTGATCATATTTTCACAATTTACTTTGAATTAGGGTTTATAAAATTCACATTTTTCTAACCATAACTTTCAAAAATCATTTATGGTCAACCATGATGAGTTTGCATTTGGTTCCTTTTGCATTCTTTCATACTTTGTATCTACTATCTAGGTTATTTAACTCATAATTTTGCATTGCATTTCCAAATTGTTTTGTATTTTTCCTTTAGGAGTACCCAAAAACCCTAGTTAACTTAGAAAATTCATAACTTTCTCTAGATTTAGCTTCTGACCTCCATCTTTGGGGAGTAATCTTATGTGTGTTTAGAGTTTGTTTAATTTCATTTTCAAATTTTTATCATGATGTATGCTTCTATTTTGATCATGTGCATCACATACATTCATAAAACCCTAATTTTTCATGTTCATTTGCATTCATCTTTGCATATCATCATCATATGAACTTTCCATGACATTCCATGCTCTTGTATGTCATCTTAGACATCTTAAGACATGTTTGAACATTGCTTGATTATTTCTTCATTCATTTGGTATGCTTTGCATTCATTGCATTTCATGTATGTTCATGTGTTTCTAAGCTTCTAACATGCTTCTCTTTGCATCTCATCCCTTGTATGAACATTCATAAGCATCTCATATGTCTTTGCATCATCTCATGAAACATTTACATTGCATGATTACTTCTAGTCTTGGTCATTGCATCATTACTTGTTGCATTTCATTTCATTTATTTCCTTATATGCATTCACACTAACATTTCAGGGGCTTATGGTAAGTTGTTTGGGATGTGGATTTGCCTTCACATCCCACCTCTTTTAATCTTTTCATTTGCATCTTTTATATGTATTTGAAGTGAAGTTTCTTCACTTGTTCTCTCTTGCTCCTATCTCTTTCTTTTAGGTTACTTATCTTCCTCAGGAAGTAAGTAACCTATTCCCTTTCTTTTCCTCTTTTCATCTGCTTCTTCTTCCTTGGAGGCCTCCTGAAGATCCTTCTCTTTAAGCCTCACAAACCATAGGACCATCCAAACATGATAACTTTAGGGTTGTATATAGTCTCCCCTAGCTTTTTACCTTTGAGTCTCCTTGAGTCTCTCTTCTCATCTCATAATCAGAGGCTAAAAACTTAAAGCTTTAGGACTTTGAATTAGGGTTATGCCTGTATCCTTATCTTAGGATGGACTAACCCTAATGTTTAATGGACAAGTCCCCCTCAATCTAGTCTTAAAAACATAAAACTCATTTCTTAATCCCACCTTTAATTAAAATCCATGTTTAATAAAGGCTTGTTATATAATAAATTTAATCCCTAACTATGGATTAAGTTGAGGAGTCTTCCTCAGCTTAAGTGTTCTCATCTATCATCCTTCTCTTAGGATGGTGTAATGAGTTCACTAATCCCTGATTAGAGATTAAACGCATTACTTAACACTAAACAAAAACCCAAAAACATTTAATAATTACCAAGTAGGTTAATGATCTTAATCCTATATCATCAGGGTAATTAAGTTGAGATCTTCATCTCATACTTAAGTAGGCTCATTATCCCTAATCAGGGAGGATATAATGAGTTTACAACCCTTGATTTAGGCTTAAGCTCATTATCTTATGCAAAACACCAAAAACAATAAAAAACTGAAAACACAAAAACAAACAATAAACGTCTCCTTCGGGATTCTTTTCTCATCACACTCATTCAAAAACGACAACTCGCTTCTTCCGTCTAATGCAAGACAGTTAGCACTCGAGCCAGACGAGTCACACACTTGAGCATAGACAAGCAAGCAGTTCAACAAAACCATCCAGTCTCTTTGAGTCGAACTATGATATTCTGACTTCCTCATTGCACGAGAGGATACATTGGCATAACTTAACAGTTATCGAACAAAAGTCTCTTTGTCTCCCCTCCTACCTTGCTAGGAGATTTCTACAACTCAGTTCATCAGAGGAATGAGAAGTAGAGAGGGAGGCTAGTCAGATGTTGTGCACCTCTCTTCTACAGTTGGTTGATAAGACATATGGCGAAGACGAAACTTTCCTGAATCCACACCAGACAAGGAACTGGGCTAAGAGGATGACAGCCCTTACTTCAGAAGACATCAGGTGGTGTACTCAGAACAGCAAGGGCAGGGACATAATAACAAGCTGTGGACATTATCCTAATGTGCCACTTATTGGAGTGAAGGGTTGCATCAATTACAATCCTTTACTTTTCAAAAGACAGTTGGGATATGCATTGATACATCCACCAAGGGAGCAGGACTTAGCAGAGTATCTTTATTGTGCCTTTCTGAAAAATCATGCCATTGTCCGACAAGCAGCCTGGGCTTGGGATCACATACAGACAAAAGGTACTGCTATTTTGGGTAAATGTAACAACATAGCTTCAACTCAGTACATTGAATGGTCACGCATCAGAGGACAGAACACTCGCATGCCATTCACCCTGGAGGATGTACCAGGGCCATCAACAGTAGAGCCTATAGCCACAGTGAGTTTGGAGGAATTTGAGAAGTTGAAAGAGAGGAATGATCAACTTGCTGAAGCCTTGAAGAAGACCCTTTGGGAAAGGAATGATAGTCGTCTGGACAATGCAAGGTTAGAGAAGCTCTGAATCGAGCATATAACCAAGATAGAGAAAACAGAGGACTTCATCAGAAAAGCCTGAGCGGGAGAGTTGGTATTGAAGAATGCTTGCAAAGAAGCCAAGATTCAGAAGGCCAGAGCTGAAAACTACATGGAAGAGAGTCAGGGTAGGTGGATCAGGATCACTAAAGCTCTTTTGCAAGAAGATCAGAAGACACAGGAAAAGATAGAGCAGTTGGGAGCCAATGAGAAGAAGAGTCAGGAAGCCCTGTTAGCAGCACAGAAGGAAATCTCAGAGCTGAAACTCCGGGCGGGGTTGAAGAGATCAAAAGAACAAGACAAGTATCATAAGTTGACAAGTGCCATTGCAACCAAGAACCTTCTTATCAGGACCATCACATAGCATCCAGTTGGACCAGTGACTGATGCTCTCCTGAAAGAAGTCAATGAGGATGAATTTGGGCTGGATGTTTGATTTCTCTTTTACTTGTATTTTATTTTGGTTGTACTTCAATTCTCCATGGTGATTTTGTTTGTATTCTTGACTTGATTGTATTCTGACCCGCCATGGGAACTTGTTGTAATTATAAACTATGTATTTTGGCATTTTGTAATGTTATGGTTTATGTGTTACCTGGATTTTCTCTTGGACTTCGTTCACTTCAGCATCTTCATCATTCCCAGAGGTCTGGAAGGTCAAAACCAAAGAGCCAAACCGGATACCCATGGAAGAAAAATAGACATACTGCATTGTATGCTAACTTCATCCTCATTTTTTTTGCAGGTGTTTTGTTGTTGTTTTCTCACTTTGCAGCTTGTTTTAGGAAATATTGCTCGCAGGAGGGTCTTTCCCATCAATCGCATCCACTGGTATCCGACCAGAAACAACCTTCCGAGCCTGCAAATGGATCAGCTACAGCAAGAACTGACAGATGTAAGGACTCAGATGACTGATGTGAGGATAGAAGTGAGGACTCAGATGAATCAATTCATGGTTGTGATGACTGGGCTGGCACAGACCCATGAAAGATTAAGGGAGTTAGTCGAGCGGCAAACTCCAGAAGATAACCATGCAGGCACTAGGGGTACTAGTAACAACGTGCGTGATCAACCGCAAACAAATCCACCAGTGTTTGGGCCCCACATCAACCCTGAAGTCAATGTTATTGGAAATACCTAGAGAAACACTAGAGATCGTGTTCTGCAGGAAGACCCTCAAGAAGAACAGTTTACAGTGTTAGGTGTTGGGGCTGATGAAGTCTATGATCGTCGTCTGGACGAGATATCAGAGAAGTTAAGATCCTTGGAATCCCAAAACTCTTTGGGATTTGATGTGATGGATATGGGTTTAGTGGAAGGAGTCAGGATTCCTTACAAGTTCAAACCTCCTTGCTTTGAGAAGTATAATGGTACCTCTTGTCCTCGTACCCACCTTCAATCTTTTCTGGGAAGATTGAAAGCATACACCATGGATGAGAAACTGTGGATGTTTTACTTTGAAGACAGTTTAACCGGGGCATCCAGGGAGTGGTATTCACACCTATCAAGGGCTACCGTCAGAAACTGGAAGGACTTAGCTGAAGCCTTTATATGCCAATATTAGTACAACCTGGATATGACTCCCAACAGGACCTTCCTAATGGGTATGTCTCAGTCTTCAAGAGAAAGTTTCCGTGAATACGCTCAAAGGTGGAGACAACTTGCTGCTGTTGTCCAGCCACATATGTCTGAAAGGGAAATGAATGATATGTTTATGAATACATTGCAAGGAACCTACATTGATCGACTTGATGCTTTCTCTTCTACCAGTTTTGCTGATGTGGTTATAGCTGGTGAGAGAATTGAAAGCCTATTGAAGATGGGTAAGATTTCTGACAACGATGCTAGCTCCAGGAATGCAAGGAAACCCTTTTCAGGACCTAGAAGAACGGGTGAAACGAACTCAGTACATATGGGCAGAGGTAGGCCTCAATACATGCAAAGATCAGTAGCTGTTGTCACCATTCCTGCTCCAGCACCTCAACAACAACACTTCCCACAACCACAACACTGTCCACAACAACAACAGTTTCCTCAACAATAGAGATCTTATAACAACAACTACAATCAACAACAACGTCCATTCCAGCAAAGTCCTTCACAAATCAACAGGGTTATCGACCCCATCCCGATGCCCAATGCAGCTTTACTTCCACAGTTATTGAAGCTTAACCTGGTTGAATTGAGAACCTTGACTCCACCAGATCCTCAGAATCTTCCAAGGAACTATGATATCAATGCCAAATGTGCTTTTCACTCCAATGCACCTGGCCATTCAACAGAGAAATGTAGGGCTTTGCACATGAAAGTCCAGGACTTAGTTGACTCCAAAGCTTTGAATTTTGCACCTCTACCAAATGTCACAAAGAATCCAATACCGAATCACGGTGGACCGATGATTAATGTTATCGAGGAAGACCAACTTGCAATTCTGATTGGTGACATTTTAAACATTCAAACACCACTGGCCAAAGTGAAAGCTCGGCTATTGAAGTTTCAAGTGTTTCCAGGTTATAAGTCCCATTGTGAAGCTTGCAAGATTTCTACCAATGGTTGTGCAAATCTGAGAAAGGGTATCAACAATCTTATCAGAGAAGGCATTCTATAAATCACTTCAACAGTTCCAACTCCTACAACTCCAAAAAACATCTCTCCTACAACATCAGCAAGCATCATTTTAAAGGAATCTCCTACAACATCAGCAAACATTATCTCAACAGAGTTTACTACAACAACAGCAACCATCAATGACGACATCTCAACAGTCACCATTTATTATGACCCAACAACCATTCATGTTCTGGATTATTTTGACAACAACTCACATCAACATCAACACCCACATCAACAATTTCTTGCACCTGCACCATCTCCAATTAGACCTCCTATCACAATCTATTATGATCCACAAACTGTCACAACTCCTTCTTCCGTAGCAATCAGTTTGGTTACTATCACGGTACCTGGACCAGTTCCCAATGACAACAGCAGTGTCGTGCCTTGGCATTATGGCTCAGACCTTTATTGCAATGGAAAGAAAGTCACTCTTGATTCTTCAACTTCAACACCATAAATTGATAATGTAGGGGGAGGCGGAGGCTTCACTCAAAGCGGACGTCTCTTCACTTCACAGGTTCCGAGAGTTAATGCTGAAGCAGAAGCTGCTGCTAAAGCTAAAGGCAAGAATGTGGTGCCAGAAGAACCAACTGCCAAAGAGACTCAGATGGCATCCTTTGATCAGGATGTAGACAATTTCATGAGGATTATTAAGAAGAGTGACTACAAAGTTGTGGATCAGCTTCATCAAACACCCTCCAAGATCTATATACTATCTCTGCTCATGTGTTCCGAGGCTCACAGGAATCCATTGCTCAAAGTCTTGCATGCAGCTTACGTGCCTGAGGAGATTACAATCAATCAGTTAGAAACGGTGGTTTCAAATGTCAACACTAGTCATGGACAAGTTTTTACTGATGCTGATCTGACTACGGAGGGCCGTAACCACAATAAGGCTTTACATATCACCTTAGAGTGTAAAGGTGTTGTACTTTCTCATGTCTTGGTTGACACTGGGTCATGTCTCAATGTCCTTCCAAAGAAAGCCTTGGTCAAGTTGGAATATGATGGTCTTGCACTTCGCCCGAGTAACCTAGTTGTGAGAGCCTTCGATGGTTCTAAGAGATCGGTTCTTGGAGAAATTGAGTTGCCTATGGTAATTGGCCCACAGATTTTCAAAACTATCTTCTATGTGATGGACATTCAGCTTGCCTACAGCTGTTTGTTGGGTAGACCTTGGATTCATGCCGCTGGCACAGTAACATCTACCCTTCACCAGAAGTTGAAATATGAGTGGGAAGGCAAGAATATCACCATTTGTGGAAAAGAGGACATCTTTGTCAGTCACTTGGCTACTTACAAGTACATAGAGATGGATGGGGAGATCCATGAGACAATGAGTCAGGGTTTTGAAGCTCTCAATGTCAATGAAGCAACAGCTGAAGTGTCGGGTACTTCAATTGTCTCTTACAAACAAGCTCGGAAGGTTGTTGTAGACGGGAATGCTCAAGGCTGGGGCAAGTTGCTAAAGGTTCAGATGAAAGAAGACAAATTCGGTTTGGGTTATAGACCATCCCGACATGTCTAAGAGGAGGCTGCCGAAGCTCCCAAGTTTGTGAGTGGGGGAATGCTGACCCCGAATGCTATCAACAATGTGGAAGACGAGGTTGAAAGTGACTACAACCTGGAAAGCTGGATTCGTCCAAGAGTCACAGGCTAACAAGTCCTCAACTGGTCTTCCTAGGAAATTTTAAGGGTTACTGCTGCAGAGTAATTATTATTTCCTGTTTAAGCATGCATCAAGTCCTACATCTTGCCCAAGGTGTCAGGACTCATTTTGTAATAAGGCCATATATGTATTTTGTGCAAATTAAAATTAATGAACAATGGACATCTTTTGCAAACAATCTTTTCGCTCACTGTCTTTTCATTTTTGTTATTTTCGCACAAAACAATAAATGACAATGTTTTCTTAATAAACTTCATTCACTTTTTCTAAATAAGATAAAATCAATCACTAAAATGAACAAATCTCAACCCTTGCCGAGATAGCCCTCCAGATTGCACCGACAACAACATTGTTATGATCTCGTATGACTTTGACAATCCGATTAATCAAGCAAATGAAGGGGTTGATGAAGACTATGATTTTCCTGAAGAGTTGGCCAGGTTATTGAGACAAGAGGAAAATGTGATTTCTCCTCATTAGGAGGAGGTTGTGACTATCAATCTTGGTACTGAGGAAGATGTGAAAGGGTGAAGATCGGGGCCAGTCTGCAAGCTCCAATGAAAGAACAATTCATCAATATGCTTCGAGAGTATGTCGACGTCTTTGCTTGGTCCTATCAAGATATGCCAGGTCTGGATATGGATATTTTCATGCACAGGTTTCCACTGAAAGAAGATTTTCCGCCAGTTAAACAGATGTTGTGCACGTATTCGCCCAGACATGGCCATGAAAATCAAAGAAGAAGTACAAAAGCAGTGGGACGCTGGTTTTCTTGCTGTAACTAGTTACCTGTCGTGGGTTGCTAACATTGTACCCGTACCTAAGAAGGATGGCAAGGTGCGTATGTGTGTGGATTACCGGGATCTGAACAGAGCTAGCCCGAAAGACGACTTCCCATTACCTCACATTGATGTATTGGTGGGCAACACAACTCAGTTCTCGGTATTTTCTTTCATGGACGGATTTTCTGGATACAATCAGATCAAGATGTCACCTAAAGACATGGAGAAGACAACTTTCATCACACCTTGGGGCACGTTCTGTTACAAGGTAATGTCGTTCGGTCTGAAGAACGCCGGTGCAACATATCAATGGGCTATGGTAAAATTATTCCACGATATGATCCATAAAGAAATCTAGTTCTACGTGGATGACATGATTGCCAAGTCCCTCACAGAAGAAGACCATTTGGTGAATCTGTTGAAATTGTTCAAGCATCTGAGGAAGTATCAGCTAAGGTTGAACCCCAACAAATGCACATTCGGGGTACATTCTGGTAAGCTACTGGGTTTTATTGTAAGTGAAAAAGGAATTGAGGTTGATCCCGATAAAGTCAAAGCTATTCAGGAAATGCCTGCACCTAAGACTGAGAAAGAAGTTTGAGGGTTCTTAGGTAGATTGAACTACATCTCAAGGTTCATATCTCATTTCACTGCAACCTGCGAACCCTTGTTCAAACTGCTAAGAAAGGAACAAACAGTCAGGTGGAACGATGATTGTTAGAAAGCTTTCGACAAGATCAAGAAATATATGCAAGAACCTCCAATTCTCACGCCTCCAGTTGAAGGAAGACCTCTAATCATGTACCTGACAGTATTAGAAGAGTCGATGGGGTGTGTGTTGGGCCAGCATGACGAGTCTGGTCGAAAAGAGTATGCAATATACTACCTAAGCAAAAAGTTTACCTACTGTGAACAACGTTATTCACTGCTCGAGAAAACTTGTTGTGCTTTAGCATGGGCTGCTCGCCGACTAAGACAATATATGTTGACTCATACTACCTTATTGATCTCAAAGATGAACCCAGTCAAGTACATATTTGAGAAGCCAACACTTACCGGAAGGGTTGCAAGATGGAAAATGATCCTAATAGAGTATGACATTTAGTACATATCTCAAAAGGCCATCAAAGGCAATGTATTGTCTGACTATCTGGCCGAACAACCCATTGATGATTACCAGCCTATGAAATTTACTTCCCTGATGAAGACATCATGTTCTTAAAGTCAAAAGATTGTGAAGATCCTATTCATCCTAAAGGGCCTGACCCAGAAGAAGCATGGACTATGATGTTTGATGGAGCAGTTAATTGCAACGGTCGTGGGGTTGGTGCAGTGCTTATTACACCTAAAGGAGTTCATATGTCTTTCTCAGCAAGGCTCACCTTTTCCTACACTAACAACGAAGCAGAATACGAAGCTTGTATCATGGGTCTTAAGGAAGCCATTGACCTCAGGATCAAAACCTTGAATGTATTCAGAGATTCAGCTTTGGTAATCAACCAGACCAACGACAAGTGGTACAGTCATCAGGAGCATCTGATTCCCTACCGTGACTATACGAGGAGATTGTTGACCTTCTTCACAACAGTTAAGCTTGAATACATCCCTCGAGATGAGAGTCAGTTTGCAGACGCTTTGGCTACCATTTCATCCATGATCAAAGTACAAGCTGCTAATTATGTACCTCGGATTTTGGTATCCAGACTGGACAGACCGACATATGTATTCTCTGTAGACACTGTCACCGATAAAAAGCCTTGGTACCATGACATCAAATGCTTCTTGGAAACTCAGACATACCCACCCGGGGCATCGTCCAACGATAAGAAGACATTAAGAAGGCTAGCCGGTAGTTTCTTCCTCAATACTGATGGTTCTTTATACAAGCGAAACTTTGACATGGTCTTGCTCAGATATGTTGACAAGAAGGAAGCAGGCCTACTGATGCATGAAGTACATGAAGGTTCTTTCGATACCCATGCTGGAGGACATGCAATGGCAAACAAGTTATTAATATCGGGTTACTACTGGATCACAATGGATGCAGACTGTTGTGCCTATGCCAGAAAATGCCACAAATTCCAGATCTACGCAGATAAAGTTCATGTGCCTCCGAATCCTTTGAATGTAATGTCTTCACCTTGGCCCTTCTCCATGTGGGGCATTGATATGATTGGAAAGATCGAACTGACTGATTTAAATGGTCACAGATTCATCCTGGTAGCCATTGATTACTTCACTAAATGGGTTGAAGCAGCTTCGTATGCAAATGTCACCAGGCAAGTGGTAGCTTGATTTCTGAAAAGGGATATCATCTGTCGATATGGAGTTCCCGAGTGAATCATTATTGATAATGGTTCCAATTTGAACAACAAGATGATGGCAGAACTTTGTCGGGACTTCAAAATTTAACATCACAACTCTTCTCCTTACAGGCCAAAGATGAATGGCGCTGTCGAGGCCTCTAACAAGAATATTAAGAAGATTGTGCAAAAGATGGTAGTCACCTACAAAGACTGGCACAAAATTCTACCATTTGCCTTGCATGGGTACCGAACCTCTATCAGAACATCTACTGGGGCAACAACTTATCAGCTTGTGTATGGTATGGAAGTTGTCCTACCTGTTGAAGTTAAACTACCCTCCTTACGGGTAATGATGGATGTGAAACTGGATGAAGCAGAATGGGTCTGATCTCGATATAATCTACTGAGTCTGATTGAAGAAAAGAGATTAGCAGCTACCTGTCATGGGCAGTTATATTAGAAACTAATGAAGAAAGCCTTCGATCAGAAAGTCAGACCTCGATAATATCAAGTGGGAGAGCTTGTGCTGAAAAGACTTTTTCCTCCTCATATAGACCACAGGGGAAAATGGATGCCAAACTACGAAGGCCCATTCATAGTAACGAAAGTTTTCTCTGGTGGGCCACTGATGCTCACTACTATGGATGGTGAGGATTTCTTATCTCCTGTGAATTTAGGTGCAGTTAAAAAAATACTTCGCATAAATGACCCGCTGGACATAAAAACAGAATGTAAGTCTAGGAAAAAATAGGGCATCCCGGCGAGTCAAAAACAGAATAAAAGACTCGGGCAAAAATAAGGGAAATTGAAAAAAATGTGTACACCCGCTGAGTTGAAAAGCCACATCGGACAGCTCAGGAAAAAATGGGTATCTTGGTGGATTGAAAACCCGAAAGGGAGATCCACGCAAAATATGGGAAAAAGCGAACAATTGCATTCTGAATTCATCTGTATCATTCACAACATGGCAAGCTTCGAAAGGATAAAGCGTCGGTCAGAATCAACTTTCTTCAAAAAGCAAGATAAGAAGAACTTCAAGGTCATACAGGTCATAGCAAAGGAAGCTCACTGGAGCGTCAACTTCAACATTGCCAACAACATTATTTTCTCAATTTACAGCAATCTCCTCCTTTCAGGGATTCGCTTTTTCATTGTACTTGCCTATTCAGGTCACACAAATCAATAAAATCAGAATATTCAGTCACACATTGTTTTGTACATTTTTTGTTTAGTTTGCAAAATGTCCAAAGTTCATAATACAACACTTGCATGAAAACATATAAGCCATTTTTAATACATGCTTGCAGGAAATATGTTGCTCACAGACGAATCTAACTCGTATGACGGAATCCGGTTGAGGATACCTCAGGACATTTGTGCGTTTCTTTTTAACAGGTTGCAGGTACTCAAGACAGACAATCTTTCACAGCATGGGGCATATCAGGCATTATATCCCCAACCAAGTCAGAAATCACATCATCAACATGGTTACTTAACAAGAGTTTTTCCCCATGAAGCTATCATCCCCTTAGAGGATCCTTCGAGAAACTCATTAAGTCCCCAGCGTGTCGCTTGGACGAAGGAGTTGCAACAGATTACTTCCCAGAAGTTCTCTTCTCCTCAAGCAGGATTTCCCGAGCAATGCCTGAACTGTTCTTCCCTAGCGGAGTTTCCGAAGCCTCATCATCCCCAGCATGAGTCTCTTCAACAAAAACTTCCCCAGCCGAGATCCCCACTGAGTTCCCTAGGAAGATCGTTCGGTGATCCTCTCTCCCCACAAATCGGCCAATGATCTCTTTCGCCAGCGAAGTTCTCCCTCCAGACAGATCACCCAGAGATTTTTCTCCCTGCAGGATCCGGATCTCGGATCGGTTCTCTCGTTTTGCATAATCATATCATTTGAATCATATTTAGCAAACAAAGTGTAACATTCCGTCTAATACAGAGCATTACGGCAAAAATCAAACATTTGCATGATCATAAGCCAGGTTCGAGCCAATCACTTGCAAACATCAGAATCACTTCACCAGCAATATACAAAACTTATCCCCCGCAGACAAAGCCTGAATACCTTTTGCACACTCAATACAAATACTTGTTCATATTTGTACATATTCTTTTTCGACACTCGCCCGTGTCGTACTTCCCCAGCAAGTCAAACACTCGTCTGCTTCCCTTGCTCAATCTTTTGACACTCGTCCGTGTCTTGCACATATTCCCCCAGCAGGTCAAGCACTTGTACATACTTAGACACAATCCTCTGATACTCGTTTATATCTTGTATGTGTCATCTCCTCAGCAGATCAACACTCGTCTGTGTTCCTTGCTTAACCGATTGAGACTCGTCCGTATCATCATCCTTGAACATGTGTCAGCGTTTGTTTCTATTGATACTCATCCGTATCGTGGTCCTAAGGATGCTCATCCGCATCTTTAGTCTATGCATACTGTCAAACACTTATACCTTTTATTTCAAAGCGTAAGCACTCGTCCATGTTTACCATTCCCCAGTAAGTCACCAACAAAAAAACTTTTCTATCCATTCGTGATATTTTCGGCAGCCGTCCCCTGCCAGGTGATTGTCTTTCACCTTTGGATGACCGTCCCTCATCCTATCCCCAGTGGAGTCCCCATTGTTGGAACTTTCTATCCAACATTCGTCCTATGTCACGATATCTTTTTAGCAGCCGTCCCCTGCTAGGTGATCGTCCTTCACCTTTTGATGACCGTCCCTCATCATTTATCTGATGGCCGTCCCCATCGTTGATTGCTTTATCCGACATTCTTCCTATGTTGAGATAATCCCCAACAGAGCAGTCGTACCCTGCTAGGTGATCGTCTTTTACCTCTTGATGATCGTCCTTCATCATGCTTATCTGATGGCCGTCGCCATCGTTGATTTTTTCTATCCGGCATTCGTCCTATGTCGTGATATTTTCAGTATCCGTCCCCTACTAGGTGATCTTCCCTCACCTTTTGATGACCGTCCCTCATCATTATTTCATTTATTCTTTTACCCGATGGCCGTCCCCGTCGCGGTTTATTTACCCTTTAACCTGATGGTCGTCCCCGTCAGTGCCTTCCTCATTTCTTTAATCCCCAGAGAGTTTTATTTCTTTATCTGATGGTCGTCCCCGTCGTGGTCCTTTCCTTTATCCTGATGATCGTCCTTCATCAGTTTACCTGATGGCCGTCCCCATCACGGTCTCTTTAATTCCTAGCATGATGGTCGTCCTCGTCATTGCTTCACTTACCGTTTTCATCCCCAACAGTCGTCCTTTGCTCGATGGTCGTCCCCCATTACTTTCATTTGATACTTATACTATACTATCTGTTACAATTTATATCCTTTTTCTTCTTTTAATAAAGAGTGCAAATTTTAGACTGTCTTTGGTATTCAACCACAAGTTATCTTGTTTGTTTGTTAAGCCAGGCGCTTACACCCTGCACAACTAACTCATGCTTGAATAGGGGCAGCTGTAAACACCCCAAATTTGTCCTCACTTTTTCTCATACCATGGCTTATGATCTTTCAAATTGCATTTGCATAAGCACATCATCTCACATTGCATATTTTGTTTCACTGCATAAGTTGCATAGATAGGGTTTATGATCAGATGAATCCAAAGAAGTGATCTGAGTCATCTCAAAGGACTTGAAGCTTTTCAATAGGGTCCATGTGTGTTCCATGATCATAATATGCTCCCCAGGGTTCTTAAAGTTAAAAAATAACAAAGCATTGCAAAGGCATAGAGGCAGACTGAGCAGTTTCTACACAGATGACCTAAAATTAGGGTTTTGGGTTTGAGGCCCTTAATCTCAAATTTTTTGGTCATTCTTGATTCCAATGGTCTTTATATGTTATAAGGAGCATGTGTACCAAATTTTATGAAGAAATTCATTGTGGAAGTCATTTGATCAACTGGTAACTTGTTGTGCAAGAAACGTCAAAATTAGGGCATTTGAGGCCACCAACAAGGGCTTCAAAGGGTCTTCTTCATCATTTTGAGGTTCTATGATCTTTATTTGATCTTATAATTGGTTATAATTTCACAAGATTGAAGAATTTCAAGCCATTTGCAAACTTTCCATTTTTGGACATGGCTTGTAATGAAAACTTTCCATTTTTGGGAAAGATTTTCAACGTCCTCTTTCTTGATCAAAAAGGATTCAAATGAAAAATATTTAAACATGAAAGTTGTAGATTGGATCTTCCCATTTTCAAAAAGTACAAGAACTCCTCTTGATTCATCCTAGAACTCAAGATATGATGATTCAAAGTTGGCAAAAATCTTATAATTTTAAAGTATGTGCCAAAGAGGGATTTTTGCAAAACCAAGTTTTAAGACTTCTTGTGACCTCTAATTGATCTCTAGGCATCATAAAATGATAATGCAACTTGCCTTGATCAAATTTGTGCCTTGGATCACAAGTTTCCATGGATCATTTTCACAAAATTTTCAAAGAGGGAAAATTGCAAAAGCCATACAATCTCTTGATCCAAGTGCTGCAGATCACTCAATTCATTCCAAAGGCCTTCCATGAATCAAGCTGAGGTAGGACAAGCCTTGAAAACTCCTCTGACCCGTGCCATGCTTGTGGTACAACACTTTTTACTTTTTTACAAATTGGCCCATACCAATCAAACTATATCACACCAACTCTCTGAACCAATCACAGTGACTTATACAAACCCTAAGGACCTCAAAGAACACAACATTCAAGCCTGAAACCACACACACATTCAGATTGCCAAAAACCTCAAAAACCTTCATCTCTTCGAATCACACTGCACAACCATCAAAACTTCAAACTTCTTCCACCATTCATCTCAAAATCACTCAAGGATCATAAACCACCCTTCACAATGACTTAAAAGGCACTGAATCACAAACACGATTTTTGTCTTAGTAGAACTGAAACTCTTAAACCAGCTCATATAAACTCCATCTAAGCCTTTCAGAAGCACAAGGGGATCCATTGGAGTGGTTTTGCACAAGAGAGGATGCCAGAAAGCTTAAAGTGGAAAAGCTTCAGCTCAGGTAGCTCCTTAGAACATATTTTCCAGAACCTTTTTTTTATGTTATAGAATGAATCTAAATGCTCCTCTGATCATTGTGATGTCTTTACTTTTGAAAATGGTTGAGAAATAAGGATGTATGAAGCTTCTGAAATTTTTCCCGTAAAACTTGTTTGATTCGATTCTCTTTGTATGTGCAAAATAAATTGTTTTTGTGGCTTGATTCTTGTTTAATATTGTTGAGGGTTAATTCTAGAGATTTTGGGATGTTTTCATGGCCTGTGAGAGAGTTAGAATGAGGGTGTCACCGAAGAAGACGACCGAAGCTCTTCTTCGGTCGCCTAAAAGTGATTTGCCCTAATCCATATTAATTAGCCATGTTTAAATTCTGACCCTAGGATCTTATGTTTAGCGCATGGTTGGATGGTCCAAATCCTTCATTAAAACCCTAATCCAGATTATTTAATTTAATTTTAATTAATTAAGTCAGGAGTAATATCAGCGATAGAATCACGCGCGAGTTGAGTGTTTGAATTCCAGCCATTGATCTTCCCTACCACTAATCACGTGGACTTTGCATCCGGACCACCGATTCACTCAAAATCCAATCTCAGCCTCTCATTTTGCATACTTCTCATTTTTATTTTATTTTCTTTACATTTATTTTCGTATAATTATTAAAAATAGTAAAAATGTTTATAAAAATATCATTTTCTGCATTTTCATTTTAAATATTTTTCAAAACTCAAAAACATTTTTATTTTTTATTTTTTCATTAAAAATGTATTTTTAAATCATTTAAATGTTTTATTTAATTAATTAAAAATACATTTAGGTATCTATAAATCACAAAAATAATCATGAAGCATTCTTATACATTTAGAAAAATTTACAAACTCATCACACAAATTTCTTTTTAGGTTTGATCATATTTTCACAATTTACGTTGAATTAGGGTTTCTAAAATTTACATTTTTCTAACCCTAACTTTTAAAAATCATTTCTGGTCAACCATGATGAGTTTGCATTTGGTTCTTTTTGCATTCTTTCATACTTTGAATCTACTATCTAGGTTATTTAACTCATAATTTTGCATTGCATTTCCAAATTGTTTTGCATTTTTCCTTTAGGAGTACCCAAAAACCCTAGTTAACTTAGAAAATTCATAACTTTCTTTAGGTTTAGCTTCTGACCTCCATCTTTGGGAGTGATCTTATGTGTGTTTAGGGTTTGTTTGATTTCATTTTCGAATTTTTATCATGATGTATGCTTCTGTTTTGATCATGTGCATCACATACATTCATAAAACCCTAATTTCTCATGTTCATTTGCATTCATCTTTGCATATCATCATCATATGAACTTGCCATGACATTCCATGCTCTTGTATGTAATCTTAGACATCTTAAGACATGTTTGAACATTGCTTGATCATTTCTTCATTCATTTGGTATGATTTTTGTTGTACCCCAAAATTTGTCCTCCCACAATCAAGATAACCTCTATCAAGACTTCTAAATGATCATAAGGCTCTCAATTGATCAAGAAGTATGGAAGTTTCCTCAGACAATGCCTCCTCCTAAGCCCAGTATCCAAAACTAGGGTTTTGTTTTTCCTCAGGTTAAAATGAGTTTCAAGGCCTCAAGTGAGCTTCATAACATCCCACATGTGTTCAAGAATCCCCATGTCAAGTTTCAAGGCTTTCCCAATACGTTTACCCAGTCGGATGATCAGATATGCAAAAATCAAAGTCAAACTTCAAGATTTTTTGCCAAAATCAATTTTATGAAGTAAAATTCATCATTTGATCAAGGGTTGATCATGATTCATCAAGAAAGTTTCAGATCATCAAGAATCAGGAGTTTCTAAAGTAGGGTTTTAGTAAGGAAAGCCAACTAAACTTTGACCAGGAATAACTTTCACATGCTTCATCAAAAATTTCCCATCCAAAGCTCATTTTGAAGGAAATTGAATTTTTTACAACTTTGTGTCTCACAAGCCAAGCCTAAAAATGCTTCATTTAGAAGGTATAAGCTAAAACATTATAGGTCATTTCAAAAGTCAACAAAAAGTCAACATCTTCCAAGGAGCATAAGTTATAATTGGTAAAAGATATGGACATGAGACCAAATAGGTTGGTTAGAGGACTCTATAAGATTTCCAAAATGTCCAAGAACACCTTCATAGCCTTAAAATTGAGGGATTTGTGCCTTTGCAAAGTTGGGAAATTTTTGAGAGTTATATTGAGCAAATGAGGTCTTAAAACCAATTTTTTCCAAATGGGCTTGCAATTTTGTGATCCAATCTTTACAATGACATCATGCACGACCCAATTACAAATATTTCTGATTTTTATAATTTATTTATTATTTATTTGGAGTTTATTCATTAAAATTCAATTTAAATCAAAATAAAATATGAAAACTCAAATATTTGATTTGATTCTTCTTCTAGTAGCTCTTAAAGACCATTCAAGTTTATTTGATCTCATACATGTTCGTGCACATCCTTTGGAGTATGTAAAGATATGATTTTTCATCACATTTATGGTTGATCTTTCTTCACACTCAAGATATCCATAATCCCACAAAGTGATATGTTCTTTTGACCTAATTTGACTCTCCTATAACTAGACAACAAGAGCACAAAGTCAAGGGACGAAAATTGGCACAAGAGAGGCATGTCCAAACTCAAATTTTGCTAGAAAAATTCAAATTCGGTTTATCATTTGCAGGCTATTTTCAGGTGATTTAAAGGTTGCAACCTCTTCTTGGATGATCACTGATTGTTTCCCAATCATCAACATCATCTAATCCATCACAAAACGCATAAACCGATTTCATTTTATGTTCATTGTTTAATTTTTTTCGTTTCTAACATATAATGCATTTTAAAAAAAATTTGTTTGTTTACATGTGTTCATAGTGATATATAGATGGATTCTGGATCAATTGATTGAAGAAACAAGGCCTGGGGGACGAAACACCATAGTTAGGGTTCTTGAGGTTTTCAAATTGGGGGCGCATGAGGGGGATGATTTTACATGAAATCAGTGACATAATTAAGTTTATATGATCATAATAGACTGAAATATATGCTTGGACTGGATTTATTTGGTGTATTATGTGTGTTCATGTTTGCAGGTCTTGTAGTGACGAACTAAATCCGTCACTACAAGTTTTAGTGACGAAAAAAGTGTCACTAAAACCTAAATGGACGGCTGGAGGTTGAAGACAGGGCTTGGCGCAAATCTGGATTTAAAAGTTGGATTTATTTTATTATATATTGTTTACATTTTGTTTAACAAACTATGCGTTGGTTCAGATGGTAAGCGTGCGCGTTTGTGAAGCAAAGGGCCTGTGTTCAATTCCCAGGTCCCTCCTATTTTTTTTATATATTTTGTTTTATACTGCAGGTTCATCATATAACGTTTGTTGCTCCTTCCTAGGGCAACAGACTGCACGCAACCCAGTGGCAGGGTTTTGTTATGGTAAGAGGAAGGTCCTGGGATCAAAACCAGGCCTCCCCACTTTTATTTTGGTTATATATTTTGTTTCTTTTTATATTTTTTTATATATAATTATTAATAATTAATTAATTTGTTTAATTTAAAACCACTAATATTTTTTATAAATAATTAAACTTTATACTTTTTATTAATTTCATAATTTTTCTTAATTATTTGTTTTAATTAATCTTATAATATTTTGTACATATTTTTTATTATATATATTTTTTGTAAATAAATGTTTAAAACCCTAATTATTTTCTAAAACCCTAATTTTTCCACTAACTTTAAAATTTAACCTAAATTTTTTTTCTAATCATAAATATTTCTTTTATAATAACTTCTTTTAATATACTAACCTTTTATTATTATTATTATTATTTATCATTAAAACTTATTTTTCTGATAAAATCATAAAATTCTAACTTGTTTAACTTAAAATAATTTTCTTTTAAAATTCTAATGTTTCCTTATTACCTCATTATTATTTTATTTTAATTCTAATATTCTAATATTTATTGCTTTATTATTATTATTGCTTTATTTATTGGCTTTATCTATTATTATTGCTTATATTTGCTTTATTATTATCATTATCATTTATTATTTTTTTGATTATATTGTAATTGTCCCAAAGCCATGTAATAATTTTAGATTTATTTTCCGTCTTTACTTTACTATAATTGCTATGGTTAGTAATTTTAGGGTGTGTATAACATAAATGTAATTAAAATTAACTTAGAAAATTAATTTAAAAAAGAGAAATATTTTAAATAAACACTCACACACGTAAGTCGATCTTTGATCGCCATCTTGCACTTCCTAGGGTATTCCTCTTGGTTGCCTTTAATATGGTAAAGTCCCTCGAATATAGGGATATCTTAAGCAAAGTCCCTTCGAATATAAATCATCATAGTCCCTACAGTTTAAAAGATCAAGTCCCTTCGAGGTTGCCTACGATAAAGATCTTGTCCCTTCGAATAAATGATGATAGTCCCTACGAATTGCTAAAGACATCCTTAAGTTGCCTTCTATGACCATACGATGACCCTACGCTTGTCCCTTAACACATCCAAGGTAATGACTACCTATTCCTTAATAATAGGGATAGTCTTACTATTGAAAGAACATACGAGAACATGAAAGACTTAATCTAGGGTAGGTACCTCTTAGTTGCTTGCTCACATTTCAAAATACCTTTACACCTCACTTCCATAAACATTTTTCAAAACAAGGCTTTGTATACATCCATACGAGGATCATTACAAAGTACTTAGAAAATTTCTAATCACACACTACACTTTCCAAAAACAATTAAAGTGAGCTATGTAACTAAGAGCCCATGGATAACCATGGATATAAAGGGTGCTAACACCTTCCCTTTGTATAACCTACCCCTCGAACTCAAGTCTTTTAAAATAGGTCTTTCCTGTTCTTTTATGTCATTTCCACTTGGATAAAATAAAAGTCGGTGGCGACTCTTGCTATCCGCAACATGACTAAAAAGTCAGTTCTCCCACCGTGTTACAGAACTGGCGACTCTGATGGGGATTTACTAAGTAAAAGAGGGGTACCCTTAGGAATTAGATCACTTAAAGTGTTTTCTTTGTTTGCTTTATATTACTTGTTGGGCTTTTTGTGAAAGATCCTAACTCGGATCTAGTGTACCCTAGGTAAATGGCAATAGACCAAGGAAACTGTACGACGTATACTGATATGGTTGATCTGGTGACCATAGTTAGTGTGACTTCTTGGTTGGTGCTTATGTTCCTTAAGTAAGTTAAGGATAATATGGGGCTGCCATATGTTATCAATACACTAACTGACTTTTAGAACCCTAGTTATCCTATCTTGGCCTTTAGAAAGTAGTGAGATAGCTGGCTTTGGAGAAGTCTAAAGTTGGTTGATACTCGATGCTACGCTCATTGAGATCCTAAACTTGGAGGGTTTTGGTTGGCAAGTAAGTTTCCTACTGAAAAACCACCCTTGGGAAGGATCAGTGATATTGAAAGCCCTTAGAACCCGGTTACTTTTGCAGGACATGAGGAACCATCTGAACTTCAGGGGAGGGTACTTACCTTTAAACCTCATGCAAGCCTTCAAACCTAGGGCTATTGTGTGACTTGTTTGTGTGTGCCACATGTTTGTGATTGAGCATAACATCATGACATCATAAACATAGCATTTTCACTAACCATTTCAAGGACCAAAGGATTTATCTTTGTTCTTTGTTGCAGATCATGGCTTCTACTCGTAGGAACACTATCCGGATCAACTTTGTAGGGATACCTTCTAAGCTTAAAGAATTGGTCTCTCAAGTTTCCGAAAACTCCCAATTCATCAAGAAACATGGTCACCTACTGGATCTAGTCACTTCAGGGTTCAATAAAGACATGATGAGTGTCCTATTCCAGTTCTTTGATCCTAAACATCATTGCTTCACATTTACCGACTATCAGTTGGTTCCTACAATGGAAGGTTTCTCCAAACTACTGGGTATACCTATCCTTGATCAGAGACCCTTCACAGGTTTAGAGAAGGAGCCTAAACCCGAAGTCATTGTTGTAGCCCTACATCTGAAGAAATCAGACATTGTCCTAGAAACAAGAAGCAGAGTTAAGGGTATTCTTGCTAAGGTATTGATGGAGAAAGCTCAAGTGTTCTTGAAGGCTATGAGTTATGATGCTTTTGAGGAGATCCTAGCCCTATTGATCTATGGCATAGTGTTGTTCCCTAATCTAGACCAGTTCATAGACGTACACGCCATCAACACATCTCTTTCTTTTAGGTTACTTATCTTCCACAGGAAGTAAGTAACCTATTCCCTTTCTTTTTCTCTTTTCATCTACTTCTTCTTCCTTGGTGGCCTCCTGAAGATCCTTCTCTTTAACCCTCACAAACCATAGGAACATCCAAGCAAGATAACTTTAGGGTTGTATATAGTCTCCCCTAGCTATTTACCTTTGATTCTCCTTGAGTCTCTCTTCTCATCTCATAATCAGAGGCTAAACACTTAAAGCTTTAGGACTTTGAATTAGGGTTATGCATGTATCCTTATCTTAGGATGGAGTGTATAACTTTAATCCTTAGTGTTAAACCATTAATTTGTTTACACCTCTTAATCAAAACACCAAATAACTATTAAGACTTAAGCTTGTAACTTGGGCCTTATATTAGGGTTACATCTCTTCCTTTTGGTTAAGAGGGACTAACCCTAGTGTTTAATGGACAAGTCCCCCTCAAGCTAGTCTTACAAACATAAAACTCATTTCTTAATCCCACCTTTAATTAAAATACATCTTTAATAAAGGCTTGTTATATAATGAATTTAATCCCTAACCATGGATTAAGTTGATGAGTCTTCCTCAGCTTAAGTGTTCTTATCGATTATCCTTCTCTTAGGATGGTGTAATGAGTTCACTAATCCTTGATTAGAGATTAAACTCATTACTTAACACTAAACAAAAACCCAAAAAACACAATAATTACCAAGTAGGTTAATGATCTTAATCCTATATCATCAGGTTAATTAAGTTGAGATCTTCATCTCATACTTAAGTAGGCTCATTATCCCTAATCAGGGATGATATAATGAGTTTAGAACCCTTGATTCAGGCTTAAGCTCATTATCTTATGCAAAACACCAAAAACAATAAAAAACTGAAAACACAAACAAACAATAAACGTTTCCTCCGGGATTCTTTTCTCATCACACTCATTCAAAAACGACAACTCGCTTCTTCCGTCTAATGCAAGACAGTTAGCACTCGAGCCAGACGAGTCACACACTAGAGCATAGACAAGCAAGCAGTTCAACAAAACCATCCAGTCTCTTTGAGTCGAACTACGGTGTTCTTACTTCCTCATTGCACGAGAGGATACGTAGGTATAACTTAACATTTATCGAAAAAAATTCTCTTTGTCTCCCCTCTCCTCCTTCCAGCTTTCTTTCTAAGCCTCAGTCTTGAGCATCTTACTCTCTTTTTGCACTGACACACTATACATTCATTCCTAGCTTTTCATACACAATCAACACATACATTATCCCCCTTTTAAACACAATCTTGTAAGCGTGGATCCCGTCTAGTACGAAGGACGATCTGGGTGCTAATACCTTCCCAGGTCGTAACCAACCTCCTTACTTAGTTTCTTTGGTTCGAAACCGTCTTATCCATACCCTTCCATGTTTATGCAGCATTACCTTTCCTTCGGGATAAAAATGCCTAGTTGGCGACTCTATTCAACCTCAACCTCCAACATCGCCGACCGTTCGCGTCTGCACCGGGACGAAAGTCCGGGGAGCGACAACATGTCATTTCAGGTACGAAAAGCTCAACACATTCTAATTTATGTGTGGTATCCTTGGTGACTCGAACATCTATTGCCACAAAAATTTCAACTCCAACAATAACTCAAAGGAAACAGGATGGAGAAACTTGTTACGCGTTGAGTGTCCCGCATCTAGAAGCAACAAAAAGTAAAACAGATGGCGTCGAAAAGTAGGCTGCATGGCTAGAGATTCAAGCTTGTTTACCTCTGCTAAAGGAATTACTACTACTAGCAATTACCTGAAGAAAAATGAGGGACAACATGCTGTGCACGACACTGTTTTGGTTGATAGGAATCCTAATTCCAAACAACTAATCTTTTACAAATGATATACTACTGCTACCACTCAAATGAATCCTAACATAAGTTGGATCAATTTTAGTTCGTCCAACAAGACTGAGGATTTGCCAAATGTTAAACCCCACAGAAAAGAAATGTCTAATACCGACTCAGTGATGTTGCTTTGGGTAGAAAAGAAACTGACAAGATTTTTGGAGGAGAAAGTTGCATTGAGTCTTCAAAATTCTAAAGAGAAAAACATGTCGACGTTCAACATTGCAAATTCCGCTCTGCATTCAAAAAATGTGTAATTTCAAGCTAAGTGTAATTTCAAACGAGATCTCTCGGAAGACTCAGGTAGAAAAAATAAATAATGGTGAGCCCAGTTATAAAATTCTCAATCTTCAAAAGCTTCTAGATGATGGGAGAAAGCTCATGATTCCAAAAAATCTTGGTTAGAATTTCAACATGAATTATCAGATCCTCGACTCCATTCAAGCAGATAGATGTCGCTCCTACCAAATGACACAGGGCCAGAAGGGGTACAGGCGCGAACGGTCGGCGAAAGGAGAGAACATGAAGATGAACTGAAAAGAGTCGCCAGCTAGGCATTTTTATCCCGAAGGAAAGGTAATGCTGCATAAACCTAGAAAGAAATGGATAAGACGGTCGCGAACCAGAGAAACTGAGAAAGGGGGTTGGTTACAATCTGGGAAGGTATTAGCACCCAGATTGTCCGTCGTACTCGACGGAATCCACGCTTGAAAGTTTGTGCTTAAAGGGGTAGTGTCAGTGCTATTATGTGTGCAAAAGCTGGAAAAGAATACAAGTGTCAGTGCAAAAGAAGTGTGAAGTGAATAAAAGGAGTGTCAGTGCAAGAAAAGAGTGCAGTGCTCAAGACAATGAGGCTTAAAAGAATAATGCTAGAAGATGGGGAATATATAGAGAATTTTGTTCAATAACAGTTAAGTTATGCCTACGTATCCTCTCGTGCAATGAGGAAGTCAGAACACCGTAGTTCGACTCAAAGAGACTGAAAGATAAATTGACTGATGAACTGCTCACTTGTCTATGCTCAAGTGTATGACCTGTCTGGCCCAGGTGCAAACTGTCTTGCATTAGACGGAAGAAGCGAGTTCTCATTTATGAGTGAATGAGGTGAGAAAAGAATCCCGGAGGAGACGATTATTGTTTGTTTTTGTGTTTTCAATTTTTTATTGCTTTTGGAGTTTGTCATAAGAAAATGAGCTTAAGCCTAAACCAAGGGTTAGTAAACTCATCACACCCTCCCTCTGATTGGGGGTAATGAGAATACCTTAAGTATGAAGTAAATACCTCACACTTAATCACCATGATGTAGGATTAAGATCATTAACCTACTTGTGGTTATTTAGGTGTTTTTGGTGTTTTTGTTTAGTGTTAAGTAATGAGTTTAAGCCATAATCAAGGATTTAATGGACTCATTACACCATCATAATAGAAGGATAATAGATGAGAACATTTAAGCTGAGGAAGATACCTCAACTTAATCCATGATTAGGGATTAACCTCATGACAAAACAAAGCCTTATTAAAGTGGATTTTAGTTAATGATAAGATTAAGAAGTGAATTTTATGGTTTGTAAGACAACTTGAGGGGGACTTGTCCATTAACACTAGGGTTAGTCCTTCTTAACCAATTATGGAAGAATTAGAACCCTAATGCAAGGCGCAAGTTACAAGCTTGATGTATTAGTGATTATTAGATGAATTGATTAAAGGACTTAAACACATTAAGGGTTTAACACTTAGGATTAAAGTTATACACTTCATCCTAAGAGAAGGATGCAGGCATAATCTTAATCACAAAGCCTTAAAACCTTGAAGGTTTAGTCCTTTATTATGAGATGAGAAGAGAAGACACAAAAGATGACACAAAGGTAAAACTAATGGGGGACTAATCAAACCTTAATTTTTATCATGCTTGGGTGTTCCTAGGGTTTATGAAGCTTGCAAGAGATCTTCAGAGAAGCCGCTAAGGAAGAAGCAGATGAAAGGAGGAGAAGCAGAAGAAGCAAGTCAACTTACTTCACTTAAGAAGATAAGTTTCTTGAAGGAAGAAAGTGAAGAGGGAACATGAATGAGCATGCTCACTCTAAGACAAATAAAAAATTCAGCAAGGATGCATAAGAGAGATGAGAAGAGATTGTGAGAAGTGAAGGCAAATTCACTTCTCAGAATACTTACCACCTGAAAAGTTAGCATAAGGAAATGAAATGAAATGGAAAATGAAATGAATGCAAGGATGCAAACCAAAACCAGAAGCATATACATGATGTTAATGATGCTATGAGATGATGCAAATACATGCCAAATGCAATGGATGTTCATACAAGTGATGAGAATGCAAATGAAGCATGAAAGAAGCATGAAAGTTCATGAATGTTCATGGAAGGTAATGAATGCATAACATGGAAAATGGATGAGGAAATGATCAAGCATGAGTCTAATGTGTCCTATGATGTCTTAGAAGTCATGTGAATGCATAAAATGTCATGTAAAGTTCAAACTCAACCTAGAGAACAAATAGTTCAAGGCCCTAGGACGCCCGTCGAAGAAGAATCTACAATAAATCAGAGGCCACTAGAAATTCCCCAAGTAAATATTAGAAACCAGGAGGATATTTGAACAGCCTCGTGCAGAAATTCCTGCCCAGCAAGAGCCTAGGAGGATACTAGTCCAAAGGGGTCAAGACGCTGATTACATAGTGCAGCAGATGCGCTATAATAATATGTCTGCCGAAAACAACTTAACAGCCATGGTCGAAAGGATAATGGCGCATAATGGGGTAAATGTAGGAGCTCAAAGGCCCAATTACGTCTCCCCATTATCTGAGTATATTTTGCAACAAGAATTACCCCCAAGGTGGAAAGTGCCTAAGTTCACAAAATTCTCAGGGGATACTAGCGAATCGACCATAGAACACGTAGCACGCTATTTAATAGAAGCAGGAGAAATAGAAAACAATGAAAATTTAAGGATAAAATATTTTCCATGTTCCCTAACAAAAAATGCTTTTACTTGGTTTACGTCCCTACCTGCAAATTCTATTTATACGTGGACCCAATTAGAAAGATTGTTCCATGAACAATTCTACATGGGGAAAACCAAAATAAGCTTGAAAGAATTGGCTAGTGTAAAAAGGAAACTCTTTGAACCAATAGATGACTACTTAAATAGGTTTAGATTACTAAAGGCCAGATGTTTCACCCAAGTACTTGAACATGAATTGGTCGAAATGGCCACAAGGAGTTTAGACTATTCTATAAGAAAGAAATTAGACACCCAATATCTGAGAGACATGTCACAATTAGCAGATAGGGTGAGGTAGGTCGAAAGACTGAAAGCTAAGAAATTCAAGGGAAATAGAAATAAGAGAGAAAGAGTGGCTTATGTAGGAATACGCCAGGAGGACGAAAACGATATAGAAAACATAGACGAATCATCTAGTTTCAAGGAACAGGAAATTGACCTAGCAGAACTAAAACAAGGACCACCATATTCTTGTAAAGTGCTAGTTCCGTTGAACGGAAAGAATCCAGTCAAATATGAAAAGAACGATAAATTCCCCAAAAGAACTTATACGTTTGACGTCACTAAGTGAGACGAAATCTTTGACAAATTTGTCGAAGATGGTCAGATGATAGTTCCCCTAGGCACTAAAGTTCCTCCCATGGAACAACAGAAAAAGAGAGGTTTTGTAAGTACCATGGTTTTCTTGGTCATAAAACGTCTCAATGTTTCCTTTTCAGAGATCTAGTGCATAATGCTATCTGTGATGGAAGGCTGAAGTTCAGTGACAAGCAGAAACAACAAATGAAAATTGACTCAAATCCCATGCAGACTGTTGAAGCTCACTATGCTGAGCCATCAATTATTAACATGGTGGAAGTAGGAGAGGCTTCTGAATACAATTTCGAAATGGTGGAAGCTGCTGAAGCTTTTGACACCAACGTCAACATGGTAGAGATTACTGAGGAACTTGTGAACCTGGACGAAGTCATTGAATTGCAGGATGTTGAACACATTGTTGAAGGTGAATCAATTGACTACAGCGAGAAGGCCACTAAGGGCCTCAACAATGGAACCAAAATTGAAATCACAAATGATCTTGGTAAAACAAAAGCTGAAGAAATCACTGAGGATTTCGTCCCAGCAAACCTGAAGGCCACTGAGGGCCTCATCAACATGACCAAAGTTGAAGCCACTGAAGGACACAACGAAACAAGCAACGGCGAAGCCATTGAGGACTCCGTCGAAAAGGAGTGGGAAGCTACTGAAAGCCCCAATATAACAAAGGACCAGAGAATTATGGTGATCTAGGAGACAATGAAAAGAAGGATGCTAATGGCCTCACTATCAATACTGAAGTTGGTGAAAATGATACCATGCTGAAAACGAAGATTGGAAAAATGTCTGAAGAGCCAATCAACTATGGAATCCTGTGAAGAATAATGGAGGATCCCAGGGAAAAGCTAGTCGAAAACTACTGCCAGAAATCCTGTGGAAACTCATTTCCAAATGAAGAGGATAGCTCAACAAAGGAGATAGGTGAGGCTAAAAGGAGGTTGATAGAAAAGATGGACAAGTTAAAGATTAGTGGTGGAAGACCAGCTAGTATCAACATGGTCGAAACATCCCAAAATAACCTAGTGTCGACTCCTGATGAATGTCGTCGAGAAGAGTATCAAAGGTTGACATACCCAAAAGAAGACAAGAATTTGATTGACTTTATAAAAAGGTGTCCACGAAGGAAAGCTGAAGTGATGTTGTGCCCATTTTGAAGTGCCATTTTCGACAGGAAGGCAGCATACAATCTGGAACTGATAGAACATTCCAAGAGGAAAGGAATTTGGGGGGAAATACCAACCCCAAAAGCAGAAAGATATGACC
This sequence comes from Lathyrus aphaca, assembly GCA_963966055.1. NCBI lineage: Eukaryota > Viridiplantae > Streptophyta > Magnoliopsida > Fabales > Fabaceae > Lathyrus > Lathyrus aphaca. The sequence continues at coordinate 386,823,321 of OZ014524.1, read as the reverse complement.
CGAGAAGAAGTGATCCCCACCAGCAAAGGTTTGGAGGTCTAAGATACCATTCATTGAAACCAGCAAACAAAGGCGTCAACGACAGACGGGTACAACCCATCAGGGACGCTCAAGGACGAAAGGATTGGAGCTGCTTCAACGTTCAGAGGGGACCTTCAGTAGCGCAAAGAGTCGGGGTCGAAAAACAGAAACCTAGAACCTACCCCTCAGAGAACTATAAGGGTAAAAACCCCAAGATGAAGTCTCAATGGAGAAGGTTCCAAAGGAAAAAGAGAGCAGAAAAGGAAGCTGTGGAAAGAGAGTGCAAATATGAAGCTTCATCAAGCCACAACGTAGAAAAGTTAGAAAGGAAGGAAGTATCTAACAACAAAATTCCAGGCGCAAGGGTCAAACAAATAAAGCCTAAAGCTCAAGATGACGAAGAAATGACTGATGATTTCAAATCCAATACTGAAGCCTCTTTCAATGTTGTATGCAACATAGTCTCAGTCCTACCCAGAGACTATGACAGGGTGATACAGATAGATGACGAAGATGATAGCGTCGAAGAAGAGCAAATGGCTTACAAACCAGTATGTTATTACATAATGAACAATGGCTGCATGGAAGAACAAAATGCGTTTTTTGAAAGACTAGGTGACTCACTGAATGGGCACTTGAAACCTATGTTCGTAAAAGGAAAAATTGAGAACATAGGAGTAAACAAAATATTAGTGGATGAGGAAGCAGCAGTGAACTTAATGCCTCACTTTATGTTAAAGAAGATTGGTAAAAAAGACTCTGACGCCAAGTCCCACAACATGGTATTATCAAATTACGAAGGAAAAATAGGAACTGCCATGGGTGTAATCCAGGTAGATCTAACTATTGGAACTATAATAAGACCAACAATGTTCATGGTAATAGCATCGAAAGCACACTATAATCTTCTTTTGGGAATATAATGGATACATAGTGTGGGGCTGTACCTTCATCTATGCACCAAAGAATTGCTATTTGGAGAGAAGATGGCATAGTGGAAAATATATAGGCGGAACAAAGTTATTTCATGACTGACGTAAACCACGTCGACCGCCTCAGTTTCGATAAAAACTTGGCTCATATACCCCCATGTAGCCCAACCAACTTTGACCTCAGAAAAACTGACAACACTTACTGCTCCATGTACCTTCACCCTACGTATGGTTTCCAGTGGGATAAGGAAGTTGTCGATGAATCAAACTATATATGGGGAACTGCCCATATAGAACCAACTGTGTGGGGAAGTGAATTTGAAGACTATGACTGAAGCATTATCGTTAGAAATAATTACGGCTTACATAGCCGAAAACAGACTGAAAGCAGCACTTGAAGCCGAAGTAAAATTCATGGCCGTCGAAGCCAATCAGAATAAATCCAACCAACAATGTCTAAAAGAAGACGTTGAAGAAAATAGTGAAAACATTCAAATAGGCGAATGGCAAGACCAAAAGCTTGATACCATTTATGATGACGAGCCTTTGGGGTTCGAACAAGATCCAATGATGACCAGCATGAAGATGATAGCACAAGACCGATTGGAAGAAATAGACTTAGTCCAGTTGCTGCTTGAATACAAAGATTTCTTTGCATGGGACTACAATGAAATGCCTGGTTTAGAAAGAAGTATGGTCGAATTAAAGCTGCCAATACTGGAGGGAAAGAAGCCAGTGAAGCAGGCCCTAAGACGTTTTGCACCAGAAGTTCTGTCAAAAATAAAAGAAGAGGTCGAAAGACTTCTGAAATGCAAATTCATCCGCACGGCCAGGTATGTCGATTGGAATGCAAACATAGTTCCTATAATAAAGAAAAATGGAAAACTTAGAGTATGTATTGATTTTCGAGACTTAAATTCAGCCACCCCAAAAGATGAATACCTCATGCCAGTTGCAAAAATGCTTGTAGATTCGGCAGCAGACCATGAGTACTTAAGTATGTTAGATGGATACTCTGGTTATAATCAAATCTTTATTGCCGAAGAAGATGTTCCTAAGACAGCTTTCCGTTGTCCTAGGGCAATAGGAACTTATGAATGGATAATGATGCCTTTCAGCTTAAAAAATGCTGGAGCGACTTATCAACATGCTATGAATTCAATTTTTCACGATTATATTGAAACTTTCATGCAGATTTACATTGATGATATTGTGATTAAGTCTGTTTCAGAAAAAAGTCATATAGACCATCTTCGACAGTATTTTGAGAGAATGAGGAAGTTTTGTTTAAAGATGAATCCCTTAAATGTGCTTTCGGTATGCAGGCGGGTGACTTTTTAGGCTTTGCGGTTCAAAAAAAGGGGATCGAAATCCATGAAAACAAAGCCAAGGTGTCGCTCCCGAAGATTTGCATCCCGGTACAGGCGCGAGCGGTCGGTGAAAGGAGAAGATGAAGTGAAAAGAGTCGCCAGCTATGCATTTTTATCCCGAAGGAAAGGTAATGCTGCATAAACCTAGGGAGAAATGGATAAGACGGTCGCGAATAAGAGAAACTGAGAAAGGGGGTTGGTTACAACCTGGGAAGGTATTATCACCCAGATTGTCCGTCGTACTCGACGGGATCCACGCTTAAAAGATTTGTGTTTAAAGGGGTAGTGTCAGTGCTATCTATGTGCAAAAGGCTGGAAAAGAATGTATAGGTGTCAGTGCAAAAGAGATGTGAAGTGAAGTGCTCAGGAATGGGGCTTAAAGAATAAAGCTGGAAGAAGGGGGGAGAGACAGAGACTTTTGTTCGATAACAGTTAAGTTATGCCTACGTATCCTCTCGTGCAATGAGGAAGTCAGAACACTGTAGTTCGACTCAAAGAGACTGAAAGATAAATTGACTGATGAACTGCTTGCTTGTCTATGCTCAAGTGTCTTACCTGTCTGGATCAGGTGCTAACTATCTTGCATTAGACGGAAGAAGCGAGTTCTCGTTTGTGAGTGAAGATGATGAGAAAAGAATCCCGGAGGAGACGATTATTGTTTGTTTTTGATGTTTTCAATCTTTTATTGCTTTTGTGTTTGTCATAAATTAATGAGCTTAAGCCTAAACCAAGGGTTAGCAAACTCATCACATCCTCCCTTTGATTAGGGGTAATGAGAATACCTTAAGTATGAAGTAAGCACCTCACACTTAATTACCACGATGATGTATGATTAAGATCATTAACCTACTTGTGATTATTTAGATGTTTTTTGGTGTTTTTGTTTAGTGTTAAGTAATGAGTTTAAGCCATAACCAAGGATTTAATGTACTCATTACACCATCCTAATAGAAGGATAATAGATGAGAACATTTAAGCTGAGGAAGATACCTCAAGTTAATCCATGATTAGGGATTAACCTCATGACAAAACAAAACCTTTATTAAAGTGGATTTTAGTTAATGGTAGGATTAAGAAGTGGATTTTATGGTTTGTAAGAAAACTTTAGGGGGACTTGTCCATTAACACTAGGGTTAGTCCTTCTTAACCAATTAAGGAAGAATTAGAACCCTAATGCAAGCCCCAAGTTACAAGATATTGTCTTAGTGATTATTAAGATGGATTGATTAAGAAGTTTAAACACATTAAGGGTTTAACACTTAGGATTAAAGTTATACACTCCATCATAAGAGAAGGATGCAGGCATAACCTTAATCACAAAGCTTTAAAACCTTAAAGGTTTAGTCTCATATTATGAGATGAGAAGATAGGCACAAAAGAAGACACAAAGGTAAAACTAATGGGGGACTAATCAAAAACCTAATTGTTATCATGCTTGGGTGTTCCTAGGGTTTATGAGGCTTGCAAGAGATCTTCAAGAAAAGCCACGAAGGAGAAGCAAGATGAAAGGAGGAGAAGCAGAAGAAACAAGTCAACTTACTTCACTTAAGAAGATAAGTGACTTGAAGAAAGAAGGTTGATAATGAACATGAATGAGCAAGCTCACTCTAAGGAAAAAGAAAAATGCAGCAATGAATGCATAATAGAGATGAGGAGAGAAATGAGAAGTGAAGGCAAATTCACTTCTCAAAGTACTTACCACCTGAAATGGTTAGCATAAAAGAAAGAATGAAATGAAAATGAGATGTATGCAAGGATGCAAACCAAAACCAGAAGCATATTAATGATGCAAATGATGCTAAGAGATGATGCAAATGTATGTCAATTGCTAGGGATGATCATACAAGAGATGAGAATGCAAATGAAGCATGAAAGAAGCATGAAAGCACATGAAAGCACATGAAAGTTCATGGAATGAAATGAATGCTTAACATGGTAAATGGATGAAGAAATGATCAAGTATGATTCTAATGTGTCCTATGATGTCTTAGATGTCATGTGAATGCAATAAATGTCATGGCAAGTTCTTGAATGAATGCATATGCAAGATGTATGTGAATGAACATGAGAAATTAGGGTTTTCATGCAACATGAGATGCAAAAGTCAAAAACAGAAGAAAATGACAACATAAAAAATTGAAAATGCAATCAAAGGAACCCTAACCCCATATGATATCACACCCCAAAGGAGAAGACCTAACTCTTAACCTAAAGGAAGTTGTGATTTTTCTAAGTTATCTAGGGTTTTAAGGTACCTAAAGGGGAAAAATGCAAATCAAATCAAAAATGCAAAATAAATTCATGACAAAATTATGCTAGATACTACATGTCAAATTAAGAACAATTCAAAAAGAATCAAGGTCATACCATTCTTGGTTAGGCAGAAAAGAATTCTTGAAGTTAGGGTTCAAAAATGGGAATTTTATGAACCCTAAATTCAAGAAATATTGTCAAAGATTATTCAAAACCAAAAAGAAATTTGTATGGATGGTATGACAATGTCTCTAAATGTCTTAAGATGCAATGTGTATTTTTTTGGGATTTTTAGAAACCTAAATGATATTTTAATTAATTAATTTCCATTAATTAATTAAAATGAACATTTAAATATTTTAAAAATGATTTTTTAATGCAAAAAATAAAAATAAAAATATTTTTGGGTGAAGAAATTTATTTGAAATGAAATTGCATAATAAAATATTATTTGGAATTTTCTAGCTATTTTAAATTAATTGTGCAAAATAAATAAGAAAATATGAATTAAAAACTGAATTAATTGGAAGTAAGCTGATCTAAGGGCTTAGGTTGATTCTGAGGATTTTAAAGTTGACTGCGTGCCACATCCTAAGGTCACAATTCAAATCCAGCTAATCTTATTTAATTAATTAATTAATCCATAAATTAGATTAATGAACTAATCTCCACCATCCAACACATGCGGGAAGCTCAAATCCTACGACCCACGTTTAAACCTAGCCCTAACCCTAATTAAGCATTTAATCACTTTCAGGTGGCCGGAGAAGACCTCCGGTCATCTTCTCCGGCCAGACCCTCCCTGAGCAAACTCAAATCTTCATCCCTAGGTTATTTCTGGAGCTCTAAAGCTCCAGATCAAATCACCTCACTCTCCTGAACTCAAATCCACTCTCAAAACAAATTTATGATGGCTCAATCTCATGATTCGAATCAAAACTCAAAAACTGAAAAAGTTTCAGAACACGCATACAAGCTCATTTCTCAACTATTTTTAAAAGTAAGAAGTGCAGTGTAATCAGTGAAGCGTGAAGATCATTCTAAGAACTTAAAATAACACTTCTAGAAAAAAGTTTGAAGAAGTTACCTAAGCTTGAGCTTCCTCAATTTGGAGCTTTTTGGCCACTTCTCTTGTGCAAAAGGACTCCCCTTGACCTCCTGATGAAGCTTTGATGCTTGGAAGGAATTTCTTTTGGCTGGTTTGTGAGATTGCACTTCAACTGGCCAAGAATCGTGTTTTAGGTTAAAGGTGCTTTGAGGTTTGTTTTATGGTTGCTTTGTGTTCAGTGAATGATTTTGAGATGAATGGTGAAATTTGTTTGAAGATTGAGTGAGTGAGTAATGAGTTTCGAAGGAATTTGCAAGTTGGAGTGATTTTGGGAATGCTGAGCTCTTGGAGGTTTCAGCTTGTGTGTCTTAGGAAAAAATGATCCTTGAAGCATGCTTGTAGAGTTCTGGTTGGGCAGAGAGTGGGTGGTAGACTGTGGTGATTGGTATGGTTTTTTTTGCTCAAAGTCAATAAAGTTTGTACTTGAGGTATGGGCAAGGGTGCAGCTGGCTTTTTGGCTTTTCCATGCGCAACATGGATCAAGGAGGTCCATGGAAATGGTTTTGAGGCAATTCAGCAAGTGGATGAAAGGTTCTATGTCATTTTACAATTTTATGAAGATTTGGCCCCTATTGAAATTCTTGAAATGCAAGACATGAAATGACACAGTTCCTTGGGCAATTCTGATCTTTATGCAATGAACTATGATGTTATGATACTTAGAAGTGTGTTTGAAGTCACAAAATGCCTTGGCAAGTGGTTTTGCAAAAATCCCTCTTTGGTGCATTCTTGAAAATTATGTGATTTTTGCCAACTTTGACAAGCCATAACTTGAGTTCCATAATGAATTAAGACTTTTCTTGTACTTTTTGAAAATGGAATGATCCAATCTACAACTTTCATGACCAACAATTTTTCATTTGAAGCATTTTTGGTTGAGAAAGAGGAGGTTGAAATACTCTCCCAAAATGGAAAGTTTACATTACAAGTCATTTTCATTTTTGGCAACTTTTGGTTTAGCTCACTTTTCTTCAATTTTGTGAAATTCCAAACACTTAAATGATCAAATAAAGATCATATAACTTCAATTTTATGAAAAATCCACTTTGGTTCCATTGATGGGGGGCTCAGATGCCCTGATTTTGCTTTGACTTACTCAAGAAGTTACCCAGTGAACAGATGACTTCCACAATGAATTTCTTCATCAAATTTGGTATACATGATCCTTATAACATATTGAGACTATTAGAAACAAGAATGACCAAAAATATTGGAGTTATGGCCTCTGAAACCAAAACCCTAATTTCAGGTCATTTGTGTAGTGAAACCCTAGCTCTGCTTCCATGCTTTGCCAGTTCTTGTGATTCTTTGACTTCCTTGATCTTTGAGGGATATAAAATGATGATTGAACATACATGGACCCTCTTGGAATGATTATTGGCCTTTGGAGTGGCTCAGATGGATCCTGGATTGCTCAGATCACAAACCCTAGATGCAGACGAATTTGAACTAATGCAGTGAAGCAAAAATGCAATATGAGATGGTATGTTTAAACTAATGCAAATATGAAAGATCACAAGCCATGGTGTGAACTCAGTGAGGGAAACTTTGGGGTGTTTACACAAGGCTATAATGGAAGCGAAAGTGCCATCAACAAAGAAGGAATTGCAGGCCTTCTCAAACCTTAGTGGAAAAACGCAGGCCTTCTCACTTCTGCTTCGACTGAAGAAGGAAGACTTCACCTGGGGGCAAGAGCAGCAAGCTTCTTTCGATCTGATCAAATGATAACTCTCCATCCCTCCAATATTGATACCTCCTTGTGTAAAAAGAAGCATGAGATTATACATTTCGGCATCAGATAAAACAATGGGAAGTATGTTGTGTCAAGAAGACGAAAATGGCGTCAAAAGGGCCATTTACTACCTCAGCAGAGTCCTGAATGATTCTGAAACAAGATATAGTGTTATAGAAAACCTATTGATGTGTATGTATCTTCTCATTTTTACGTAATAAAGTATATGTTATCTAAATCTATTTTGCATACTAGAATAGGGAAGTGGGCTTTATCATTAACAAAATATTCCCTAAAATATTTTCCTTTAAAGGTTGTTAAGGGACAAGTGGTCGCTGACTTCATAGAAAACCATTCCATAAATGAAAATGGGATAGAGTATGTCGAAATGGAACCTTGTAAATTATATTTTGATGGCTCCAGTCACAAGAATAGAACTGGCGTTGGAATACTAATTATTTCTCCTAACAAAATTCCAACAAAATTCAAGTACAAAGTTGAAGGCTTATGTTCGAATAACGAAGCAGAATACGAAGCTTTAATTGTTGGACTTGAAATCTTGTTGGAATTGGGGGCAACAAGAGTCGAAATAATGGGTGACTCTGAATTAGTAGTAAAACAGTTAACTAAAGAATATAAATGTGTAAAAGAGAATTTGATTATGTACTTCGTCATAGCCAACAGACTTCTTAAGAAATTCGACAATGTGGACATCAAACATATACCTAGGATGGAGAATCAAGAGGCGGATGACCTTGCCCAAATAGCATCTGGTTATAAGGTGTCGAAAGAAAACCTAAAGAAGGATATTGAATTTAGAGGAAGAGTTGTGTCCACCAAGTTGTCTTCATCAGATTTGGAAACAATAAAGTTAGGGTATGGTGACAAAGAAAACTTTAAAATTTTCACCGTAGATGACTCAAGAGTTGGAGATTGGAGAAATCCCATCAAGGAGTATTTACATAACCCAAATATGAGGGTCGAAAGGAAAGTTAAGTACAACGCTTTAAGCAATTTACTTTTTGGAAATGGGCTCTTCAAGATAACTTCATAAGGGGTTTTGTTAAAATGCTTAAGCAAAGAAGAGGCTTATGTGGCTTTGTCAAACATACATGGTGGAACCTGTGGTGTAACACCCCGTAGATTATTTAACTCTCCGAATAATATTATTTAATACCAATAAGATTTTCGGTTTATTCTAAAAAAATCTAATGAAAAACCATTTAGAGTAAAAGGAAATTTAATTTGGATAACTGATATTATTTTGCCGAGGTTTTATTTAAATTAAGGATTGAGAGACATTTTTGGATACTCTCTATTTTGGACCCATTGGTAAGAAATTAAGTTTTTATATATTTGTTTATATAGAAGGAAAAATAGAGAAAATAGTGGTTGGTAAGAAAAAGAAGAAAAAGGAAAAGAAGAGGAGAAGAGAAGAAGAAGGAGAGAAAACCCTAAAGCTTCAAATTTCATCATTCTTAATCACCTGTCCGTCGAATCGACTCATTTATTTCGTTAATATTCATCTCTCGAGGTGGATTCATAGTTAGATACTTTTGTTTTAGTTTTTGGTTGAGTTTTGAAGTTTATGAGTTTAGGGGTTATGGTAGAAATCTTGAAACAAATGATTTAAACGGTTAAAAACTTGATTAAACCTAACTATGTTGCGCACATCATGCCTATGAGTATGTTTAGTGTTGTTGTCTATGTTGGTTGGTGTTTTGGATGATTTTTGGCTTAGAATGATAAGTTTTCCCGTAAGCTGAGTTTGCTGATCTGGTATAGCTCGCTCGGCGAGAAATGCAAGAGGTTCCTCGCTCAGCAAGCTAAACCCTTGCTCAACGAGACCTGGAAGTTTCAGATTTGGCTTTTATTCATAAATTTTGATCCGAGCATCTGATTTTAGTGTTCCACCAATCGAATCGAAGCTAAAAATATTTACAAATTAATGATGCCAAAAAGATGTTATTTTACCCGAATTTTACCGACTTTTTCAAATGACCAAAACCTTGTTAAAATTTGGAAAGTGTGAGTTAATGGAAAATAAAGAAGGTGCGACTTGTGAATCAGGAATTATGTATTGTTTTAAGGTCCTCCGTAAAGTCTTGATTAAGTCTCTTCGCGGTTACCTTGTGGTTTGCAAGAGCGTCCGTAAGGACTTGAGGTACCAGTTGTTTAAATGCGGATTGTGGTTTGATGAGTGTAGATCACTAGTCTTCCGTAAGGCCTTGAGTAAGTCTTGAGGTGGGTTGGCCTTAGTCCCGCGTGAAGCATCCGTAGAGACTTGAGGCGAGTGTTATACTAATTATGTGTTAATCTTTAGTAAGTTTGGAGGTGGGTTACCTTTAGTCCCACGGGAAGCATCCGTAAAGATTGAAGAGAGTATTATGTTAAACCCTCCGTAAGGTCTTGAGTAAGTCTTGAGGTGGGTTGTACTTAGTCCCACGTGAAGCATCCGTAAGGACTTGAGGTAGACGTTTCTCTTATTAATATACTGAGATCATGTGTGGACCTGAGTTCCCCTTTGTTATCGGTCCTTGTGTGAGATGGTTTGTGGAAACTTGTGAGATTTATTTGGGATAAACCCTTAGAGCCGAGAGAACTCTAAGACAGGGAACTCACTGAGATGTTTTATCGCACCCTATGTTGATGTTGTTATTTCAGGTATCTCAGGTTCTGAAAAGGGTAAATATAAGGCAATTTGATTATCTTTACTTATTTGATTACTTTGTCTTCCGATGTGGACTTTTGAGATCTTTGGATCTAGTTCTTAGACTTTTGTTTTCTTTTGAACATCTTGTATAATTTATAGCCTTATTTTAGTACCTTATGTTGTAGTGGCTATACTTATGCAATGTGTTGCTAAGAACTTGTGTATTTAAGTACCAAACTTGATTTTTATATATGAAAAATATGCTTCGAAGTATGTCTTTTATATATGTGTATATCAATTGGTAATAGAGCAGGTCGTATCCTCGACCTATCCTTGGAATATTATAAGTGTTTCCTTTTTGTTCATACATGTAATATCACTGTAGGACTAAATGTTATGTTTATGGTATTGAGCCTGATCAACTTAATCATGTTTTGATGACATTTAGGGATATGGCTGGTAGGCGTGGAACACATGGTCGTCTTAGTGTCACTCCTCCTAGTAACGATCGAACGAGTAGTGACGGGAATGCTCTTATGTTCGAATTCATGCAACAGATGCAGCAATAGAAGCATCAATTCATGCAGGAGATGATGCACCAAATGAATAAGGGTCTTCATCCTCATGTGGTTGCTCCTGGAGCTGGTGGTGGAACCTTCCGGGATTTCTTCCGCATGAATCCCCAGGAGTTTCATTGTGTTTTGGACCCTGTAAAGGCGCATGAGTGGGTGGCGGGAATGGAGCGGATCTTCCAAATCATAGTTTGTGGGGAAGAGGATAAGGCGACCTTTGCGTCACATCTGTTGAAAGGTCCCGCTGCTAGGTGGTGGGAGAGTGCTTCAAACCTGATGATGGTACAAAGAGTTCCAAGAGTATGGCAACAATTTAAGACAATTTTTATGGATAAGTATTTTCCGAGTTCCTTGAGAACGCAAAAGGAGTTTGAATTTAAACAATTAAGACAAGGGATCATGACTATGGCCAGTTATGCGGAGAGGTTTGAGAACACGGTAGCCTACTCTAGGCAGGCTATGTATGCCCCTGATGAAAGGTGGAAAATTGACCAGTTCTTGTTTGGATTAAAGGCTGAAATCTCGCATAGTGTTTCGCAGCGGGAATTCACTACCTATTCCGAGATGTTGAGGCAATGCTATGTTGCCGAACATAGTTTGAAGAAAGTGCAAACAGAAGCCAATGTTGGGAGAGCAGTTCAAGGTGAGCTGGGAAGAGCCAGTCAATCCTTTAGGCCGAGGCCTCAACCCTTCAAAGGGAAACATGTGTCGAGTTCTAGATCTAGTGCTCCTCCGTTGTGCTCCAGGTGTCATAAGAACCATTTTGGAAGGTGTGAGAAGAATGGTGTAATTTGTTACCATTGTCAGAAAGAAGGACATGTTTCTAGGGATTGTCCATAGAGAAAGAATCAGATTCAAGGGAGAGTGTATACTATGGATGCTAGAAAGACGAAGGGCGACAATTCTCTAATTGCGGGTAATTGTATTATTAATGGCATTCCTTGTCTTATTTTATTTGATTGTGGAGCTACGCATTCTTTTGTATCTTCTAGTTGTGTAAAGCGACTCAAATTGAGAGTTTTTCCCTTGTTTCCTCCTATGGTTGTTACTACCTCTATGGATGAAACCGTAGAAACACCCCTTATGTGTGAAAGTTGTATCTTGTCGGTGGACGGTAGGACCTTACAGATAGATCTTATTTGCTTACCCCTCAAGAAGGTTGATGTCATTTTGGGAATGGACTGGTTGTCTGCGAATTTCGTGTTTATCGAATGCGAAGAAAGGTTGATCCTTATTCCATCCGTGGAAGCCCATCCGAAGGATGTGCTGACAACGATATTGGGAGGTACAGTTGGAATGGTAAACTTTTTACTTGAGAATGAGAAGTCTGTTTTATTAGTCCTTACTAAGGAAGAGAGTAATGGTCCGCAAATTCTGAATATTCCAATAGTTTGTGAGTTTCCCGAAGTTTTTCCCGAGGATGTCACTTCCTTACCTCCAGTAAGAGAAGTTGAATTCTTAGTTTACGTGATACCGGGGATGGCTCCTATATATGTTTCCCCTTATCAGATGGAGCCACTCGAGTTGAAAGAATTGAAGGATCAATTAGAGGATTTGATGGCAAAGCATTTTGTGAGACCAAGTGTTTCACCGTGGGGAGCTCCTATTTTGTTAGTAAAGAAGAAGGAAGATGGTATGCGGATGTGTATTGATTACCGTAAGTTAAACAAGGTAACTATCAAGAATAAGTATCCCTTGCCGAGGATAGACGATCTCTTAGATCAATTGAAAGGAGCTTGTGTGTTCTTGAAGATTAATTTGAGATCGGGTTATCACCAAATCCGTGTGAAGAGCTCTAACGTGCCAAAGACCGCGTTCTAAACTCGTTACGGTCATTACGAATTCCTAGTGATGCCTTTCGGTGTGACGAATGCTTCAGCTGTCTCCATGGACTACATGAACTGAATATTTCAAGCTTACTTGGATCAGTTTGTAGTGATCTTTATTGATGATATTCTTATTTATTCTCGTACTTCCCAAGAGCACGGAGAACACCTAAGAATTGTTCTAACGATACTGCAAGAGAAGCAAATTTTGCTAAGTTTAATAAGTGTGAGTTTTGGATTTCAGAAGTTAAGCTTCTTGGACATGTTATATCTCAGGGAGGTGTAGCGGTGGATCCGTCAAAGATTGAGGCTGTGATTAATTGGGAGAGACCGAGGAATGCTTCGGAAATGAGAATGTTTCTTAGGCTTGGCTGGTTACTACAGAAGGTTCATTAAAGGTTTTTCTCAGTTGGCATTGCCATTGACTAAGCTTACTAGAAAGGATTTTGCTTACGAATGAGATTCTGGTTGTGAGCAAAGTTTCAGGTATTTAAAAGAAAGATTGACTACTGCTTCGGTGTTGGTTATTCCCGATCCTGATAAATCTTATGAAGTATTTTGCGATGCTTCCAAGATGGGGTTAGGAGATGTTCTTATGCAAGAATGTCAAGTTGTGGCGTATGCTTCTCGACAATTAAAAGTTCATGAAAAGAATTATCCGACTCCTGATTTGGAACTAGCGGCCGTGGTTTTTACTCTAAAGGTGTGGAGGCATTACCTGTATGGTGTGTATTTTGAGATGTTTAGTGACCATAAGAGTTTGAAGTATCTCTTTGATCAGAAGGTATTAAATATGAGACAAAGAAGGTGGATGGAATATCTGAAGGATTATGATTTGGATTAGAAGTACCATCCGGGTAAAGCAAACAAGGTGGCAGATGCTTTAAGCCTGAAGGTGATTCATGGTGCCGCATTGATGATGTTAGAATATGCATTGCTGGAAAAGTTTCGAGATCTTGATCTACAATTTGTATGGACTCCGAACGGTGTGATGATGGGAAATCTAAATATTGATTCTACCTTGAGGAATGAGATTCTACAAGCACAAGTTCTAGATGAGAAGTTGCAAGAGATGTTACTCCAACTAGGATTTATAATGGCGTTAGACGGGGTCATCCTATTTAACCAAATGATTTGCATTCCGAGCAATTATGTATTAAAGAGAAAGATTTTGGAGGAAGCTGATAAAGGTACTTTTACGATACATCTGGGTTCTTCGAAGATGTATCAAGATTTGAAGAAAGAGTATTAATGGTCTTGTATGAAAAAGGATGTCGCGGTGTTCGTGTCCGAATGTGCGGTGTGCCAACAAGTAAAGATCGAGCACCAAAGGCCAGATGGGTTGTTACAACCTTTGGACGTCCCAGTTTGGAAGTGGGATAGTATCTCTATGGATTTTGCAGTGGGGTTACCAAGTACTCAAGGTGGTTATGATTCTATTTGGGTAATTGTGGATCGACAAACGAAATCTACGCATTTCTTAGCCGTTAAGACTACGTACAAGGAAAGTCATCTTACGAGGTTATTTATTTCTGAGATTGTAAGGTTGCACGGTGTACCGTCTAATATTGTGTCGGATAGAGATCCGAAGTTTACTTCGAGGTTTTGGAAAGCGTTACGACAAGCTATGGGTACAAATTTACGTTTGAGTGCTTCTAATCATCCTCAAATGGATGGTCAGATGGAGCGTACGATCCAAACGATGGAAGACATGTTAAGAGCGTGCGTGTTGGAAAGTAAAGGATGTTGGAAAGAACTTTTACCTTTGATCGAGTTCTCCTACAACAATAGTTACCATGCGAGCATTGGTATGGCTCTGTATGAGGCATTGTATGGAAGAAAATGTAGAACCCCATTGTGTTGGTCGGAAGTGGGCGAAGACAGAATTTTGAGACCCAAAGTTATTCAAGAGACTACAGAAAAGATTCAAATGATTCAAGAGAAAATAAAACAAGCCTAAGAACGCCAAAAGAGTTATGCTGACAATCGAAGGAGACCTTTGGTTTTTGAGGAAGGTGATCATGTCTACATTAAAGTTACTCTGAGATTGAGGTTGAAAGGACCGTTCAAGTCGCGCAAGCTAAGTCCGAGATACGTAGGACTGTATCAGATCTTAGAAAGGATTAGTGAAGTTTCTTATAGATTAGCCTTACCACCCTCTCTATCGTAAATGTATGATGTTTTCCATGTATCTCAACTTCGTAGGTTCATTCCTGATCCTCTTCAGCCTATTCTTCTATAATCTATCGAGATAGAAACAAATTTAACTTTTGAACCCTAACTAAGTCGTGTTGTTGGAAGCGAAATGAGGGTGCTAACAAACAAGGAGATCCAACTTGTTAAAGTAAAATGGGATACGACGCATCCGGGAGATGCTACGTGGGAATTGGAATCAGAGATGCGGGAGTTGTATCCGCACCTTTTCAGGTAATCATTTAAATTTGAGGACGAATTTCTATTCAATGGGGAGGATGTAACACCCCGTAATTTATTTAACTCTCCGAATAATATTATTTAATACCAATAAGATTTCTGGTTTATTCTAAGAAATTCTAATGAAAAACCATTTAGAGTAAAAGAAAATTTAAGTTGGATAACTAATATTATTTTGCCGAGGTTTTATTTAAATTAAGGATTGAGAGACATTTTTGGATACTCTGTATTTTGGACCCATTGGTAAGAAATTAATTTTTTATATATTTGTTTATATAGAAGGAAAAATTGAGAAAATAGTGGTTGGTAAGAAAAAGAAGAAAAAGGAAAAGAAGATGAGAAGAGAAGAAGAAGGGGAGAAAACCCTAAAGCTTCAAATTCATCATTCTCAATCATCCGTCCGTCGAATCGACTCATTTCTTCCGTCAATCTTCATCTCTCGAGGTGGGTTCATAGTTAGATACTTTTTGTTTTAGTTTTTGGTTGAGTTTTAAAGTTTATGAGTTTATGGTTTTTGGTAGAAATGTTGAAACAAATGATTTAAACGGTTAAAAAATTGATTAAACCTAACTATGTTGCTCACATTATGCCTATGAGTATTTTTAGTGTTGTTGGCTATGTTGGTTGGTGTTTTGGATGATTTTTGGCTTAGAATGATAAGTTTTCCCGTAAGCTGAGTTCTCTGATCTGGTATAGCTCACTCAGCAAGAAGGAGCTCGCTCAGCGACAAATGCAGGAGGTTCCTTGCTCAGCGACCTAAACCCTCGCTCAGCGAGACCTGGAAGTTTCAGATTTTTCTTTTATTCATAACTTTTGATCCGGGCATCCGATTTTAGTGTTCCACCTATCGAATCGAAGCTAAAAATATTTACAAATTAATGATGCCAAAAAGTTGTTATTTTACCCGAATTTTACTGACTTTTTCAAATGACCAAAACCTTGTTAAAATTTGGAAAGTGTGGGTTAATGGAAAATAAAGAAGGTGTGACTTGTGAGGTGTCTGGGTCTCCCTTAAGCTAAAGTGAATCATGAATTATGTATTGTTTTAAGGTCCTTCGTAAAGTATTGATTAAGTCTCTTCGCGGTTACCTTGTGTTTCGAAAGAGCATCCATAAGGACTTGAGGTACCGGCTGTTTAAATGCGAATTATGGTTTGATGAGTGTAGGTCACTAGTCTACCGTAAGGTCTTGAGTAAGTCTTGAGGTAGGCTTCCCTTAGTCCTGCGTGAAGCATCTGTAGAGACTTAAGGCGAATGCTATACTAATTATGTGTTAATCTTGAGTAATTCTTGAGGTGGGTTACCTTTAGTCCCACGGGAAGCAGCTGTAAAGATTGAAGAGAGTATTATGGTAAACCATCCGTAAGGTCTTTAGTAAGTCTTGAGGTGGGTTGTCCTAAGTCCCACATGAAGCATCCGTAAGGACTTGAGGTAGATGTTTCTCTTATTAATATACTGAGATCATGTGTGGACCTTAGTTTCCCTTTGTTATCGGTCCTTGTGTGAGATGGTTTGTGGAAACTTATGAGATTTATTTGGGATAAACCCTTAGAGCCGAGAGAACCCTAAGATAGGGAACTCACTGAGATGTTTTATCTCACCCCATCTTGATGTTGTTATTTCAGGTACCTCAGGTTCTGAAAAGGGTAAAGATAAGGAAATTTGATTATCTTTACTTGTTTGATTGATTTGTCTTCCTCTGTGGACATTTGAGATCTTCGGATCTAGTTCTTAGACTTTTGTTTTCTTTTGAACATCTTGTATAATTTATAGCCTTGTTTTAGTACTTTATGTTGTAGTGGCTATACTTATGCAATGTGTTGCTAAGAACTTGTGTATTTCAGTACCAAACTTGATTTTTATATATGAAAAATATGCTTCAAAGTATGTCTTTTATATATGGGTATTACATGTGGTGCTCATCAAGTAGGACAGAAAATGAAATGGTTGCTGTTTCGACAAGGAATGTTCTGGCCAACAATGCTGAAAACCTGTATTGATTTCGCCAAAGGATTTCCAGAATGCCAATTGCATGCAGGCATACCACACGTTCCTGCAAGTGAATTGCATTCGATTGTTAGGACTTGGCCATTCAAAGGTTGGGCTTTAGACCTAATTGGTGAAATTCGACCAGCTTCTTCAAAGGGACAAAAATACATTCTTGTTGGAATAAATTATTTTACTAAATGGGTTGAAGCTCTCCCTTTGGTAAATGTAGATCATGAAACAATCATTGAATTTATTCGAAGAATTATAATTTATAGGTTTGGAATTCCATAAACAATAACCACAGATCAGGGATCGGTGTTTACTAGAAAGAACATGCAAGCATTTGCAAAATAAGTAGGATTCAAACTCCTTACTTCGACACCTTACTACGCTCAGGCGAATGGACAAGTTGAAGGAACTAATAAAGTGCTAATCAACTTGATTAAAAAGCTTGTGGGTAAAAACCTAAGAATTGGCATAAGATTTTAGATCAAGCTTTATGGACTTGTCGAACGTCTTCCAAAGAGGCTACGAACTCAACCCCATATAGGCTGACTTATGGTCATTATGCAGTCTTTCCAGTCGAAATTTATTTACAGTCAATTTGAATCCAGAGGCATCATGAAATTCCATCAGATATATGTTGAAATATGACGATGGATGAATTGGTTGATTTAGATGAAGAAAGATTGCATGTGCTGGATTTGTTAAAGGGGCAAAAAGAAAAGTTGAAAAGTTTTATAATAAAAAAGTAAAGCATAAAATTCTTTTTGTTGGTGATCTGGTTTAGAAGGTAATTCTTCCTATGGATCGAAAAGATAGAGCATTGGGAAAGTGCTCCCCTAAGTGGGAAGGACCTTTCCAAGTTTTGAAATGTTTTTCGAACGACGCATATGAAATCGGAGAAATAGGGAAAGACGAAAGAATATTCAAAATAAATGGAAAGCACTTAAAAAGGTACAAATCAATATTGCAAGAAGTAAAAATAGCCAAAGAGTAAAATTGCATATAAAGGAAAAAATATTGTACTTTGCCAAACAAATGGCATTAGATTCATTACAAATAGTTTACTGGCAAATTAACTTGAGCAAAAAAACTAGTACATAAAAAGCTATCCCTATTAAAATTTAATTATGTCAAAAGATTTCTTCATCTCATCAAACTTCTTCTTCTGAATTTGGAGTCGACGTTCACAGAAGCTCTTGTTGGTCGAAAGGGTCTCAATTTCTTGAGTAAGTAGTTGAGCCCTTTCAGCAAGTCTTCCACTGTGGATTTTTGAGATCTTCGAATCTAGTTCTTAGATCTTTTTGTAGTTGAACATCTTGTACTATTTTATAGCCTTGTTTAGTACCTTATGTTGTAGTGGCTATATTTATACAATGTGTTGCTAAGAACTTATTTGTATTTCAGTATCAAATTATTAATATTATATATGAAAAATATGCTTTATGTATGTCTTTTCTATATGGGTATTATAATCGAAATAAATGCCAACAAAGCTAAAGCAATAATGGAGGGAAAGCGCCATCAACAAAGAAAGGATTGCAATCATTGCTAGGAAAAATAAATTTTATAAGAAGATCCATTTCAAACCTCAGCGGGAAAACGCAAGCTTTCTTTCCTCTGCTTCGACTCAAGAAATAAGACTTCACTTGTGGGCAAGAATAACAAGATGCTTTCGACGGGATAAAAGGATACCTAGCCAGTCCTCCAGACTTGATGCCTCCCAGTGGGAAGAGAAGCATGAGGTTGTAGATATCAGCATCTGGCAAGACCTTAGGATGTATGTTGTGTCAAGAGGATGAAAACGGCGTCGAAAGAGTCATTTACTATCTCAGTAGAGTCTTAAACGACGTTGAAACTAGATATAGTGTAATAGAAAAATTATGTTTGTCTGTATATTTTTCTTGTACTAAATTGAAGCACTATATAAGACCAGTTGATGTATTTGTATCATCTCATTTCGCCGTAATAAAACATATGTTGTCTAAACCTATTTTACATAGTCGAATTGGGAAATGGGCTCTAGCATCAACTGAATGTTCCTTGAAATACCTGCCTTTGAAAGTTGTAAAAGGACAAGTGGTGGTTGACTTCATAGCACACCACTCCATAGATGAAAAATAAATAAAATACGTCGAATTACAGCCATGGAGGCTATATTTTGACGGTTCCAGCCACAAAACTGGTGTAGGTATTGGAGTATAGATTATTTCTCCTGATAAATATCCAACAAAACTCAAGTATAGGGTCGAAAACCCGTGTCCAAACAATGAAGCCGAATATTAAGCTTTAATTGCTGGACTTGAAGCATTGTTGGAATTGGGGGCATTAAGAGTCGAAATAATGGGCGACTCAGAACTAGTAATAAAACAATTAACCAAAGAATACAGATGTGTTAATGAAAATTTGATCATGTACTTTGTTATAGCCAACAGACTCCTCAAACAATTCGACACGGTGGTTTTCAAACATATCCCTAGAATAAAAAATCAAGAAGCCAATGACCTGGCTCAAATCGCATCAGGATATAAAGTGTCGAAAGAAAAACTAGAGACTGCTATTGAAGTGAAGGGAAGAGTCGTGTCGACCAAATTATCCCCATCAGATTTAGAAACAATAAAACTTGGTTATGGAGATGACGAAAAATTTGAAATCTTTAACATAGATAATTCAGAGAAAGAAGATTGGAGAAAACCCATCAAAGAATATCTCCAAGACCCAAACCAAAAGGTAGAAAGAAAAGTAAGATACAGAGCTTTAAGCTATGTACTTTTTGGAAACGAACTATTTAAAAAGACTGCAGAAGGAGTCTTGCTAAGATGTTTAGGCGAGGAAGAAGCCTACATAGCTTTGTCGAATGTAGATAGTGGTACGTGCGGTGCACACCAGGAAGGGCACAAGATGAAATGGTTGTTATTCAGACAAGGTTTGTATTGGACAACCATGCTAAAAGATAGTGTCGAATTTGCAAAAGGTTGCCAAGAGTGTCAACTCCATGCAGGCATACCACATGTCCCTGCGAGCGAATTGCATTCAATCATAAAACCCTGGCCATTCAGAGGTTGGGCCCTATATCTAATTGGAGAAATTCGACCAGCCTCGTCGAAAAGACAAAAATATATCTTGGTAGGAGTTGATTACTTTACTAAATGGATTGAAGCCATACCATTGGTGAATGTGGATCAGGAAGCAGTCATAGAATTTATCCAAAAACATATAATTTATAGATTTGGAATTCCAGAAAAAATAACCACTGATCAAGGGTCTGTGTTTACTGGTAGAATTATGCAAGCTTTTGCAAAGGAAACAAGGTTTAAGTTATTAACCTATACACCCTATTATGCCCAGGCGAATGGACAAGTCGAAGTAGCAAACAAAGTGATAATAAATTTGATCAAGAAGCACATAGGTAAAAATCCTTGAAATTGGCATAAGACCTTGGATAAAATTTTATGGGCTTGTCGAATGTCACCCAAAGAGGCCACTAACTCTACTCCATTTAAACTCACATATGGACATGATGCAGTACTTCCAGTCGAAATCTATTTGCATACGTATCCAAAGACATCATGAGATCCCTTCAGAAATATATTGGAGCATGATGATGGATGAGTTGGTGGACTTAGATGAAGAAAGACTACGTGCGTTAGACTTAGTAAGGAGACAAAAAGAGAGAGTCGAAAAGTATTACGATAAAAAAGTAAAATTTAAGGTCCTTTATATGGGCGATTTAGTTTGGAAGGTAATACTTTCAATAGATTGAAAAGATAGATTAATGGACAAATGGTCCCCCAAGTGGGAAGGGCCTTTTAAAATTATAAGTGTTTTTTCGAATGGTGCTTATGAAATCGAAGAAATAGGCAAAGACAAAAGATTATTTAAAATAAATGGCAAATACTTGAAAAAATACAAACCAATTATGCAAGGAATAAAGATAAAAGTAGAATAATTGTATTAATTATGTTGCCAAAAAGCAATAGTCATTACAAAAGAGGCCTTCTAGGGCTGCAAAATGAAAAGAAAGTACATAAACCTAGTTTTCTATTACAAAAGTTAACTCTAAAGGAAAGACTCCTTGAGCTCTATGAATTTACTTTTCTGAACTAAGATTCGACAATCACACAGACTTTTTTATAAGACATATCGTCGATCTCTTTGCCCAATTGTTGAGCCATGTCTACATGATGAAGCCCTACTTTAATCTCTTCTTTGACTTCATCCTTATTAGGTTGTTGAAGGTCAGCCTTACGCTTCTGCTCTTGGGCGATCTTGGCTTCAAGATGGGCTATTTTTTCTTTGAAGCTGTGGATATTTCTATCATATTTAGCTACTTCTTGTGAATAAGCATCAGAAAGTTTCGACAATTCTAAAACATTCTCAGTCGAAGCTGCCACATCATCCCACTCAGCAGCTTGAGTCTCTCTCTCTCTCTTGTTGGAAATCATTTGCATGAACTCCTTTCGACGGCCAAGATCTCTAGCTACCACGTCAATTATTTGTGCAAGATCCATGACCAGACGAGTCTCATCAGCATTGGCCTCCAAGACATTGACTTATTTGAGAAGCGCCTTCAATTCAAATTGCCGGCTAGGATCTTCCTCCAAAATTTGGAATAAATTGACACCAAGAACTTTGGTTTTAACCTCAGCCATGATGGAACTGAGAGTCTTGACCTCAGAGGTGGCCCCAGAATTGGTCGAATTGCCAGAAGAATCTTGAAATTTATAGCGATTACTGAGCATGGCCCTCAAGTACTCAAAGTGTTTCCTTGTCTTCAGGTTTTCAAGATCATCGCGTGAGAAGATAGTCAAACCAAAAGATGGAGGGTTACTTGGTACTGGGTCAAGAGGGATGTAAGCGCTAGGTCCAGCCTCCCCTTTCGACTGACCTTTGCCTGCATTTCTCTTGGCTTTAGGGTTCTCTTTACTAGAAGCTTGGGGATTTAGTTGCACCTCCCTTTCTTCGACATTAGGATCAACAACATCCTTTTTGCCTTTGTCATCTTTAGGAAGAATTTCTTTGTTGGCACTAGCTTTGGCTGGTCAGGAGAATTATTGGCAGAACCTACCTCCAGGCTGATCTCGAACTCAACCTCAGTTTGGGGTTCCACCCTACCACTCTTGGGTGTACTTTCTTCCTGGACTTTTTCGATTCCACCAAGAGGAGAATCTTGCAGAGTGATAGGATGTTCTCAGTAGGAATTTGAACCTGAAACAAAAAATGTTTAAATAAGATACCAAGAGTATGCAAAGTTCAAAGTGATAATTTGTCGAAGGTAAATTAACTGAGGGATTATGGTGTGGAAACTAGAATTTCCATTCTCTGCATCTTGAGCAAACTTTATTACTGGGCTTGCAGGGGGAGTCTTCCTCGACATCACCAACGATCTTTGGGAGGAAATCGTCTTTATTTTTGTATACTTCTTCCTCTTTAAGGGTTGTGTGTCTGGAGATTCGTCATCTGGATCCTCAGAAGGCACCTTCACTTCCTCTATTTTTCTCTTTTGGGGAGTAGGGGGCTTTCGACTCATCTAAAAAAACCAAAGAAAGTTCAGTAGGCGAATTAATTTTATAACTGAGATATTCTATTGGAAAAAGGATATAAAAGAACCTTTTTGGTGGAAGTGGATTTTTTAGTAGTCTTGATGGGCTTATCTTCGACAGCGCTCTTCTTACCAGTAATCTTAGCAGCTGAAAAAAGAGAGAAGTTGGAAAGAAAGAAGAAACTAGAATAATAGATATTGAATATAAAGGTGAAGTCGAAATCTTGGTTGCACCTTCAAGAATGGTAGATTCCACGCGAACGTGTTCTATTCCAGTATGAAGGTGCCCTGGGTAATCATCCAAATGATATTTGGTTGCAACCACACGCTCAGCAAGCTTTTTTCGTGACTCTTGAAGAAATTTTAAGTCGGAGCCACATACAAACCAATCTAGAAAAGGTGGGCTTAGAGCCACACCAAAACTAGCAGTTGGTAGAGGCGGAAACTTTGGTGGATAACTAGTATACGCAAAGTTATAATGCGCCTCTTTGGGAATATATGAGGGTATTACCAACTTCTCCGATTTTTCTGTAAATTTATGCTTAAGTGTCACAGCTGCTTCACCTATGGTTCGCCTAATATCATCTGGCTTGTAAATTGTTTCAAAATATTTTTGGAATTTTTGAACTTCTTTAATATGTTGTTGAGTACCTTTCTTGGTTTGATCCTGCACGAAAGCAAAGGCATTGGTCAAAAGGGTTTGGAAGTCAGATGCGTCATAAAACTTGGCGAGATAATATTCTTTCCACCAAACGTCGAACTCCTGAGTGCAGAGGAAGACTGGTCCAAAGCGGCGTCTTGTAGCTTTTCTGAAGCTCCAGACTTTTTGACTTGGTAAAGGTTGAGTTGTAGAAGATGATGGATCCCTTTTTGGGATAGAGAGACCTTGGCTTCAGTTGTATCAGTCCAAACTGTCGAGCCACTAGATTTGGTTGATAAATTATCAGGGCCACCTTTGAGTTGGACATGGTGGGATAAGAAGGTAAGAACCTGGGTGTAAAGAACAATTTCCAGATGGTTAGAAAATTGTCCTCGTATTTTTGGTGTTCTACAGGGAGTTGTCTTGTAAACCACTTGGGTCCAATAACCCTATTGGCGAAAAGTGCCATGCTTTCCTTGAAGTCATAGCTTTTGGTGAACATATTCACATAGTTCATGAAATATCGTCGAAGGTCTAGTCCTTCTTTAGAAGTAGTCAGCTCCGCCAGTCTTGCCCATTCGACATGCCACTTTTTGACATATTCTTCGTCCACTAAGACTTTGTCAGGAAGTCTAGATTCAAAAGTGGCGTTGAGCCATAACTGAAGAAGCCAGAAAGGACCTGCCAAGCTCAGGTTGCCCTTATCTTTAATTTTCTTGAGAGATTCAACACTCTCACTTAGGGACTCATAAAGGTTATCCAAAATTAATTCACTAAGACGCAAATTCTTGCCAGCATGAAGTTGGTTTGCTAGGGGGATATACTTCTTCACCACTTGAAGGGACCTTGTGCAAAACAAAAATTTCGACAGCCAGAGGGTGAGGAAAGTTATATGCTCTACATCTGATACTTCAGTAGAGTCTTTAATGTGGTAGCGAGAAATGAAGTGGGAGTATGAGGTGAAGCTAGTCTCAAAACCTATAGTATTGTCATCCAATACAGTTGGATCAAAAACTGCTCCTGTTGGACTAAGGCCAACTATAGCAGCCAGGTCGAAGAGGGTAGGGATTATCATCCCACAAGGGAGATGAAAGGTATTATAGGTACTATACCAAGAACTCCACAACAAAACGGTGTCGTAGAAAGGAAGAATATGTCATTGGTGGAACTTGCAAGGACAATGCTAAGTGATTCAAATCTTTCTAAGTACTTTTGGACAGATGCGGTGAGCACGACATGTTTTGTAAGTAATCGTGTTAATACTAGGCCTATTCTAAAGAAAAACCCTTATGAACTTTTCAAAGGGAGAAAACCAAATATTTCTTTCCTTCATATTTTCGGTTGTAAATGTTTTGTCCTAAATAACGACAAAGACAAGCTTGGTAAGTTTGACGAGAAATCCGATGAACGTATTTTTCTCAGCTACTCTTTCTCTAGTAAGGCATTTAGAATTTATAATAAAAGAACTTTAACTATAGAAGAGTCTATGCATGTAAATTTTGATGAATATAACCCCTCGAAAGAGGATATTGCTGTTTGTGATAATGATGATGATCTTGTAGAAATTCCCAAAGAAGACACTCCTAAAGATATCATTGAAGAACATCAAGATAGACTAGTTCAACAAGATTCAAATGTCAACGATCTACCTAAATAATGGAGGACTCATAAAGATCATCCTATTGACAAATTGATCGGAGATATAAGTCAAGGTGTAACAACAAGATTAAATATCATGGATGCATGTCTAAACACGGAGTTTGTGTATCAAATAGAACCAAACAAAGTCAATGAAGCCTTAGGTGAAGATCAATGGATAATAGAGATGCAAGAGGAACTAAGTCAATTTGAAAGAAATGAAGTTTGGAATCTTGTGCGAAGACCGAAAAAAAACACATCATAGGAACAAGATGGGTTTTCAAAAACAAACTTGACGAAAATGGAATCATAATTCGCAACAAAGAAAGATTGGTTGCACAAGGATACAACCAAGACGAAGGAATCAACTTTGAAGAAACATTCACTCTGGTTGCAAGGTTAGAAGCAATTAGACTTTTATTAGCTTATGTGTGTTCCATGAATTTCCAGCTTTTCCAAATGGACATAAAGAGCGCATTCTTGAATGGGTTCATAAATGAAGAAGTATATGTCAAGCAACCCCCCGAATTTGAAGATTACAAGAATCCTTATCATGTCTTCAAATTAAAGAAAGCTCTCTACGATTTAAAACAATCACCAAGAGCATGGTACGATCGACTTAGCAATTTCTTATGTGACAAAGGATTTGAAAAGGGAAAAGTTGACAAAACCTTGTTCATCAAGAAAATAAAAGGAGAAACACTTTTGGTGCAAGTATACGTTGATGACATAATCTTCGGATTAACCAATACATAGTTATGTGAAGAATTCTCATCCATGATGCAAGGAGAGTTTGAAATGTCTATGATGGGAAAGATGAAATACTTCTTAGGATTACAAATCAAGAAACTCAAAGACAGCATCTTCATCAATCAATCCAAATATTGTAAATAACTTTTAAAGAAGTTTGATATGGATAATTGAAAGGCTTTGTCTACACCCATGGGATCCGGTACTTATATGGATCAAGATGAATCCGGTGTCTCGATTAATATCACAAAATGTAGAGGAGTAATGGGTTATTTGTTATACTTAACGGCTAGTCGTACGGACATCATGTTCAATGTATGTCTATGTGCTAGATTTCAAGCCAACCCAAGGGAATCTCACTTAACAGCATTCAAGCGGATAATGAAGTATCTCAAAGGATCAACCAGTGTCGGCTTATGGTACCCAAAAGGTAGTATTTGCAATTTAATTGGATACTCTAACGCTAATTATGCAAGATGTAAAACGGATAGAAATAGCACAAGTGGAACATGCCATATCTTAGGTAATGCACTAGTATCATGGGCATGCAAGAAGCAAGCGTGCGTAGCACTCAATACGGCCGAAGTGGAATACATGACAGTCGGTAGTTGATGTGCACAAATTCTTTGGCTCAAGCAACAACTTCGTGACTACGTACTCGATCTCATATGCATCCCTTTATGGTGTGACAACATAAGTGCAATTAACATCACAAAGAATTCGGTCATTCATTCAAGGACCAAGCATATCGACATTCAACATCACTTCTTAAGAGATCATGTTCTTCAAGGAGATGTCGACGTAACATTCGTAGATAATCACAACCAATTGGTGGATATATTTACTAAACCTTTGGTGAAAGAATCATTTTTCAAAATTCGGCGAGAACTTGGTATTCTCGATGAAGGTGACATCTAAACTTTCTAAAAATACTTTGTATATAGTCAAGTAACATGAAAGTTCATTTTTTCACTTTCGCACACTCAAAATTTATCGGCTACAAAAAATTGATTAAAAGTTGCGTTATGATATGTGCTAACATGTTCTTTAAGTGTTAGATCAAGATCTCTCATGGTTTTAGAGTTATACACTTTCTGTGTTTTTTCTATTTTTCAAAAATCAAGGTCGTTAACCGGTTAACGCTTGGGGTTAACCTGTTAACACTGTTCGTTTTTGAATTCTCAGTTAAAAATAAAATTTTGATTTCCTTAATATATATGTGTATACGTTTTTTTATTTCATGTGCTTTAAAGTCACTCTCACCAACATTCCTTTAACTATTCATCCTTTCTTTGACCTCCTTGACTCACCATTAAAGCATTCTTCCAACTTCTACCCACTCTAAATACCATTCAATATCCATTAAAACTCCACTCAACCATAAATACTTATAAACCACCTTCACATTCTTCATCCTTCACAACATTAACCCCCAAAATCCGAAAAACCTTCTCAAACCCTAGAAATTACCTACCTTCATCCATTGCTCCATTAAAGAAAGGAAAGGAAAAATTGTCGGAAAGTAGCTCTGCCATCAATGAGGAAGAAACTACAATGGAAACAACTAAGAAGAGGAGAATGGATTTCAAGGTTCGGGTTCGACATCTTCTTAAGATAAAATATGTCAACCTCAAAGCTTTTTGTCGCTCCCGATAAATGGGAAATGGCCCAAATAAAGGTACAGACGCGAACGGTCGGCGAAAGGAGGGATGTGAGAACACACAGGGGTGAACTCACAGGAAATGAATAGAGTCGCCAGCTAGGCATTTTTATCCTGAGGGAAAGGTAATGCTGCATAGACCTAGAAAGATATGGATAAGACGGTTGCGAACCAGAGAGACTGAGAAAGGGGGTTGGTTACAACCTGGGAAGGTATTAGCACCCAGATTGTCCGTCGTACTCGACGGGATCCACGCTTGAAAGATTTGTGTTTTAAAGGGGTAGTGTCAGTGCAATTTGTGTATAAAAGAGCTGGAAAAAGGATGTACAGGTGTCAGTGTAAGTGAAGTGAAGTGTATAAATGAAGTGTCAGTGTAAGAACAAAGATGAAATGCTCATGATAATGAGGCTGAAGAAAATAATGCTGGAAAGAGGGGGAATATACAGAGACTTTTGTTCGATAACTGTTAAGTTATGCCTACGTATCCTCTCGTGCAATGAGGAAGTCAGAACACCGTAGTTCGACCCAAAGAGACTGAAAGGTGAATTGACTTGTGAACTGCTTACTTGTCTATGCTCAAGTGTATGACCTGTCTGGCTCAGGTGCTAACTGTCTTGCATTAGACGGAAGAAGCGAGTTCTCGTTTGTGAGTGAATATGATGAGAAAAGAATCCCGGAGGAGACGATTATTGTCTGTTTTTGTATTTTCAGTCTTTTATTGTTTTTGAAAGTTTGTCATAAGTTAATGAGCTTAAGCCTAAACCAATGAGTTAGTAAACTCATCACATCCTCCCTCTGATTAGGGGTAATGAGAATACCTTAAGTGTGAAGTCAGCTTCTCACACTTAATCACCATGGTGAAAGATTAAGATTATTAACCTACTTGTGATTATTTAGATGTTTTTGGTGTTTTTGTTTAGTGTTGAGTAATGAGATTAAGCCATAATCAGGGATTAAACAGACCCATTACACCATCCTAATAGAAGGATAATAGATGAGAATGTTTAAGCTGAGGAAAGCTCCTCAACTTAATCCATGATTAGGGATTAAACCCATGACAAAACAAGGCCTTTATTAAGATGGATTTTAGTTAATGATATGATGAAGAAGTGAGTTTTATGGTTTGTAAGACAACTTGAGGAGGACTTGTCCATTAACACTAGGGTTAGTCCTTCTTAACCAATTAAGGAAGAAATAGAACCCTAATGCAAGGCCCAAGTTACAAGCTTGATGTCTTGATGATTATTAAGTGAATTGATTAAAGGATTTAAACACATCAAGGGTTTAACACTTAGGATTAAAGTTATACACTCCATCCTAATAGAAGGATGCAGGCATAAGCTTAATCACAAAGCCTTAAAGCCTTTAGGGTTTAGTCCCTGATTATGAGGTGAGAAGAGAAGACTCAATGAGACACAAAGGTAAAAACTAAGTGGGGGACTAATCAAAACCTAATTATTGTCATGCTTGGTTGTTCCTAAGGTTTGTGAGGTTTACAAGAGAAATCTTCAGAGGAACCACCAGGAAGCAGATGAAAGGAGCAAAGAGAAGCAAAGTAACTTGCTTCATTCAAGAAGACAAGTCACTTGAAGAAAGAAAGTAAGATAAAGAAGAATGAGCAAGCTCAATCTCAAACACAAAACAAAATGCAGCAATGATGCATAAGAGGGATGAAAAGAAATTGTGAGAAGTGAAGGCAAATTCACTTCTCAAAGTTACTTACCACCTGAAAAGTTAATGAAAGGAATGCAATACAGTGCAAGATGAGATGAAATGACATGATGCAAATCAAAACCATAAGCATACACATGATGCTAATGATGCTATGAGATGATGCAAACATGAATCAATGCATGAGGATGATCATATGAACATATGGATGCAAATGAAGCAAGCTTAGAACCATGATCATACATGAAAAGTTATGAAATGCAAATGACATACAACATGGAAAATGAAAGATGCAATGATCAAACATGCTTCTAATATGTCTTAAGATGTCTAATGAATCAAATGGATGCATAAAATGTCATGGCAAGTCATGGTATGCAAGCAAATGCAAGATGAATGCAAAAGGAAGCCCAAATTAGGGTTCATGATCAATGCACAAAACAAAGACCAAAACACAAAGCAAACATCAAGATAAAATATTGAAAATGCATCCAAGGGAACCCTAAACCTATACAAACTCACTGCCCAAAGGAGGGGTTCTAACTCTTAACCTAATGAGGGTTATGAATTTCTTAAGATTTCTAGGGTTTTAAGGAACCTTGTCAAGAAAAATGTCAAACAAATTGAAAATGCAAAATCAAATCATGCCAATTTAAACCTACAAACTACATGATATGCAAGACACAATGCAAATAGAATCAAAGTCCAACTCTCAATGGTTAGGCAGAAATGATTTTTGGAAGTTTGGATCAAAATATTGCCTTGAAAAGAAATTAATTCCATGCAAAATTGTCAAAAGACATCAAGATCAAAAAAGAAATTTGGTTTGAGGGTTGGACAATGTTTCTAAATGATGTTAAAGGTTTCATGAATTTTTTTGTGATTTTTAAATACTTAAAAGTATTTTTAATTAATTAATTCTCATTAATTAATTAAAGATAAACTTTTAAATGATTTAAAAATATTTTAAAATGCAAAAAATAAAAATAAAAATGTTTTTGGTTTCTGAAAATTAATAAAAGTTTGCACAAAAAGTTTCAGAATTTTTAAAGGTGTTTTGCTATTTTTTATAAAATGAACAAAACAAATGAAATTAAATGAAATAGAAATGAAATTAAACTGAAAAAGGGAAAAGTATGCAAGATCAAGGGCTGGCATTTAAACCTACACGCGCGCGAATTGACCTGGCGCCATATCCAAGGGCTGAGATTCAAATTCACATAATTATGATTAACCCTAATTAATTATGCCCTAATGACTTTCAGATGACCGGAACAGTGTTCCGGTCATCTTCTCCGGCCAACCAAAAACACAATCTCACTCTCCAGGCCACTTTAGAAGCTCTAACTCTCCAGAAATCATCTCCTACCCACCCCAAACACGAATCAAGCACAAAATCATGTTTAACTTCAAACACAAACACGAATCGAATCAAAGAAGTTTTTAGGTCAAACTTTCAGAACATCATAACATGCTTGTTTCTGGCTCATTTTCAAAAATAAATAGATCCCCATGATCAGGGCAACATACAGAACAATATTCTAACAAGAAATTAAAGTTCTGGAAAAATTGTTCATCATGCTACCTGAGATTGAGCTTTCGATTCAGGAGCTTTCTGGCTGTTTCTTTGGCTCAAACAAGTCCCAATGATCCTCCTTAGAAGCTTTTGACACTTAGTTGGGGTTTATGTGACCTCTAGAGAAAGTTGGCAGAAGCTCAGGTCAAGTGTATGCTGAAATCGTGTTTTTGATTCAGGGAGTTTCAGGCTATGGTGAGGGGTGGTTTGTGATCAGTGGAGTGTGTTGAGATTGTTTGTGAAGTTTGTTTGTGTGTTTGAGGCTTGTGCAATCAGTTTCGAATGAAAATGCAAGTTGGAGCATAAACTTGGAACTTGTGAATGCTGAATTCTTAGGCTGTGTTCTTGTGTGTTATGGCTTGCATAAAGTCCACATATCAAGTTGTGATAGGTCTGTGGAGTTGGTGTGGGCTATGCTGATTGGTATGGGGTGATTTGCAAAAAGTCAAACAAGTTGTACTTGGAGGTATGGGCAAGTGGCAGGCTGAGATAGGGGTATGGCTTGGCTCAGCTGAGTTTAGGGAGAACCATGGAACTTGATTTGAGATGATTCAGCAAGTTGTATGAAGTTTATGATATGTTTTGCAATTTTCACAAGATTTGGCCCCTTTGGAAATTCATGAAGTTCAAAGCATCAAAATGCATATTTCTTGGGCCAATTCTGGTTTTTAGAAGTCACATGATCATGTTGTAATGAGTTTGTGCACATTTGAAGCCTTTAGAACACTTTATCAAGTCAATTTGCAAAATGCCTCTTTGGTAGAAAACTTCAAATTTTGTGATTTTAGCCAACTTTGACAAGCCATAACTTTTGATCCAAAATGAATTAGGTCATGTTCTTGTACTTTTTGAAAAGGGAATGATCCATTCTACAACTTTCATGACCAAAGTTTTTTCATTTGAAACATTTTTGAATCAAAAAGTAAAGGTTGAAAAAGTTTCCTAAAATGGCAATTTCATTAAAAGTCAAACCTTCCCAAAAAGTCAACTTTGCAAAAGACTTTAAATTCTTCAATTTTGTGAACTTCCAACATCTTCCATGATCAAATAAAGATCATACATAATCAAAATGATGAAGAACACCCCTTGGTTGGGTCATTGGGGCCTCAGATGCCCTGATTTTACACTAACTTGCTTGAAAAGTCAACTCTTGATCAGATGACTTCCCCATGGAATTTCTTTATGAAAATTGATATGCATGCTCCCTATACCATATAGAGACCAATAGAAACAAGAATGACCAAAGAATTTGGAGTTATGGCCTCTGAAACCAAAACCCTAATTCTAGGTCATCTGTGCAGTCAAACCTGGCTCTGCTTCTATGCCATTCTCAGTTCTTGTGATTTTTTGACATTCTTGACTTTGAGAGGATATAATATGATACTTGAACATACATGGAACCCTTTTGAAGTGATTGATGGCCTTTGGAGTGGCTCAAAAAGCTCTTGGATTGCTCATATCACAAACCCTAGATGCAGATGACTTTGAATCTATGCAGTGAATTAAAAATGTGATATGAGATGCTATGATTGAGTTTATGCATATGAAATGATCACAAGCCATGGTGTGAATGGGTGAGGGAAAATTTGGGGTGTTTACAGCTGCCCCTATTCAAACATGAGTTAGCTGTGCAGGATGTAAGCAGCGGCTTAACAGGCTAACAAGATAACTTGTGGTTGAATACCAAAGACAGTCCAAAATTTGCACTCACAGAATGAAGAAGAAAAGGGATATAGATTGTAAAAGAAAATAAAGTATATTATAAAGTGTGGGCGACGGAGGACGACCGTCGAGCAGAGGACGACTGCTGGGGAAAGAGCCATGACGGGGACGGCCGACATGCTGGGGATATAAGTGATCATGATGGGGACGGCCATCAAGTAAAGTTGTAAGATTCTCTGGGGATTAATGAAAAATGATGGGGACGGCCATCAAGTTCATAAAGTAATGCAAACAACGATGGGGACGGCCATCATGCTAAACTGATGAAGGACGATCATCAGGAAAAGGAAAAGGGACCACGACGGGGACGACCATCGGGTTAAAGAATAAATGAAATAATGATGAGGGACGGTCATCAAAGGTGAAGGACGATCACCTAGCAGGGGACGGCTGCTCTGTTGGAGATAAGATGAGGGACGGTCATCTAAGGTGAAGGACGATCACCTGGCAGGGTACGGCTGCCGAAAATATCGCAACATAGGACGAATGCCGGATAAAAAGTCAACGATGGGGACGGCCATCGGACGAGCATGATGAAGGACGGTCATCAAGAGGTGAAGGACGATCACCTAGCAGGGGACGGCTGCTCTCAAGGCTTATCATGACATAGGACGAATGTCAGATAAGAATATCAACGATGGGGACGGCCATCAGATAAAATGATGAAGGACGATCATCAAGAGGTGAAGGACGATCACCTAGCAGGGGACGGCTGCTAAACATCACGACATAGGACGAATGTCGGATAAAAGGTCGACGATGGGGACGGCCATCGGATGAGCATGATGAAGGACGATCATCAAGAGGTGAAGGACGATCACCTAGCAGGGTACGGCTGCTCTCAAGGTTTATCATGACATAGGACGAATGTCAGATAACAAAGAAAATTTGCTTTGTTGGTGACTTACTGGGGAATAGTAAACACGGACGAGTGTTTATATCCAAGAAATAAAAGGTATAAGTATTTTGATGTTGTGTATAGATTAAAGATACGGACGAGCATCCCTAAGACTACGATACGGACGAGTATCGGGTAGAAACAAATACTGACACGTGTTCAGAGATGATGATACGGACGAGTATCAACTGGTTAACAAGGAACACGGACGAGTGTTGATTCTGAGGGGACTCTTCTGGGGAAAAGTAGACACAGACGAGTGTCTAAATTCAAGAAGACAAGAGTGTTTGACACAGTGTATGGATTAAAGATGCGGACGAGCATCCTTAAGACTATGATACGGACGAGTATCAGGTAGAAACAAACACTTGACGCATATTCTGAGATGATGGTACGGACGAGTACCAACGGGTTAACAAAGAACACGGACGAGTGTCGAATCTGAGGGGATTTGAGTGATATGTACAAGATACAAACGAGTATCTGTATGAGTGAAAACAGGAGTAATAGGCATGAGTGGTGTATAGTTAAGTGTTTAAACTGCTGGGGAAAGTGACACAGACGAGTGTCAAAAGGAGAAAAGTATAGTATAAACAAAGTATCTGATATACAAGGTGTTTAGGCAACTGTGCTGGGGAAAGTGACACGGACGGGTGTCAAGGAAGTTATATATATATATATATATATACGAATCTGTGAGTGCAAAGGGGACGCCTTTGGCTTTCTGTTGGGGATGTGATGGACGGGTGTCAAGAAGTATCTGTAATACGGATGGTCTGTTTGTAAAGAGTGCTCGGGCGACTTTACTGGGGAATCATGACACGGACGGGTGCCAAAAGGAGTGTATACTGGTATTTGTAGAGTAAACGCTTTAGCTTTCTGTTGGGGATATGGGGAGTTTTCTGTATATTGTTGATGGATAAGTGTTTGATTCAGACCATGGCTTACGATTTATGCAATATGTTTGATTTTTGCCGTAATGCTCCGTATTAGACGGAACGCTACGCTTTGTGGGGTGAATATGATGCGAATGCTATGATTATGCAAAGATACCAATCCGGGATCCGGATCCTGTTGTTGTGAAGATCTCTGGTCAACCTGTTTGAAGTGGACATCCCAGCTGGGGATAAGATCATTGGTAGATCTGATGAGATTATCTTGCTTGGGGAAATGGGTCAATGATAGACCTTTTCCAGTAATGAGGGACCCAGCTGGGGTTTGTAGAAGCTTTCGTCACTCTGTTGTGATTCCTTCGTGGGTTGCTCTTCTGGATAGAGGCTGAGACTCTGTGGGGAAGTGGTTCCCTGGCTTTTGTGCTTAGCTGAGGAAAAGCAACAAGTGGAAACTCAGCTGGGGAGAAAACATTTCTGGTGCTAAGGCTGAGTGAGTATTGATTTGCCAGCTTGCTGGGAGTGAAGTTTTCATGCCTCATGTTGTGCTTTGAATGCCTGCAATCCTGAAAAGATAGAGAAACGTACAAGTAACCCCGAGGTATCCCTTACCGGATTCCATCATAGGAGTTCAGACACCCCCGGGAGTAAGTATATTTCCTGCAAGCACGTATTTTAAGAGAAGCATCTGTATTTATGCAATCAGTATCTTAAGGACATCGGACATTTTGCAAATGAAAAATAAAATGTACGAGACAAAACATGACTGAAAATCTGATTTTATTGATTCATACGCCCTGAGTTGGCAAGATACAGTCAAAGAAACATATCCCCTAAATGAGGAGATTGTTACAAATTGAGAAACAAAATGCTGGCAATGTTGACGACGCTTCAAGGAGCTCCCCTTTTGTTATGACTCGTATGCCTTTTGACACTCTTCTCGTCTTGCTTTCTGAAGAAGGCTGATTTTGAGTGAAGCTTGATCCTTTCGAAGCTTACCAAGTTGTAGGTGATACAGACGAATTCAGATTGCTGTTGTTCGCTTATTCCCTCATTTTGCATGGATCGCCCTTTCGGGTTTTCAATCCATCGGGATACCTATTTTTGCCTGAGTTATCCAATGCGGCTTTTCAACTCAGCGGGTGTACATCTTTTTGTTTATTTTCCCTTATTTTTTCCCGAGTCTTTTATTCTGTTTTTGACTCGCCAGGATGCCCTATTTTTGCCTGGACTTACATTCTGTCTTTATGTCTAGCGGGTCATTTTATGCGAAGTATTTTTTAACTGCATCTGAATTCACAGGGGACGGGAAGTCTTCACCATCCATGGTGCTGAGCATCAGTGCTCCACCAGAGAAAACTTTCTTTACCACGAATGGTCCTTCATAGTTTGGAGTCCATTTGCCCCTGTGGTCTGTATGAGGAGGGAGGAGTCTTTTCAGCACAAGATCTCCTACTTGGTACTCTCGGTGCCTGACTTTCTGATCAAAGGCTTTCTTCATTCTTCTTTGATACAACTGCCCATGACATATTGCAGCCAATCTTTTCTCTTCAATCAGACTCAGTTGCTCGTATCAGGATCGGACCCATTCAGCTTCGTTTAGCTTAACATCCATCAGTACCCGTAGGGAGGGTAGTTCAACTTCAACCGGTAGGACTGCTTCCATACCATACACAAGCTGATACGGTGTTGCCCCAGTGGATGTTCTGATTGACGTGCGGTACTCATGCAAGGCGAACGGTAGCATCTCATGCCAGTCTTTGTAGGTGACTACCATCTTCTGCACAATCTTCTTGATATTCTTATTAGCTGCCTCAACAGCGCCATTCATCTTTGGCCTGTAAGGAGAAGAATTGTGGTGTTGGATCTTGAAGTCCCGGCATAGCTCTGCCATCATTTTGTTGTTTAAGTTGGAACCATTATCAGTAATGATTCGCTCGGGAACTCCGTATCGACAGATGATATCTCTCTTCAGAAATCTGGCTACCACTTGCCTTGTAACGTTGGCGTAGGAAGCTGCTTTGACCCACTTGGTGAAATAGTCAATGGCAACCAGGATGAATCTGTGGCAATTCGAAGCAGTCGGCTCAATCTTGCCAATCATATCAATGCCCCACATAGCAAAGGGCCAGGGTGAAGACATCACATTCAGAGGGTTGGGAGGCATATGCACCTTATCCGCATAAATCTGGCATTTATGGCATTTTCTGGCATAGGCACAACAGTCGGCATCCATCGTGATCCAGTAATAACCTGATCTTAGCAATTTCTTAGCCATGGCATGCCCTCCTGCATGGGTACCAAAGGATCCTTCGTGCACTTCGTGCATCAACAAGTCTGCTTCTGTTCTATCAACGCACCTGAGGAGTACCATATCAAAGTTTCTCTTGTACAGGGAACCATCAGTATTCAGGAAGAAACTACCAGCTAGCCTTCTTAATGTCTTCTTATCATTGGAAGATGCCCCAGGTGGGTATGTTTGATCCTCCAAGAAGCACTTAATGTCATGGAACCAAGGCTTATCATCTTTTACGGCGTCTGCTGCAAATACATATGCTGGTCTGTCGAGTCTGGACACTGAAATCCGAGGCACAAAGTTGGCAGTTTGAACTTTGATCATTGACGAAATGGTAGCCAGAGCATCTGCAAACTGATTCTCGTCCCGAGGGATATACTCAAGCTTGACCATTGTGAAGAAAGTCAATAACCTTCTCGTATAATCCCTGTAAGGTATCAGATGATCCTGGTGGGTGTACCATTTGTCGTTGGTTTGATTAACTACCAGAGCTGAATCTCCGAATACAGTCAATGTCTTGATCCTGAGGTCAATAGCTTCCTCAAGACCCATAATGCAAGCTTCGTATTCAGCTTCGTTGTTAGTGCAGTTGAAGGTGAGCTTTGCCGAGAAAGGCATGTGAACTCCCTTAGGTGTAATGAGTACTGCACCAACACCACGACCATTC
Organism: Lathyrus aphaca; assembly: GCA_963966055.1. Classification (NCBI taxonomy): domain Eukaryota; kingdom Viridiplantae; phylum Streptophyta; class Magnoliopsida; order Fabales; family Fabaceae; genus Lathyrus; species Lathyrus aphaca. The sequence continues at coordinate 386,786,480 of OZ014524.1, read as the reverse complement.
ATATTAACAGCCCCATCAAACATCATAGTCCATTCTTCTTCCGGGTCAGGCCCTTCAGTGTGAACAGGCTCTTCATGATCTTTCGCTTTTATGAACATGATGTCTTCATCAGGGAAGTCAAATCTCATAGGCTGGTAATCATCAATAGGTTGCTCAGCAAGATAATCAGACAATACACTGCCCTTGATGGCTTTCTGAGATGTGTACTGGATGTCATATTCTGTGAGGATCATTTGCCATCTTGCAACCCGTCCGGTAAGAGCTGGCTTCTCGAAAATGTACTTAACCGGGTCCATTTTTGATATCAACAAAGTGGTGTGGGTCAACATATACTGTCTCAGTCGGCGAGCAGCCCACGCTAAAGCACATCAAGTTTTCTCGAGCAGTGAATAACGTTGTTCACAGTCGGTAAACTTTTTTCTCAGGTAGTATATTGCATACTCTTTTCGACCAGACTCGTCATGCTGGCCCAGCACACACCCCATTGATTCTTCTAATACTGTTAAGTACATTATCAGAGGTCTTCCTTCAACTGGAGGCATAAGGATAGGAGGTTCTTGCAAGTACTCCTTGATCTTGTCAAAAGCCCTCTGGCAGTCTTCGTTCCACCTGACCGTCTGTTCTTTTCTTAATAGCTTGAACAAAGGTTCACAGGTTGCTGTAAGGTGAGATATGAACCGTGAAATGTAGTTCAATCTACCTAGAAACCCTCGAACTTCTTTTTCTGACTTTGGTGCAGGCATTTCTTGAATGGCTTTGACTTTATCAGGGTCAACTTCAATCCCTTTCTCGCTTACAATAAATCCCAGCAGCTTACCGGATCGCACCCCGAATGTGCATTTGTTGGGGTTCAACTTCAGTTGGTACTTCCTCAGACGCTTGAATAGTTTCAGCAGATTCACCTGGTGGTCTTCTTCTGTGAGGGACTTGGCAATCATGTCATCCACATAACACTCAATTTCTTTATGGATCATATCGTGGAATAATGTTACCATAGCCCGTTGATATGTCGCACCCGCATTCTTCAGTCCGAACGGCATCACCTTGTAACAGAACGTGCCCCAGGGTGTGATGAAGGTTGTCTTCTCCATGTCTTCAGGTGATATCTTGATCTGATTGTATCCTGAAAATCCGTCCATGAAGGATAATACCGAGAACTGAGCCGTATTATCAACCAATACATCAATGTGAGGTAATGGGAAGTCATCTTTCGGGCTGGCTCTGTTCAGATCTCGGTAGTCAACACACATCCTAACTTTGCCGTCTTTCTTAGGCACAGGTACTATATTAGCAACCCACAGCGGATAGCTAGTTACAGCAAGGAAACCGGCGTCCCACTGCTTTTGTACCTCTTCCTTTATCTTCATTGCCATATCTGGGCGAGTGCGGCGCAGCTTCTGTTTTATTGGCGGGCAGTCTTCTTTTAATGGCAGCTTGTGCATGACGATATCGGTGTCCAACCCTGGCATGTCTTGGTAAGACCAAGCAAACACATCTGCATACTCCCGAAGCAGATCAATTAGTTGTTCTTTCACTGAGTTTTGTAGGCAGGCCCCGATCTTAACTTCTTTCACGTCTTCATTCGTACCAAGATTAATTGTTTCAATCTCCTCCTGATGAGGAGTGATAACCTTCTCCTCTTGCCTTAACAACCTGGCTAGCTCTTCAGGAAGCTCAAAATCTTCTTCAACCCCTTCATCGGCTTGATTGATTGGATTGTCAAAGTCATACGAAGCCATAGCTGTGTTGTTGTCGGTGCAGTCTGAAAGGCACTCTCTGCAAGGGTTCAGATTGTTCATTTTAGTGATTTATTTTAATCTTGTTTAGAAAAAGTGAAATGAAGTTTATCATTTTGAAAACATTGCCATTTTTATTTTTGTACAAAAGAAAATGGAAAAACAATGAGCGGAAAAGAAAAAAGACTCATTTGCAAAAGATGTCTGATTATCATTGATTGATCTGTTTGCACAAAATTACAGATGGCCCGATTACAAAATGAGCCTTGTCATCTTGGGCAAGATGCAAGGCTTGATGCATGCTTAAAATATACAGGAAATAATAATTACTCTGCAGGAGTAACCCTTATAATTTCCTGGGAAGACCAGTTTGAGATACGGCTCCCCGGGATCCTTGGACGTATCCAGCTCTCCAGGTTGCGCTCATCTTCCGACTCATCTTCCAAGTTGTTTACAGCATCAGGGGTGAGCATCCCCCCACTGACAAAATTGGGCCTCTTAGCAGCCTCTGCTTGATCTTGTTGAGTTGGTTTGTAACCCAACCCAAATCTATCCTCTTTCTTTTCCACAGGCAACAGCTTGCCCCAGCCTTGAGCGTTCCCCTCTTCAACAACCTTCCTGGCTTGCTGGTAGGATGTCATGGAAGTCCCAAGTACAGCAGATGCTTCGTTGATGTTCAGGGCCTCAAATCCCTGACTCATGGTTTCATGGATCTCCCCATCCATCTCAATATATTTGTATGTAGCCAGATGGCTAACAAAAATATCTTCCTCTCCACGAATAGTAACGACTTGGCCCTCCCACTCGAATTTTAACTTCTGGTGAAGGGTTGAGGTCATGGCGCCAGCGGCGTGTATCCATGGCCTACCCAATAGACAGCTGTAGGCAGGCTGTATATCCATCACGAAGAAGGTCGTTTTGAAAGTCTGTGGGCCAATCGTTATAGGCAACTCAATTTCTCCCAGAACTGATCTCTTAGAACCGTCAAAGGCTCTTACTACCAAGTTGCTGGGGCGTAATGCCAATCCTTCATACTCCAGCTTCACAAGGGCTTTCTTAGGTAGGACATTGAGGGATGACCCTGTGTCCACCAATACATGAGAAAGAACTGCACCCTTACACTCCAAGGTAATGTGCAAAGCCTTGTTGTGATTGCGGCCTTCCGTTGTCAAATCAGTGTTGGTAAATCCTAGTCCATGACTAGCGTTAACATTCCCAACTACAGCTTCCAACTGATTGACGGTAATCTCCTCTGGCACATAAGCTGCGTGCAAGACTTTTAGTAGTGCGTTCCGATGAGCCTCGGAGCACATTAGCAATGATAAAATGGAGATCTTGGAAGGTGTCTGGTGAAGCTGGTCCACTATCTTGTAATCACTTTTCTTGATGATTCTCATGAATTCATCAACCTCTTGATCAAAAGGGGTCTTTAAAGCTTCTTTAGCAACTTGTTCTTCTTGCACCATGCTCTTCCCTTTTGCCTTGGCAGCAGCTTCTGCTTCAGCAATGGGCCTTGGAATTTGTGGGGCAAAAAGACGTCCGCTTCGAGTGAAGCCTCCGCCTCCCCCACATTGTCTATTTGTGGTGAAGAAGTTGATGATTCAAGAGTGATTTTCTGTCCTTCGCAGTATAGATCGGAGCCGTAATGCCAAGGGATGGCATTACTGCTTTCATAAGGAACTGGCCCAGGCACTGTGATAGTGACTGGACTGACAGCAGCTGCAGAAGGGACCATGATAGTATGTGGATCATAGTATATTGTAACCGGTGCTCTGACAGGAGCGGCATTCTGTGAGTTGTAGGCAGAATCATTTGCGGGATCATAATATATTGTAACCGTTGAGACGCTTTCATTATTTGCTGTTGATGTTGTAGGAGACACTGTTGGCTGGATGAGTGTTGCTTTTGTAGGAGATTCTGAATGAAGGGGTGCTGAAGTTGTAGAAGAGATGTTTGTTGATAGGTGGCTTGTTGAAGTGATATTTGAAGCATTTGTTGATGAAACTGAAGAATTGTTTGGAATAATTGTTGTTGCAGTTGTAGGAGATTCTGGAACTGTTGTCGGAGAGATTGCCGGATTTGAAGGTATTGATGTTGTGATTTGAAGTAGACCATTCTGGATAAGACTGTCTATGCCGCTTCTCAAGTTATCGCATCCATTCACCGAAATGTTGCAATAACCGCACCCAAGTTCACACCCAGGGAATATCTGGCATTCAAGGAGTTGAGCTTTAATCTCTACCAGGGGTGTCCTAATTTGCCCAACACTGGTTATCAAGTAAGACGGCTTATCTTACTCAATAGCATTAATTTTGGGCCCTCCATGGTTGGGCATAGGGTTCTTGTTGACATTTGGCGGGGGTGCAAAGTTTAGAGCTTTAGAATCTACCAGGTCTTGCACCTTCATCTGTAAAGCTCTGCACTTCTCTGTATTGTGGCCAGGTGCGTTAGAATGAAAAGCGCATCTGGCGTTGGCGTTGTAGTTTCTTGGCAAACTGGAAGGATCTGGTGGTGCCAACGTCCTTAACTCAACTAGGTTGAGCTTCAGGAGCTGTGGCAGTAAAGCGGCATAGGGCATAGGGATCGGATCGATCACCCTATTGGCCTGAGATGGTCTCTGTTGGAATGGTCTTTGCTGACTGTTGTTGTTGTTGTTATAGTTTCTCTGAGGAGGATACTGAGTTTGTTGCTGGTAATGGGTTTGTTGTTGTGGTTGATAAGCTGGTTGCTGAGGAAGTGGAGAGGGAATGGTGACTGCTGCCACTGATCTATGAACATATTGTGGCCTGCCCCTGCTGGCCTGAATGGCATTGGTCTCACCAGTTCTTCTTGGACCTACAAAAGGTTTTCTGGGGTTGCTGGACGAGCTCGCACCATTGTCAGAAATCTTGCCCATCTTTAATAGGCTCTCAATTCTTTCCCCAGCTATGACTACGTCAGCGAAGCTAGTGGAAGAAAAGGCAGCTAGCCTGTCAATGTATGTCCCCTGGAGGGTGTTCATAAACATATCAGCCATTTCCCTCTCTGACATGGGTGGCTGGACTGCAGCAGCAAGCTGTCTCCACCTCTGGGCGTACTCCCGGAAGCTTTCCCTGGATGATTGAGACATTCCCATCAGGAGGGTCCTGTTGGGAGCCATATCCAAGTTGTACTGGTATTGTCTGATAAAGGCCTCAGCCAGGTCCTTCCAGCATCTAATGGTTGCTCTAGTCAAGTGAGAGTACCATTCCCTTGAAGCTCCTGTTAAGCTATCTTCAAAATAAAACATCCATAGCTTTTCATCCATGGTATATGCCTTCAGCCTCCCCAGAAAGGATTGTAAATGGGTTCGGGGACAGGAAGTTCCGTTGTACTTCTCAAAGCACGGAGGTTTAAACTTATGGGGAATCCTTACCCCGTCCACTAGACCCATGTCCATAACATCAAAGCCTAAAGAATTCTGGGACTCCAGAGATCTCAGTTTCTCAGCAATCTCATCTAGCCTTCTGTCATAGGCTTCATCCCCAGCTCCCATCACAGTGAATTGATCTTCTTGGGGGTCTTCTTGTAATACTCTGCCTGCAGTGGCATTCCCTTGTACATTAGCAGGGATGTTGATTTCTGGATGAAGGTGAGGACCATATACTGGAGGATTAACATGAGGCTGAACCCTCTCATTGTTGCTCGTTCCCCCAGTCCCTAGATGGGGTTCCTCCTGGGTCTGCCTTTCTACTAAGGCCCTTAATCTTTCCTGGCTCTGTGCCAATCCATTCATCACCTCCATAAACTGGGTCATCTGATTTCTCATTTCCAGTCTCTCATTGGCCATTTGAGTCCTGACCTCTGTAAGGTCCTGCTGTACTTGGTCCATTTGTATGCCCGGAAGGTTGTTGCGGGTAGGATATCTGTGTGGACGGTTGAGTGGGAACACCCGACGTCGAGCAATAGTTCCTGAATCACAACAAAGTTAGTTACAGACAAAACAAAACCTACAAAACAAAACAAAAGTTAGTATGCAATGCAGTATGCTTATTTGTTTCCAAGGTATCCGGCTTGGCATATGGTTTTGACCTTTCCAGACCCCGAGGAAGATGTTGTTGATGTTGCTTGAGAGAAAAGGAACTCAGATAACAAACTAATGAATATATTACAAATGGAGAAACATACATAGCTTGTCTTTTTTTTTTACAATACATGCCCTCTGAGGGGTCAAAAATACAACACAAAAGAAAAGTACATGAAATGAAAGCAACAACAAGCAAAAGTCAGACACCAAGACCAAACTCATCCTCCTGGACTTCCTTCAGAAGTGCTTCGGTCACAGGGTCAGCTGGATGCTCTGTGAGATTCCTGATGAGAAGATTCCTGGTGGCAATAACTGCAGTTAGCTTCTTGTGTCTGCCCTGGTCCTTTGACCTCTTCACACCAGCCCTAATCTTCAACTCTGAGATCTCTCTCTGGGCTGCTAGCAGGGCTTCCTGCTGTTCCTTTGCATTAGCCTCCAACTACTCAATCTTATCCTGAGTTCTCTTATCCTCCTTAGTGCGGGCTTCAGTGATCCTGACCCACCTAGCCTGGCTCTCCTTTAGATAGAGGTCAGTCCTAGCTCTCTGGAACTGGGCCTTTTTGCAGGCATTCTTCAAAATCTGTTCTCCAGCCCTTGACTTCTTGATGTAGTCTTCTGACTTTTCAATCCTAGCTAGATGCTCCACCTTAAGCTTTTCTAACCTTTCAATGTCCAGACGACCATCACTCCTCTCCCAGAGGGTTCTCTTCAAGGCTTCAGACAAATTCTCATTCCTCTCTTTTAGCTTTTCAAACTCTTCTAGGCTGACAGTGACTGGAGGTGATGCTGTGGAGGGTCCAGGTACATCTTCAATGGTGAAGGGCATCCCAGTAATTTGAGCCCTGGCATGTGACCACTCATAATACTGAGCTGAGGCCACATTGCTGCATCTCCCAAGAATGGCCATTCCTTTGGTCTGGACATTGCCCCAAGCCCAGGATGCTTGCCTGACAATAGCCAGATTAGGCTTGATCTCACAATAAAGGGTCTCAGCTAGATCTTGTACTCTAGGAGGGTGGACCAATTCATAGCCCAGTTGTCTTTTGAATAGCATAGGGTTGTAGTTGATGCAACCCTTCACTCCTATCATAGGTACATTGGGGAACTGCCCACAACTAGTAATGATGTCCCTGCCCTTAGTGTTCTGAGTGCACCACCTGATATCATCTGAGGTTAAAGCAACAAGCCTCCTAGCCCAATTCTTCTGCTGGTGAGGGTTCAAGAATGCATCAGTCTTGGGCAAGTGTTTGAGCAGCCAGGTATGGAACAAAGGAGCACAGCACCTCACCAATCTTCCTCTTTGCTTTTCATTCCTTTGGTGAACAGAGTAGTAGAAATCTCCCAGTAAAGTGGGCACTGGGTTCCTCAGAATGAAAAGATGGATTGCATTCTTGCTAATAAACTTAGGCTCATCTGCAAATAATATAACCCCATATATGCTGAGGGCTAATAATGCACAGACTGCCTTCCACTCCCCCAAGGAGGCCTTCAGAATAGCTTGAGAGGTCAAGAAATCCAAGTGTAAACCAGAGATTCCAGCCTTTGCTGTCATGTTCTGCCCAATCAGAACTGGTTCCAGATACAATGCCTTTGCTACCTCTTCATTACTAGGAAAAGCCATCTCAGGGTTGAAGGGGATTCCACCCCTGATAGGTACACCAATCAGTGATGAATACTCCTCCAACAAGGGTCCCAACTGAAAATTCTGGAAGGTGAAGCACCTCAGAGGGGGATCATAGAACTGCAGGCAAGTATGAATCAAGCTCCTCTGGGAAGGGTCCAAATCCATAACCACATCAAGTATGCCTCCATAATGTTCTCTGAATAGTGGTATATGGTCTGGAGTAATCAGGGCTTGGACCTTCCTGATGCCAGCTAGCTCAGGCTCAAAGAAATGATAGGAGATGTTTCTCTTCTTAGGTGCCATGTTGCTGAAGAAGAGCTGAAACAGATGCTGATGATGGAGAAAAATACTGAAGATGGGCCACTGACAGGCTGAGACTGGTGATGCAGGTGACTGAAGCAGGTAGCTGATGAGGATAGCTGAAGCAGATACTGGTGAAGATAGGTCTATGCAGATGAAGGGGTCAAAACCAAGCCAAAATACAATATGGATACCCTGAAACACAAATAAGCAAATGTTAAATGATGCAATGATGATGTATGTAAATGATATGCAAGGGTTTGTGATCAAGCTGGATCTGATTACTGCCTTGATATAAGTCCATGTATGTTCAAGAAATCCAGATGGAGGTTCATAAGTCCAGTAACCAAGGTGGGGGACTCAAATAAAGAGTCACATGTCCAGGGTTAAAAATCACAAGAACTGTTCCAAAATGGAGTACTCTTAGTCAAAACAAAGTAACAGGGTATGTTGAGGTCAAGGGTACCTGCAAACCTGTAAACAACCCAACCCCCTCACAGGTGATGTTCTAAAACAAGGATCCTCAGATTTGGATCAGTTATGAGTAGTGTAAGCACTTCTAACCCGGAGGTACAGTGTTTACAATAACCATAAAAGATCCTCCTCTAATTCACCTCAGTTTCTGAAGGTCAATACTAAAGGTCATCCAGACTTAGCAGGCTTCCCAGATAGCCCTAGCACTACAGGAGATCTGTAGCACAGAGTTCTCAAGAAGAAACCCATATCTGAACCGTGTTTCATATTCCCGCACCAGACCGAAATGGAATGGGAAAGAACATGAACCACTCTAGCCTAGGTGTCACTCAGGTCCCAGGATTAGGACCTAAACTCTCAATAGAACCCCACCCACCAAAGAAATAAAACCAGATCCAGCCAGAACAGTATGACAATATGATGTATATAAAGCTGTAAAGAAAGCAATAAAACAACTGTACATAAAGCAATAAACAAAATAAATATACAAACATAAATAGCACATAACACCCCAGTAACCACAAATCAAACAAGCGCTAGGAGGAACCCACAAAAAGAACCAGAAGCCCTGGTTACAGTATAAGGGTCCCCAGCAGAGTCGTCAAGTTGTCGCTCCCGATAAATGGGAAATGGCCCAAATAAAGGTACAGACGCGAACGGTCGGCGAAAGGAGGGATGTGAGAACACACAGGGGTGAACTCACAGGAAATGAATAGAGTCGCCAGCTAGGCATTTTTATCCCGAGGGAAAGGTAATGCTGCATAGACCTAGAAAGATATGGATAAGACGGTTGCGAACCAGAGAGACTGAGAAAGGGGGTTGGTTACAACCTGGGAAGGTATTAGCACCCAGATTGTCCGTCGTACTCGACGGGATCCACGCTTGAAATATTTGTGTTTTAAAGGGGTAGTGTCAGTGCAATTTGTGTATAAAAGAGCTGGAAAAAGGATGTACAGGTGTCAGTGTAAGTGAAGTGAAGTGTATAAATGAAGTGTCAGTGTAAGAACAAAGATGAAATGCTCATGATAATGAAGCTGAAGAAAATAATGCTGGAAAGAGGGGGAATATACAGAGACTTTTATTCGATAACTGTTAAGTTATGCCTACGTATCCTCTCGTGCAATGAGGAAGTCAGAACACCGTAGTTCGACCCAAAGAGACTGAAAGGTGAATTGACTTGTGAACTGCTTACTTGTCTATGCTCAAGTGTATGACCTGTCTGGCTCAGGTGCTAACTGTCTTGCATTAGACGGAAGAAGCGAGTTCTCGTTTGTGAGTGAATATGATGAGAAAAGAATCCCGGAGGAGACGATTATTGTCTGTTTTTGTATTTTCAGTCTTTTATTGTTTTTGAAAGTTTGTCATAAGTTAATGAGCTTAAGCCTAAACCAATGAGTTAGTAAACTCATCACATCCTCCCTCTGATTAGGGGTAATGAGAATACCTTAAGTGTGAAGTCAGCTTCTCACACTTAATCACCATGGTGAAAGATTAAGATTATTAACCTACTTGTGATTATTTAGATGTTTTTGGTGTTTTTGTTTAGTGTTGAGTAATGAGATTAAGCCATAATCAGGGATTAAACAGACCCATTACACCATCCTAATAGAAGGATAATAGATGAGAATGTTTAAGCTGAGGAAAGCTCCTCAACTTAATCCATGATTAGGGATTAAACCCATGACAAAACAAGGCCTTTATTAAGATGGATTTTAGTTAATGATATGATGAAGAAGTGAGTTTTATGGTTTGTAAGACAACTTGAGGAGGACTTGTCCATTAACACTAGGGTTAGTCCTTCTTAACCAATTAAGGAAGAAATAGAACCCTAATGCAAGGCCCAAGTTACAAGCTTGATGTCTTGATGATTATTAAGTGAATTGATTAAAGGATTTAAACACATCAAGGGTTTAACACTTAGGATTAAAGTTATACACTCCATCCTAATAGAAGGATGCAGGCATAAGCTTAATCACAAAGCCTTAAAGCCTTTAGGGTTTAGTCCCTGATTATGAGGTGAGAAGAGAAGACTCAATGAGACACAAAGGTAAAAACTAAGTGGGGGACTAATCAAAACCTAATTATTGTCATGCTTGGTTGTTCCTAAGGTTTGTGAGGTTTACAAGAGAAATCTTCAGAGGAACCACCAGGAAGCAGATGAAAGGAGCAAAGAGAAGCAAAGTAACTTGCTTCATTCAAGAAGACAAGTCACTTGAAGAAAGAAAGTAAGATAAAGAAGAATGAGCAAGCTTAATCTCAAACACAAAACAAAATGCAGCAATGATGCATAAGAGGGATGAAAAGAAATTGTGAGAAGTGAAGGCAAATTCACTTCTCAAAGTTACTTACCACCTGAAAAGTTAATGAAAGGAATGCAATACAGTGCAAGATGAGATGAAATGACATGATGCAAATCAAAACCAGAAGCATACACATGATGCTAATGATGCTATGAGATGATGCAAACATGAATCAATGCATGAGGATGATCATATGAACATATGGATGCAAATGAAGCAAGCTTAGAACCATGATCATACATGAAAAGTTATGAAATGAAAATGACATACAACATGGCAAATGAAAGATGAAATGATCAAACATGCTTCTAATATGTCTTAAGATGTCTAATGAATCAAATGGATGCATAAAATGTCATGGCAAGTCATGGTATGCAAGCAAATGCAAGATGAATGCAAAAGGAAGCCCAAATTAGGGTTCATGATCAATGCACAAAACAAAGACCAAAACCAGAAGCAAACATCAAGATAAAAAATTGAAAATGCATCCAAGGGAACCCTAAACCTATACAAACTCACTGCCCAAAGGAGGGGTTCTAACTCTTAACCTAATGAGGGTTATGAATTTCTTAAGATTTCTAGGGTTTTAAGGAACCTTGTCAAGAAAAATGTCAAACAAATTGAAAATGCAAAATCAAATCATGCCAATTTAAACCTATAAACTACATGATATGCAAGACACAATGCAAAAATTGTTAGGCAGAAATGATTTTTGGAAGTTTGGATCAAAATATTGCCTTGAAAAGAAATTAATTCCATGAAAAATTGTCAAAAGACATCAAGATCAAAAAAGAAATTTGGTTTGAGGGTTGGACAATGTTTCTAAATGATGTTAAAGGTTTCATGAATTTTTTTGTGATTTTTAAATACTTAAAAGTATTTTTAATTAATTAATTCTCATTAATTAATTAAAGATAAACTTTTAAATGATTTAAAAATATTTTAAAATGCAAAAAATAAAAATAAAAATGTTTTTGGTTTCTGAAAATTAATAAAAGTTTGCACAAAAATTTTCAGAATTTTTAAAGGTGTTTTGCTATTTTTTATAAAATGAACAAAACAAATGAAATTAAATGAAATAGAAATGAAATTAAACTGAAAAAGGGAAAAGTATGCAAGATCAAGGGCTGGCATTTAAACCTACACGCGCGCGAATTGACCTGGCGCCATATCCAAGGGCTGAGATTCAAATTCACATAATTATGATTAACCCTAATTAATTATGCCCTAATGACTTTCAGATGACCGGAACAGTGTTCCGGTCATCTTCTCCGGCCAACCAAAAACACAATCTCACTCTCCAGGCCACTTTAGAAGCTCTAACTCTCCAGAAATCATCTCCTACCCACCCCAAACACGAATCAAGCACAAAATCATGTTTAACTTCAAACACAAACACGAATCGAATCAAAGAAGTTTTTAGGTCAAACTTTCAGAACATCATAACATGCTTGTTTCTGGCTCATTTTCAAAAATAAATAGATCCCCGTGATCAGGGCAACATACAGAACAATATTCTAACAAGAAATTAAAGTTCTGGAAAAATTGTTCATCATGCTACCTGAGATTGAGCTTTCGATTCAGGAGCTTTCTGGCTGTTTCTTTGGCTCAAACAAGTCCCAATGATCCTCCTTAGAAGCTTTTGACACTTAGTTGGGGTTTATGTGACCTCTAGAGAAAGTTGGCAGAAGCTCAGGTCAAGTGTATGGTGAAATCGTGTTTTTGATTCAGGGAGTTTCAGGCTATGGTGAGGGGTGGTTTGTGATCAGTGGAGTGTTTTGAGATTGTTTGTGAAGTTTGTTTGTGTGTTTGAGGCTTGTGCAATCAGTTTCGAATGAAAATGCAAGTTGGAGCATAAACTTGGAACTTGTGAATGCTGAAGTCTTAGGTTGTGTTCTTGTGTGTTATGGCTTGCATAAAGTCCACATATCAAGTAGTGATAGGTCTGTGGAGTTGGTGTGGGCTATGCTGATTGGTATGGGGTGATTTGCAAAAAGTCAAGCAAGTTGTACTTGGAGGTATGGGCAAGTGGCAGGCTGAGATAGGGGTATGGCTTGGCTCAGCTGAGTTTAGGGAGAACCATGGAACTTGATTTGAGATGATTCAGCAAGTTGTATGAAGTTTATGATATGTTTTGCAATTTTCACAAGATTTGGCCCCTTTGGAAATTCATGAAGTTCAAAGCATCAAAATGCATAATTCTTGGGCCAATTCTGGTTTTTAGAAGTCACATGATCATGTTGTAATGATTTTGTGCACATTTGAAGCCTTTATAACACTTGATCAAGTCATTTTGCAAAATGCCTCTTTGGTAGAAAACTTCAAATTTTGTGATTTTAGCCAACTTTGACAAGCCATAACTTTTGATCCAAAATGAATTAGGTCATGTTCTTGTACTTTTTGAAAAGGGAATGATCCATTCTACAACTTTCATGACCAAAGTTTTTTCATTTGAAACATTTTTGAATCAAAAAGTAAAGGTTGAAAAAGTTTCCTAAAATGGCAATTTCATTAAAAGTCAAACCTTCCCAAAAAGTCAACTTTGCAAAAGACTTTAAATTCTTCAATTTTGTGAACTTCCAACATCTTCCATGATCAAATAAAGATCATACATAATCAAAATGATGAAGAACACCCCTTGTTTGGGTCATTGGGGCCTCAGATGCCCTGATTTTACACTAACTTGCTTGAAAAGTCAACTCTTGATCAGATGACTTCCCCATGGAATTTCTTTATGAAAATTGATATGCATGCTCCCTATACCATATAGAGACCAATAGAAACAAGAATGACCAAAGAATTTGGAGTTATGGCCTCTGAAACCAAAACCCTAATTCTAGGTCATCTGTGCAGTCAAACCTGGCTCTGCTTCTATGCCATTCTCAGTTCTTGTGATTTTTTGACATTCTTGACTTTGAGAGGATATAATATGATACTTTAACATACATGGACCCCTTTTGAAGTGATTGATGGACTTTGGAGTGGCTCAAAAAGCTCTTGGATTGCTCAGATCACAAACCCTAGATGCAGATGACTTTGAATCTATGCAGTGAATTAAAAATGTGATATGAGATGCTATGATTGAGTTTATGCATATGAAATGATCACAAGCCATGGTGTGAATGGGTGAGGGCAAATTTGGGGTGTTTACACTTTTCAAGCACCCACCTTTACTTTTCCAAATTTACTAAAATATCAAAAGATGGACAATTTTGTCTCTGATAAGGGTCGGTGTTACCCAGATTTAGTAAAATCCTTCATGAACAACTTAACAATTAATTTGAATTCTAATGGGCAACATATGCTTAAGGCTATAGTTAGAGACTTTGAGGTGAAAGAAGATTTGGCGCGTATTGCTTCCTCTCTCAAGATTCCATATACCGGTTGTTTTCTATGGAAAGGATTGAATCATAAAGATGGTCCTTGGGTTGAATATGATAAAACGGAGTATTGCTATAGAATTTGTAGGTTTCCTAAGGAAGTTGTGGTGGCTGGTCAGTGCACACCCCGTGTCCTTTGCAATGTGTTGCTTCCAAAGGATTCAAATTAGTCCCAAATCAATTATCTTGAGATGCAAGTGTTGTTTTCAATCAAGAATAAGATCAAAGTGAATTGGATACGTACAATGATGTATCATCTTCGACAACAACTTACCCTTTCTACACAACTTCCTTACGGTCGTCTCATTTCAAGCATCTAGGAGTTAACCGATTTGGATGTTGGTAGGGAACCCTTTATCGCTATGAAATCAACGACGAATGAAATCAATGAGATAACTATCATGAGAATACCAGAATTATCAAGTGTAATGATGGGACATACAAGTATGACGACGGCTCATCTACCTCAAATTATCCTCTCCTGGAAGGCAGCGTTACTAATGAGTTTCTCTACATTACCATGATGAATCCACACCGTGAAACTACCTGGGCCATCAATAACCTTCGTAGGCTAGTATTGAATTCTCAAAACCAAAATGATGATTAAAGCACTTGTCCTTTTCTCTTTTGTTTCATGTTCTTTAGTTTCTTTAGAAATGTTTGGTTTCCTAGTTTATTCATTATGTCTCGTATCCAGTTATGCACCGTACTATGTTATTGTATCGTTCCTTAAATAAAATTATGTTTTTGTGTTAGTATGCATGTTATTATTATATGTTTACATTTTGTTTGTATGTTTGTCATGTTTATATCAATTTTCATTTCCATTTGTGTATAGTCCTCTTCCTTTTTGCTAATGCCAAAGGGGGAGAAAGATTGGTTTCTCTAAAGTTTCTTTGTGTAGAATTTCTATACCTCTTGAACTAAGGGGGAGCTTTTACTTAGGGGGAGAAACAAGTATAGACAAATAAGTCTTAAAGCAAGCTTTCAAAAGATTGATTGTCATCATCAAAAAGGGGGAGATTGTAGAAGCAAACTTCAATCGCATTAGAGTTTTGATGAAGACAACAAGTTTTTCCTATGCAATATATGAAATCAAAAAGTCAGAGACTTAAATGGCATCAAGCATCAAGACTATATTCTAGCAAATGACAGAGATAAAATGGATCAAAGCTTCATATACAAGCCAATAAATATTCAAGTATTGAACAACTCAAAAGGTATACCAAATATCACTTAAAATATTTATAAAAGTGTTCAAATATTTTTATATTGCATGGCATATATCATAAGAACATTTTCAAACCTTTTATAATAGCTCACTCCCTTTAAAATTAAATATTTTCTGATTTCCCTACAGTGTTAATCAGTTAACGCCTGGGGTTAACCGGTTAACAGGTCCAAATTTTGAATTCTGTTAAACATTGAAAGGGCGTTAACCTGTTAACCCATATGGTTAACCGGTTAACCCTGTAGCAGTGAGAGAAAAATGATACCTTTTCATGAAAATGTGCATTGTTTTCTTATGTTTTTTCATAGTTTTTGCTGCATAAAATTATACCTCTTTGTAGGGGTGTTTTATACAATTTAAATACATGTTATTTTTAGATTACAACTGATCTCCAAGAAATTTTATAAATCAAATACACTGATTATATTCACTTTTCAATATTCCTAAAAGTGCTCTTACAAACATGTTTTTGAGAGAAACCTTTGCATAAATTTCATACACTATCATAGTTTCATCTCATACTTTTCAAAGAACACTTGTATATTTCTTTTGAGTGACGTTTTGTTTCAAGGAGAAGATCGATCGTGAAGATTGATAGCACCATATTCTCAAGACATCATTTGTATCAAGATTATTTTTTTTGTATTACCTTGTTGTCCAAGATTGTTGGAAACAAGTGAGTTTTTGAAGAGGATTGTTCTTCTACACTTTAGTCACCTATAGCTTAGATAGTAGGCTTCACCTTTGGTGTGAATAGGCTTGTACTATTATTCTAAAACTATAGTGAAATCTCTTATGTGTTGTAAGGGGACTGGATGTACCCTCGGATTATGAGGGAACAAAGATAATTCTCCTGTTTCGTTTTTTTCTTTTCCGCACTTTACTTTCAATTCCTTAACAACCATAAAAAAATCAAGAATCGATAAAAACTAAAAATAATTTTTGACCACCTAATTCACCCCCCTCTTAGGCGCATTTGAACTTAAAATGATACCAAAGGTGTTAAGATTTTAAAATTCAGAATCATTTCACAATAGAAAACACCAAGTTCAAAGAACCCAATCAAAGTCAAATAACTTGCAAAGAGATGCAAAAGAGATGAGAAATTTCAAAGAAGATGCATAAGAAGAGGTAAGAATGCAAAGATGCATAAACATGATCAAAGACAAAGAACAAACATCAAAGTAGGAATTCAAACATCTCATTTATATGCCTAAAGTCATCTTAAATGGTCATGCAAATATGCATGAGTTAATTCATGGCATAATGAGAGATGAGGAGAGAAATGCAAGCACACATTCATGTTATAAGACACGTGAAGTGAAGATGAAAATAGAAGATGAAAAGATGATATGGAATGGTCAAAGTCAGAAGCATATGCATAATATGACATGTTAAGGATTCACAAATGATCATGGCAAGGTTTCATGACAATCAAGTTCAAGTAGCTTAGCAAACATGTAAGAACATGTCACATTTGGATATGAATGTTTCACACTTGAAATGAAATGCAAATGATGTAAAGTAGCATACAACTATGAATCTGCATTGATTATTCTGCAGCATATCATGGATGATAATTCAAATGAGATGATGATATGATCATTGTAGAAGCACACAAGAGATCATGAGAGGCATAATATGAAAAACATGTGAAAGAATTAGGTCAAAACGTTCATGCAAGATGCAACATACAAGACAAAAGGTCAACATACATCAAATTCACTTAAAAATGATCAACCAAGATTCATACAAGTATAAACATGTCACTCAAACACAAACAAAAGATCTCAAATGAATGGCACAAGTGCCTCATGAAATTAGGGTTAGGAGAATTCAAGTATGGATCAAGTAAGGTACCTTCAAACACAAGCAAAAAAACAAATAGCAAATTACATTAAAAATTTATTAAAATAAATCACAAGTTTCATCAACCAGGGACCAAACACGTATCAAAAATTCAGAAGTTAAGAACTTCAAACAATCAAGCAAAGAGCACATTGGAATCAAAGATCAACATGCAAAGATGGAGGACCTAAATGAAATTAAGAAAAGTGTTAAAAATGAAATAAAAATAGTTCTTAGAGGTTTTGTATGTCATGAAATGAATGCAAAAAGATTGGTTAAAAAATATTTTGTATGCTATGAGAAAATAATTTTGAAGTGGATGTATGCAAATAGGGACCATTTTAAAAAATATATATATAAAAGAGAAAATATGAAAATTGTATGAAAAATATAAAAAATCAGAATTAAAAAATTCCTAAAATTATTTTAATGTATTTATGATGTTTGTGAATTTTTTTTTATTTTTAAAATTCATTTTAAATTTTTTTAGAAAATACAATGAAAAAGTAGGAAAATTAAATAAAATATGATGAGAATGAAGGGGGGAGGTGAAAACATAGCAAAATTCATGTTATAATTCTGAAATGGGCTCAACAGGGGGTGGGGATATCACTTAGGTATAAGTTCAGTCCAATAACGTGCAGGTCAGCACACAAAAGTCTCCAGTCAACTATATTGACTCAATACCAATCATCAGATGGATCCAATGCATCGCAGCCAGTCAACAGATCAAACAAGTATTTAAAATGAACGCATCAGATCAAAGTACACATCAATTATTATGAGTTGGCACACACAAATATTAAAATGAAAAACATAAAACCACGCACGTTACACGTGAGTTTTTATGTGCTGGCAACATAACAACCATCAGATTCATAGATTCAATGGCTCTCCTTCATCTTCTTCCTTGCGCCCTTCTGATCACATGTAAATCATTTCGGTGTCGGAGCCCTATCTCCGGTCGCCTTCTCATATGAAACTCAACATAAAATCACCCAGAAATAAAATCTACCACCATAGATCAACTCAGAAAGACTTCAGGATCACAAATATCCAATCAAAATTCACAAATAATGCCTAAATAAAGAGATTTGAAGCAAAACTTTTAGATCTTAAAACTTTTAGATCAACAATATGAACATGTTACATGTCCAAAATCAGATTAAAAAAAATCAATGCAATCGGCTACATCTAAAGAATCATACATACATCAAAATATCAAGTTCTAAGTGCATGAATCCATCACAAACCTGAGAACTTGTAAAGCTCAAAATACTCCTAGAAAACCATCAACCAGTTGCAGATCAAGCCTTACGAACCTATAATTGCAAATTAAATGCAATTAGAGCTTGGAAATGGTCTGGATCTTGAGATTTGATGAAGTGAAATTCAAATTCGGATCCTATGAAATCCTTGCTTGAAGCTTCAAATAATGATTGATATGTGTTCTATGATCTTCAAGGAGTGTGATTATGAAAGAATTAGGCAAATTTCACTTGTGAAATGAGAGAATCGAAATCAAGAATGAAAATGAAAATACTGATCAATCTCAACAATGGATGAAGCCCTCCCCAAACTTTTGTTATCTAAAGCTTTTGTATCAATTCATTTTGGCCTAACTAGAGTTAGGGACCCAAGGGAAGTGTGGTTAGTGATATTGGATGGAAAATTCAAAAATGCAAGTAAATATGAAAGTTGTGATCCACGCGCGCATGGGCAATGAAACTTGCATGCATTGGCTTCATATCATGCGCAATTCATATTTGAAATGATCATGTGGCTTGTGATGGTTTGCTTCTCAAGTTTTAATGTGTTTTTCAATTTGGCCATTTGTTGTGAAAATGAAGAATACACCATGAAAACTCTTGATTCCAAAGCTCATTTTATGCAAAATTGTGTGTACATTGATGTTGTAATCTGATTGTGTCAATTAGAAGTGCACATAAACCAATTTGATTCTTTTTGCAATAAGTGGAAGAATTGAATACATGTGAAAACCCTAAAACATCACTTGAAGTATTTTGGCCATATCTTGAGTTTCACAAATGCTATGGAGATGATTTAGTACTTTTGGAAAGGGGAGAGAAATACCTTCAACTTTCATGTTTGGAAAATTTTCATTTGAAGCAATTTTGGGGATGGAAGATTAGGTTGAATGTGACTTGAAAAATTGCCAAAAATGGAAATTGCACATTATAGGTTATTTTCCAAAAATAGGAACTTTTGCCCTACTTCTTGATTCTTGATTATTGGCATGAATCTTGACATTTGAAGATCATATGAGGGTATGGGACTTTGAAAATCATGAAGAGAACCTCAACGAAGTAACTGCCTGCCTGAGAAACTTCCTCAATGAACCAATGCCTCAAAATCCACCCACAGACACTTGAGAACATATGTAAGATAATGAGAACAAATTGGGATCAAGAAAATCTCCATAAGCCTCTTGTACACAAAACCCTAGTTTGGTCCTTTGAGTAGGAGAAAATGCCCTGAGATAGTTTCTTGATGAATTTACATCTTCTAAGGACTTGAAACCACACTTGAACTTGTGTGAGATATAAGGAGACCTTTGAGCCATGTTGAGAAACACTTGACCCTTGCCATTGCCTTTGAATGATCACAAACTTACAAGTCATTGACCACATGCCTTATGCCTCAAGCTATGGATGTCATGCTTCAAATATTTATGCTAAGAATGAAATGATATGTATACAGATGATATGCTAAATGCTATGAAATGAGAGGGAAAATTTTGGGGTATTACAGCTGCGCCTATTCAATCAATTTGTTAATCTGAAAAGGATGAGAGCATTGGCTATCAGACGTTCGAGATGAACTGTGATTGAATACAAAAAACATACCATAAAATTTGCACTCTGATGGAGAAGAAAAGGGATATAAACCCAACCAAAGAAAACTCTGCTTGGAGAATTCTGATGTAGAGAAAAGTAACTAACGATAACAACGGAGAACCTACCTTTTGTACGATTCCAAGTGACTAGTGGCTTGCCACAACGATGGTGGTCCTCGGGAATCCTGTCTTTTATATGAAGCTAGACGACTACTAGCCTGTCACAAAGTTGTGGGCCTTGAAAATGTATTTTGAGTGAAGCCAGAAGACTATTGACATACCACAACGATGGTGGGCCTTAGAAATGTCTTTTGAGTGAAGCCAGATGGTTACTGACCTGCCACAATGATGGTGGGCCTTAGAAATGTCTTTTGAGTGAAGCCAAATGACTACTGACCTGCCACAACATCGGTGGGCCTTGTTGCAACCAAGTCTATAAAGTAGATGAGGGTTGATCAAGATAAATTGTGAAATCCTCTTCTTGAAGTATGCATTCCATTTATCAAATGAATATGCATTTCAAGGTCTAATACCTTGAGATTGGATTTTTTTCTTTTATAATGAACCAGGTGACTAATGGCCTGCCACAACGACGGTGGGCCTTGGAAATGTTTTTTTATAATGAACCAGGTGACTAATGGCCTACCATATAGACATGGGCCTTAACAATGATGGATTTTATAATGAACCAGATGACTATTGGTCTGCTACAGAGACGTGGGCCTTGTAAATGTTGAGCAAGTGATATCATATAGGGAGTGACTCTACAGGGGAAGACTCTGTTGTAGAACTCCTCAAAGAAAGAGAACATCCTGACTGACATTCTGTTGAGGAATGAAACAAATATACTCTTAAAAATATTTGACTCTTGCTAAGGAGAAAATGATCGTTGAATCGATCTCGGAAATCCTTAAGAGGATGACATTTTATTGGAGAAGAAATGTGAACAATTATATCTGCATCGATTTGTCATACCTGCCAAAAATAAATTAACGACTTCACTGGGGAATATTTCAATAATGGCGGTGAATCCCAATCATGAAACTCTGTGGGGGGGATGACAATCTTATGACTTGGTGTAACACAGTGGGAGAACTGACTTTAGTTAAATGTTGCGGATAGCAAGAGTCGCCACCGACTTTTATTTTATCCAAAAGGAAAGGGCATAAAAGAACAGGAAAGACCTTAAAAAGATTTTGAGTTCGGGGGGTAGGTTATACAAAGGGAAGGTGTTAGCACCCTTTATATCCATGGTTATCCATGGGCTCTTAGTTACTTAGCTCACTTTAAATTATTTTGAGAAAGGTGTAGTGTGTGATTAGAAATTTTCTAAGTACTTTATAATGATCCTCGTATGGATGTATATAAAGACTTTGTTTTGAAAATTTGTTTGAAATGTGAAGTGTAAAATGTATTTTTGAAAAGGTGAGCAAGTAATTAAGAGGAACCTACCCTATATTAAGTCTTTACTGTTCTTATGTTCTTTCAATGGTAAGAATATCCCTATTATTAAGGAATAGGTAGTCATTACCTTGGATGGGAGAAGGGACATGGATAGGGACAATCTGAATGTAGGCAATTGTAAGGTGTCTTTAGCAATACGTAGGGACTTATCATCTTTTATTCGAAGGGACAAGATCATTTATCGTAGGCAACCTCGAAGGGACTTGATCTTATAAACTGAAGGGACTTGATGATATTTATGAAGGGACTTTGCTTAAGACACCTTACTTGACCTTAGAAATAGGCAACATGAGAGGTAACCCTAGAAAGTGCAAGATGGCGATCAAAGATCGACTTACGTGTGTGAGTGTTCATGTTCAGATATTTATCTTTTTTTAAATTAGTTATTCTAAATTAATTTTAATCACAAACATGTTATGCACACCCTATAGTTACTAACCATACAATTAATATATTTACAATAAAAATAAATCAAAATTATAAACCTAAACTATTACAAAGCTTCGGGACAATTACAATATAATCGAGAAATATAAATAATGATAAATAATAATAAATAGGCAATAATAAACAATAATAATAAGAGTGAATATAAATGGTTAGAAAATAAAAATAATAGGAAATAAGAAATTAGCAAAATAAATTAATATTAGGAGGTATTTTAAATATTTTAATAAGGAAAATAGTATTTTAATAATAATAATTAAATTATATACATATTTAATAAACAATAAATAATTAATTATGATTTACAAAAACATTAAGTTAAATTCTAAAGTTAAGAAAATATTAAGGTTAGGGTTATAATTATGAGAATTAGGGTTTTACTTATTAATTTATAAAATAAATCAATTTATTTACAAAACATATATATATATATATATATATATATATATATATATATATATATATATATATTTAATAATATGAACATATAATAAAATAAATATGGATAATTTGATTTTTTGAGAAAATAATTTGAATTAAAAAAATATAAGTTTTTATATAAAAGAAAATAATATATACATTTATTTTATAAATTATTATTTAAAGAATTATTTGAATTAAACAAATAAAACAAAATAATAGTGAAAATAATGGAAAAAAAACATACCTGGGGCTGGGATTCGAACCCAGGCCCTAGGCTTTCCACCCACAAGACCAACAACATTACCACCAGGCCAGGCGCGCGCTGGTGTAAGTACTAGGAGTCCAATTCCTCTTGTTGTCAACCTGCAAAATATCAAAAATAAAGCAAAACAAAATGGCCTGGGGGGAATCGAACCCAGGACCATTCATTCACACACCAACTCACAAACCAACTAAGCTAATATTGCGCATTCAACATACAACCAACAAACAAACATTATATTTTAAAACAACTTTTTGAATTGAATTTTGGCGCCACTGACTTCTTCTTCCCCAATTTTCCTGCGAAAATTCCTGTGTTTTCTCTTACGCATTTACCTGCGAATCCAGTTACGTAGGTTTTCCTAGCCAGCTTCAATGATCATCAAACCTGTAACAATTCATCAAATTGAAAGCATCAATGCATTATATACAACAAACCCAGTTTAATTATGTTTTCAGAATTAATTTATATTTGGTTAACCGTGAAACCCTAAATGAGGAACATAAACCCTAACTATGGTCGTTTACGATTTAGGTCATGAATCTTCAATCTAATTATCCAGAAAGCATCCTAAGATCATTACAAACACAAAACAATCATTAGAATCAATTGACAATGCATAAAAGTATGGAATCAAAAAGGACATTGTTCTTGAATAAGAACGATTCGGTTAGGGCATATGATGATGTTTTAGATGATGAAAATGATGCAAATAGCTTCAATGAACATCCAGGAAGGTATTGCAACCTTCAAAACATGTTGTTATGGCCTCTAATCAAAAATCCGAATGTGACTTTTTGTGAGAAAATTTGAAGTTCAAATGTGTTCTTGGAGGAAGAGTTTTCGTCCCCTTATGCTTGCAATCTCTTCACATATATGTAGTCAATGTAATTAGGTCATAACTTTGTGGATTTGTGGGCTTTGCCTTGATTGCTTGATCATGAAGTTTCCTCTTTTCAAATATTGAAAAATATCTTATCTAACCTTTCTAAATCAAGCTAGCACGAAATTGGATCATATCAATCATCTCTAAATGGTGTTTATGATTTTCTAGAATCACAATCTCATCCAAATATTTGATTTATATATTTTATTTTGATTTAATTTGTATTTTAATGAATAAGATTCAAATAAATACTAAATAAAAAATAAAAAATCAGAAAATGCTTGGATTGGATCGTGCTTGATGATATTATGAAGATTGGGTGGCAATTTGGTAGGCCCATTTGGCAAAAATTGGTTTTGAGACATCATTTGCTTCACAAACCTCCCAAAAATTTCCCAACTCTGCAAAGGCACAAATCCCTCAATTTTAAGGCTATGAAGGTGTTCTTGGACATTTTGGAAAGCTTAGAGAGACCTATAACCAACCTCTTTGGTATCATGTCCATATCCTTTACCATTCTCAAGTTATGGTCTTTGGAAGATGTTGACTTTTTGTTGACTTTTAAAATGACCTATAATGTCTTAGCTCATACCTTCCAAATGAAGCATTTTTGGCCTTGGCTTGTGAGACACAAAGTTGTAGAGAATTCAATTTCCTTAAAAATGAGCTTTGGATGGGAAATTTTTGATGAAGCATGTGAAAGTTATGGCTGGTCAAAGTTCAGTTGACTTTTCCTATGAAAACCCTAATTTAGAAACTCCTGATTCTTGATGATCAGAAATCTCCTTGATGAATCATGATCAACCCTTGATAAAATGATGAATTTTATTTCATATAGTTGATGTTGGCAAAAAAATCATGAAGTTTGACTTTGGTTTGACCACAGTTGACCTCAGTTTGACTTTTTAACTACTTTGACTGATTTTTGCATATCTGATCATCTGACTGAGCAAACTTTCTGGGAAAGCCTTGAAACTTGACATAGGGATTCTTGAAGACCTATAGGGTGCTATGAAGCTCATTTGAAGCCTTAGAAGTCCATTTAGCCTGATGAAATCCAAAACCCTAGTTTAAGATGCATTGCTTATGAGGATGCATTGTCTGAGGGGATTGTCAAACTTTCTGACTAATTGTGAACCTTGTGAACCTCTTGAGATACCTTGTGAATCTTGTGAAACTTGTGAACCTCTTGGAACACCTTAGTACACAATGTCTTGTCTAGGTGAGGGAAAATTTTGGGGTGCAACAGCTGCCCCTGTTCAATTTTCTGAAACCTGAGGGGTTAGATTGGCATATGTGTCGTTCGTGACCTGGAAGGTTGAAGGGGATTGAACATAAAAGCCCAAAAATTTGCACTCGCCGGTGCGTAAAGTAACACTGATGATTAGTTGTATATGCTTGAGTGGGCTTGAAGATGCCACTGGGAAGAACTGGAGATGGGCTTATAGATGCCATCCATAATATCAGGAGGTAATAATATCTTTATGTTGATACTGGATATCAGTACTAGGTCTTCGTATTGGCCGTCTCTGAATCGTTTATGCAACATGGTTTGAGTTGAATGCTAGCACTAGATCTTCGTATAGATCGTCTCTGCATTATCTCTAGGGAAAATGAATATCCTTCATTAAGTGTCAGGGCTTAGATCTTCGTATAGATCGTCTATGAACCATATCTAAGAACATACTTTAATTTAAGTATCATAACCAAATCTTCGTGACGATCTTTTTCTGAGGTACTTTTGGTGATATCTTGGACTAAGTACAGGATCTTCGTATCGATCATTATGTACCATCCAAAGATAAATTGTTAAATAGACCATTAGAAATAAATCTTCGTGGCGATTATCTCTTCTGGAAATATCTCGGATTAGGTAATAGATCTTCGTATAGACCATTTACCCCTCCAAGGACAACTTGAGTATTGATCATCAGAGATGAATCTTCGTAGAGATTATCTCTGAATTAAGTATCAGCACTAGACCTTCGTATAGGTCGTCTCTGAACTGTTTTGGGTTGTTAAATAGACCAGTAGAAACAAATCTTCGTAACGATTATCTCTTCTTGAAATATCCTGGATTATGTAATAGATCTTCGTATAGACCATTTACCCCTCCAAGGAAAAATTGAGTATTGATTGTCAGAAATAAATCTTCGTAGCGATTATTTCTGAATTAAGTATCAGCACTAGACCTTCGTATAGATCGTCTCTGAACTGTTGTGAATTGTTGATAGTGTTTTATCTGCATATAATTATCCTGCAAAGAAAAGATTAGTTCATGCAATATGTATGCATGTATGGCATGATGTATCTAAGTAAATATTATATGTATTGTGTATGCTGTGATATGATGTAAGTGATGTATGTATGAATCATGCATCCTGAAGTGTCTGGGTATCTCTGCATAACAACTGCTGGCTAGGGAAAATAAATCCCAATTCGTTGCTGAAGAATATAAGGACCTCGTTCCCGTTTTGTTTGATAGTATAGTATTTATAACCTCCCAGCTTCATTCGTCGTACTTCTATTGAAGGAATAAGTTCTTGAGTATCCTGACTGAGGATAAAAGAGATGGACATAAATTCAAGGGGAGATGTAACTCGAAGTATCTATAAAGATAGATTTGCTCTGTTGGGGATTTGTAGTTGTCTTGTGGGGATGAACCGGCGAAGCTTCGTTGAACTCCTACCTTCGTTCATCCTTAGTAAATACTATTACTGCATTTTATGCATTTCTGGTAAACATCAATCATATACAAAAGCATACATACATTCAAACACAACCAATGGACGTTTTCGTTTAGGTAAATAGGGTAAAAGTAAATATGGATTCAAACACAAGATTTTATTATAAAGTGGCTTATACATAAGCAAGTTTGTACAAGGAGACAGAAATCCTAGTAAGAGGAATTTGTCGTAAAAGTTTTACAAAAACAAAGAAAGACAGCTATGTGAGAAATAATTCTATTGAGTTTCAATTCTACTATTGCCATTATCTTCAAGTATTTCATCCTTTGCTGTTGAGACGGAAACGATTGAATTGATCTTTATCTGTTCGAGCTTGAGTTAGGTAGCATAACTAGTTGGGGCTACATGAGTGATCCAAACGAGACATAGTCATACGCTTTTAATCCCTAACTTTTGCCTGGATTGCCCTTTCAGGTTTTCAATCCACCGGGATACCCTTTTTTGCCCAAGCCGCCTTTTCAGGTTTTCGACTTGCCGGGTGTACACGTTTTTTATATCTATATCCCTAATTTTTGCCCGAACCCTTTTGGTTCGCTGGGATGCCCTTATTTTTGCCTAGGCCAGTCAACCTAGCGGGTCTCTTTTTATGCGTAGTATTTTTTAACTATGTCTGCATTTACGGGCTATGGGAATTCTTCACCGTCCATAGTAGTAAGCATCATGGCACCTCCTGAGAATACCTTCTTGACTACAAATGGTCCTTCATATGTAGGAGTCCACTTGCCCCTAGGATCACCCTGTGGTAATATGATACGCTTGATTACCAAGTCACTAACCTGATATACCTTTTGCTTAACCTTCTTATTAAAAGCTTTGATCATCCGTTTCCGGTACATCTGACCGTGACAAACAGCTTCCAGCCTTTTCTCATCAATCAAATTTATCTGGTCAAGTCGAGTCTGAATCCACTCATCTTCATCCAAGCCTGCATCCTTCATGATTCTTAAGGAGGGGATCTGAACTTCAATGGGCAGAACTACTTCCATACCATAGACTAAGGAGAATGGGGTTGCCCCTGTTGAAGTACGTATTGTAGTACGATAACCATGAAGAGCAAATGGTAACATCTCGTGCCAATATTTGTAAGTAACAGTCATCTTTTGTAGAATCTTCTTAATGTTCTTATTAGCAGCTTCTACTGCCTCATTCATCTTTGGACGATATGGAGAAGAGTAGTGATGCTTAATCTTGAACTGCGTGCAAAGATCAGTAATCATGGTGTTGTTCAGATTAGAGCCATTGTCTGTGATAATCCTTTCAGGGATGCCATACCTACATATGAGATTATTCTTAATGAATCGAGCCACCACATTCTTAGTAACATATGCAAATGAAGCTGCCTCCACCCACTTTGTAAAGTAATCAATAGCAACTAGGATGAAACGATGCCCATTAGAAGCATTAGGCTTGATTTCACCAATCATATATATGCCCCACATTACAAAAGGCCAAGGAGCAGTCAACATATTCAATGGAGCTGGAGGTATGTGCACTTTATCAGCATAGATTTGACACTTGTGACATGTTTTGGAATGTTGATAGCAGTCAGCTTCCATAGTAGACCAATAGTAACCTGCTCTCAATATCTTCTTTTCCATGGTATGACCACTAGAATGAGTGCCAAAGATCCCATCATGCATGTCTTCCATAATCTTTGTTGCTTCTTTCTTATCCACACAACGAAGCAAAGTTGAATCATGATTGCGCTTGTACAAAATTCCATTACTCAAAAGGAACTTAGCAGAAAACCTCCTCAGAAACTTCTTATCTTTGACAGATGCCCCTTCAGGGAACTCCTGAGTTTCAAGATATCTTTTCACCTTATAGAACCAAGGCTTTCCTTCTATTTCAATGTCAATCTCATTGCAGTATGCAGGCTTATCAAATCTGTCAATAGTAATCTTGGGAGCTTCATCATCCCAGCTAATCTCAAACATAGATGCCATGGTGGCTAATGCATCTGCCAACTGATTCTCTCCTCGTGGAATATGTCCAAAGGTAATCTCTTCAAAATATGGGATCAAAGACAACACATGCTCTCTGTAAGGAATAAGATTTTCATGCTTGGTATCCCAATCTCCTTTAATCTGACTCACTACCAGGGCTGAGTCTCCATATACGTTTAGGAACTGAATCTTCATCTCAATGGCAGCTTTGATACCCATGATACATGCCTCATACTCAGCCATGTTATTGGTACAATAGAAACAAAGTCTTGCAGTAATTGGGGTATGACAACCTTCAGGGGAAGTGATCACAACACCAACACCATTACCAAGCGCATTAGAAGCTCCATCAAAAACCATAGTCCATCGGGATCCTTGCTCAGGTCCGTCATATTGTCTAGGTTCTTTAGTAACAATCATAATGTCTTCAGCAGGGAACTCAAAACTCATTGATTGATAATCATCCACTGCTTGATGAGCCAAATGATCAGCTACAATACTTCCTTTAATGGCCTTCTGAGTAGTGTATTGTATATCATATTTTGTTAAGATCATTTGCCATCTTGCTATTCGTCCGGAGAGAGCAGGTTTCTCGAACATATATTTGATTGGATCCATCTTTGAAATCAATAAGGTAGTATGAGTCAACATATACTGTCTTAATCAGCGAGCAGCCCATGCCAAAGCGTAGCAAGTTTTCTCGAGCAGTGAGTATCTTGTTTCACAGTCGGTAAACTTTTTGCTAAGGTAGTAGATTGCCTGCTCTTTTCGACCAGACTCGTCATGTTGCCCCAATACACACCCCATTGAGTTGTCTAACACTGTTAAGTACATGATCTAGGGTCTTCCATCAACCGGTGGCATCAAGATTGGAGGTTCTAGAATATATCTCTTGATTTCATCGAAGGTTGTCTGGAACTCGTCATTCCATTCCTTCACCTGATCTTTCTTCAACAATTTGAAGATTGGCTCACAGGTAGCAGTTAGCTGGGAAATAAACCTTGCAATATAATTCAGGCGTCTGTAAACACCCCAAATTTGCCCTCACCCATTTCATCATGGCTTGTGATCTTTTCATATGCATAAGTTCAATCATACCATCTCATATTGCATATTTGTTTCACTGCATTGTTTCTAAGTCATCTGCATCTAGGGTTTGTGATCTGAGCTATCCAAGAGCTATTTGAGCCACTCCAAAGGTCTTCAATCACTTCAAAGGGGTCCATGTATGTTCAAGCATCATATTATACCCTCACAAAGTCAAGAAAGTCAAAGAATCACAAGAACTGAGATTGTCATGGAAGCAGAGCCAGGTTTAACTACACAGATGACCTAAAATTAGGGTTTTGGTTTCAGAAGCCATAACTCCAAATTTTTTGGTAATTCTTGTTTCTATTGGTCTCAATATGGTATAGGGATCATGCATATCAAGTTTCATGAGGAAATTCCATGGGGAAGGCATCTAATCAAGAGTTGACTTCTTGAGCAAGTCAGTGCAAAATTAGGGCATCTGAGGCCCCCAGTGACCCAACCAAAGGGTGTTATCCATCATTTTGGATGTGTATGATCTTTATTTGATCATAGAAGGTGTTGGAAGTTCACAAAATTGAAGAATTTCAAGCCATTTGCAAAGTTGCCTTTTTGGGAAAATGACTTGTAATGGAAAATTGCTATTTTGGGAAAGTTTTTCAACCCTTTCTTTTTGATTCAAAAATGCTTCAAATGGGAAAACTTTGGTCATTAAAGTTGTAGAATGGATCATTCCCTTTTCAAAAAGTACAAGAACTCATTCTAATTCATTTTGGATCAAAAGTTATGGCTTGTCAAAGTTGGGAAAAATCACATAATTTTAAGTTTTGCACCAAAGAGGCAAAGTTGCAAAACCCCTTGCCAAGGCAAATTGTGACTTCAAATGGACTTCTAATATTTGTACAAACATAAACCAATGCCTAAAAATCAGAATGCACCAAGAGTTTGTCCATTTTCATGACTTGTGTTTCAAGTAATCACAAAAGGGCCAAAAAGTCACAAAGTTGCAAAACCTATGACAAACCCTAATCCACTTGCTGCATTGCTTCTAATCCATTTCCATGGCTCTCCCTAAACTCAGCTGAGCCAAACCATGCCCCTATCACATCCTCACACTTGCCCATACCTCAAGTACACCTAACTTGGACTTTATGCAAAAACACCCATACCAATCCCACAGTGCCACACCAACTTCTCTGACCCACCCAAATGTGATAAGTGGACCAAAAGGAACTCAACACAACACACACACAAGCCTGAAAAATCCTCCAAGCCATAGCTCCAAGTTTTCACCTCTTATGCATTTTCATTCGAAACACATTCCACAAGACACAAACACCAAAACAAACTTCATAGAACATCTCAGCATGTTCTACTGATCATCCCTGACCCTTCACCTGGCCCTGAAACTCCCTGAAACTGAAACACGATTCCTTCCCCTCTCTGAACAGAACCTCTTCAAACTCACAAATCAGCCACTCTAAACACCAACCAAGCTTCAAAGCTTCATCAAAAGGATCATTGGGGCCATTTTGAAGCAAAGAGGCAAGCAGAAAGCTCCTGGATTGAAAGCTCAACCTCAGGTAACATGATGAACAAATTTTCCAGAACCTTGATTTCTTGATAGAATGTTGTTTTGTATGTTGCCCTGATGGGGATCTATTTATTTTTGAAAATGAGCCAGAAACAAGCATGTTGTGATGTTCTGAAACTTTGCCCGTGAAAATGTTTTGCTTCGATTCTCCTTGCTCATGCTTGATAAATGATGTTTGATGATGGATTTGAGTTTAGTTTTGATAGGAGAATGTTTCTGGGCAATTAATTTGGGTTGGGGTGGCCTGTAGTGGAAGCTAGGTTTTTGGTTTCGCCGGAGAAGACGACCGGAACACTGTTCCGTTCGCCTGAATTTGTTTAGCCCTAATTGTGTCATTAATGGGAGTTTGAATGTGGACCGTAGATGTGTTTGACTAGGGTTGACTCTCGCGCGTGTGTGTGGCCAGGATTTGTCATTAAAACCCTAATCTCACTTAATTAGTTTAATTAATCCAGTTTAATTTAATTGGCTCAGTTTGAGTTCCAGCCACAGGATCTGGCGCGCAGTCAACCCCCCTTTCCCCAGAATCAATCCTGGCCCTTCCCTTTGCATACTTCCATTTATTTTATTTTTTTATTTCATTTAATTTGATTTATCTTTCACATTTTATTTAAAATAGCAAAAATCATTTAAAAATTATGAAATTTTTTGTCAAAGATTTCATTAATTTTTAAAACCCAAAAATATTTTTATTTTTATTTTTTGCACTGAAAATTATTTTTAAATCATTTAAATGTTTATTTTTAATTAGTTAATGAAAATTAATTAATTAAAAATGCATTTAGGTATTTAAAAATCACAAAAAAATTCACATTGCATTTAGAAATATTTAGAAACATTATTCAACCCTCAAACCAAATTTCTTTTTTGTTCTTGATGCCTTTTGATCATTTTCATTGGATTTAATTTCATTTTAAGGTAATATTTTGGTTCAATCTTCAAAAATTTCTTTCTACCTAACCATTGAGAGTTGAATGATGATTCTTCTTGCATTGCACTCTTCATAGCATGTAGTTTATAGGATAAAATAGGTTTGAATTGATCTTGCATTTTCAATTTGTTTAGCATTTTTCTTGATGAAGTACCCCAAAACCCTAGCAATCTTAGGAAATTCATAACTTACACTAGGTTAAGAGTTGGATCCTCTCCTTTGGACAGTGAGTGTGTATAGGTTTAGGGTATCTTTGATTACATTTTCAAATTTTTATCATGTCATTTACTTCTGGTTTTGGATTTTTACTTTGCATGATGCATGTAACCCTAATTTGTGCTTTCCTTTGCATCCATTTTTCATTTGCTTGCATCCTATGACTTGTCATGGCATTTTGTGCATCCACATGATTCATAATATATCTTAGGACATATTAGAATCATGTTTGATCATTGCATCTTTCATTTGCCATGTTGTATGTCCATTGCATTTCATAACTTTTCATGAGCTTTCATGATTCAAAACATGCCTCATTTGCATCCTTATGCTTGTTTGATCATTCTCATCCCTTGTCATGTGTTTGCATCATCTCTTAGCATCATTAACATCATGTAACTGCTTCTGACTTTGGTTTGCATCATGACATTTCATCCCATTTGCATTGCATTTCATTTCTTCTGCTAACATTTCAGGTGGTAAGTTGTTTGAGAAGTGAATTTGCCTTCACTTCTCACAATCTCTTTTCATCTCTTTCATACTTTCTTTACTGCCTTTTGTATGTGTATTAGAGTGAGCTTGCTCATTCATGTTCATCTCTTACTTTCTTCTTTCAAGCAACTTGTCTTCTTAAGTGAAGCAAGTTGTTTTGCTTCTCTTTGCTCCTTTCATCTGCTTCCTTCCTGGTGGTTTCTCTGAAGATTTTCTTGTAAACCTCACTAACCCTAGGATCACCCAAGCATGATAACAATTAGGATTTGATTAGTTCCCCCACTTAGTTTTACCTTTGTGTCATCTTTGAGTCTTCTCTTCTCACCTCATAATCAAGGACTAAAGCTTAAAGGTTTTAAGGCTTTGTGATTAGGGTTATGCATGTATCCTTCTATTAGGATGGAGTGTATAACTTTAATCCTAAGTGTTAAACCCTTAATGTGTTTAAATCCTTTAATCAATCCATCTAATAATCATCAAGACATCAAGCTTGTAACTTGGGCCTTGCATTAGGGTTCTAATTCTTCCTTAATTGGTTAAGAAGGACTAACCCTAGTGTTAATGGACAAGTCCCCCTCAAGTTGTCTTACAAATCATAAAAAATCATTTCTTCATCTTATCATTAACTAAAATCCACTTAATAAAGGCTTTTTTTTTTCATGAGGTTAATCCCTAATCATGGATTAAGTTGAGGAGCTTTCCTCAGCTTAAATGTTCTCATCTATTATCCTTCTATTAGGATGGTGTAATGAGTCCATTAAATCCTTGATTATGGCTTAATCTCATTACTTAACACTAAACAAAAACAACAAAAACATCTAAATAATCACAAGTAGGTTAATGATCTTAATCCTACATCATGGTGATTAAGTGTGAGATGCTGACTTCACACTTAAGGTAGTCTCATTACCCCTAATCAGAGGGAGGATGTGATGAGTTTACTAACCCTTGGTTTAGTCTTAAGCTCATTTCCCTATGACAAACAAAAGCAATAAAAGATTGAAAACACAAAAAAACAAACAATAATCGTCTCTTCCGGGATTCTTTTCTCACCTCATTCACTCACAAACGAGAACTTGCTTCTTCTGTCTAATGCAAGACAGTTTGCACCTGGGCCAGACAGGTCATACACTTGAGCATAGACAAGTAAGCAGTTCACAAGTCAATTTATCTTTCAGTCTCTTTGAGTCGAACTACGGCGTTCTGACTTCCTCATTAAACGAGAGGATACGTAGGCATAACTTAACAGTTATCGAACAAAAGTCCCTGTATATTCCCCCTCTTCCAGCATCATTCTTTTAGCCTCATAATCTTGAGCATTTCATTTTTGTTCTCACACTGACACTTCTCTTATACACTTCACATTTCTTATACACTGACACTTGCATTCTTTCCAGCTTTGACACACAAATTGCACTGACACTACCCCTTTAAAACACAAATCTTTTAAGCAAGGATCCCGTCGTGTACGACGGACAATCTGGGTGTTAATACCTTCCCAGGTTGTAACCAACCCCCTTTCTCAGTCTCTCTGGTTCGCAACCGTCTTATCCATATCTTTCTAGGTCTATGCAGCATTACCTTTCCTCTGGGATAAAAATGCCTAGCTGGCGACTCTTTTCTTTCTGAGTTCACCCCTGTGTGTTCTCTTCCTCTTTCGCCGACCGTTCGCGTCTGTACCCCTTCTGACCCAGGTGTCATTTTGGTGGGAGCGACAGCTTGGCGACTCTGCTGGGGACCCTTATACTGTAACTAGGGCTTCTGGTTCTTTTTGTGGGTTCCTCCTAGAGCTTGTTTGATTTGTGTTTACTGGGGTGTTATGTGCTAATTGTGTGTATATAGTTGCTTTATTTATTGCTTTATGTACAGCCTTATTTAGTGCTTTCTTTAAAGTTTTTTATATTTCATACTGTCATTATCATTGTTGGATCTGGTTTTCTATCTTGGTGGGTGGGGTTCTATTGAGAGTTAAGGCCCTATACCTGGGACCTAAGTGACACCTAGGCTAGAGTGGTTCATGTTCTTTCCCATTCCATTTCGGTCTGGTGCGGGAATATGAAACACGGTTCAGATGTGGGTTTCTTCTTGAGAACTCTGTGCTACAGATTTCCTGTAGTGCTAGGGCTATCTGGGAAGCCTGCTAAGTCTGGATGACCTTTATTTTGACCTTCAGAAACTGAGGTGAATTAGAGGAGGATTTTTTATGGTTATTATAAACACTGTACCTCCGGGTTAGAAGTGTTTACACTTCTCATAACTGATCCAAGTCTGAGGATCCTTGTTTTAGAACACTACCTGTGAGGGGGTTGGGTTGTTTACAGGTTTGCAGGTACCACTGGCCACATCATACCCTGTTACTATTTGGTTTAAGAGTACCTCATTTTGGGACAGTTCTTGTGATTTGAACCCTGGACATGTGACTCTTTATTTGAGTCCCCCACCTTGGTTACTGGATTGCTGAACCTCCATCTGGACTTCTTGAACATACATGAGCTTATATATCAAGACAGATATTCAGATCCAGCTTGATCACAAACCCTTGCATAATCATTTGCATACTCATCATTTGTATCATTTAACATTTGTTTATTTGTTTTTCAGGGTATCCACATCATATTTGGCTTGGTTTTAACCCCTTCATCTGCATAGACCTCTCTTCATCAGTTATCTGCTTCAACTATCTTCATCAGTTGCCTGCTTCAGCTACTTTTATCACCAGCCTCAGCCTATCAGTGGCTCATCTCCAGTATCAGTCTTCATCATCAGCACTTGTTTTCAGCTCTTCATCAGCTGTCATGGCACCCAAGAAGAGCAACATTTCATACCATTTCTTTGAGCCTGTGCTGGATGGCATCAGGCAGGTCCAGGAACTTATCACTCCAGACCACATCCCATTATTCAGAAAGCATTATGGAGGCATCCTTGATATGGTTATGGACCTGGACCCTTCTCAGAGGAGTATGATCCACACCTGCCTACAGTTTTATGACCCTCCTTTGAGATGCTTCACTTTCCAGAACTTTCAGTTAGGACCTCTGCTGGAGGAGTTCTCATCATTGATTGGAGTACCTATCAGGGGTGGTGTCCCCTTCAACCCAGAGATGACTTCTCCCAGCAATGGAGAAGTGGCAAAAGCACTGTACCTGGAACCTATTTTGATTGAGCAGAACATGACAACAAAGGCTGGGATCCCTGGTTTGCACCTGGACTTTCTGATTTCTCAAGCCATCCTGAAGGCCTCTTTGGGAGAATGGAGGGCAGTTTGTGCATTGTTAGCCCTCAGTATATATGGGGTTATACTTTTTGCAGATGAGCCCAAGTTTATCAGCAAGAATGCCATTCATCTTTTCCTTCTGAGGAACCCAGTACCCACCTTGCTGGGAGATTTCTATTATTCCATTCATTAGAGGAATGAAAAGCAAAGAGGAAAATTGGTGAGATGTTGTGCTCCCCTATTTCATACCTGGATGCTCAAACACTTACCTAGGACTGATGCCTTCCTGAATCCTCACCAACAGAAGAATTGGGCTAAAAGACTTATTGCTTTGACTTCAGATGACATCAGATGGTGTACCCAGAGCACCAAAGGCAGGGACATAATAACTAGCTATGGGCAGTACCCCAATGTACCTCTAGTAGGAGTGAAGGGTTGCATCAACTACGATCCTTTGTTGTTTAAGAGACAATTGGGGTATGCTTTGGTTCACCCTCCTAGAGTGCAAGACTTGGCTGAAACCCTGTATTGTGAGATAAAACCTAATCTAGTTGTTGTCAGACAAGCATCCTGGGCTTGGGACAACATCCAGACCAAAGGGATGGCCATTCTTGGGAGATGCAATAATGTGGCTTCAGCTCAGTATTATGAATGGTCTCATGCTAGAGCTCAGATTTCTGGGATGCCTTTCACCATTGAGGATGCACCTGGACCATCCACAGTACCACCTCCAGCCACTGTCAGCCTGGAAGAATTTGAGAAGCTGAAGGAAAGGAATGAGAATCTGTCTCAAGCTCTGAAGAAGACCCTCTGGGAGAGGAGTGATGATCGTCTAGACATTGAGAGGTTGGAGAAGCTTAAGGTGGAACATCTGACCAAGATTGAGAAAGCAGAGGACTACATCAAGAAATCAAGAGCTGGGGAGCATATATTAAAGAATGCCTGTAAAGAGGCCCAGTTTCAGAAGGCTAGGACTGATCTCTATCTACAAGAAAGTCAAGGTAGGTGGGTCAGAATCACTGAAGCTCGTACTCAAGAAGATAAGAAGACCCAGGCCAGGATTGAGCAGTTGGAGGACAATGAAAAGAGACAACAGGAAGCTTTGCTGGCAGCCTAGAAGGAAATTTCAGAATTGAAGCTTAGGGTTGGTGTGAAGAGGTCAAAGGACCAGGACAGGCACAAGAAGCTGACCACTGCTATTGCCACCAGAAACCTTCTTATCAGGACTATTACAGAGCATCCGGCTGGTCCTGTAACTGAAGCACTTTTGAAGGAGGTTAAGGAGGATGAGTTTGGACTTGTTGTCTGACCTTTTGTTTGTTGTTGCTTTCATTTGATGTACTTTTCTTTGATGTTGTATTTTGACCCTTCAGGGGTATGTGTTGTAACAAACTATGTATTATTCACCATTTGTAATATATTTGTTAGTTTGTTTTCATTGGGTTTCTTTTCTCAAGCAACATCAAAGCATCCTCCTCGGGGTCTGGAAAGGTCAAAACCAAGAACCAAGCCGGATACCGTGGAAAGCAAATAAGCATGCTGCATTGCATACTAACTTTTGTTTTGTTTTGTAGGTTTTTGTTATTGGTTTGTTTGTTACTAACTCTGTTGTGGTTCAGGAATTATTGCTCGCCGTCGAGTGTTCCCTCTCAACCGCCCACACAGGTATCCTACTCGCAACAATCTTCCGGGTATCCAAATGGATCAAGTACAGCAGGACCTGACAGAGGTCAGGACACAGATGGCTAACGAAAGAGTGGAGATGAGAAACCAAATGGCCCAATTCATGACTGTAATGACTGGCTTGGCTCAGAGTCAGGAAAGGCTGAGGGCATTGGTAGAAAGACAATACCCCGAGGAACCTCATCTTGGGACTGGAGGAACTAGTAATAATGAGGGAGGTCAGCCTCATGTTAACCCACCAGTATTTGGACCTCATCTAGATCCGGAAGTCAATATCCCAAGAAATGTACCGGGCAACACTACTGCAGGCAGGATCTTGCAAGAAGATCCTCAAGAGGAGCAGTTTACTGTCATGGGAGCCGGTGATGAAGTCTATGATAGGAGGTTTGATGAAATTGCTGAGAAGTTGAGATCTCTGGAGTCTCAAAATTCCTTAGGTTTTGATGTCATGGATATGGGGTTAGTGGATGGGGTAAGGATCCCTCACAAGTTCAAACCCCCGTGCTTCGAGAAATACAATGGAACCTCCTGTCCACGAACTCACCTGCAGTCCTTTCTGGGAAGACTTAAAGCATATACCATGGATGAAAAGCTGTGGATGTTCTATTTTGAAGACAGCTTGACTGGGGCTTCCAGGGAATGGTATTCACACTTAACCAGAGCTACTATCAGATGCTGGAAGGACTTAGCTGAAGCCTTCATCAGACAGTACCAATACAATTTGGACATGGCTCCTAATAGGACCCTTTTGATGGGAATGTCTCAATCCTCCAGAGAAAGCTTCAGGGAATATGCCCAGAGGTGGAGACAGCTTGCTGCTGCTGTCCAGCCACCCATGTCGGAAAGAGAAATGGCCGACATGTTCATGAATACCCTGCAAGGAACATATATTGATAGGCTAGCTGCCTTTTCTTCCACCAGTTTCGCTGACGTAGTTATAGCTGGAGAAAGAATTGAAAGCCTATTAAAAATGGGCAAAATTTCTGATAATGGTGCAAGTTCGTCCAGTAACTCCAGGAAGCCTTTTGTGGGACCTAGAAGATTCGGTGAGACAAATGCCATTCAAGCCAGCAGGGGCAGACCTCAGTATGTCCACAGATCAGTAGCAGCTGTCACTATTCCGGCTCCGATTCCTCAACAACCAGCATATCAACCACCACAACAACCCCACTATCAACAGCAAGTTCAGTATCCGCCACAGAGAGCCTACAACAACAACAACAGCAATCAACAACAAAGACCCTTTCACCAAAGACCATCACAGGCAAATAGGGTGATTGACCCTATCCCTATGCCTTATGCTGCCTTATTGCCACAACTCCTGAAACTCAACTTGGTTGAATTAAGGACATTGGCACCACCAGATCCCTCTAATCTTCCAAGGAATTATGATATCAACGCCAGATGTGCTTTCCACTCCAATGCACCTGGCCACAATACGGAGAAGTGCAGGGCCTTGCAAATGAAAGTCCAAGACCTGGTGGATTCCAAAGCCCTCTACTTTGCACCCCCTCCAAGTATCACCAAGAATCTCATGCCCAATCATGGAGGACCAAGAATTAATGCCATTGAGGAAGACAAGCCATCTTTATTAATCACCAGTGTTGGACAGATTCGGACACCTCTGGTCGAAATTAAAGCTCAGCTCCTAGAGTGTCAGATGTTCCCCGGGTGTGAGCTCGGTTGTGGGTATTGCAACATTTCGGTCAACGGGTGTGATAATTTGAGAAGCGGCATAGATGGTCTTATCAAAAGTGGTATACTTCAGATCTCAACAACGGCGCCTACAAATCCAGCAATTCCTTTGACAACAATTCCTGATTCTCCTACAACTGCAGCAACAATCATTCCAACTGATTCATCCATATCATCAACAATGGCTTCATCCATTACTTCAACAAATCAAATGTCAACAACCCTTTCTTCTACAACATCAGCATCCATTTATTTAGCAGAATCTTCTACAACGCCAACAGAAATTAATGAAGATATCTCAGCAGTCACCATCTACTATGATCCATCAGATGTTCCTCCAAACAACAACTTCCAACAACAAACAGTGGCACCTCCTACCAGATCACCGGTCACAATTTACTACGATCCGCACACCATTACAGTACCCTCCTCTGCACCAGTCAGTCCAGTTACCATTACGGTACCTGGACCAGTTCCTTATGAAAGCAGTAATGCCATACCTTGGCATTATGGCTCTGACCTCTACTGCAACGGGGAGAAAATCACTTTGGACTCTTCAACTTCTTCTCCACAGATTGATAATGTTGGGGGAGGCGGAGGCTTCACCAGAAGCGGGCGCCTTTTTTCCTCACAATTGCAAAGACCTAATGCCGAAGCAGAAGCTGCTGCCAAAGCAAAGGGAAAGAGTGTGATATCTGAAGAACCAATTATCAAGGAAACTCAGAAGACATCTTTTGAGCAAGATGTAGATGAGTTCATGAGAATCATAAAGAGAAGTGATTACAAAGTGGTGGATCAGCTTCACCAAACTCCCTCAAAGATCTCCATATTATCCCTGCTGATGTGTTCTGAAGCTCACAGGAATGCATTACTAAAAGTCCTGCACGCAGCATATGTGCCCGAGGAGATCACTGTTAATCAGCTAGAAACTGTGGTGGCAAATGTCAACACCAGTCACAGACTGGGCTTTACCAATGCTGACTTAACAACTGAGGGACGTAACCACAACAAGGCTTTACATATCACCTTGGAATGCAATGGTGCTGTTCTATCTCATGTGCTGGTGGACACCGGGTCCTCACTTAATGTTTTACCAAAGAAAGCCTTAGTGAAGCTGGAGTATGATGGTTTGGCATTGCATCCAAGTAATTTGGTTGTGAGAGCATTTGATGGCTCTAAAAGATCAGTGCTTGGAGAGATTGATCTGCTTGTGATGATTGGCCCGCAGACTTTTAAAATTACCTTCTATGTGATGGACATTCAGCCGGCCTACAGCTGTTTGTTGGGTAGACCTTGGATCCATGTCGCTGGCGCTGTTACGTCTACCCTTCACCAGAAGCTGAAATTCGAGTGGGAAGGCCATATCATCACCATCTGCGGTGAAGAAGACATCTTTGTTAGCCATCTGGCTACGTACAAGTACATAGAGATGGATGGAGAGATCCATGAAACCATGAGCCAGGGGTTTGAGGCCCTGAACATTAATGAAGCATCTGCTGTACTAGGAACCTCCATGACGTCTTATCAGCAAGCCCGGAAGGTTGTTGAAGAAGGGACTGCCCAAGGCTGGGGCAAGCTGCTGCCCGTGGAGAAGAAGGAGGACAGA
The DNA here is from genome assembly GCA_963966055.1 of Lathyrus aphaca. NCBI lineage: Eukaryota > Viridiplantae > Streptophyta > Magnoliopsida > Fabales > Fabaceae > Lathyrus > Lathyrus aphaca. The sequence goes on along the minus strand of OZ014524.1, from coordinate 386,746,050 downwards.
TTTGGGTTGGGTTACAAACCAACTCAACAAGATCAATCAGAGGCTGCCAAGAAGCCCAGTTTTGTTAGCGGGGGAATGCTCACCCCTGATGCAGTGAACAACTTGGAAGACGAGGAAGAAAGCGACCACAACCTGGAGAGTTGGATACGTCCAAGGATCCCGGGGAGCCAAGTCCTTAACTGGTTTTCCCAGGAAATTATAAGGGTTACTCCTGCAGAGTAATTATTATTTCCTGTGTTTTAAGCATGCATCAAGTCTTGCATCTTGCCCAAGATGACAAGACTCATTTTGTAATCGGGCCATCTTGTAATTTTGTGCAAACAGATCAATCAATGAATATCGGACATCTTTTGCAAATGAGTCTTTTCCTTTTCCGCTCACTGTTTTTCATTTTTCTTTTTGTACAAAAATAAAATGGCAATGTTTTCCAAAATGATAACTTCATTTCACTTTTTCTAAACAAGATTAAAATCGATCACTAAAATGAACAATCTAAACCCTTGCAGAGAGTGCCTTTCAGACTGCACCGACAACAACACTGCTATGGCTTCGTATGACTTTGACAATCCAATCAATCAAGCTGATGAAGGGGATGAGGAGGACTATGAGCTGCCTGAAGAGCTAGCCAGGTTGTTAAGGCAAGAGGAGAAGGTTATTACTCCTCACCAGGAGGAGATTGAAACGGTTAATCTTGGTACGGAGGAAGATGTGAAAGAAGTTAAGATCGGAGCCTGCCTACAAGATTCAGTAAAAGAGCAACTGATTGATATGCTTCGGGAGTATGTGGATGTCTTTGCTTGGTCTTATCAGGATATGCCAGGGTTGGACACCGATATTGTCATGCACAAGCTGCCTTTAAAAGAAGACTGCCCGCCAGTAAAACAGAAACTGCGCCGTACTCGCCCAGATATGGCGATGAAGATTAAAGAGGATGTACAAAAGCAGTGGGACGCTGGTTTCCTTGATGTAACTAGCTATCCGCCGTGGGTCGCTAATATTGTACCTGTGCCTAAGAAAGACGGCAAAGTGAGAATGTGTGTGGACTACCGGGATCTGAACAGAGCCAGCCCGAAAGATGACTTCCCATTACCTCACATTGATGTATTGGTTGATAATACGGCTCAGTTTTCGGTGTTCTCCTTCATGGATGGATTTTCAGGATATAATCAGATCAAAATGTCACCTGAAGACATGGAGAAGACAACTTTCATCACACCCTGGGGCACATTCTGTTATAAGGTGATGCCATTTGGACTAAAGAATGCTGGTGCAACTTATCAACGGGTTATGGTAACGTTATTCCACGACATGATCCACAAAGAAATTGAATGTTATGTGGATGACATGATTGCCAAGTCCCTCACAGAAGAAGACCACCTGGTAAATCTGTTGAAGCTATTCAAGCGTCTGAGGAAGTACCAACTGAAGTTAAACCCCAACAAATGCACATTCGGGGTGCGATCCGGTAAGCTGCTGGGATTTATTGTAAGTGAAAAAGGGATTGAAGTTGACCCTGATAAAGTCAAAGCGATTCAAGAAAAGCCTGCACCGAAGACAGAAAAAGAAGTTTGGGGTTTTCTAGGTAGATTGAACTACATTTCACGGTTCATATCTCACCTTACAGCAACCTGTGAGCCTTTGTTCAAACTATTAAGAAAAGAACAAACGGTCAGGTGGAACGAAGACTGCCAGAGGGCTTTTGACAAAATCAAGGAATACTTACAAGAGTCACCGATCCTTATGCCTCCAGTTGAAGGGAGACCTCTAATAATGTACTTGACAGTATTAGAAGAGTCAATGGGGTGTGTGCTGGGCCAGCATGACGAGTCTGGTCGAAAAGAGTATGCAATATACTACCTAAGCAAAAAGTTTACCGACTGTGAACAATGTTATTCACTGCTCGAGAAAACTTGCTGTGCTTTAGCGTGGGCTGCTCGCCAACTAAGACAGTATATGTTGACCCACACTACTTTATTGATCTCCAAGATGGATCCAGTTAAGTACATTTTTGAGAAGCCAGCACTTACCGGACGGGTTGCAAGATGGCAAATGATCCTCACAGAATATGACATCCAGTACACATCTCAGAAAGCCATCAAGGGAAGTGTATTGTCTGATTACCTTGATGAGCAACCCATTGATGATTACCAGCCTATGAGGTTTGACTTCCCCGATGAAGACATCATGTTCATAAAAGCAAGAGATCATGAAGAGCCCGTTCACACTGAAGGGCCTAACCCGGAAGAAGAATGGACTATGATGTTTGATGGGGCTGTTAATATGAATGGTCGTGGTGTTGGTGCAGTACTCATTACACCTAAAGGAGTTCACATGCCTTTCTCAGCAAAACTCACTTTCAACTGCACTAACAACGAAGCTGAATACGAGGCTTGTATTATGGGTCTTGAAGAAGCCATCGACCTCAGGATCAAAACTCTGATTGTATTTGGAGATTCAGCTCTGGTGATTAATCAAACCAACGGCAAGTGGTACACACACCAGGATCATCTGATACCTTACAGGGATTATACAAGGAGGTTATTGACTTTCTTTACAATGGTCAAGCTTGAGTATATCCCTCGGGACGAGAATCAGTTTGCAGATGCTCTGGCTACCATTTCGTCCATGATCAAAGTTCAAGCGGCCAACTTCGTACCTCGGATTTCAGTGTCCAGACTTGACAGACCGGCATATGTATTTGCAGCAGACGTTGTAAAAGATGATAAGCCTTGGTTCCATGACATTAAGTGCTTCTTGGAGGATCAAACATACCCACCCGGGGCATCTTCCAATGTCAAGAAGACATTAAGAAGGCTAGCTGGAAGTTTCTTCCTGAATACTGACGGTTCCTTGTACAAGAGAAACTTTGATATGGTACTCCTCAGATGTGTGGATAGAACAGAAGCAGACTTGTTAATGCACGAAGTGCACGAAGGATCATTTGGTACCCATGCAGGAGGGCATGCAATGGCTAAAAAGTTGCTAAGATCAGGCTATTACTGGATCACAATGGATGCTGACTGTTGTGCCTATGCCAGGAAATGTCATAAATGCCAGATTTACGCAGATAAAGTGCATGTGCCTCCAAATCCTCTGAATGTGATGTCTTCACCCTGGCCCTTCGCCATGTGGGGCATTGATATGATTGGCAAGATTGAACCGACTGCTTCAAATGGCCACAGATTCATCCTGGTAGCCATTGACTATTTTACCAAGTGGGTTGAAGCAGCCTCCTATGCAAATGTTACAAGGCAAGTGGTAGCCCGATTTCTGAAAAGAGACATCATCTGTCGGTATGGAGTGCCCGAGCGAATCATTACTGATAATGGTTCCAACTTGAACAACAAAATGATGGCAGAGCTATGCCGGGACTTCAAGATCCAACACCACAATTCTTCTCCTTACAGGCCAAAGATGAACGGCGCTGTAGAGGCGGCTAATAAGAATATCAAGAAGATTGTATAGAAAATGGTAGTTACCTATAAAGACTGGCATGAAATGCTACAATTTGCCTTGCATGGGTACCGTACGTCGATCAGAACATCCACTGGGGCAACACCATATCAGCTTGTGTATGGTATGGAGGCAGTCCTACCAGTTGAAGTTGAATTACCCTCCCTGCGGGAACTGATGGATGTTAAGCTAAACGAGGCAGAATGGGTCCGGTCTCGATACGAACAACTGAATCTGATTGAAGAGAAGAGATTGGCTGCAATTTGTCATGGGCAGCTGTATCAGAAAAGAATGAAGAAAGCCTTCGATCAAAAAGTCAGGCTTCGAGAGTACCAAGTAGGAGATCTTGTGTTGAAAAGACTCCTCCCTCCTCATACAGACCACAGGGGCAAGTGGACTCCGAACTATGAAGGGCCGTTCATAGTAAAGAAGGTTTTCTCTGGTGGAGCACTGATGCTCAGTACTATGGATGGTGAAGACTTCCTGTCCCCTGTGAATTCGGATGCAGTTAAAAAATACTTCGCATAAAATGACCCGCTGGACATAAAAACAGAATGTAAGTCCAGGCAAAAATAGGGCATCCCGGCGAGTCAAAAACAGAATAAAAGACTCGGGCAAAAATAAGGGAAATAAATAAAAAATGTACACCCGCTGAGTTGAAAAGACATATTGGACAACTCAGGCAAAAATGGGTATCCCGATGGATTAAAAACCCGAAAGGGCGATCCATGCAAAATAAGGGAATAAGCGAACAACTGCATTCTGAATTCGTCTATATCACTTACAACTTGGTAAGCTTCGAAAGGATCAAGCCTCTTTCAGAATCAGCCTCCTTCAGAAAGTAAGACGAGAAGAGCGTCAAAAGTCATACGAGTCATAGCAAAAGGGAAGCTCCTTGAAGCGTCATCAACATTGCCAACATCTTTTGTTTCTCAATTTGTAACAATCTCCTCATTTTAGGGGATTTGTTTCTTTGACTGTATCTTGCCAATTCAGGGCACACGAATTAATAAAATCAGATTTTCAGTCATATTTCGTCTCGTGCATTTTATTTTTTGTTTGTAAAAGAATGTCCGATGTCTTTAAGATACTGATTGCATAAATACAAATGCTTCTCTTCTAAAAAATACGTGCTTGCAGGAAATATACTTACTCCCGGGAGTGTCTAAACTCTTAGGATGGAGTCCAGTAAGGGATACCTCGGGATTATTTGTGCGTTTCTCTGTCTTTTCATGATTACATGTATTCAAAGCACAACATGGGGCATGAAAACTTCACCCCAGCAAGCTGGCAAATCATTATCTACTCAGTCTTAGCACCGGAGGTGCTTTCCCCCCAGCTGATTTGCCATTTGTTATTTCCTCCTCAGCCAAGTGCAAAAGCCAGGGAACCATCTCCCCACAGAGTGTCAACCTCTACCCGGAAGAGCAACTCGTGAAGAAATCACAACAGAGTGGAGAAAGCTCCTACAAACCCCAGTTGGGTCCCCTGTTACCAAGATAGGTCTATCAAGTGACCTACTCCCCCAGGCAGAGTCATACATCTTATCAAATCTATCAATGATCTTATCCCCAGCTGGGATGTCCACTTCAAGCAGAACAGTCAGAGATCTTCACCACATTGGGATCTGGACCTCGGATCGGTACCTTTGCATAATCATAGCATTCGCATCATATTTTCCCCAGAGCGTAGCATTCCGTCTAATACGGAGAATTACGGCAAAAATCAAACATATTGCATAATCATAAGCCATGTCCTGAATCAGACACTTGTAAATACTGACAATCCATCAAAGTACAGAATGCTCCCCAAAGTTCCCCGGCAGAGCCAAGGCATTTTCCCTAAAGATACAAGTACTCCTTGACACCCGTCCGTGTCATACCCCCAGCAGAAAGCCAAAGCGTCCCTTTTGCACTCACCATACGGATACATATACATACAATTCCTTGACGCCCATCCGTATCACCTTCCCCAACGTAGCTACCTAAACACTTTGCAAATCATACACTTGTTTATAATATACCTTTTCCGACACTCGCCCGTATTACTCCTCATCTTTTTACTCATACAGATACTCGTCCGTATCTTGTATATATCACTCAAATCCCCTCAGATTCGACACTTGTCCGTGTTCTCTGTTAACCAGTTGGTACTCGTCTGTATCGTCATCTCTGAACACGCGTCAGCGTTTGTTTCTACTGATACTCGCCCGTATCATAATCTTGAGGATGCTCGTTCGCATCTTTAATCCATACACAATGTCAGATACCTTTACCTCTTTTTAGAATTTAGACACTCGTCTGTGCCTATTATTCCCCAGAAGAGTCCCTTTAGATTCGACACTCGTCTGTATTCTTTGTTAACCAGTTGATACTCGTCCATATCATCATCTCTGAACATGTGTCAGTGTTTGTTTCTACCTGATACCCGTCTGTGTCATAGTCTTAAGGATGCTCGTCCGCATCTTTAATCTATACACAGTGCCCAAACACTTATTCCCTTTCGTTTCTTGGATGTAAACACTCGTCTGTGTTTACTATTCCCCAGCAAAGTCCCCAACAAAGCTTGTTGAACTATTTCCTTTCTATCTGACATTCGTCCTATGTCATGATACCTTTTCGGCAGCCGTACCATGCCAGGTGATCGTTCTTCACCTCCTGATGATCGTCCTTCATCATTTTATCCGATGGCCGTCCCCATCGTTGATCTTGTTATCTGACATTCGTCCTATGTCATGATAAACCCTGAGAGCAGCCGTACCCTGCTAGGTGATCGTCTTTCACCTCTTGATGATCGTCCTTCATCATGCTTATCCGATGGCCGTCCCCATCGTCTACCTTTTCATCCGACATCCGTCCTATGTCGCGATACTTCCGGCAGCCGTACCCTGCCAGGTGATCGTCCTTCACCTTAGATGACCGTCCCTCATCTTATCCCCAACAGAGCAGCCATCCCCTGCTAGGTGATCGTCCTTCACCTTTGATGACCGTACCTCATCATTTATTTCATTTACCTATAATCCCCAGAGAGTCTTATAGCTATATCTGATGGCCGTCCCCATCACGATCTCTCATATCCCCAGCTTGTCGGCCGTCCCCGTCATAGCTTTATTTCCCGCATCTTCCCCGGCATGTCGGTCGTCCCCGTCATTGCTCTTTCCCCAGCAGTCGTCCTCTGCTCGACGGTCGTCCTCCGTCGCCCGCACTTTATAAATACTTTATTTTCCTTTACAATCTATATCCCTTTTCTTCTTTCTGTGAGTGCAAATTTTGGACTGTCTTTGGTATTCAACCACGAGTTATCTTGTTTGCCTGTTAAGTCGTTGCTTACATCCTACACAGCTAACTCATTTTGAATAGGGGCAGCTGTAAACACCCCAAATTTTCCCTCACCCATTTCATCATGGCTTGTGATCTTTTCATATGCATAAGTTCAATCATACCATCTCATATTGCATATTTGTTCCACTGCATTGTTTCTAAGTCATCTGCATCTAGGGTTTGTGATCTGAGCTATCCAAGAGCTATTTGAGCCACTCCAGAGGTCTTCAATCACTTCAAAGGGGTCCATGTATGTTCAAGCATCATATTATACCCTCACAAAGTCAAGAAAGTCAAAGAATCACAAGAACTGAGATTGTCATGGAAGCAGAGCCAGGTTTAACTACACAGATGACCTAAAATTAGGGTTTTGGTTTCAGAAGCCATAGCTCCAAATTTTTTGGTCATTCTTGTTTCTATTGGTCTCAATATGGTATAGGGATCATGCATATCAAGTTTCATGAAGAAATCCCATGGGGAAGGCATCTAATCAAGAGTTGACTTCTTGAGCAAGTCAGTGCAAAATCAGGGCATCTGAGGCCCCCAGTGACCCAACCAAAGGGTGTTCTCCATCATTTTGGATGTGTATGATCTTTATTTGATCATAGAAGGTGTTGGAAGTTCACAAAATTGAATAATTTCAAGCCATTTGCAAAGTTGCCTTTTTGGGAAAATGACTTGTAATGGAAAATTGCTATTTTGGGAAAGTTTTTCAACCCTTTCTTTTTGATTCAAAAATGCTTCAAATGGGAAAACTTTGGTCATTAAAGTTGTAGAATGGATCATTCCCTTTTCAAAAAGTACAAGAACTCATTCTAATTCATTTTGGATCAAAAGTTATGGCTTGTCAAAGTTGGGAAAAATCACATAATTTTAAGTTTTGCACCAAAGAGGCAAAGTTGCAAAACCCCTTGCCAAGGCAAATTGTGACTTCAAATGGACTTCTAATCTTTGTACAAACATAAACCAATGCCTAAAAATCAGAATGCACCAAGAGTTTGTCCATTTTCATGACTTGTGTTTCAAGTAATCACAAAAGGGCCAAAAAGTCACAAAGTTGCAAAACCTATGACAAACCCTAATCCACTTGCTGCATTGCTTCTAATCCATTTCCATGGCTCTCCCTAAACTCAGTTGAGCCAAACCATGCCCCTATCACAGCCTCACACTTGCCCATACCTCAAGTACACCTAACTTGGACTTTATGCAAAAACACCCATACCAATCCCACAGTGCCACACCAACTTTTCTGACCCACCCAAATGTGATAAGTGGACCAAAAGGAACTCAACACAACACACACACAAGCCTGAAACATCCTCCAATCCATAGCTCCAAGTTTTCACCTCTTATGCATTTTCATTCGAAACACATTCCACAAGACACAAACACCAAAACAAACTTCATATAACATCTCAGCATGTTCCACTGATCATCCCTGACCCTTCACCTGGCCCTGAAACCCCCTGAAACTGAAACACGATTCCTTCCCCTCTCTGAACAGAACCTCTTCAAACTCACAAATCAGCCACTCTAAACACCAACCAAGCTTCAAAGCTTCATCAAAAGGATCATTGGGGCCATTTTGAAGCAAAGAGGCAAGCAGAAAGCTCCTGGATTGAAAGCTCAACCTCAGGTAACATGATGAACAAATTTTCCAGAACCTTGATTTCTTGATAGAATGTTGTTTTGTATGTTGCCCTGATGGGGATCTATTTATTTTTGAAAATGAGCCAGAAACAAGCATGTTGTGATGTTCTGAAACTTTGCCCGTGAAAATGTTTTGCTTCGATTCTCCTTGCTCATGCTTGATAAATGATGTTTGATGATGGATTTGAGTTTAGTTTTGATAGGAGAATGTTTCTGGGCAATTAATTTGGGTTGGGGTGGCCTGTAGTGGAAGCTAGGTTTTTGGTTTCGCCGGAGAAGACGACCGGAACATTGTTCCGTTCGCCTGAATTTGTTTAGCCCTAATTGTGTCATTAATGGGAGTTTGAATGTGGACCGTAGATGTGTTTGACTGGGGTTGACTCTCGCGCGTGTGTGTGGCCAGGATTTGTCATTAAAACCCTAATCTCACTTAATTAGTTTAATTAATCCAGTTTAATTTAATTGGCTCAGTTTGAATTCCAGCCACAGGATCTGGCGCGCAGTCAACCCCCCTTTCCCCAGAATCAATCCTGGCCCTTCCCTTTGCATACTTCCATTTATTTTATTTTTTTATTTCATTTAATTTGATTTATCTTTCACATTTTATTTAAAATAGCAAAAATCATTTAAGAATTATGAAATTTTTTGTCAAAGATTTCATTAATTTTTAAAACCCAAAAATATTTTTATTTTTATTTTTTGCACTGAAAATTATTTTTAAATCATTTAAATGTTTATTTTTAATTAGTTAATGAAAATTAATTAATTAAAAATGCATTTAGGTATTTAAAAATCACAAAAAAATTCACATTGCATTTAGAAATATTTAGAAACATTGTTCAACCCTCAAACCAAATTTCTTTTTTGTTCTTGATGCCTTTTGATCATTTTCATTGGATTTAATTTCATTTTAAGGTAATATTTTGGTTCAATCTTCAAAAATTTCTTTCTGCCTAACCATTGAGAGTTGAATGATGATTCTTCTTGCATTGCACTCTTCATAGCATGTAGTTTATAGGATAAAATTGGTTTGAATTGATCTTGCATTTTCAATTTGTTTAGCATTTTTCTTGATGAAGTACCCCAAAACCCTAGCAATCTTAGGAAATTCATAACTTACACTAGGTTAAGAGTTGGATCCTCTCCTTTGGGCAGTGAGTGTGTATAGGTTTAGGGTATCTTTGATTGCATTTTCAAATTTTTATCATGTCATTTGCTTCTGGTTTTGGATTTTTGCTTTGCATGATGCATGTAACCCTAATTTGTGCTTTCCTTTGCATCCATTTTTCATTTGCTTGCATCCTATGACTTGTCATGGCATTTTGTGCATCCACATGATTCATAATACATCTTAGGACATATTAGAATCATGTTTGATCATTGCATATTTCATTTGCCATGTTGTATGTCCATTGCATTTCATAACTTTTCATGAGCTTTCATGATTCAAAACATGCCTCATTTGCATCCTTATGCTTGTTTGATCATTCTCATCCCTTGTCATGTGTTTGCATCATCTCTTAGCATCATTAACATCATGTAACTGCTTCTGACTTTGGTTTTCATCATGACATTTCATCCCATTTGCATTGCATTTCATTTCTTCTGCTAACATTTCAGGTGGTAAGTTGTTTGAGAAGTGAATTTGCCTTCACTTCTCACAATCTCTTTTCATCTCTTTCATACTTTCTTTGCTGCCTTTTGTATGTGTATTAGAGTGAGCTTGCTCATTCATGTTCATCTCTTACTTTCTTCTTTCAAGAAACTTTTCTTCTTAAGTGAAGCAAGTTGTTTTGCTTCTCTTTGCTCCTTTCATCTGCTTCCTTCCTGGTGGTTTCTCTGAAGATTTTCTTGTAAACCTCACTAACCCTAGGATCACCCAAGCATGATAACAATTAGGATTTGATTAGTTCCCCCACTTAGTTTTACCTTTGTGTCATCTTTGAGTCTTCTCTTCTCACCTCATAATCAAGGACTAAACCTTAAAGGTTTTAAGGCTTTCTGATTAGGGTTATGCCTGTATCCTTCTATTAGGATGGAGTGTATAACTTTAATCCTAAGTGTTAAACCCTTAATATGTTTAAATCCTTTAATCAATCCATCTAATAATCATCAAGACATCAAGCTTGTAACTTGGGCCTTGCATTAGGGTTCTAATTCTTCCTTAATTGGTTAAGAAGGACTAACCCTAGTGTTAATGGACAAGTCCCCCTCAAGTTGTCTTACAAATCATAAAAAATCATTTCTTCATCTTATCATTAACTAAAATCCACTTAATAAAGGCTTTGTTTTGTCATGAGGTTAATCCCTAATCATGGATTAAGTTGAGGTATCTTCCTCAACTTAAATATTCTCATCTATTATCCTTCTATTAGGATTGTGTAATGAGTCCATTAAATCCTTGATTATGGCTTAATCTCATTACTTAACACTAAACAAAAACAACAAAAACATCTAAATAATCACAAGTAGGTTAATGATCTTAATCCTACATCATGGTGATTAAGTGTGAGATGCTGACTTCACACTTAAGGTAGTCTCATTACCCCTAATCAGAGGGAGGATGTGATGAGTTTACTAACCCTTGGTTTAGTCTTAAGCTCATTTCCCTATGACAAACAAAAAGCAATAAAAGATTGAAAACACAAAAAAACAAACAATAATCGTCTCCTCCGGGATTCTTTTCTCACCTCATTCACTCACAAACGAGAACTTGCTTCTTCCGTCTAATGCAAGACAGTTTGCACCTGGGCCAGACAGGTCATACACTTGAGCATAGACAAGTAAGCAGTTCATAAGTCAATTTATCTTTCAGTCTCTTTGAGTCGAACTACGGCGTTCTGACTTCCTCATTGCACGAGAGGATACGTAGGCATAACTTAACAGTTATCGAACAAAAGTCCCTGTATATTCCCCCTCTTCCAGCATCATTCTTTTAGCCTCATAATCTTGAGCATTTCATTTTTGTTCTCACACTGACACTTCTCTTATACACTTCACATTTCTTATACACTGACACTTGCATTCTTTACAGCTTTGACACACAAATTGCACTGACACTACCCCTTTAAAACACAAATATTTTAAGCGTGGATCCCGTCGAGTACGACAGACAATCTGGGTGCTAATACCTTCCCAGGTTGTAACCAACCCCCTTTCTCAGTCTCTCTGGTTCGCAACCATCTTATCCATATCTTTCTAGGTTTATGCAGCATTACCTTTCCTCTGGGATAAAAATGCCTAGCTGGCGACTCTTTTCTTTCTGAGTTCACCCCTGTGTGTTCTCTTCCTCTTTCGCCGACCGTTCGCGTCTGTACCCCTTCTGACCCCAGGTGTCATTTTGGTGGGAGCGACAGCGTCCCAAGAAACTTCTAACTTCCTTTTCAGTACGGGGAGCTGGCATCTCTTGTATGGCTTTCACTTTTGCAGGATCTACTTCAATACCTTTTCCACTAACAATGAAACCCAGGAGTTTACCAGACCTAACTCCAAAAGTACACTTATTTGGATTCAATCTCAACTTTGATTTCTTTAACCTCTCAAACAACTTATGCAGATGATCAAGGTGTTGTTCTTCATTCTGGGATCTGGCTATCATATCATCCACCTATACCTCTATCTCATGATGAATCATATCGTGAAACAAAGCCATCATAGCACGCTGATATGTTGCCCCGGCATCACTTTATAGCAAAAGGTACCCCACTGTGTAACAAACGTAGTCTTCTCCATATCTTCAAGTGCCATCTTGATTTGATTGTAACCAGAGAAACCATCCATGAAAGAGAATACCTTGTGTTGAGCAGTGTTGTCTACCAGTACATCAATATGAGGCAGTGGGAAATCATCTTTAGGGCTAGCCTTATTCAAATCTCTATAATCCACATACATGCGTACTTTACCATCTTTCTTGGGTACTGGTACTACATTTGCAACCCATTGAGGATAAGAAATCACAACTAAGAATCTTGCATCAAATTGTTTCATCACTTCTGCTTTAATCTTTTCTGACATTTCAGGATGCATGCGACGAACCTTCTGTTTCTTTGGACGACAATCTTCTTTTACCGGCAAACGGTGAACCACAATGTCTGTATCCAACCCTGGCATATCTTCATAAGACCAAGCAAAGATTTCAACATAATCACGTAACATCTGGATCAATCTGTTCTTAACACCATCTTCTAGTTCAGTCCCTATCTTGACCTCTTTCATGTTTTCTTCAGTTCCCAGATTCACAACTTCGATTGGCTCTTCATGTGGCTGTATAGCTTTCTCTTCTTGTTGTAACAACCTAGCAAGCTCTACAGGTACTTCACAATCCTCCTCCTTTCCATTTTCAGCTTGATAGATTGGATTCTCGAAATTATAATTGGCAATAGTAGAACTGTTATCAATAGGATCCAGAGTGGATGAGGATCTGCATTTTAGTGATATGGGTGTGTGTAAGAACACATAGCTGATAAAACAAAAATAAAAAATTAAAGAAAGACAAGGAGCACAATATTTACGAAAACAAAGCGTCCATTGATTTTTATTGAATGAAGTATGCAAATGAAATGACATCCCGAAACAAGCACACCATTGTGCCCCGGGTAAGACACAAGGCTTGAAAGTTTAATTGTTTAAAATTACAAACTTAAAAATAAAAACACAGTAATAGTATTTACTCCTGACTAAAGGAGATAGGAATAACGTCTTCGGTCTTCCAATTGTTGAGCCATTCACCCATGGTAGGAAAGATCCAATCATCCAGGTTGTAGTCTTCATTATAGTCACCCACAACATTAATTTGATCTCTCATGACCCCTTGATTAGTGATACGAATAGCACGAGCACGACGAACAACCTTCTGGGATTCTACCGTGAAACCCAAACCAAACTTGTCATACTTATAAGGGATGTCATGAAGCTGACCCCAAATAGTACAACCACCTTCTTCAACCACGGCTCTAGCATCTTTGAGGGAGGCCATTGTAGGGGGTACCCTGGTAACCACACGAACTTTTTTAACAACAGGGGGAGCTTCAATAGTAGGAATGACCCAAGGAACTACCTAAAATGTCTGGCAAGGAGTCTCAACAAATTCTCCCTCCATCTCAACATATTTGAAAGTATTCACATGGCTAATCATGTATTCTTCTTCACCATAAACAGTGACGATCTTTCCTTTCACCGGATATTTCAACTTCTGATGTAAAGTGGAAGTTACAGCACCTGCCCCATGGATCCAGGGGCGCCCAAGCAAACAGGAGTACGCAGGACGAATATCCATTACATAGAAAGTAGAGTCGAAGACTTGAGAGCCTACTTTGATCGGGAGATATACTTCTCCATGTACCACTCTTCTTGAGCCATCAAAGGCCCTCACTACTACATCACTTGGTCTTAACACAGCATCCTCGGGACTAAGCTTGTCCAGAACCTCTTTGGGGAGCACATTTAATGAAGAGCCATTGTCCACCAGCACATGAGACAAGGTAGTGCCCATACATTCAATGGAGATATGCAAAGCTCTGTTATGGTTTCTCTTGGCAGGAGTCAAGTCAGCATCAGAAAAGCCTAACCCATTATGATAAGTCAGATGCACAACACAATTCTCAAATTGATCCACAGAAATTTCATTTGGTACTTGAGCAGTCTTCAGGAACTTGATTAAGGCTTTAGCATGAGCCTCAGAACACAACAGCAAAGATAACATGGAGATTTTGGAGGGAGTATGCCCCAACTGGTCAACAATATCATAATCACTCTTGCGAATGATCTTCAGCACTTCTTCCATCTGTTTAGAAAGATTTTCAGCAGTCGGTGCCTCAGCTTGCACAGGTTCAATCACAGGACCTTTTCCCCAAGCATCAGTACTTGGCTCAGAAGTGAAGGTAGTAGTTGGAGTAACTGCACTTTTGGAGGTATTCTTAGGGGAGAAAATTCTTCCACTTCTGGTGATCTTACTAGATCCAGCAATATTATCAACATCAAGATTATCATCAGTAACAGGTGCATCAATCAGAGGTTCTTGCTTGACACCATGGATGTAAACACCAGAACCATAATTCCAGGGTATAGCTTTATCAGAAGTATAAGGAACAGGGCCAGGAGTGGTAATAATCATGGGAACCACCCTAGCTTCAGCAATAGTCTTCACAAGGCCTTCAGCAGTAATCCTGACAGGTCCTTTAGGAGTGATCTTGACAGGACCCTTGGAGGTAATCTTCACTGGCACTTTATCAACCATAGCTACATCTTCAAGCTTCGTACTTCGAGTTAGATGTTCACACATACTTTCCACAGAAGGTGTCCTCTCAAACAATATAGTGTAGTTGTCCATGAGGCGTTGAATACCATCTTAACCTCCCTGATGAAGCCTTGATGCTTAGAAAGAGTTTGTGATGGCTGGTTTGGAAGTTTGAACAAGTTCTGTTCAGGGTGGTGTGAGAATCGTGTTTGTGATTCTTTGAGTTTCAGGTTGCTTTGAAGGGTGCTTTGTGATCAGGGAGAGGTGTTGAGAAGGTTTATGAAGTTTGTTTATGAGTTTGTGGCCTGTGTGATGATTTTCGAAAGCTTTTGCAAGTGAGGGTGAAAATGTGAATGTTGTGTTGTTGCTGGTTTCAGGCTGGCCTCTTGTTATGTTTGGCTTGCAATTGATTTGTATAAACAAATGCTATTGGTCAGATGACATGACATGTCCTTTTGTGATAGGTATGTTTGCTTTTGCAAAATGTCAACTTTTGTGTAAGAAGGGCATGAGCAACTTGCTAGCCTAGTACAACAAGGGTGTGCTGCGCAGCATGGTGAGGGAAAAGGGCTAGGATGGTTCAGCCAACTAGGCAGCAAGTGGGTGAGGAGATATGATGACTTTTGCAACTTGGTTCACTTTGGTTCTTATGGAAGAAACTTGATCCATGGGCCATAAAACATGTGATTCCTTGGGTGCATTCTGAACTTTAGATGTTGTGTGATCATTTTGTGTGGATTAGAAGCCCATTTGAAGTCACAAATTGCCTTGGTACAAGAATTTGCAAGTTTTTCCATTTGGTGCATAACTTGAATTTTAGTGATTTTTGCCAACTTTGATGAGCCATAACTTTTGATCCAAAATGAATTAGGTCATGTTCTTGTACTTTTTGAAAAGGGAAAGATCTATTCTACAACTTTCATGACCAAAGTTTTTTCATTTGAAGCTTTCTTGAATCAAAAAGTAAGGGTTGAAAAAGTTGCATAAAATGACATTTTCATTAAAAGTCAAACTTGCCCAAAAGTCAACTTTGCAAAAGACTTGAAATTCTTCAATTTTGTGAACTTCCAACCTCTTCTATGATCAAATAAAGATCATACACAATCAAAATGATGAAGAACACCCTTTGGTTGGGTCATTGGGGGTCTCAGATGCCCTGATTTTGCACTGACTTGCTTGAAAAGTCAACTCTTGATCAGATGACTTCCCCATGGAATTTCTTCATGAAAATTGATATGCATACTCCCTATACCATATAGAGACCAATAGAAACAAGAATGACCAAAAAATTTGGAGTTATGGCCTTTGAAACCAAAACCCTAATTCTAGGTCATCTGTGCAGTCAAGCCTGGCTCTGCTTCCATACCATCCTCAGTTCTTGTGATTCTTTGGCATTCTTGACTTTGAGAGGATATAATATGATACTTGAACACACATGGACCCCTTTGAAGTGATTGATGACCTTTGGAGTGGCTCAAGAAGCTCTTGGATTGCTCAAATCACAAACCCTAGATGCAGATGACTTTGAAACTATGCAGTGAATCAAAATTGTGGTATGAGATGGTATGATTGAGTTTATGCATATGAAATGATCACAAGCCATGGTGTGAATGGGTGAGGGCAAATTTGGGGTGTTTACACCCAGTTGTGATGATGGTCACACAGGTTGAGAAGATTTTTATTGTTCTGGTTCTGTGTTGGAACCCTGTGTTGTCTGCTAAACCTATACTGTCATTAATTAAATTCAGTAGAAAAATTAGGTGAAGGGTATCAGATGAAACATCATAGGTACTAGTAATTAATCAGCAGAGAATTAATAAGTAATACAAGAAGAAATAATAGAAAGAAAATTAGTAGTAGTGGTACGAAACTAGTAACAGGTGGGTGTATTAATGTATGTGACAAAATTAACAGAAGCATGTTAATAACTTAATAACAGTAGCAATAACAGAATGTATTAAGTAGTATAATTAATCAGTAAGTTGGGATTTGAAGATAAGAGAGTGGTATACTTTGTTGAATTTGTGTTATGTTGTTTGTTATAAGTTGAATGTTGTTGTTGGTTGTTTATGTTGCAGTGCCTTATAAGTGGCAAAGATTATGAGTTGTAGGCCTTAGTCCAAAGTTGAATGTTGTTACGTTGTTATGTTGTTATGTTGTTTTGTTGTTATGGTCGTTGATGTTTGGTAATCATGTTGAGTCGCATCGCATATCATGATTCAAGTTGGAGCTGATTGCTGGGTAATTTGGCCTGGATTTGGCAAATATAAAGTTGAAGGCTTATGCCTTGTTTCACATCAATATTAATTGACAAGATTATAAGTTAGGAGTTTTACTCCGATGATACCACATGCATCGTGTAACACCCCACTTTCCCAAATCAATAAAAATAACACTTTTATATCAAAATTAGAGTTTAAAGTGGAATGTCACGTATTCAACAGTATTAATCGACAAAATGTTCTTTCATTAAAACAACAGAATAATAACCGTTTTAAAACAATCAAGGCAATAAGCCAACTTCAACAAAATATCCTTAATATGTTTGATTCCATAAAAAGTGATACGTAACGGAAATAAAATAACAATAGAAAATTCCCCATCCTGTGTTACGTATCAGAGCATCCTAAGACTCGAACACATCAACACGGCTCCATGTACTCTAAGTACCTAGATTATCTGTACTTCCAAAGAAGCACAAACGCAACAACAACAACAACAAAGGGGTGAAAAACAAATTCAAATATAAACGGTGCATATAACATATACAGGATAGTTTCTCACGCAAACAACGATAATCACATCATCACTCAACAATAATCCACAACGACAAATACAACAATAATTATGCAAAAACAATCAACAACATATGCAATGTAACTCAACACGACACAATGCATGTGGTATCGGGTTTTGTTCATTCAATCGAACAGGGATAATCACATACACCCATCCGGTAATGATTATCCCAACACTCTCCATAATGGAGTACGGATGATCGTATTCACTCATCCCGCCGATCATCCCAACAATAACAACAAATGTATGCATGTCAATGTAAAATCATACATCATGTATAATTCACCATATTATACATCTACACGATCCATCCAATCAAACACAACAAAATTTCCAACGGTAATCACTAATAATTACTTCACGCGATTTACTCAATTTTACGACTAAATTAATCCACCTAACTTCCAACATTTATTCATACTCAAGATTAAATCCCGATTAAATATGTTTTAAGATTCATCTCAATGCCTCACGCAAAAAGAATCGGCTACCCACGCGAAGTCGGGAGAGAAGTCGCAAATCTGTGCGTTTTTGCACCATACGCTGGCCATACGCATACTGGCTTGGCAATACACGTATTGGCCTATGCCATACGCCCCCCATACGCGTATCAACCCCCTCATACGCATATTGGCCCAATCTCCAGCCCTTTATACGTGTATTGGCCTAGTCCATACGCATATGGGTAGAATAAGTGTGTTGTCTGGGTTTTTCTGCATAATTTCAGATCTATACCTCATTCCACTCGATTCCATGATTTGTACCTGTCCTAAAATCGTTTCTACACCAGTTTTACTCTCCAATCTTCATCTATCTTTTATCTATGTTATTATATTCTGATTAATTTTTTATCTATATCTAAACTTCATTTTGTTCATCAACAACAACAACAATATTCACACAGATTTCATCATCTAGATCAACAACAACAGAATCGCAACAGAAATCATCATAACTCAACAAAATATTAATGGATTCACAACAATCATCATATATTCAAGAATTCATCATACACATCATAATCAATAGAAATTCATAAGAGGTAAGGATACCCCTAAACTACCCATCATGTTAATCACCTGAAATTAAATCCGTTCTCCCCCCTTACCTCGAATATCAGTGAAAAATCCTGCGAATTTGGATGATTTGGGTGCCCTAGATGTGTTCTTCCTTCCTAGCCTCTTTTTTTTTCTCACCAAAACTTTTATGATTAATCTTACACTGATTTTTCTATTTTGACTAATTCAATATTAACCATTTACTAACCTTTTACTAAACCGCCCCTTAATCCAATTATTAATTTATTATTATTTTAATTCTATTATTTCAATTACTGGTTTTTATAAAAGAATAATAATAATAATAATAATAATAATAATAATAATAATAAGTAAATATTCCTATTACTATTCGCACTCTCTCTATTACTAATCGCACTCGATTATACCTATCCCACTAGGACACAACACCAATAATAATAAGACACATGCCTTAACTAAGGCCAACATAACAACAAAATTACCCGACGATTAAATATTAAAAATAGGGTGTTACAACTCTCCCCCATTTAGAATATTTTTGTCCTTGAAAATGTGCCTGATGAGAAAAGTTTCAGATACAACTCTCGCATCCTGATTTCTAGCTCCCAGGTTACACTCCCACCAGCAGCTCCACCCCAAGCTACTCTCACCAGAGGATTCTATTTACCTCTGAGTTGCTTCATCTTGTGATCCTTAATTCTTATCGGCATCGCTTCCATAGTAAGATTCTCTCTAACCTGCACCTCATCCCTCTGAATAACATGAGATGGGTCAGACACATACTTTCGAATTTGCAACACATGAAACACATCATGAAAATTCGAACGCTCTGGAGGCAATGCCATCTTGTACGCAATAGTACCAACTCTCTGCAAAATCTGATATGGTCCAATAAACTTAGGATCCAACTTCCATGATTTCAAAGCACGACCAACACCTGTCATGGGATTGACCATCAGAAATACATGATCACCTTTAGCAAATTCTAATTCTTTTCTCTGGTTATCATGATAATTTTTTTGTCTACTCTGAGACACCTTCATATTTTCTCGGATCATCTGAATTGCCTCAGTCGTCTGCTGTACAATTTCAGGTCCAAGCACCACATTTTTACCAGTTTCATACCAACACAGAGGCGTTCTACACCTCCTACCATACAAAGCTTCAAAAGGTGCCATTCCAATACTAGAATGGTAACTATTATTGTACGTGAACTCAATCAATGACAAATGAGTATCCCACGCATCACCTTGTTCCAACACACAAGTTCTCAACAAATCTTCCAAAGTCTGAATAGTCCTTTCTGACTGACCATCCGTCTGCAGATGATAAGTCGAACTCAATTTCAACTTTGAACCCAAAGCCTCTTACAAACTTTTCCAAAATTCAGACGTAAATCTTGGATCTCTATCCGACACTGTACTTGATGGAACACCATGTAGTTTCACAATTATCCTGATGTAAATCTCAGCCAACTTCGTCAATGGAAAACTCATATTAATAGGGATAAAGTGTGCAGATTTTGTAAGTTTATCCACAACCACCCAAATAGCATCAAATCCTCTCGTTGTATTCGGAAAACTAGAAACAAAATCCATCGCAATACTATCCCACTTCCATTCTGGAATTTCCAACGGTTGCATCAATCCCGAAGGTTTCTGATGTTCCACCTTCGATTTCTGACACGCCAAACAAGCATATACAAATTGTGCAATATCCCTATTCATACCAAACTACCAAAATAACTTATTTAAGTCCTGATACATCTTCGTAGCTCCAGGATGAATGCTCAAGCTACTACGATGACTTTCTTCTAAAATTTCTTTCTTTAGATCAACATTATCCGGCACACAAATTCTGCCCCAGAACCTCAATACACCAGCATTATCCACCTGGAAATCACTTTCAAAATCATTGTCTCTCGAAGGCATAACGTCAACTAACTTCACATCAAGTCTCTGATTCTCTTTAATAATATCCAAGAAATAATTATTCACTTTCAACATTCCAAGTCTAACACTCTCAGGTGTCGTCTCACAAACCATACTCAAATCTCTAAATTGTTTAATTAATTACAATTCCTTCACCATCAACGCTGACATATGAATTGTCTTGCGACTCAAAGCATTTGCTACAAAATTAGCCTTACCCGTATGATAACTCAGATTAAAATCACAATCCTACAGAAATTCTAACCATCTTCTTTGTCTCATACAATCCTACAGAAATTAGCTACTACGATGACTTTCTTCTAAAATACTTTAAACTTTTATGGTTACTAAACACCTCAATCTTGACCCATACAAGTAATGCCTCCAAATCTCCAACACAAAAACCACTGTAGCTAATTCAATATCATGAGTAGGGTAATTCCTTTCATGCACTCTTAATTGTCTAGAAGCATAGACTACTACCTTACCATCTTGCATTAATACACCACCTAGTCCCATCTTGGACGCATCACAATAAACAACAAAAGGTTCACCAGGACTTGGTAAAATCAACACTGGTGCCGTAGTCAATTTCTTCTTTAATTCCTCAAGACTTTCCTCACAAGCTGCATCCCAAATAAACGCTTAACTCTTCCTAGTCAACTAAGTCAACGGTAACACCAAATTAGAAAATCCTTGAATAAATCTTCTATAATAACCTGCTAAACCAAGAAAACATTGAATCTTTGTTACAGTCTTTGGAGGTTTCCATTGCAACACAGCGCTCACCTTAGATGGATCCATCGATATACCATTACCATAAATAACATGACCTAAGAAACTTACATTATCAAGCCAAAATTCACACTTTGATAACTTAGCAAACAACTTGTTATCTTTCAACACCTGCAAAGCAACTCTCAAATGTTCCTTATGACCCTTTTCACTCTTAGAATAAATAAGTATATCGTCGATAAACACCACAATAAATTGATCCAAATAAGAATGGAAAATACGATTCATATATTCCATAAACACACCTGGCGCATTAGACACTCCAAACGGCATCACAACATATTCATAATGTCCATAACGAGTTCTAAACGTAGTCTTTTGAATATCACCTTCTTTCACTCGAATTTGATGGTATCCTGACCTTTGATCAATTTTATTGAAAACACGCGCACCAACTAGCTGATCTATTAAATCATCAATCCTTGGAAGCAGATACTTATTCTTAATGGTCACCTTGTTCAACTAACGGTAATCGATGCATAGACGCATACTACCATCTTTCTTCTTCACTAAAAACACTGGAGCTCCCCACAGAGACACACTTGGTCTAATAAATTTCTTATCAAGCAATTCACCAATCTGAGTCTCCAACTCAGCTAACTCTGATGCAGACATCCTGTACGGAGCCATAAAAATAGGCCTTGTACCAGGAATAAGATCAATAGTAAACTCAACTTCTCTCGTCGGAGGTAATTCTGTAATATCATCAGGAAATACTTCCGGAAACTCATTCACAACTGGAAACTCCATTATCGATACTTTACTTTCAACAGATAACGACGCGAATAATGCAAACATCATCGCCTCATCTTCCAACAAGGTCCTCAAATCTTTCGTAGATAACGAATTAGCCAACGCTTCCTCTTCAGGAGTAAGAAACAACAACTTCTTCATATAGCAATCAATATAGACCCGGTTGAATTTCAACCAGTTCATCCCCAGAATAACCTCCATACTACCAAGCGGTAAACAAATTAAATCCACATAGAAATCCCTATCAAAAATATTGATCGGACACTTTAGACATACTAACGATGTAACCACAGAACCAATAGATGGAGTTTCAATAGTCATTCTCCGTTCTAGAGTAGACAGGACAATTCCTAATTTCTTCACACAATCAACATAAATAAACGAGTGGGTTGCACCCATATCAATAATAGCAACCAAAGGAGTATTATTAATAAGACAAGCACCTTTAACAGAACGCTCCTCATTAGTGGAATAGACTCCTACTAATGCAAACACGTTATCGGTGGTTCCTTGGGTCTTCTTCGGTTTTTGACAAGTTGTACTGATATGACCCTATTCACCACAATTGAAACAAGTAGGCATAGTCGCCCTATAGTCGGCTAACACATGACTTGTCCTTCCACACTTGAAGTACTTCTTAACTTCATTCTGACAAGTATCAACATAATGACCTGTGCTTCCACATCTGAAACACTTAATAGGATTGGGATTTTCCCCTTCCCCACTTGGCTTCTTGTCAGCAACAACTTTCTGTTTACCTTTATTAGTCGGAGCACTATAAGGAGTACCCCTAAACCTTTACTTACCCTTTTTATCATTCACCGCTTTATAGTGAGCAATACGAGCCATGTTATCATTATCATAGATTCTGCTCCTACTCACCAGCTTTGGATAACTCCTGATCTTCTGGAAAACAATGCCCTGTTTGATCTCAGGATGCAATCCATTCTCAAATTTTAGACACTTCGAAGTCATAGCTTCTTTAGTGTTATAATGAGTACAATATTGTACCAGCTCTTCAAATTTTGCAGCATACTCAGCCACGGTCATAGTACCATGCTTCAGTTCCAGGAACTTAAACTTCAGATTTAGCACTACGAACATCTTCTGGAAAATACTTCTCCAGAAACTCACCACGAAACACAGCCCAAGTAACAGCAGTACCTGAAGCATCCAACCTTTAGCGACTGTTGTCCCACCAGACTTCAGCTTCACCCTCAAGCATGTGAGTACCAAACCTCACCTTATGATCATCAGTGCACCCCATGGTCTTGAAGATCGTCTCCACCACCTTCAGCCATTTATGTGCAGCATCTGGATCCAATATACCCCCTTCATATGTAGGCGGCTTGTTACTTCTAAACTGATCCAAATCACAAAACTCAACTTTCCCAACACTTGGGCCAATGTTCTCAACATCTTGTGCCATGGCTTGCATAGCAGCAGCAATTGAAACATCATTCCTTCCTGCCATAATATCACAACAAACACATCCACTACAGGTTAGAACCCAACAATAACTCCTATTGTAAGGATTGACTCGACACAACATCTGGCCGGTTGCACCGACCTGCTCTAATACCAACTGTAACACCCCACTTTCCCAAATCAATAAAAATAAAGCTTTTATATCAAAATTAGAGTTTAAAGTGGAATGTCATGTATTCAACAATATTAATCGACAAAATATTCTTTCATTAAAACAGCAGAATAATAATCGTTTTAAAACAATCAAGGCAATAAGCCAGATTCAACAAAATACCCTTAAAATGTCTGATTCCATAAAAGCAGATACGTAACGGAAATAAAATAACAACAGAAAATTCCCCATCCCGTGTTACGTATCAGAGCATCCTAAGATTCGAACACAGCAACACGACTTCATGCAGTCTAAGTACCTGGATTATCTGTACTTCTAAAAAAGCACAGACGCAACAACAACAACAACAACAACAACAACAAAGGGGTGAGAAACAAGTTCAAATATAAATGGTGCATATAACATATACATGGTATTTTCTCACGCAAACAACGATAATCACATCATCACTCAACAATAATCCACAACAACAAGTACAATAATAATTATACAACAACAATCAACAACATATGTAATGTGACTCAACACGACATAATGCATGTGGTACCGGGTTTTGTTTATTCAATTGAACACGGGTAATCACATACACCCATCCAGCAATGATTATCCCAACACTCTCCATAATGGAGTACGGATGATCGTATTCACCCATCCGGCCGATCATTCCAACAATAACAACAAATGTATTAATATCAATGTAAAAGCATACATCATGTATAAATCACCATATTATACATATACATGATCCATCCGATCAAAAACAACAAAATTTCCAACGATAATCACCAATAATTACTTCACACGATTTACTCGATTTTACGACTAAATTAATCCACCTAATTTTCAATGTTTATTCATCCTCAAGATTAAAACCCAATTAAAGATGTTTTAAGATTCATCTCAATTCCTTACGGCAAAAGAATCGGCTCGAACGGGAAGTCGGGAGAGAAATCGCAAAATTGCGCGTTTTTGCACCACACTCTGGCCATACGTGTACTGGCATGGCAATACGCATATTGGCATGTGCCATACGCCCCCCAATACACGTATAAACCCCCTCATACGCGTATTGTCCCAATCTCCAGCCCTCCATACACGTATTGGCCTAGTCCATACGCGTATGGGCAGAATAAGTGCGATTTCTTGGTTTTTCTACATAATTTCAGATCTAAACCTCATTCCACTCGATTCCATGATTCGTACATGTCCTAAAATCGTTTCTACACCAGTTTTACTCTCCAATCTTCATCTATATTTCATCTATGTTATTATATTCCGATTAATTTACGATCTAGATATAAACTTCATTATGTTCATCAACAACAACAACAATATTCACACAGATTTCGTCATCTAGATCAACAACAACAGAATCACAATAGAAATCATCACAACTCAACAAAATATTCATGGATTCACAAAAATCATCATATATTCAAGAATTCATCATACACATCTGTAAACACCCCAAATTTTCCCTCACTCATTTCACCATGGCTTGTGATTCTTTTCATTTGCATAAGTTCAATCATATCATCTCATAGTGCATTTTTGCTTCACTACATTGGTTCTAAGTCATCTGCATCTAGGGTTTGTGACTTGAGCAATCCCTGAGCTATCTGAGCCACCCCAAAGGTCTTCAATCATTTCAAAAGGGCCCATGTATGTTCAATCATCATATTACATCATCCCAAGACCAAGAAAGTCAAAAATCACAAGAACTGAGGAAAGGCATGGAAGCAGAGCCAAGCTTAACTGCACAGATGACCTAAAATTAGGGTTTTGGTTTCAGAGGCCATAACTCCAAATTTTTTGGTCATTCTTGTTTCTATTGGTCTCTATATTATATGAGGATCATGCATACCAATTTTCATGAAGAAATTCAATGGGGAAGGCATCTGATCAATATATGACTTCTTGAGCAAGTCAGTGCAAAATCAGGGCATCTAGGGCCCCCAATCATCCAACCAAAGGGTTTCCTCCATCATTTTGAATGTGTTTGATCTTTATTTGATCTTGGAAGAAGTTAGAAGTTCACAAAATTGAAGAATTTCAAGCCATTTGCAAAGTTGCCATTTTGGGAAAGTGACTTGTAATGCAAACTTGCCATTTTGGGAAAGTTTTTCAACCTCCTCTTTTTGATTCAAAAATGCTTCAAATGAAAAATTCTTGGTCATGAAAGTTGTAGATTGGATCCTCCCATTTTCAAAAAGTACAAGAACTTGATCTAATTCATTCTAGAACTAAAGTTATGGCATTGCAAAGTTGGGAAAAATCACTTAATTTTCACTTTTGTGCCAAAGAGGAAACTTGCAAAAACACTTGCCAAAACCAAATGTGACCTCTAACTAACTTCTAATCATCACACAAACACCATACATGACACATAATTCAGATTTTCCCAAATAATCCCTCACTTTCATGCCTTGGATTCCAAGTATCATAAGCCATTTATCATAAAAGTCACAAAGAGGAAAATCTTGCAAGAATGGTTCTTAGGGTTTTGTTTGATCTCTAATCAATCTCAAAGTGTCATAGCAACATTATATGGCCCATTTGGCTGCAATTTGCCCAAGAGTTTAGAGGTTTCTTGGCCTTGATTCACAAAGACTTCCAAAGGGAGGAAAGTTGCAAGAACCATTCTACCACTTGCCCTAGCTATTACAGCTGCACAAAAGCAATCTAAGGGCCTTCCTTGATCCATGCTGAGCCCAGCCATGCCCCTAATCTCCCTCTGACCCGAGCCATACCTCAAGTACACAAAGTCATGACTTTCTTACATTTTGCCCATACCAATCAAACTGTGCCACTACCAACCCTCTGCCCAATCAGAACCCCATATGTGGACCTCAAGCAAGCCATAACACACAACAAGCAAGCCTGAAACTCCAAGAACTCAGCACACTCAAAAATCCCCAAATTTGCAAAAGCCTTCGAATCTCTTGATTCAACCATCAAACCTTCAAGTTTTTTTCACCATTCAACTCACCATGATCCACTGATCATTTCCCACCTTTCATTTGGCCCTAAAACCTTCACAATCAAAAATACGATTTTCACATTTCACAAACTGAACTTCTGCCAATTTCATTTTGGGACCATATAAACTCCAGCTAAGCATAACAAACACTTGAGGAGGATCATTGGAGCTTGTTTGAAGCAAGGAACTGGCCAGAAAGCACCATTTTCGAAAGCTTTAGTTCAGGTATCATCAAGAACTTTTTTTCCAGAAACTTGATTTTAAGTTCTTAGATTGTTCTCCATGCTTCACTGATCACACTGCACCTTTTGGTTTTGAAAATGATTGAATATTAAGCATGTATGAAGCTTCTGAAATTTCTGAGTAATTTTCCGTTTTTCTTCGAATCTTGATGTTCATGTGAAATAAATGATTTTTGCTGGCTGAATCTTGTTTAGAATGAGTTAGGGATCATTTCTGGAGAGTTAGAGAGCTTAGGGTTGCGAATTGAGTGAGATTGAAGAAATGGATGGCCGGAGAAGATGACCGGAACACTGTTCTGGTCACCTGAAAGTAATTAGGGCAGCAGATTAGGGTTTAATCATAATTAGCGTAGTTTGAATTCTGGCCCTTGGATGACGCGCGAAGTCAATTCCCTCCATCCTGAGTTTGAACCTGGGCCCTTGGATTGGCTGACTTTCTCATTTTCTCATTTAATTTAATATTTATTTCATTTGTCTTGCATTTAATTTCTACGAATTTTAAAAAATAGTAAAATACATCAAAAAATTCTGAAAATTTTTATTAAATCTTTTAATAATTTTCAGAACCCAAAAATATTTTTATTTTTATTTTTTGCATTAAAAATTATTTTTAAATCATTTAAATGATTATTTTTAATTAGTTAATGAGAATTAATTAATTAAAAATACATTTAGGTATTTAAAAATTCCAAAAAAATTCACATTGCATTTTGACACATTTAGAAACATTATCAAACTCTTCAAACAAATTTCTTTTAGGTTCTTGACATATTTTGACATTTTTCTTTGGAATTAAAGTTCTTAAAAGTCAATATTTTTGCCCTAACTTAGGAAAATCCATTCTGCCTAACCTTGAAGAGTTTGATGATGGTTCTTTTTGCATTGCATTCTTCATATCATGTAGTTTCTAGGGAAAAATTGGTTTGAATTTATCTTTCATTTTAATTTTATTGTGCATTTTTCCTTTTGAAGTGCCTTCAAACCCTAGCAAACTTGAGAAAATCATAACTCCCATTAGGTTAAGATTTAGGTCTCCTCCTTTAGGAAGTGAACTTATGTAGGGTTAGGGTTCCTTTGATCCCATTTTCAAGTTTTTTATCATGTCATTTGCTTCTGATTTTGATTTTTGTATTGCATGTTATGTATAAACCCTAATTTTTGCCTTCATTTGCATCCATCTCTCATATGCTTGCATACATGAACTTGCCATGACATTTTATGCATTCACATGACTTATAAGACATCTTAGGACATATTGGAATCATGTTTGATCATTGCATCATTCATTTGCCATGTTGTGCATTCATTTCATTTCATAAACTTTCATGAACTTTTATGGTTCAAAACATGCTTCATTTGCATCCTCATCCTTGTATGATCATCCACAACTCTTGACATGTGTTTGCATTATCTCTTAGTATCATTGACATCATGTATATGCTTCTGGTTTTGGTTTGCATCATTGCATTCATTTCATGTTCATTTCATTTCATATTCTTTTTGCTAACTTTTCAGGTGGTAAGTATTTGAGAAGTGAATTTGCCTTCACTTCTCATAATCTCTTCTCATCTCTCTTATGCATCCTCGCTGCATTTTACTTTTGCATTAGAATGAGCTTGCTCATTCATTCTCCTTCTCCTCTTTCTTTCTCAAAACAACTTGTCTTCTTAAGTGAAGCAAGTTGTCTTGTTTCTTTTGCTTCTCCTTCCTTCATCTTGTTTCTTCCATGGTGGTTTCTTTCCTGGAGATCTTTTGAAAGCCTCATAAACCCTAGGAATACCCAATCATGTTAACAATTAGGGTTTGATTAGTCCCCCATTAGTTTTACCTTTGTGTCATCTTTTGTGTCTTCTCTTCTCACCTCATAATCAAGGACTAAACCTTAAAGGTTTTAAAGCTTTGTGATTAAGCTTATGCCTGCATCCTTCTATTAGGATGGAGTGTATAACTTTAATCCTAAGTGTTAACACCTTAATGTGTTTTAATCCCTTAATCAATCCATCTAATAAATCACTAAGACATCAAGCTTGTAACTTGGGTCTTGCATTAGGGTTCTAATTCTTCCTTAATTGGTTAAGAAGGACTAACCCTAGTGTTAATGGACAAGTCCCCCTCAAGTTGTCTTACAAATCATAAAACCCACTTCTTAATCTTACCATTAACTAAAATTCACTTAATAAAGGTTTTTTTTTGTCATGAGATTAATCCCTAATCATGGATTAAGTTGAGGAGCCTTTCTCAGCTTAAATGTTCTCATCTATTATCCTTCTATTAGGATGGTGTAATGGGTCCATTAAATCTTTGATTATGGCTTAAACTCATTACTTAACACTAAACAAAAAACACCAAAGACATCTAAATAATTACAAGTAGGTTAATGATCTTAATCCTACATCAGGGTGATAAAGTGTGAGGTGCTTACTTCATACTTAAAGTATTCTCATTACCCCTAATCAGAGGGAAGATGTGATGAGCTTACTAACCCTTGGTTTAGGCTTAAGCTCATAACTTATGACAAACTAAAAAAGGCAATAAAAGATTGAAAATACAAAAACAAACAATAATCGTCTCCTTCGGGATTCTTTTCTCATCATCTTCACTCACAAACGAGAACTTGCTTCTTCCGTCTAATGCAAGACAGTTTGCACCTGAGCCAGATAGGTCATACACTTGAGCATAGATAAGTAAGCAGTTCACAGGTCAATTTATCTTTCAGTCTCTTTGAGTCGAACTACGGTGTTCTGACTTTCTCATTGCACGAGAGGATACGTAGGCATAACTTAACAGTTATCGAACAAAAGTCTCTGTATATTCCCCCTCCTCCAGCTTTATTCTTTAGGCCTCATAGCCTTGAGCTTTGCACTCATGTTCCTACACTGACACTTCATATATTTCACTTCACTTTCTTTCAGCACTGACACTTGCATTCTTTCCAGCTTTGATACACAGATTGCATTGACACTACCCCTTTAAACACAAATCTTCTAAGCGTGGATCCCGTCGATTACGACGGACAATCTGGGTGCTAATACCTTCCCAGGTTGTAACCAACCCCCTTTCTCATTTTCTCTGGTTCGCAACCATCTTATCCATATCTTTCTAGGTTTATGCAGCATTACCTTTCCTTCGGGATAAAAATGCCTAGCTGGCGACTCTTTTCATTTCTTTCTCTTTCGCCGACCGTTCGCGTCTGTACCCTATCTGACCACGTGTGATTTGGTGGGATCCATACACGTATTGGCCTAGTCCATACGCGTATGGGCAGAATAAGTGCGTTTTCTGGGTTTTTCTACATAATTTCAGATCTAAACCTCATTCCACTCGATTCCATGATTCGTACCTGTCCTAAAATCGTTTCTACACCAGTTTTACTCTCCAATCTTCATCTATCTTTCATCTATGTTATTATATTTCGATTAATTTACGATCTAGATATAAACTTCATTATGTTCATCAACAACAACAACAATATTCACACAGATTTCGTCATCTAGATCAACAACAACAGAATCGCAATAGAAATCATCACAACTCAACAAAATATTCATGGATTCACAAAAATCATCATATATTCAAGAATTCATCATACACATCATAATCAATAGAAATTCTTAAGAGTGAAGGATACCCCCAAACTACCCATCATGTTAATCACCTGAAATTAAATTCGTTCTCCCCCGTTACCTCGAATCTCAGTGAAAAATCCTGCGAATTTGGATGATTTGGGTGCCCTAGATGTGTTCTTCCTAGCCTTTTTGTTCTTCTCACCAAAACTTTTACGATTAATCTTACACTGATATTTCTGTTTTGACTAATTCAATATTAATCCTTTACTAACCTTTTACTAAACCGCCCCTTAATCAAGTTAATTATTATTATTATTTTAATTCTTTTATTTCAATTACTGATTTTTATAAAAGAATAATAATAATAATAATAATAACAATAATAAGTAAATAGTCTTATTACTATTCGCACCCTCTCTATTACTAATCGCACTCGATTATACTCATCCCACTAGGACACAACACCAACAATAATAAGACACACACCTTAACTAAGGCCAACATAACAAAAAAATTACTCAATGATTAAATATTAAAAATGGGGTGTTACACATCGCATTTGTCTAAGTTGCATCTCAAGTCGCATATTATTTTTCTTGTTGTATTCTATGTTGGTTTGAAGTTGTTTGTGAAGTTGTGAAGTGGTGATCTATGTAATCTAATTCATATGTTATTTATCATACTCGTGATTATACGTTTAGATATCTCACCCCTTTTATTTGAATGTTTCCCTCTGTTGGTAACGTGCAGGTAATTTAGAGTCGAGTACTAAGTAGATTTGAGTTGGTGTTTGTCACTCTGATACATAGCACTTCGGGGGGATGAATGCATGTCTTGTCTTATGTTGAATTTCATTTTATTTGATGAGCTTGTTTAAGTTGTTTAATTTTGAAAATCATGCAGAGTTGTTAAGTTGAAAGCAAATGATGTTATTTTAAACTTGTATTTTTTTATTAATTTATTGCGTTGTTTTAGAAGTATTTTATATTAATGAAGTTTATGATGTTTGGTTTAAGTTGAAAATGTGATATCCCATGTTTGTTGAAGAACTTTTATACTCTGATGTCGTTAATAATTACTGGGTAAAAATGGAGTGTTACAATTTCGATCCTGGTACAGACGCAAAAGTGGCACGAAAAAGGAAGAGTTGTCAGCCAGGCATTTTTATCCCGAAGGAATGGTAATGTTGCACAAACCGGAAAAGAAAAGAGAAAGCAAGGTCTTGCAAACCAAAGAGAAAGGGTAAGGGATTCGGTTACGAACTGGGGAAGGTATTAGCACCCTAGATCGTCCATCGTACTCGAAAGGATCCATGCTTGCTAGCACCGTTTCAAAAGGTAAAGGATAAACTGCTGCTGAACTGGAACTGCTACGGGAACTAAAAAAGAGAAAGAAAATGTATGGAAAAAATGAGGGAATATAAAGAGAGTGCTTGAATGGGCCATACCCAATTGCCTACATATCTCATAGGAATTAGAATCAGAGTCGACATAGTTCCCCTAACTAGGGAGGAAAACTGCTTGTTGTGTTTTTTATGGCTTAAGCTGCTTATGTATATGCTCAGGTGTTGCAGGATAGTCTGGCACAAGTGTGTTTATTGTCTTGAAAAGAGACAAGTAGGGGAAAGTTCTTACGTCAATAGTAAAGGAGATGAGAAAAAGAATTCCCGAAGGAAAGACGTTTATTATTGGTTTGAATGCTTTTAGAAGCTTTTATTGTGTTTGACATAAGAAAGTGTATTCAAGTCCTTTTCCATGAAGTATGTACTTCCAACATTACTCCAAGATAGAATGAGGAAGAAGCACACCCAAGCAAGGAGAAGACTCCCCAAGACTTGGTTCCAAATATTAGGGCTTAAGTACATTAACCTATTGTATTTATTAAGTGTTTTGTATTTTGAAGTGAAGAAGTTTTTTTAAGCTTTTCTTTGTGAGAATGAATTCAAGTTTAGACTTGTACATCATGCTATACAAGTTCACATTACCCCAAGATGGGATAGATGCAAGTTCCCCATGGAATAAGTCCATACTACAAGAAGCCACTTCAACCTTTATTAAGTGTTTTGAAATTGTTTAAAGATGAGAAAGAGAAAGCACCAAAAGGACCTCAAAGGTAAAAAGTCTAAGGGAAACTAAACCTAATGAAGTTATCATGCTTGGATATCCTAGGTTAGTGAGATATTAGAAATTATATCCTAATGAATAAGGAAGAAGAAAATAAGAAAAGAAGAGGAAGAAGAAGAAGAAGAAGAAGAAGAAAGGAATATAAGACAAATTACTTCCAAGATTGAAGTCAAATTGCTTCTAAATGGGATGAGTAGCAATTATGAAAAGCCAAATTATATGGAATGCTTAAACAAAAACAAGTATGAATATTAAAATAGAAAGGAGATATTGGAATGTGTAAGCTCCTCCACATCCCTACAACTTACCAAAGCCCCTGCAAGGTTAGTAAAAGAAGCACAGAAGTTCAAGAGAAGGAAAATGGAAGACAAACACATAAGCAAACCAAAGAAATGATACCAAAGGTGTTAAGATCTTAAAAGTAAGAATCACATCACAATAGCAAACACCAAGTTCAAAGAACCCAATCAAAGTCAAACAACTTGCAAAAAGATGCAAAATAGATGAAAAAGTCCAAAGAAGATGCATAAGAAGAGGTAAGAATGAAAAGAAGCATAAACATTATCAAAGAAAAAGAACAAACATCAAAGTCAGAATTCAAACATCTCATTTATATGCCTAAAGTCATCATAAATGGTCATGCAAATATGCATGATTTAATTCATGGCATAATGAGATATGAGGAGAGAAATGTAAGCACACATTCATGTTATAAGACAAGTGAAGTGAAGATGAAAATAGAAGATGCAAAGATGATATGGAATGGTCAAAGTCATAAGCATATGTATAATATGACATGTTTAGGATGCACAAATTATCATGGCAAGGTTTCATGACAATCAAGTTCAAGAAGCTTAACAAACATGTAAGAAGATGTCACATTAGGATATGAATGTTTCATACTTGAAATGAAATGCAAATGATTCAAAGTGGCATACAAATATGAATGTTCATTGATGATTCAGTAGAATATCATGGATGAGAATGCAAATGATATGATGATATGATCATGGTAGAAGCACACAAGAAAGGAAGTTATTAAAAAGTTCTATGTAAGAATAAAAGTTCTAATATATGTTGAAATTAACTTCTTTAATTATGCATTGTAGAAGCTCTTAAAAAAGGAAGTTATTAAAAAGAATATTTTTTGGAATAGAAGAAGACTTGCGCTCTCATATAGAAGTTATATATGTTAAAGAGAATCTCTCATTAAAGACTTCATTAAAACTGCGTACCAAAATTGATATACTCTGATTCATGTCTAGAAGATGGTGATTCATTCATTAAAGCTTAATCAAAGAAAATTTGAATTAATGCTGGGAACAAGTATCTCTTGTTTTGGAAGGATTTTATGGTATTAACTTATATCCAAAATTAGCTCAAGATGTTCCCCAACGACTACATTATTCAAGCACTATATAAAGGAATCAAATTGAAGATTTGAAGCTCTGGCTCTCACGATATATCTCATACTTTTTCATATTGCGCTATAGATTTTGTAACAAATCATTTTGTGATAAAAGCTTATTATAAGCAATTTAGTTACTTCTTTTTAACTTTGTAAAAGATACGTTAAATTTCCTTGAGTGACTAGTTTCAGTCAGTAGACTCAAGAGGACATTGACTGTAGGTCTTTGTGTGTATTCATATTTGAATAGTGGATTAAGACCTCGTTGATAGAGGCAAAATCACTTTGGCGGGTGGACTGGATGTAGTTTGAGTTCAAACGAACCAGGATAAATTAAAGTGTTTCTAAAGTCATTTTTATTAGTTATTGAAAACCCAATTCCAACCCCCCTTCCATGTGTTTTACGTCCCTTCAACGCCAAACTCACTTTACTCTTAAAGCGCGATAACAAATCCCAGATTGGAACCCAATTTCTAAAAGGCTTCCTTCTTGGACAAGGAACCCCCGTCAAGAAGGCGAACTCGCGAAAACAGAAAACTTAGCCCCCTTCTAGAGAGAATGAGGAGAAAACATTCTAGAGAGAGAAAAGTAATAGACATTACTTCTAATTGATTGTTAACAAAATTGCAACAAAGAAAAACAACTCATATAACTACAGCATTTCTTAGGAGGTTAGTGAAAAATGTGAATAATATTTTCATATTTAGTTTCTTAATATAAAATTAAAAAATAAAAAACTATAATATGAGGAGTAACAAATCAGAGAGAAGAATAGAGAAACCGAGCTCTCTCTCTTGTTTATAGTCTACACTACACGTGTGTATGTCTATTTCCCACCATTCAATTCCACGTGTCTCTCTCTCCATTTCCATCTCCTTCTCTCTGTTACTCTCATCATCTCACCATTCCCAATCTCATAACTCAAAACACCTTTCTTCTTCCCCATGCAAACACACAGGTCTAAAACTACAACAACATTGACCAACATTATATCATGAGTAACATTTAGCTATATACTTTTCCACGTTAACATAACATAGATCATGGCTGGGAATGAATGGATTAATGGTTATCTTGAGGCAATACTATCGACTGGTGCATCAACCATTGAAGAGCAGAAGCCACCGCAAGCTGCTCTTAGAGATGGAGGCCATTTCAATCCGACGAAGTATTTTGTGGAAGAAGTGGTGGCGAGTGTGGATGAATCTGACTTGTATCGAACTTGGATCAAGGTGGTTGCTACACGTAACACGAGGGAGAGAAGTTCAAGATTGGAGAACATGTGTTGGCGTATTTGGCATCTTGCTCGCAAGAAAAAACAGGTTTTCTATATCCTTAATCTTATTTACTTTTTTTTACTCTCTGGAAAATAGGAAGCATGTGATTTTTTTATTGGTAAATGTTTGTCGGAGGCTATCGACGCTGATACTAATAATAATTTAAAATATAAATGAATTAAATGTAATTATTAATATATCAATGTCAGTATCTGATAGCAACACAGATACAGATATATCTTTTTTCAAAGATGGTGGTGCTATATAGTTAAATATTGAGAATGTAAACATAATAATATATCACATTCACCAAACACACACTTTACTACATAATTTGACAACAAAATATTGAGAGCATCCTACCTTGAAAAATCATGAGATTCTTAGAAAAATATACACATGATTTCATGTGAAAAAATGTAAGAAAGAGATTGTTAGAAAAATCAAACGATGCTGCAACATTTGTATGGTTTCTTGTGTAGTTGGAATGGGAAGATTCTCAGAGAGTGGCGCATCGAAGATGGGAGAGAGAACAAGGACGCCGTGAAGCTACCGAGGACTTATCAGAAGACTTATCAGAAGGAGAAAAAGGTGACAGTGTTGGAGAGATGGTTCAATGTGAGACTCCAAGAAAACAATTTCATCGTCAGATTTCTAATTTGGAAATTTGGTCTGATGAAAAGAAGGAAAAGAAGCTTTACATTGTCCTCATAAGGTGCTTGGAGAAATAAAATCTAGAAATGTGAGAAAATTTAATGGTTGTTAATGCTATAACTTTGCGCTTTTATTCCACAGCTTGCATGGATTGGTTAGGGGAGAAAACATGGAGCTTGGCCGAGATTCTGACACCGGTGGACAGGTACTATTAAATAACGTTTCGGCTCATATAAATTTAAAAAATACATTTGAATTTCTTTTTCCCCTCCAAATAATGTTTGAAGTATTTTATTGTTAGATCAAATATGTGGTTGAACTTGCTCGTGCACTAGCAAAAATGCCTGGAGTATACCGAGTTGATCTATTTACACGCCAAATCTCATCGCCAGAGGTTGATTGGAGCTACGGAGAACCAACAGAAATGCTAACCGCAGGTGGAGACGATGACGATAGCATTGGGGAGAGCAGTGGTGCATATATCATAAGAATACCATTCGGTCCGCGAAATAAATACCTACCAAAAGAGCTTCTTTGGCCATATGTTCAAGAATTTGTCGATGGAGCGTTAACACATATCCTCAATATGTCAAAAGCATTGGGCGAACAAGTCGGTGGAGACCAACCTGTTTGGCCATATGTAATTCACGGACATTACGCTGATGCTGGAGATAGTGCTGCTATTCTTTCAGGCGCTTTAAATGTACCTATGGTTCTGACAGGTCATTCCCTCGGAAGAAACAAGCTTGAACAACTTCTAAAACAAGGACGACAATCAAAGGAGGATATCAATTCAACGTATAAGATGATGAGGAGGATCGAAGCGGAAGAACTTTCTCTTGACGCTGCAGAACTTGTTATCACTAGTACTAAACAAGAAATTGAGGAGCAGTGGGGACTTTACGATGGATTCGACGTCAAGCTTGAGAAAGTATTGCGTGCTCGTGCTAGACGTGGTGTCAATTGTCATGGTCGATACATGCCGAGGATGGCGGTAATATGTTAACTGATTTCGCCTTAATGCTTACTTGCGATTGAATGTTCAAATTGAAAATTATAACATTCTTCGCTACTCACAGGTTATTCCACCTGGTATGGACTTTAGCAATGTTGTGATACAAGAAGATTGCCCTGATGTTGATGGCGAGCTTGCTCAGCTTACTGGCGGCGGTGTTGAAGGGTCTTCACCAAAAGCAGTGCCTCCAATTTTGTCTGAAGTGAGTAAAGAAGAGCCTGTTTACTTTCTAAGAATATTTTCAATGACACTGGTTATGGATTTTTTTTTTTTTTACAGGTTATGCGTTTCTTTACAAATCCTCACAAACCTGTGATCTTGGCCTTATCAAGGCCAGATCCAAAGAAGAACTTAACCACTCTGTTAAAAGCATTTGGAGAAAGCCGTCCCTTACGAGAACTTGCTAACCTTGTAAGTCCACTTAATTCAATTTTCCCTCTCCGTGCAAAGAGTCTGTTTGGATTGATTTAATCGAGTTTATCAACTGACATAAGCATTTACGAGACTGTTTGAAAGAGCTCATGAAAACAACTTAAGACATGTTCTTCAGCTCTTAGTTTATTTCCATAAATAGCTATCCAAGATAGTTTAGAAAAACAGCTTATAACATATAATGAAAACAGTTTGACATTTTTTATATGACAAGTGCTTATACTATAAGCACTTAATTAAACTATTTATCCGAACATGATTTTAAAAGGACTAATATGTTTTCAAACAGATGCTCATAATGGGAAATAGGGACGACGTGGATGAGATGTCATCCGGGAATGCAAGCGTGCTTGTAACAGTGTTGAAATTGATTGATAAGTATGACCTCTATGGGCAAGTAGCATACCCTAAACATCACAAACAGTCCGATGTTCCAGACATATACCGATATTCGGCAAAAACAAAGGTATATTTTTAAATAGCCATGCTAGCTTACTACACTTAAATTATTATGATAAGCTAATAATGTGAAATTGTTTTCAGGGTGTTTTCATAAATCCGGCTTTAGTAGAGCCTTTCGGTCTTACTTTAATTGAGGTAGGTTTTAACTAGTTAGCTACTTCGGTTAAAGTGATTTCTTTTACTTTTTTTCGTCTGAATTTGTTCATGATCATGCAGGCAGCAGCACATGGACTTCCAATGGTGGCCACTCAAAACGGGGGACCTGTCGACATTCATCGGGTAAACAAGGATTTACCTTTATACTAGTTACATGATCAATGCAACAACCTTGCACCATGTTTTAGATTGAGCTAATTTCAAAGATAAGATTGAAAATCATAAAACTCACATTTAAATGCAAGAACCTCTAATTATGTCTCCTTTTAATGTGTTAGGCTCTCAACAATGGTTTGCTTGTGGACCCTCATGATCAGCAAGCAATTACTAATGCATTGCTCAAGCTGTTGTCAGAGAAAAACCTATGGCATGAATGCAGAAAAAACGGTTGGAAGAATATACACCTATTCTCGTGGCCCGAACACTGTCGTACATATTTGACTCGGGTCGCGGCATGCAGAATGAGGCATCCGCAATGGCAAACTACTACACCAGGAGACGATATAAATGTCGATGAATCGTTCAGTGAATCTCTTAAAGATGTTCAGGATATGTCACTTAGGCTCTCTATTGACGGAGACTTGGCTGGAGCAAACGGTGCGGGTGATACGCAAGATCAAGTTAAGAGAGTACTAAGCAAGATGAAGAATTCAGATTCTGGTGGTTTGAATGACACTTCTGAGAATGTAACTGGAAAATATCCTCTATTGAGGAGACGGCGTAGATTGATCGTTATAGCGGTCGATGTGTATGATGATAAAGGAGCTCCTGATAAGAAAATGATCCAAATCGTTCAAAGAATTATTAAAGCTGTTCAATTAGATCCTCAAACTTCAAGAGTTTCGGGATTCGCTTTATCAACGGCTATGCCGATACAACAGACAATTGAGTTTCTTAAATCTGGAAACATTCAAGTAAATGATTTTGATGCTTTGATTTGCAGTAGCGGAAGTGAACTTTACTATCCTGGTACTTATACCGAAGATGGAAAGCTTGTTCCTGATCCCGATTATGCGGAGCATATCAACTATCGTTGGGGTTGTGAAGGCTTAAAGAAAACCATTTGGCATCTTATGAATACCGCAGAAGGTGGAGAAAATTCTTCCACCGCCGTTGAAGAAGATCTGAAATCAAGTAATGCACATTGCATCTCATACAAAATAAACGATCTTAGTAAGGTACATGATGAAATTCCCTTACGTGTTTTCACCCGAAAATAAACATTTTAGTCCTTGTAATTTATAATCCATTCCCTCAAATTTGCAAAATAGTAATTGAGTCCCTAAAATTGAAAATTTCCTGTCAACTTAGTATTCTTAATTTTCAGGCAAAGAGAGTTGATGACTTGAGGAAGAAGCTTCGCATGCGAGGCCTACGGTGTCATCCTATGTACTGCAGAGGTTCATCATATATGCAGGTTATTCCATTCCTTGCATCTCGAGCACAGGCACTCAGGTAAATACAGATCATAATTGCTTACATTGGTTTTATAATAGCAAACAATGCCTTAGTATTCGCTAGTTAACTGTTGACGATTCACTCGTGTTAGGTATCTGTTTGTCCGTTGGCGACTTAATGTTGCAAACATGTATGTGATTCTTGGAGAAACCGGGGACACTGATTACGAGGAACTGATATTCGGAACGCACAAGACGATAATCATGAAAGGGGTAGTGACTAAAGGGTCAGATGATAAACTTAGAGGTCCAGGAAGCTACCAAAGAGATGATGTTGTACCAGATGAGAGTCCTCTTGTGGCATGCATTAGTGAACCATATGAGGAAAAGATTGCTAATGCTTTGAAGGAACTATCTAAATCTCAAGGGTGATGATGATGTCAAGTGCTAAAGTAAATAACAGCTATGTGTAATTTTTCTTATACTTTGCTTAATTACATTTTGTAAAAAGAAAAAACAAAAATTGTACTATGCATATTACCTTTTTATATTATGAAGCACAGATCTACTTAGTTTTACTTTGTGATAAAATGCTTTTGTTACTAGGTTAATAATAACCAAGTTCTATCAAAGTTGTATAAAGTGGTAAATGTGTTTTCTAAGGTTTAGTATGATAAAAGAAACTCTAATGAGAATGGAAGCATATGAATATTTAAGAAGAGGAGATTAAAACAATGAAAGACAATCAGTCACGCCAAACAAAGATGCAGCTTTCTTTAACAAAAGATAAAGAATGTATTGAAATATATTGCAACTAATTCATGCAGCTTTCTGAAATATATTGAAACTATAATATTAGATGCGGTAAAGGAAAAACTAGTAAGTGCATAGACGGGTCGGGTTAGAAATTTGGCAACACCACCATAAATAGAGTTGAACATGCTCATATGGTGGAACAATATTTGTTCAATAGTAAATGTTATTTTTGCAAGGTTAGGGAATAATTACAACATAATCGTACTACCTCCTTTGGAAACAACATCATTTGTATTATAACATAAGATCAAGAAACAAGTTATGTACTCTCAATCAGTTGACAATATTTCTCATACCATGATGAATTTTATTTAACGCAAAGTTATGCGAGTATAAGGGCTTGTTTGATTGTGTTTTGCTTTTTAGTTTTTAAAAATTCTATTATAAATCAATTTTTGAAAACTCTTTTTAAGATTAAAATTTGTTTGGTAATCTAATTTTGAAAAATAGTTTTAAAAAAGAGAAAATAAAAAACTTGTTTGATGATTCTATTTTTAAAAATGATTTTAAAACAAAGAAAATAAGATATTTGTTTTGTAAATTGATATTATATTGTTTCGAAAATTAAAAAATTATAATTATATTTGGCTCATATTGTTAAAATAAATTTATACTAGTATATGAAAAAAAATCTAAAGAATGTTTATCTAAATTGTTGATTGATTTCCGATATATACATGTGGCACAAGTATTTCATGTACAAAGAAAGGGTGTTATAGAAATTATTATTAATAAACTCAAATTGTGCAGAAATTAATCTGACTTGTAATTTAAATATGTTAGATATTTAAAAAGATAAAATAAAATAAAAAAACAGTATTTTTTTTTAATAAATCTATTTAGCTAAAAAAACATTTTAAATACATGGTGTTGGTTTATTTAAATAAAAGTGAATAATAACTTTTATTATTAATATCATATGTTTTCTAATAATCCAATGAATGACATATTCAAATAAATATTTATATAAAATAAATAGATGTAATAATACAAGTTTGACCTTATAATTAAAAAAAAATCATTGAAAACAAATACAAAATAGTCATTAAAGATATTTTAATGAATAATAATTTATTTCTATTTTTAATTATATATAATATAATATACAACAACACCTACGCTTATCCCACTAGGCGGAGTCGGTTACATGGATCAACTTAAGTCATAATGTTCTATCCAGGACCCTCCTTCTATCCAAATCATTAATTTCGAGATCCTTCTTGATAACTTCTCTTATAGTTTTTTTATCTTTCTCTTTCTCGAATTGTATGTCTTCTCTTCATCTTGTCTACTCTCCTTAGTACGGAGTCTACGGGTCTTCTCTCTTTATTTTCCAAACCACCTAAGTCTATTTTTCCATTATTTCATGGTATGATTCATAAGCTTGACTCCCCTATAATTTGCACAATTTTTATATCCCATTTGTTCTTATAGATTGGAACTAAAGTGTTTATCCTTCGTTCACCTGGCATGCGTTTTGACCTCATAATTTCATTAAAGAGTTTGGTGAGCCACTCAATACCTCTATCTCTAAGAATTTTCCACACTTCAATAGGTATATTGTCTGACATCACCGCTTTACTGCTATTCATTCTTTTCAACGCTTCCTTTACCTCTTGTTTTTGAATCCGACGATAGTAACTATAATTCTGATCCTTTTCTCTCATGTCTAGTCTTCTAGAGTCATACCCATAACCCTCATTAAATAAGTTATGGAAATACGCCTTCCACTTCTCCTTTATATCTTTTACCTGCACTAAGACTTTGTCTTCTTCATCCTTAACACACTTTACTTGATCCAAATCTCTAGTATTTCTTTCTCTTTCCTTAACAAACCTATATATAAATCTGTTTCACTCCTTGGTTCCTAGAGATTGGTATAGTCCATCAAAAGTTTGGGTTCTTGCTTCACTCACAATCTTTTTGGTTTCATTCCTAGCTATCTTGTACTTTTCCCAAGTTTTAGAATTTCTACACCTAGGTCACTCTTTAAAACAATCCTTTTAACATTGCTCTGGACACTTACATTCCACCACCACGATTCTTTACCCTTAGATCTAAACCTCTAGATTCATCCAACGTCTCTTTAGTCACTTTTCTAATCTCTTGGGCCATCTTGTTCCACATATTATTAACAGTTCATTGTGATTGTCCAAACCATCACTCACATATCATTTGTTGAAAAATTCCTTGTTTTTCACCCTTCAAATGTCATTATTTGATCCTTGGTGCTACCATAGAACTTCTTCTCTTTGCCCTTTCTTTAATTCTTACATCCATAACCAAAACTCTATGTTGGGTACTCAAGCTCTCTCCTGGGATAACTTTACAGTCCAAACAAATCTTCTTATCAAACTTCCTAATAAAAAATCCATCTGAGAACATGTCCTTCCACTTTTATATGTGATAAGATGTTCATCTCTTTTCCTAAACCATGTATCGGCTATAGAGAGATCTAGAGCCGACGAAAACTCCAAGATGGATTTACCCTCCCTCCGTATTCACCCCCCCAGGCCAAGACCCACATGTCCATTGAGATCCCCTTCTAGGAAAATCTTCTCTCCTTGGGGTATATCCTAAAGTACCCTTTCTAAATCCTCCAAAATAAATCCTTAAGGTGTTCTGCTAACCCAACCTGAGGTGCGTACACACTAACAATATTAAAAGTTTCTTGCCCCACTACAAATTTCAAGGCTATGACGTTATCTCCTACATCTACAACATCCTTCTTCTACTCCTTATCAACAATAATCTCCACCCCATTTCTTGATCTAATTTTTCCAATATACCAAAGCTTAAATCCCGAGTTGTCTAATTCTTTCGCTTTATCCTCTGTCCACTTAGTTTCTTGTAGGCACATAAAATTGATCTTCCTCCTAACCATAACATCAACTATTTCCATAGATTTTCCAGTGAGTGTATCTTGTGAGACATGGCATGAATTTTAATGTGTCAAAAACTTGGCATGATTGAAAGCACAAGTGGTTCCCATGGAAAAAAGGAAGAAATGGCATTTTTGGAAAAATGAACTGAATGAGCCGACTCAAATTCCACAATGAGTCGACTCATTCAGTGTGGTTGGTGCCCAAAACACACGGGTCCCAACAGGCTGCCTGGGGCAACATTTTGGCCGACTCATGAGTATGGATGAGCCGACTCAAACTCCTTCATGAGCCGACTCATCAAAATACTTTTTCTTCTCATTTCCTGCGGGTCTCAACAGGCCGCCTCACTGTAATTTTAGGCCGACTCACCAGGCAAATTGAGTCGGCTCATTTTATGATTTAAGTCGGCTCATCACTGTGATGTCTTAATTTTTTCATTTAATTTCCCTTTCTATTTTTATGCATTCACTAACTGATATAAATAGTTGGCTTCATTTCTTTTGAGAGGTTAACAAGAAAAGTGAAATATATACACACATCTCTCTTCATCTTCTTCCTTCTTGCATCCATCAACAATCACACACAACAATCTTTGTTGATTACGGTGCTTGCTTCAAAGATAACGTTCAATCGTGAATTAGTGTTTCAGATTGGGTCTAGAGTGTGTGGGTTTTTCTTGGAAAAATCTGAAGGGTTTTCTCCTCCAAGATCATTGAAGGTTTGGGGGTTTTGCACACAACGATCGTTCGTAGATTCAGCCGAGTAAGGTAGATTGAAGATCAAGTTGGTCGTTCTTTCATATCACGGTAGACGGAGGATTGCGAAGGTCTTTGTGGGTTCACAAGTGTTGAAGAAACTCATCCGTGCTCAAAGTTTGGAGGATCGTGAATCCTTGCAAGAAGGGAGAAAATAATCGGAGGCTTTCTCGACACGCGTGGAAGACTTGATTCTACTTTGGATCAAGGGACAAGAAGAAGATTTGACAGCATATTCAACGCGGTTTGTTTTGTTTGTTCATCTATTTTTCTTCTTGTAAAACAATTGCAATTTAATAAAATTGCCCAATTCGATTGTGAATTGGGGGCAGAGTACTTCGAGCGAGGACGACGAAGGAACTGCCTAAACAAATTCCTTGTGTTCTTTACGATTCTCGTATTTTACTTTTACTAATCTTGATTTTGTGTGCTTTAAAATTCTGGTGTATCAAAGTAGAGCACTCAATGTGTTTGATAAATTGTCACACTCAAAAGTGATAACTATAATGTGTAAGATTCTGCACTACTTGATACAACAAAATTATCTTTGGTTTTTGTACTCCAAGTGTTTGATAAAAAGCTTAACCACACAAAATCAATTTGCTTGTGATTATTTTCTTCTCTATATCATTGTTAAGAGTAGTTTCATCAAGTGTTGATTTATCAAGTGTATCATTTGTGAAATATTAATTCTTCTAGTCATCATTCAAATTCTAATTGGTTTAAGCGTATATCCGATCTTCGGTGACTTCAATTTTAATTAGACGATTTTCTGGGAAACTTCCGCAATACATTTTCAATTAATTTTTGAAAAGTAATTTTTGAAAAAGGGATCTATTCAACCCCCCTTCTAGATCCGCGTTATCGTCTAACATATCTATATTCCATGAACCAAAGCGAATCCTCCTCTACCGAACTAGCTTTTTTACCCACACCTGTTCAGGAAAATTGGGAACCCTTTCTAATTTTTCACTACATTCGGGCGGCGATGCAGCGACCCCTGCTTTTTTGACATTGTACTCAAGTCATACAACATGTTTCTTACAGGCAACAACCTAGCATTCCCATTATTATGTAGTTGACCCATGTCATAGAGATTCGACAAAGTTTTACATTGGGTGTCGAAAGCCTAACACAACCCTATC
The DNA here is from genome assembly GCA_963966055.1 of Lathyrus aphaca. NCBI lineage: Eukaryota > Viridiplantae > Streptophyta > Magnoliopsida > Fabales > Fabaceae > Lathyrus > Lathyrus aphaca. The sequence continues at coordinate 386,701,161 of OZ014524.1, read as the reverse complement.
CTTTTATCCGAGCTTGGGACATGTTAGGTATACCAAAGCTAACCTATGCAAGATTAAATATAATATAATATAATTGAATATTTTTAGTTGCATTTAATATTATTCCATGAATTAATCATAAAAGAATGAAAGATGGACAAAATTGTTTAAATTTAAAATAAAAAAATTAAATTCATGAATAAGATAAAATAGGTGACAAAAACTATAAGATTAATATTGAACATATAAAAAAATATGTTTATAAATTTAATATATTATATATTATTATTTGACTTTTTTTCTTACAGTAAAAATTACTACTTTTGTTAATATGCCATTATTTTTTTAGTTGATTAGTTCACGAGACTTTAAGTTTAATTACTTAAAATATATTTAAAAATTAAATATACATATTTTTCTCATTATAACTTTTCTAAATTTTAATCAATTATAAAAAGATATTTACAAAGAAATGGAAGGACTTAGAATTAAAAGAAAGATAGTAATAAAAGAAAAAGCTATACAAAATCAATGAAATCTATTTATAAATAATGGTAATAAAAGAAGAAGAAAAATATTGAATCTTGTTATTATTTTCAAATTGATAATTATTACGTTTATGCCATTAATGAAAAGTGATGCTTCTCCGTGTTTTTTCAAAACTAAAAAGTAAAATTGAAAGCAAAAATTGGTTTTTGGTGTTTCTGTATTTTAGTTCTTGAAACAACAAAATAGCAAACAATTTTTGAATACTATTTTACAAAAGCATACACCCAAACAAATTTTTAATTTTTACTTTTTTAAAAACTAAAAAACTGTTTTTAAAAAGAGAATCAAACAGGCTCTAAGAAATTAATTTTAAAATTCTAGTATTCAGATCTTATATATTTTAAGAGATGTCGAAATATTGATTTCTGCACTAAATATAATGATAAGTTAAATATACACAATAGAATTGCATAAAGTAAAGTACACACATTCAATTGTTAATTCAGTTTTGTGTACAACAACACTTACATTTGTAGGCTACCAAACCAGTAAAACTAAATCTACTAAATAGTATTAGTTTGAAGTAAACAACCTCTGGTTTAATCTTCGCACTTAATCATTATTTGTGCTTAATTTCTACCTAAGACTCACCTAGGCATGAGATCATTCTCACTTCCTGATCATACCTGGAGATCAGGATCCGATGTGGCCGCGTCGAGCGTGGATGAGCACGATTGATGATGGAGAAAAAAGGGGGTGTACTTGCAAAGGCATTCCGATGCTAAATTCAAAAAGTGAGCAACGAGTGAGCAAGTACGATATTTTGGGTCAAGTTTTTAAAACCTGACTTTCTCATGTGAGAGGGTTTTTATATTGGTCCTGATGGATGATGATTGGTCCATATATTTGGACTTGGATCGTGGATTCCGTAGTAACCGGTAACTGTTAAGAACTAGCTGTTAGGGCAGAATTAGATCTGCTCGACTTGTCCTTGGTCGGATAGCCTTAGCACCGAGCAAGGGGTTTGTCGAGCAATTGATCCTCAGGATTCCGAGCATCGTGGAGTCATTGGGCCGCTGGGGCGCGAGATAGATAAGGCTTATTTCTAGAAATTGGGCCAGTCTAGAATAGGAGCCCCCTAAGTCATTGCTTCTGGTCGAAGAAGTGATGACTTAAGGGTGCTTTTTTGCTCGGGAATATCTGTGACCAATTGGTGGGTTGGTTTTTCGAGCGTTTTCCACGGAGAGACAAAGGAGCTCGGCGGGCGAGCAACTCATCCGCTGGTCGGTGCAGTGGAAGAGGAAACGAAAAGGTGATGTGTCTTGATATTTGTGCCAATTTAATGTTTTGACGGCTAGCCTAGGGGCTAGCGCGTAGGCTATCATTACCTAGGGATAGGGGTCACGCTTCAGCTGCACGTGCCCCCTTCCCTATAAATAGAAGAATTGTCTCATTTTTGTACTTTTTCGCTTCGCCTTCTTCTTTACTCTCTGCCCGTACCTACCTCCGTCAACTGTATTCCGCTGTCGATCACTGTTCTCTTTCGCCGACCATCATGCTTATTAACATAATCTCTTGAAATGGCGTCTCAAGGTCAAGGTAAGAACTTTATTTCGACTTTTAGACTTAGTTATTATGAAATAGTAATGCATGTGGTTTAGGCTTTGATTTTAGTAGTAGATTAGAGTAATGTAGATGGATTTTAGGTTTAAGTAGTCATTATTGTGCTGCCTGTTATGAATCCTAGTTCATGGTCGGCGACGACCTTGTTCCATTCTCGATCGAGGTTTAGGGTTTCGCGACGAGTATTTGTTCGTTGCAAACCCTATGCTTTTATAATTCCCTGTCGAGCGTTGATCGAACGTTTTGGGCGTCGATTACTCGATGGCTTTGGTCGGGACCCTGTTCTCGGGCCGTTGCACGCCCTTTCACTTGATAGGTAGTGGAAGGGTGGATTTTATATTCTGATCGAATTCAATGACACATTTCCTCTACTTTTCAGGTGAAAACGCGTTCGTCAGTCCCTACGACATATCCTCAAAGGAGAGTTCGTCGGAAGATTCGGGTTCCTCGGCAACTGTTCCGTCGGGCTCTAGAAGTTCCGCGGGGGATTCAGAGGCAACTGAAACAAACGAAGCTGGGACCGTATTCGGGGAAGAGGTTGGCGCTCATGTGGTTCTAGAAGAGGAAGAGAGGGAACTTACGCCTGACAAGTGGGTTGTTGAAGACTTGCTGGATAAAGTCTCGTCTTATGCTCGACCGTGCATGGATCCTCTGCCTGTGGTGGGGGGCCCTATCCATTGGAGGGTGACATGTTTGGGTGATGACGACATTATTTTCTCGGAATTTGGGGAGAGAAATTTTTTGATGTATGAGTATGCCATTTCGACCCTGGGGATCACGCTGCCTTTCAGTGACTTGGTATGCTCGGGGCTCAGTTATTTGGGGGTAGTGCCCTCGCAGCTGCGTCCAAACTCTTATGCCTTTATGAGGGCATTCGAGCTGACATGCGCGCATCTGAGGGTCGGGGCCACTCTTACTCTCTTTTTTCGGTTGTTCTCTCTACAGCGCCATGTGGGGCGAGGGAATGCTCGAAAGGGTTTTATCTCCTTCAAGAAACAGGCCAAGATCTTCAAGGCGCATTCAGAGTATATCTGATCATTCAAAGTCGACTACTTCTTGATCGAGCCTGTGAGCCGAGAAGCTACAAGGTCGGTCAGCTTTATGGGCGTCGACACCGACGAGAATGACATGCCTCGGTTGGATGCTGAAGGGTGCCCGATCCGTAGGAGGATTTGGAGGTTTCCCTTCTCGTGGGATTATGGTCATTATGGACGACCCGTAAGTGATTTTGTTCAAATAGGGGACGCTTTGGGCGATATCGATGCAACTAGCTTCGAGGAGTTTCGTAAGCTGGTGTCTTTTTTCACCCCGACCCCGATGCTCGACAGAGAGGGGAAGGCGATGTTAGCTTCTGACGGGGGAGAAGTCGTGGAACGTCCGCTAATCGACGTCATAACTCTCTTGGCTTGTAAAAACGGCCAAGAGGTGTCCGACCTGTTTGGTACTTGTTTTATTTTTTTGTTTCTATCTACCTGTCATGTGATTTTGTGCTCGTAGCCGATCTGATCTTTTTCTTTTTCTTATATTTTGCAGGCTCTATGGCGAGTTCCTTGGATAAGATCTAGGATAAGTTGAGGCAAAGTAACAAAAGGAAGGCTAAGATCATTCATACCCGATTGGTGGGTAACGATACGAGCGGCTCTGGCTCGGGTCCCATCGTTCGAGGTTCTCTGGGCGTTACTTCGGGTCCGAGCTTTAAGAAGCATAAAATTGGAACGACCCAAACATGCACTGCCTCTATGTTTTGTGAGGCGTAACTTATTTGAGGAAACTTCTCTGGAGGTCGAGCAGGAGGATTCGTTGTATTTTGAGCAGATGGATCGCCCTGCTCGGAGGTTATCCCTGACGCAAGGAGCGTGAAGTTAATCGCTTGAAGTCCCACCTAGCTGGTTCGGAGGAAAAAGTGAGGAAGGCCATCGAGGACGCTGAGGCCGCGACCAAAGAGCTGACGGTACGGGCTGATGTGATCTCCAAGTTGGAAGTGGATAAAAAGAAAGTTGTTGATCAGAACAGGAAGTTGAAAGAAATTGTTTTCCCAAGGATGACGAGGATGAAGACACCAAGGGTCTGATGAGCAGGGCGCACTTCCTTTCCCGGTTGGACCAGGATCTGGACGACTTGAGGGACACGACCAAGTTGAGCTTCCAGAATGATGTGGATCAGATCAAGGCCCTTCATCCGGAGTTGGACCTTGATACTGATCAAATCAGCTATTTGTACAAGGTCGTAGATGGTCGGGTTGTAGTCCCAGATTACATGATCGTGGATGATTCTCAGCCGGGGGAACCTGACCAGCCGATCCAGCAACCTCCGAGCGAAAATCAGCAAGGGTTCTGCCTGAAGTCCCATCGCGAGTTGGGGTTCTGCCTGGTCATGGTACTTAGGCGATGTTGGACTCGTTCGAGTATCTGTTCGTGCGACAGTTACCTTCCTTATCGTGAGGGGAAGGTTTTGTTGATCAAACGTTTTGGGCTGCAATGCTTGTACCTGGATATGCAGGTTTGACCGAACAATCGGCTCCTCGTACGGGAGTAGGGCGACCTTCATACTAGCTGTAGTATTGCTTGAGTTTCTCGGCGTTCCATGGACGTGTGATCTCTTCCCCTTGAAGATTTTCTAAGTAGTAGGCCCCGTTTTCGATCTTTGCTCGGACGCGGTATGGGCCCTCCCAATTTGGTGTCAGTTTCCCTTCTCGGGAGTCTTTGTGGTTTCTCCTTAAGACGAGACTCCCGACTTCGAATGCTCGTTTAATAACCTTGGCGTTATCTAGAGCTGCAATTTTTTGTTTGAGCGTAGCTTCTCGAAGAGCTGCTTCTGATCGGATTTCTTCGAGGAAGTCGAGCTCTTCTCTCAGCGTTTTAGAGTTGGTATCTTGGTCCATGGGTGATTCTGTTCGCATGGACGGTATGTGCATCTCTATGGGGATGACTTCTTTGGTCCCCACCAGGCAAACGACCACGGGGAAGATAGTGATTTCTACACAGTAGGAGGTGCCACATGCACGTCACCATGCCGTTGGCATTTGTCACATTTTTTAATGTGCTCCTTCGTATCGTCCTGCATCGTCGGCCAGTAGTATCCTGCTCGTAGGATCTTGCGAGCGAGCGATTGCCCACCAGGATGTTGTGCGTTAATCCCCTCGTGGACTTCCCTCAACATGTGTGGAATGTTTTCTTCCTCGACGCATCTGAGGAGTGGCGTGGAGAAACCTCGGCGATACATCTTCCCCCCGACCATCGTATACGAGCATGACTTACGCCGCATGGTGCTGGCTGTTTTTGGGTCTGTTGGTAACTCGTCCTTGGTCAAATAATTGAATATTAGGGTCATCCAACAGTTAGCGTCGCCTATGATGTTGACTTCTATTGGGGCTGATGTTTTCCCAATGCTGGGCAGAGGGAGTATCTCTTGTATGACGGATTTGTTGCCCCATTTCTTCTTGGTACTCGACAGTTTGGACAATATATCCTCTCGGGTGTTGTTTTCACACGGGACGTGCCTGAATTCCACGGATGTGAATCGTTTTAGCTTTTCCTTGACCAAGGCTAAGTATTCGGCCATGTTGTCATTCTTAGCTTGAAAATCACCTCGCACTTGGTTGGCGACCAACTGGGAGTCTGTGCATATTACAATTTCCTCTGCTCCTAGGTCGTCTGCAAGGCGTAAACCGGCCAGGAAGGCTTCGTATTCTGCTTGATTATTGGATGTGGGGAAAGACAAGGTTAAGGATACTTAGATGAGGGTTCCTTCCTCGTTCTCTAATATAACCTTGGCCCCACTGCCTGCCAAGTTAGATGCTCCGTCAACGAAGATGGTCCACCTATACGGGGATGTTGCAGTTTGCTCGGTGAAGGTAAGTTCTGCTACAAAGTTGGCCAAGGCTTGAGCTTTGAGGTTCTTCTGTCCTTCGAACTTGATGTTGAACTCGGATAATTCCAGTGACCACTTAAGCATTCGTTCGGCCATATCTGGCCTTCCGAGCATCTGCCTAATGGGCTGGTATGTCCTGACGACAACAGTATGGGCCAAGAAGTAGTTTCGTAACCTTCTTGCTGCGAAGAGGAGGGCCAATGCTAATTTTTTGATTTGCAGGTACCTAAGCTCAGGGCCGCTCAATGCCTTGCTCGTAAAGTAAATGGGTTTTTGCCTCTCGGGAAGCTCGCAAAATGAGGGTTGCGCTTACCGCCTCGTTCGCCACAGCGAGGTAAAGGTACATCGTTTCGCCTTCGTTAGGTCTGGAGAGTACCGGGGGCTCGGATAGTGCTTTTTTCAAGTGGGTCAAGGCTTGCTCGCATTCGTCAGTCCATTCGAAAGTCGATTCTTTGCAAAGGAGTTTGTAGAACGGGAGCGCGTGTTGGGCAGACTTAGCCACCAATCGGGCGAGAGAAGCGAGCACTCCATTTAATGATTGTATGGATTTCTTAGAGTTTGGGGTAGGTATCTCCGCGAACGCTCGACATTTGTCTGGGTTGGCTTCGATTCCTCGCTCGGTCAAATAAAACCCGAGGAATTTACCCGCTCGAACTCCGAATGTACATTTTCAGGGTTGAAATGCATCTTGCATTTTCGAGCTTGGTCGAACACCTTTCGTAGGTGGGAAGTGTGATCCGTCTCTTTCTGAGATTTGACGATCATGTCATCCATGTACACTTCGAGCATGTCTCTAATTTCTTCTCGAAAAACTTTGTTCATCATGCGCTAATAAGTGGCGCCCGCGTTTTTTAGACCGAAGGGCATAATGTTATAATAGTAATTTCTGGTTTCTGTCATGAAGGTCGTGTGTGTTTTGTTGGCCACGGCCATAGGAATTTGATTATATCCTGAATAAGCGTCTATAAATGATAATAGTTTGAAACCGGCCGAGTTGTCGACCAATTTATCAATATTTGGCAATGGGTAAGCATCTTTTGGGAAAGCCTGATTAAGATCGGTATAATCAACGCACATTCTCCACTTTCCATTAGATTTTTTCACAAGTACAACATTGGAAAGTCAGGTAGTGTACCTGGCCTCCGTTACAAAGTTTGCCTCTAGGAGGTCTTCTACAGCTTTTTCGGCCGCTTTAGTTTTTACGGTCGACTGTTTCCTCCTCTGTTGGGCAACGGCCTTATGATTAGGATCAATGGAGAGATGGTGGCATGCTACGTATGGGTAGATTCCGGGCATTTCTACTGCACTCCATGCGAACAAGTCGGCGTTCCCTTTCAGGCATGCCTCTAGCTGTTTCTTTTCCAGGTCCGGGAGATGAACCCCAATCTTTACGCATCTGCTCGGATCTTCCCCCAGCGGGATTAGCTCGAATTCACCGTTGGGGATTGGACGGGCTAACGAAGTAGAGGGTTGCTGGGGGATTTTGGCTTCGTCTGGAAACCTGCAATCTAGGTCGATGGAATATACCCGAGGGAGAGGTGCGGGTACTTCTGTCCTCAGGGAAGATGTTGAGGTGGAAGCTTTGGACTGGTATGATATCGAGCTAAGGCCTTTAGAGGCTGCTTCGAAACAACGACGAGCGGCTTCTACATCACCGTGTAGGGTGGCCACCCTCCCCGATGTTGTGTAGTACTTCATCTTCATATGAACAGTCAATGGAATGGCTAGGATATTGCCCAACGTTGGTCGACCAAGAATGCATTGATACAAAGAAGGACAATCGAAGACCAAGAATTGGACGCGGATTGATCGGGCAGTTTTTGCGGCTCCAAACGTGACTATGAGGTCGACATAACCCCATGGTCGTGATAATGCATCATTGAAACCTTGGAGGTCGGATCCCACGTATGGCATTAGATGAGTCTCGTTCAGTTGGAGCGTTGCAAACAGCTAAGAATACATGATATCGCATGAACTTCCCTGGTCGACCAGTATTCGGCGGACGTCGAAGTTGGCCATCTGGACTCGAATGAGCAGTGGAAAGTTGGCGTTAGGCGCTCCCCCCAGTAGTTCCTCCTTGTAGAAGGAAATGGGTACCGAATTGTCTCTGGGTGGATCTAATGTGGAGTTCAGGGTCGGCCCTTTTGCAATCAGTTGGTCGAATTTCCTCTTTATAGAGCTGACCGTGATCTTCTTGAATCCCCCGCCAGAGATCACCATTGCGGATGGGAAGGTTTCCCAGGGGCTATGGGAAGATATATAACCCGAACTTGCCTTATGATAGGGAAGAAAGAAGTCTTCTGGGAGATAGATGCTGAGGGAGACTTGCATATTGGTGTCCGCGGACACCACTACTGCTTCTTCGACCTTGATGGTTTCTTGTGCCTCCGGCCTGGAGTTTTCTTTGGACTTTGTGAATTGTTTTAGGTGGACGTCTTTGATGAGTATATCTATTGCATCTTTCAGGTGGATGCAATCCTCGGTATTGTGTCCATGGCTTTTGTGGAACCTGTCGTACTTGGTTTTATCGGTGCCCGGTTTGGCGGGCAACTTCTTGGGAAAGCGAACCCTCGCTTGACAGAACTCCGAATTAGCACATTCGGACAATATTTTCTCCCTCGACACCAGCAGAGGTGTATACTCACAAAATCGGCTTACTGGTTCTCTCTGCTCCCACGATTCACATGGGCGATCTTGCTTTCTTTTGTCACCTCCCTGACGAGATGTCGAGGGTTCGTCGGATTTGGAATGGTTGGCGTCTTCTCTACGTCGAGAATCGCAAACAGAGATGGTCGACTTCTTCTCTTTGTACTGGATGTACGCTTGAGCTTTCAAGAGGAAAGCGTCCAGAATGGCGGGTGTTTCAATGCCTATTGCCTGGTGGAAGTCGGTGGACGGGTGTAAGCCGCGCTCCAGCAAATACTTTTTCATGTCGTCTATGGTCGAGACCTGGACAGCTTCTTTATTGAAACTTTCGATGTAGGTTCTGAGGGGCTCATCATTTCCCTGGATTATGGCTTCAAGTGATGCTTCCGTCTTAGGGTGGCGTCTGGAAGCGGTGAAATGCCTGGAGAAAGTCTGACCGAGTTGTCTCCAGGAAGTGATGGATTAGGGCTCAAGACTTTTGTACCAAATCATCGCTCATTTCCTTAAGGTGGTCGGAAAGAGACGACATTTGATTGCTCCTCATACGCCCCTGTAATCAAGCAGGGCATCGATGTTTTCAATATGTTCATCGGGATCAGTTGTTCCATCATACAAACCCAGTGGTGGGGGCTTCTCGAGCCCTCTTGGTAATCTGGTAGCCATAATCTCAGATGAGAAGGGTCATCTGATATCATCGTCGTCACTGGAGGTGAGTGTAAACACCCCAAATTTGCCCTCACCCATTCACACCATGGCTTGTGATCATTTTCATATGCATAAACACAATCATAGCATCTCAATTTACATTTTTGATTCACTGCATTAGTTCTAAGTCATCTGCATCTAGAGTTTGTGATCTGAGCCATCCAAGAGCCATTTGAGCCACTCCAAAGGCCACCAATCACTTCAAAGGGGTCCATGTGTGTTCAAACATCATATTATATCCTCTCAAAGTCAAGAATGCCAAAGAATCACAAGAACTGGGATTGGTATGGAAGCAGAGCCAGGTTTAACTGCACAGATGACCTAGAATTAGGGTTTTGGTTTCAAAGGCCATGACTCAAAATTTTTTGGTCATTTTTGTTTCTATTGGTCTCTATATGGTACAAGGATCATGCATATCAATTTTCATGAAGAAATTCCATGGGGAAGTCATCTGATCAAGAGTTGACTTTTCAAGCAAGTCAGTGCAAAATCAGGGCATCTGAGACCCCCAATGACCCAACCAAAGGGTGTTCTTCATCATTTTGATTGTATATGATCTTTATTTGATCATGGAAGATGTTGGAAGTTCACAAAATTGAGAAATTTCAAGTCTTTTGCAAAGTTGACTTTTTGGGCAAGTTTGACTTTTAATGAAAATGTCATTTTATGTAACTTTTTCAACCCTCACTTTTTGATTTAAGAAAGCTTCAAATGGAAAAACTTTGGTCATGAAAGTTGTAGAATAGATCTTTCCCTTTTCAAAAAGTACAAGAACATGACCTAATTCATTTTGGATCAAAAGTTATGGCTCATCAAAGTTGGCAAAAATCACTAAAATTCAAGTTATGCACCAAATGGAAAAACTTGTAAATTCTTGTACCAAGGCAAGTTGTGACTTCAAATTGGTGTCTAACCTCTACACAAACATCACACAAGTCCTAAAAATCAGAATGAACCCAAAGAATCACATGTTTTATGGCCCATGGATCAAGTTTCTCTCATGAAAACCAAAGGCAAGGCAAGTTGCAAAAGTCATGATAACTTCTCATCCACTTGCTAGCTACTTTGCTGATCAACCCTAGCCTTTTCCCTCACCATGCTGCGCAGCACACTCCCCTTGTAATTGGCTAGAACATGACCCATGCTTCTCTTACACAAAAGTTGACAATTTGCAAAAGCAACCATACCTATCACAAAAGGACATGTCACATCTTCTGACCAATGAGCATTGTTTATACAAATCAATTGCAAGCCAAACCACACAAGAGGCCAGCCTGAAACCAGCCATAGCACCACATTCTCATTTTCACTCCATTGAGCAAAAGCATTCGAAACACACAACACAGCCCACAAACTCATAAACAAACTTCATAAACATTCTCAACACCTCTCCCTGATCACAAAGCACCCTTCAAAGCAACCTGAAACTCAAAGAATCACAAACACGATTCTCACCTGAGCTTGAACAGAACTTGTTCAAACTTCCAAACAAGCCAACACAAACTCCTTCTAAGCATCAATATGTCATCAGGGGCCTAAAAGGAGTGGATTGCACAAAGGAAAGAGGTCAGAAAGTTGCAAACTGAAAAGCTTCAAACTCAGGTAGCTTCATGAACATTTTTTCCAGAAATGATTTTTTAAGTTCCTAAGTTGTTCTTCATGATTCACTGATCACTCTAATGTTGTTGGTTTTGAAAATGGTGAAGAGATGAGAGTTTAATCTTGTTCTGAAACTTTTTGCCCTAAAACTATTTTGATTCGATTCTCTCTGTTTAGGAATGATAAATGTTGTTTGAATGGGGGTTTTAATTCGTGATTGAGTGGGGAAGAGTTCTGGGCAATTAGATTTCGTTTTAGATGCGTGTGGAGAGAGTTTGAAATTTTGAGTGATCGGAGAAGATGACCGGAACACTGTTCCGGTCACCTGAGAGTCATTAAGGCTGGATTAGGGCTAATTAATTAGGGTTAGTGAGTTTGAATGTAGGCCGTCCAGATGCGCGCCTAGTCAACTCCCGCGCGTGTGAGTTTGAATGCTGGCCTTAGGATCTGTTGACTTCTTCATTAATTCATTTAGTTTCATTTTTATTTTCATTTAAATACATTTGTTTTCTATATTTTATTTAAAATAGCAAAACTTATTCAAAAATTCTGAAATTTTTTATACAAACTTTTATTTAATTTCAGAAACCAAAAATATTTTTATTTTTATTTTTTGCATTGAAAAAATATTTTTAAATATTTAAAAGTTTATTTTTAATTAATTAATGAGAATTAATTAATTAAAAATACTTTTAGGTATTTAAAAATCACCAAAAAATTCATGAAACACTTTAAAACATTTAGAAACATTGTCCAACCCTCAAACCAAATTTCTTTTTTGATCTTGATGCATTTTGAGAATTTTCCATGGAATTAATTCATTTTCAAAGCATTATTTTGATCCAAACTTCCAAAAATCATTTCTGCCTAACCATTGAGAGTTGGACCTTGATTCTTTTTGCATTGCATTGTGTTTAGCATGTAGTTTGTGAGATTAAATTGGCATGATTTGATCTTTCATTTTCCATTTGTTTGACATTTTTCTTGTTAAGGAACCCTAAAACCCTAGAAAACTTAGGAAAATCATAACTTGAAATAGGTTAAGAGTTGGAACTTCTCCTTTAGGCAGTGAGTTAGTATAGGATTAGGGATCCTTTGAGTGCATTTTCAATTTTTTATCTTGATGTTTGCTTCTGATTCTGGTTTTTGTTTGGTGCTTTGATCATAAACCCTAATTTGGGCTTCCATATGCATCCATCCTGCATTTGCATTCATACTTTGACTTGCCATGACATTTTGTGCATCCATTTGATTCATTTGACATCTTAAGACATATTGAAAGCATGTTTGATCATTGCATCTTGCATTTGCCATTGTTGTATGCCATTTGCATTTCATAACTTTTCATGAATATTCATGGTTCTTAACTTGTTTCATTTGCATCCATAAGCTTGTATGATCATCACCATGCCTTGTTTCATGTTTGTATCATCCCATAACATCATTATCATCATGAATGTGCTTCTGGTTTTGATTTTCATCATGCCATTTCATCTCATTTTTCATTGCATTTCATTTCTTTCACTAACATTTCAGGTGGTAAGTTTTTTGAGAAGTGAATTTGCCTTCACTTCTCATAATCTCTTTTCATCTCTCTTATGCATCATTGCTGCATGTTATCTTGTTCTTTGGATTGAGCTTGCTCATTATTCTTCTTCTTACTTTCTTTCTTCAAGAGACTTGTCTTCTTAAATGAAGCAAGTTACTTTGCTTCTCCTGATCCTTTCATCTGCTTCCTGGTGGTTCTTCTGAAGTTAAACTTCACAAACCTTTAGGAACAACCAAGCATGACAATGATTAGGGTTTTGATTAGTCCCCCTCTTAGTTTTTACCTTTGTGTCTCTTTGAGTCTTCTTTTCTCACCTCATAATCAGGGACTAAACCCTAAAGGCTTTAAGGCTTTGTGATTAAGCTTATGCCTGCATCCTTCTATTAGGATGGAGTGTATAACTTTAATCCTAAGTGTTAAACCCTTAATGTGTTTAACTCCTTTAAATCAATTCACATAATAATCATCAAGACATCACACTTGTAACTTGGGCCTTGCATTAGGGTTCTAATTCTTCCTTAATTGGTTAAGAAGGACTAACCCTAGTGTTAATGGACAAGTCCCCCTCAAGTTGTCTTACAAACCTTAAAACTCACTTCATCATCATATCATTAAATAAAATCCACTTAATCAAAGGCTTGTTTTGTCATGGGTTTAATCCCTAATCATGGATTAAGTTGAGGAGCTTTCCTCAGCTTAAACATTCTCATCTATTATCCTTCTATTAGGATGGTGTAATGAGTCTGTTTAATCCTTGATTATGGATTAATCTCATTACTCAACACTAAACAAAAACCACAAAAACATCTAAATAATCACAAGTAGGTTAATGATCTTAATCCTACACCATGGTGATTAAGTGTGAGAAGCTGACTTCACACTTAAGGTATTCTCATTGCCCCTAATCAGAGGGATGATGTGATGAGTTTACTAACCCATTGGTTTAGGCTTAAGCTCATTAACTTATGACAAACTTCACAAAGCAATAAAAGATTGAAAACTCAAAAACAAACAATAATCGTCTCCTTCGGGATTCTTTTCTCATCTCATTCAGCTCATAAACGAGAACTTGCTTCTTCCGTCTAATGCAAGACAGTTTGCACCTGAGCCAGACAGGTCATACACTTGAGCATAGACAAGTAAGCAGTTCACAAGTCAATTCACCTTTCAGTCTCTTTGGGTCGAACTACGGTGTTCTGACTTCCTCATTGCACGAGAGGATACGTAGGCATAACTTAACAGTTATCGAACAAAAGTCCCTGTATTTTCCCCCTCTTCCAGCGTTATTCTTTTAGCCTCATGATCTTGGGCACTTCATTCTTGTTCTCACACTGACACTGTATATATCACACTTCACTTCTTTTTCACTGACACCTGTATATCCTTTCCCAGCTATTTTATACACAAATTTTACTGACACTACCCCTTTAAAACACAAATCTCTTAAGCGTGGATCCCGTCGAGTACGACGGACAATCTGGGTGCTAATACCTTCCCAGGTTGTAACCAACCCCCTTTCTCAGTCTCTCTGGTCCGCAACCGTCTTATCCATCTCTTTCTAGGTCTATGCAGCATTACCTTTCCTCCGGGATAAAAATGCCTAGCTGGCGACTCTTTTCATTCCCTGTGAGTTCACCCCTGTGTGTTCTCACATCCCCCTCTCGCCGACCGTTCGCGTCTGTACCTTTATTTGGGCCATTTCCCATTTATCGGGAGCGACAGCTTGGCGACTCTGCTGGGGACCCTTATATTGTAACCAGGGCTTCTGGTTCTTTTTGTGGGTTCCTCCTAGCGCTTGTTTGATTTGTGTTTACTGGGGTGTTATGTGCTATTTGTGCTTGTATTTATTTTTGCTTTATGTACAGTTGTTTTATTGCTTTCTTTATAGCTTTACATATATCATACTGTCATACTGTGCTGGATGGATCTGGTTTCGCTTTGGTGGGTGGGGTTCTACTGAGAGTTAAGGTCCTATACCTGGGACCTGAGTGACACCTAGGCTAGAGTGGTCCATGTTCTTTCCCATTCCATTTCGGTCTGGTGCGGGAATATGAAACACGGTTCAGATATGGGTTTCTTCTTGAGAACTCTGTGCTGCAGATTTCCTGTAGTACTAGGGCTATCTGGGAAGCCTGCTAAGTCTGGATGACCTTTAGTATTGACCTTCAGAAACTGAGGTGAATTAGAGGAGGATCTTTTATGGGTATTGTAAACACTGTGCCCCCGGGTTAGAAGTGTTTACACTTCTCATAACTGATCCAAGTCTGAGGATCCTTGTTTTAGAACATTACCTGTGAGGGGGTTGGGCTGTTTACAGGCTTGCAGGTACCCTTGACCTCAACATACCCTGTTACTTTGTTTTGATTAAGAATACTCCATGTTGGAACAGTTCTTGTGATTTTAACCCTGGACATGTGACTCTTTATTTGAGTCCCCCACCTTGGTTGCTGGACTTATGAACCTCCATCTGGATTTCTTGAACATATATGGACTCATATCAGAGCAGTTAATCAGATCCAGCTCGGTCACAAACCCTTGCATATCATTTGCATACATCCTCATTGCATCATTTTAACATGTGTTTATTTGTTTTTCAGGGTAT
Source organism: Lathyrus aphaca (assembly GCA_963966055.1). Classification (NCBI taxonomy): domain Eukaryota; kingdom Viridiplantae; phylum Streptophyta; class Magnoliopsida; order Fabales; family Fabaceae; genus Lathyrus; species Lathyrus aphaca. The sequence goes on along the minus strand of OZ014524.1, from coordinate 386,686,099 downwards.
CCATCCTATCATTTTGGCTTGGTTTTGACCCCTTCTTCAGCTTAGACCTATCTTCATCAGTATCTTGCTTCAGCTTCCAGCTACCTACTTCAGTCACCTGCATCACCAGTCTCAGTTTATCAGTGGCCTATCTTTAGTATTATTCTCAGCATCTGTCTCAGTAACATGGCACCTAAGAAGAGTAACATCTCCTATCATTTCTTTGAGCCTGAGTTGGCTAGCATCAGGAAGATTCAGACCCTGATTACTCCAGACCATATACCACTTTTCAGAGAACATTATGGAGGAATCCTTGATGAGGTTATGGATTTGGACCCTTCACATAGGAGCTTGATACATACTTGCCTGCAGTTCTATGATCCCCCTCTGAGGTGCTTCACCTTCCAGAATTTTCAGTTGGGACCCTTGTTGGAAGAATATTCATCATTGGTTGGTGTGCCTATCAGGGGTGGAATTCCCTTCAACCCTGAGATGGCTTTCCCTAGTAATGAGGAGATAGCAAAAGCATTATATCTGGAACCAGTTCTGATTGGGCAGAATTTGACAGCTAAAGCTGGAGTCTCTGGTTTTCATCTGGATTTCTTGATCTCTCAGGCTAGTCTGAAGGCCTCCTTGGGGGAATGGAAGGCAGTCTGTGCTCTGTTGGCCCTTAGCATATATGGGGTCATACTTTTTGCAGATGAGCCTAGGTTTGTTAGCAAGAATGCAATCCATCTTTTCATCCTGAGAAACCCAGTGCCCACCTTACTGGGAGATCTTTACTACTCTGTTCATCAAAGGAATGAAAAGCAAAGGGGAAGATTAGTAAGATGTTGTGCTCCTTTGTTCCATACTTGGCTGCTCAAGCATTTGCCAAAGACTGATGCATTCTTGAACCCTCACCAACAAAGAAATTGGGCTAGGAGGCTTGTTGCTCTAACCTCAGATGACATCAGGTGGTGCACTCAGAGCACCAAGGGCAGAGACATCATTACTAGTTGTGGGCAATTTCCCAATGTGCCTCTGATAGGAGTGAAGGGTTGCATCAACTACAACCCTCTGCTATTCAAAAGACAACTAGGCTATGCATTGGTCCACCCTCCTAGAGTACAGGATCTAGCTGAGACCCTTTATTGTGAGAACAAGCCTAATCTGGCTGTTGTCAGGCAGGCATCCTGGGCCTGGGACAATGTGCAGACTAAGGGGGTAACCATTCTTGGGAGATGCAATAATGTAGCCTCAGCTCAGTACTATGAGTGGTCTCATGCCAGAGCTCAAATTACTGGAATGCCTTTCACTATTGAAGATGTGCCTGGACCTTCCACAGCACCACCTCCAGCAACTGTCAGCTTAGAGGAGTTTGAGAAATTGAAAGAGAGAAATGAGAATCTGACTCAGGCTTTACAGAAGACACTCTAGGAGAGGAGTGATGGTCGCTTGGACATTGAAAGGCTAGAAAAGCTAAAGGTGGAGCATCTAGCCAAAATTGAGAAGTCAGAGGATTACATTAAGAAGTCTAGGGCTGGAGAACAGATCTTGAAGAATGCATGCAAAGAGGCCCAATTCCAGAGAGCTAGGACTGATTTGTATCTGAAGGAGAGTCAGGCTAGGTGGGTCAGGATCACCGAAGCCCGTACTCAGGAGGACAAAAGGACTCAGGATAAGATTGAACAGCTGGAAGCTAGTGCAAAAGAGCAGCAGGAAGCCCTGGCAGCAGCCCAGAGAGAGATCTCGGAATTGAAGATTAGAGCTGGTGTAAAGAGGTCAAAGGACCAGAGTCAACACAAGAAGTTAACTGCAGCTGTTACTACCAGGAATCTCCTTATCAGGAATCTTACAGAGTGTCCGGCTGATCCTGTGACTGAAGCACTTCTCAAGGAAGTTTAGGAGGATGAGTTTGGTCTTGGGGTTTGACTTTTGCGTGTTGTTGCTTTCTTTTCATGTATTTTTCTTTATGTTGTATTTTTGACCCCTCAGAGGGCATGTATTGTAAGAAACAAACTATGTATCATTTACTTTTTGTAATATATGTGTGGATTTGTTTATCTGAATTCTTCCAAAGCAACATCACAAGCATCTTCTTCAAGGGTCTGGAAAGGTCAAAACCAAGTGCCAAGCCGGATACCTTGGATACAAATAAGCATACTGCATTGCATACTAACCTTTTGTTTTGTTTTGTAGGGTTTTGTTTTATTATTACTAACTCTGTTGTGGCTTCAGGAACTATTGCTCGACGTCGAGGGTTTCCACTCAACCGTCCACACAGATATCCCACCCGCAACAATCTTCCGGGCATACAAATGGACCAAGTACAGCAGGACCTTACAGAGGTCAGGACTCAAATGGCCAACGAGAGGTTGGAAATGAGGAATCAGATGGCACAATTTATGGAGGTGATGAATAACATGGCTCAAAGCCAAGAGAGGTTAAGAGCACTGGTAGAGGGGAGGAATCAGGAAGACCCTCAGCCAGGGACTGCTGGGACAAGCAACAATGAGAGAGTTCAACCTCATGTCAATCCCCCAGTCTACGGACCCCACCAGCATCCAGAGATTAACATCCCTGTTAATGTGCAAGGGACTGCCACTGCAGGTAGAGTGCTGCAAGAAGACCCCCAGGAAGATCAGTTCACAGTGATGGGAGCTGGGGAAGAAGCCTATGACAGAAGGCTAGATGAGATTGCTGAGAAACTAAGATCCCTGGAGTCCCAGAATTCTTTGGGCTTTGATGTTATGGACATGGGCCTAGTGGACAGGGTCAGGATTCCCCACAAATTTAAACCACCATGCTTTGAGAAGTATAACGGGACTTCCTGTCCCCGGACCCATTTACAGTCTTTTCTGGGGAGGTTGAAGGCATATACCATGGACGAAAAGCTATGTATGTTTTATTTTGAAGATAGTTTAACAGGAGCTTCAAGGGAATGGTACTCTCATCTGACTAGGGCAACCATTAGATGCTGGAAGGACCTGGCAGAGGCCTTTATCAGACAGTATCAGTACAATTTGGATATGGCTCCCAACAGAACCCTCCTGATGGGAATGTCACAATCATCCAGGGAAAGCTTCCGGGAGTACGCTCAAAGGTGGAGACAGCTTGCTGCTGCTGTCCAGCCACCCATGTCAGAGAGGGAGATGGCTGATATGTTTATGAACACCCTCCAAGGAACATACATTGACAGGCTGGCTGCCTTTTCTTCCACTAGCTTTGCTGATGTAGTCATAGCCGGGGAAAGAATTGAGAGCCTATTAAAAATGGGTAAGATTTCTGACAACGGTGCTAGCTCATCCAGCAACCCAAGAAAGCCTTTTGTGGGCCCAAGAAGAACTGGTGAAACCAATACTATCCATACCAGCAGGGGCAGACCCCAATATGTTCATAGGTCTGTGGCAGCAGTCACCATTCCCGCTCCAATTCATCCTCAACCAGTTTATCAACCTCAGCAACAGAATTATCAGCAACAAACTCAGTATCCTCCTCAGAGAAATTATAACAACAACAACACCAGCAACAACAATCAGCAAAGACCATTTCAACAGAGACCTTCTCAGGCCAATAGGGTGATCGATCCGATCCCTATGCCCTATGCCACATTATTGCCACAACTCCTAAAACTCAACCTAGTTGAGCTAAGGACATTGGCACCTCCAGATCCTGCCAGTCTACCCAGAAATTATGACGCCAGCGCCAGATGTGCTTTTCACTCAAATGCACCTGGCCACAGTACAGAGAAGTGCAGAGCCTTGCACATGAAGGTACAAGACTTGGTAGACTCCAAAGCTCTGAACTTTGCACCACCACCAAATGTTAACAAGAACCCTATGCCACACCATGGTGGTCCCAGAATCAATGCTATCGAAGAAGACAAGCCGTCTTACTTGATAACCAGTGTGGGTCAGATTCGGACACCTTTGGTGGAGATTAAGGCTCAACTCCTCGAATGTCAAATGTTCCCGGGATGTGAGCTAGGGTGTGCTTATTGCAACATTTCGGTGAATGGTTGTGATAACTTGAGGAATGGCATAGATGGTCTCATCCAGAGTGGCCTGCTTCAAATCACAACATCAATACCTACCAATCCAGCAATCTCCTTAACATCAGTTCCAGAACCTCCTACAACTGCAACAACCATTGTTCCAAACAACTTTTCAGTTTCATCAACAAATGCTTCATCTGTTACGTCAACGGACCAAATATCAGCAAACAATCCTTCTACAACTTCAGCACCCCTTCATTCAGAATCTCCTACAACAACAGCACCCATCCTTCCAACAATGTCTCCTACAACATCAGCAACCAACAATGCAAGTGTTTCAACGGTTACAATTTATTATGATCCTGCCAATGATTCTGCCTACAACTCACAAAATGCCACTCCTACCAGAGCACCAGTCACAATATACTATGATCCACAGACTATCACAGTCCCTTCTGCAGCTGCCATCAGTCCAGTCACTGTCACAGTGCCTGGGCCAGTACCTTATGAAAGCAGTAATGCCATTCCTTGGCATTAAGGCTCTGATTTATACTGCGAGGGACAAAAGATCACTTTTGAATCATCAACTTCTTCACCACAAGTAGACAATGTGGGTGGAGGCGGAGGCTTCACTCGAAGCGGACGTCTCTTTGCCCCGCAAATTCAAAGACCCACTGCTGAAGCGGAAGCTGCTGCCAAGACAAAAGGGAAGAGCATGGTGCAAGAAGAACAGGTTGTTAGAGAAGCTTTGAAAACACCTTTTGATCAGGAAGTTGATGAATTCATGAGAATCATCAAGAAAAGTGATTACAAGATAGTGGACCAGCTTCATCAGACGCCTTCCAAGATCTCCATTCTATCATTGCTTATGTGCTCTGAGGCTCATCGGAACGCACTGCTCAAAGTCTTGCACGCAGCCTATGTGGTGGAAGAAGGAAGCGCTCAAGGCTGGGGCAAACTGTTGCCTGTGGAGAAGAAAGAGGATAGATTTGGGTTGGGTTACAAACCAACTCAACAAGATCAAGCAGAGGCTGCTAAGAAGCCCAACTTTGTTAGTGGGGGGATGCTCACCCCCGATGCTGTCAACAACTTGGAAGATGAGTCGGAAGATGAACGCAACCTGGAAAGCTGGATTCGTCCAAAGATCCCGGGGAGCCGTATCTCAAACTGGTCTTCCCAGGAAATTATAAGAGTTACTCCTGCAGAGTAATTATTATTTCCTGTATATTTTTAAGCATGCATCAAGTCTTGCATCTTGCCCAAGATGACAAGGCTCATTTTGTAATCGGGCCATCTGTAATTTTTGTGCAACAAGATTAATCAATGAAATATCAGACATCTTTTGCAAACGAGTCTTTTTCTTTTCCGCTCACTGTTTTTCCATTTTTCTTTTTGTACAAAAAAATAAATGGCAATGTTTTCAAAATGACAACTTTATTTCACTTTTCTAAACAAGATTAAAATCAATCACTAAAATGAACAAACTGAACCCTTGCAGAGAGTGCCTTCCAGACCGCACCGACAACAGCACGGCTATGACTTCGTATGACTCTGACAATCCGATCAATCAAGCTGATGAAGGGGTTGAAGAAAACTACGAGCTTCCTGAAGATCTAGCCAGATTGTTGAGACAAGAGGAGAAGGTTATCACTCCTCATCAGGAGGAGATTGAAACGGTTAATCTTGGTACAGATGAAGATATGAAAGAAGTAAAAATCGGGGCCTGCTTACAAGACTCAGTGAAGAGACAACTGATTGACCTGCTTCAGGAATATGTGGATGTGTTTGCTTGGTCTTATCAAGATATGCCAGGGTTGGACACCGATATCGTCATGCATAAGCTGCCTTTAAGGGAAGAATGCCCACCGGTCAAACAGAAGCTGCGCCGTACTCGCCCAGATATGGCAATGAAAATCAAAGAAGAGGTACAAAAGCAATGGGACGCCGGGTTCCTTGCTGTAGCTAGCTATCCACCGTGGGTTGCCAACATAGTACCTGTGCCTAAGAAAGACGACAAGGTAAGGATGTGTGTTGACTACCGGGACCTGAACAGAGCCAGCCCGAAAGATGATTTCCCATTACCTCACATTGATGTATTGGTTGATAATACGACTCAGTTCTCGGTATTCTCCTTCATGGACGGATTTTCAGGATACAATCAGATCAAAATGTCACTTGAAGACATGGAGAAGACAACCTTCATCACACCCTGGGGCACATTCTGTTACAAAGTGATGCCATTCGGACTGAAGAATGCTGGTGCAACATATCAACGGGCTATGGTAACATTATTCCACGATATGATCCATAAAGAAATCGAGTGTTATGTGGATGACATGATTGCCAAGTCCCCCACAGAAGAAGACCACCTGGTGAACCTGTTGAAGCTATTCAAGCGTCTGAGGAAGTACCAACTGAAGCTGAACCCCAACAAGTGCACATTCGGGGTGCGATCTGGTAAGCTGCTGGGTTTTATCGTAAGCGAGAGAGGGATTGAGGTGGACCCTGATAAAGTCAAAGCCATTCAAGAGATGCCTGCACCGAAGTCTGAAAAAGAAGTTTGAGGGTTTCTAGGTAGATTGAACTACATCTCAAGGTTCATATCTCACCTTACGGCAACCTGTGAACCCTTGTTTAAACTGTTAAGAAAAGAACAGACGGTCAGTTGGAATGAAGACTGCCAGAAGGCTTTTGACAAGACCAAAGAATACCTGCAAGAACCACCAATCCTTATGCCTCCAGTTGAAGGAAGACCTCTGATAATGTACTTGACAGTATTAGAAGAGTCAATGGGGTGTGTGCTGGGCCAGCATGACGAGTCTGGTCGAAAAGAGTATGCAATATACTACCTGAGCAAAAAGTTTACCGACTGTGAACAACGTTATTCACTGCTCGAGAAAACTTGCTGTGCTTTAGCGTGGGCTGCTCGCCGACTGAGACAGTATATGTTGACCCACACTACTTTATTGATCTCGAAGATGGACCCAGTCAAGTACATTTTCGAGAAGCCAGCTCTTACCGGACGGGTTGCAAGATGGCAGATGATTCTCACAGAATATGACATCCAGTACACCTCTCAGAAAGCCATCAAGGGCAGTGTACTATCTGAATATCTTGCTGAGCAACCTATTGATGACTACCAGCCTATGAGATTTGACTTCCCTGATGAAGACATCATGTTCATAAAAGCAAAGGATCATGAAGAGCCTATTCACACTGAAGGGCCTAACCCGGAGGAAGAATGAACTATGATGTTTGATGGGGCTGTTAATATGAATGGTCGTGGTGTTGGTGCAGTACTCATTACACCTAAGGGAGTTCACATGCCTTTCTCGGCAAAGCTCACCTTCAACTGCACTAACAACGAAGCTGAATATGAAGCTTGCATTATGGGTCTTGAGGAAGCCATTGACCTCAGGATCAAGACATTGACTGTATTCGGAGATTCAGCTCTGGTAGTTAATCAAACCAACGGCAAATGGTACACCCACCAGGATCATCTAATACCTTATAGGGATTATACAAGGAGGTTATTGACTTTCTTTACAACAGTCAAGCTTGAGTATATCCCTCGGGACGAGAATCAGTTTACAGATGCTCTGGCTACTATTTCATCCATGATCAAAGTTCAAGCTGCCAACTTTGTACCGCAGATTTCAGTGTCCAGACTTGATAGACCGACATATGTGTTCACAGCAGTTGTTGTTAAAGATGATAAGCCTTGGTTCCATGACATTAAGTGCTTCTTGGAGGATCAAACATACCCACCTGGGGCATCTTCCAATGATAAGAAGACTTTGAGAAGGCTTGCTGGTAGTTTCTTTCTAAACACCGATGGTTCCCTGTACAAGAGAAACTTTGATATGGTACTCCTCAGATGCGTTGATAGAACAGAAGCAGATTTGTTAATGCACGAGGTGCACGAAGGATCCTTTGGTACCCATGCTGGAGGGCATGCCATGGCTAAGAAATTGCTAAGATCAGGTTATTACTGGATCACAATGGATGCCGACTGTTGTGCCTATGCCAGAAAATGCCATAAATTCCAGATCTATGCGGATAAGGTGCATGTGCCTCCCAATCCTTTGAATATAATGTCTTCACCCTGGCCCTTTGCCATGTGGGGCATTGATATGATTGGCAAGATTGAGCCAACTGCTTCAAACGGCCACAGGTTCATCCTGGTCGCCATTGACTATTTTACCAAGTGGGTTGAAGCAGCCTCATATGCAAATGTTACAAGGCAAGTGGTAGCCAGATTTCTGAAGAGAGATATCATCTGTCGATACGGAGTTCCCGAGCGAATCATTATTGATAATGGTTCCAACTTAAACAACAAAATGATGGCTGAACTATGCCGGGACTTCAAGATCCAACATCACAATTCTTCTCCTTACAGGCCAAAGATGAACGGCGCTGTTGAGGCAGCTAACAAGAATATCAAGAAGATTGTGCAGAAGATAGTAGTCACCTACAAAGACTGGCATGAAATGCTACCATTTGCCTTGCATGGGTACCGCACGTCAATCAGAACATCCACTGGGGCAACACCGTATCAGCTTGTGTATGGTATGGAGGCAGTCCTACCTGTTGAAGTTGAATTACCCTCCTTGCGAGTACTGATGGATGTTAAGCTGAACGTAGCAGAATGGGTTCAGTCCCGATACGAGCAACTGAGTCTGATTGAAGAGAAAAGATTGGCTGCAATCTGTCATGGGCAGTTGTATCAGAAAAGAATGAAGAGAGCCTTCGATCAGAAAGTCAGGCACCGAGAGTACCAAGTGGGATATCTTGTGTTGAAAAGAATCTTCCCTCCTCATACAGACCACAGGGGCAAATGGACTCCAAATTATGAAGGACCATTCGTGGTAAAGAAAGTTTTCTCTGGTGGAGCACTGATGCTCAGTGCCATGGATGGCGAAGACTTCCCGTCCCCTGTGAATTCAGATGCAGTTAAAAAATACTTCGCATAAAAATGACCCGCTGGACATAAAAACAGAATGTAAGTCCAGGCAAAATAGGGCATCCCGGCGAGTCAAAAACAGAATAAAAGACTCGGGCAAAAATAAGGGAAAATAAACAAAAAAATGTATACCCGCTGAGTTGAAAAGCCGCATTGGACAGCTCAGGCAAAAATGGGTATCCCGATGGATTGAAAACCCGAAAGGGCGATCCATGCAAAATAAGGGAATAAGCGAACAATTGCATTCTGAATTCGTCTGTATCACTTGCAACTTGGTAAGCCTCTAAAGGATCAAGCTTCCGTCAGAATCAGCCTTCTTCAGAAAGCAAGACGAGAAGAACGTCAAAAGTCATACGAGTCATAGCAAGAGGAAGCTCCTTCAAAGCGTCGTCAACATTGCCAGCATTTTGTTTCTCAATTTGTAACAATCTCCTCATTTCAGGAGATATGTTTCTTTGACTGTATCTTGCCAATTCAGGGCACATGAATTAATAGAAACAGATTTTTCAGTCACATAATGTCTCGTATATTTTCATTTGCAAAAAAATGTCTGATATCTTAAAGGAAACTGATTGCATGAATACAGATGCTAAATCTTTAAAAAAAAAAAAAATAAGGAAAATAAAACACGTGCTTACAGGGAATATACTTACTCTCAGAAGTGTCTCACTCCTATGACGGAGCCCGGTAAAGGATGCCTCGGGATTACTTGTACGTTTCTCTGTCTTTGCAGGATTGCAGGTATTCAAAAGCGCAACACGGGGCATGAAAGCTTCACCCCAGCAAGCCGGCAAGTCAACACTCACTCAGTCTTAGCACTCAAGGTGTTTTCTCCCCAGCTGAGTTGCCACTTGCTGCTTCTCCCAGCCGAGTTGCCAATAATCCTTCCTCAGCTGAGCACAAAAGCCAGGAAATCATTTCCCCACAGAGTTTCAGCCTCTATCCAGAAGAGCAACGCACGAAGGAGTCACAACAGAGTGAAGAAAGCTTCTACAAACCCCCAGCTGGGTCCCTTATTACTGGAAAAGGTCTATCATTGACCCATTTCCCCAAGCAGAATCATTTCATCAGATCTACCAATGATCTCATCCCCAGCTGGGATGTTCACTTCAAGCAAGATCGACCAGAGATCTTCACAGCAATGGGATCCGAATCCCGGATTGGTATCCTTTTGCATAATCATGGCATTCGCATCATATTCACCTACAAAGCGTATCATTCCGTCTAATACGGAGCATTACGGCAAAAATCAAACATATAGCATAATCATAAGTCATGATCTGAATCAAACACTTGTGAATATTATCAACTCATCAACAATATGCAGAATCCCTCCCAAATTCCCCAGCAAAAGTAATTGCCTCACATTCATAAACATCAGTACATACTCCTTGTGACACTCGTCCGTGTCATGTCCCAGCAGAAAGCCAAAGACGTCCCCTTTGCACTCACAAATACTTGTATATATAACTTTCTTGACATTCATCCATGTCATTTTCCCAGCACAGTAACATAAACACTTCGTATACCAGATATTTGTTTATACTACACCTTTCTCTTTTTGGCACTCGCCTGTGTCATTCTCCCCAGCAGATTGAACACTCATCTATACATCACTCATACCTTCTACTCATACTTACACAGATACTCGTCCGTCTCTTGTATACATCATTTACATCCCTGCAGATTCGACACTCGTCCGTGTTCTTTGTTAACCAGTTGGTACTCGTCCGTATCATCATCTCAGAACATGCGTCAAGCGTTTGTTTCTACATGATACTCGTCCGTATCATAATCTTAAGGATGCTCGTCCGCATCTTTAATCCATACACTGCGTCAAACACTTGTGTCTTCTTGAATATAGATACTCGTCTATGTCTACTATTCCCCAGAAGAATTCTTTCAGATACAACACTCGTCCGTGTTCTCTGTTAACCAGTTGATACTCGTCCGTATCATCATCTCTGAACATGTGTCAGTACTTGTTTCTACCTGATACTCGTCCGTATCATAGTCTTAAGGATGCTCGTCTGCATCTTTAATCTATACACAATACCTATACCTTTTATTTCTTGGATGTAAACACTCGTCCGTGTTTACTTTTCCCCGGTAAAGCAATTTCTTTTTATCTGACATTCGTCCTATGTCATGATAAACCCTGAGAGCAGCCGTCCCCTGCTAGGTGGTCGTCCTCCACCTCTTGATGGTCGTCCTCCATCATGCTCATCCGATGGCCGTCCCCATCGTTGACTTCTATCCGACATTCGTCCTATGTCGTGATATTTAGCAGCCGTCCCCTGCTAGGTGGTCGTCCTCCACCTCTTGATGATCGTCCTTCATCATTTTATCCAATGGTCGTCCCCATTGTTGATTTTGGTTATCTGACATTCATCCTGTGTCATGATGAACCTTGAGAGCAGCCATCCCCTGCTAGGTGGTCGTCCTCCACCTCTTGATGGTCGTCCTCCATCATGCTCATCCGATGGCCGTCCCCATCGTTGACCTTTTATCCGGCATTCGTCCTATGTCGCGATATTTTCGGCAGCCGTACCCTGCTAGGTGGTCGTCCTCCACCTTAGATGACCGTCCCTCATCTTATCCCCAACAGAGCAGTCGTCCCCTGCTAGGTGATCGTCCTTCACCTTTGATGACCGTACCTCATCATCTGTTTATTTCATTTATTCTTTAACCCGATGGCCGTCCCCGTCGTGGTCCCTTTTCTTTTTAGCCCGATGGCCGTCCCCATCGTTGGTTACTTTGCTTTATGAACTTGATGGCCGTCCCCATCATTTTTCATTAATCCCCAGAGAATCTTGTAGCTTTACTTGATGGCCGTCCCCATCATAATTCCTTTTATCCCCAGCATGTCGGCCATCCCCGTCATTGCTTTACTTCCCGCACCTTTCCCAGCATGTCGGCCGTCCCCGTCATTGCTCTCTTCCAGCAGTCGTCCTCTGCTCGACGGTCGTCCTCCGTCGCCCGCATTTTATAATATACTTTATTTTTACAATCTATATCCCTTTTCTTCTTCATTCTGTAAGTGCAAATTTTGGACTGTCTTTGGTATTCAACCACAAGTTATCTTGTTTGCCTGATAAGCCGTCGCTTACATCCTACACAGCTAACTCATGTTTGAATAGGGGCAGCTGTAAACACCCCAAATTTTCCCTCACCCATTCACACCATGGCTTGTGATCATTTTCATATGCATAAACACAATCATAGCATCTCAATTTACATTTTTGATTCACTGCATTAGTTCTAAGTCATCTGCATCTAGGGTTTGTGATCTGAGCCATCCAAGAGCCATTTGAGCCACTCCAAAGGCCACCAATCACTTCAAAAGGGTCCATGTGTGTTCAAACATCATATTATATCCTCTCAAAGTCAAGAATGCCAAAGAATCACAAGAACTGGGATTGGTATGGAAGCAGAGCCAGGTTTAACTGCACAGATGACCTAGAATTAGGGTTTTGGTTTCAAAGGCCATGACTCAAAATTTTTTGGTCATTTTTGTTTCTATTGGTATCTATATGGTACAAGGATCATGCATATCAATTTTCATGAAGAAATTCCATGGGGAAGTCATCTGATCAAGAGTTGACTTTTCAAGCAAGTCAGTGCAAAATCAGGGCATCTGAGACCCCCAATGACCCAACCAAAGGGTGTTCTTCATCATTTTGATTGTATATGATCTTTATTTGATCATGGAAGATGTTGGAAGTTCACAAAATTGAGAAATTTCAAGTCTTTTGCAAAGTTGACTTTTTGGGCAAGTTTGACTTTTAATGAAAATGTCATTTTATGTAACTTTTTCAACCCTCACTTTTTGATTTAAGAAAGCTTCAAATGAAAACACTTTGGTCATGAAAGTTGTAGAATAGATCTTTCCCTTTTCAAAAAGTACAAGAACATGACCTAATTCATTTTGGATCAAAAGTTATGGCTCATCAAAGTTGGCAAAAATCACTAAAATTCAAGTTATGCACCAAATGGAAAAACTTGCAAATTCTTGTACCAAGGCAAGTTGTGACTTCAAATTGGTGTCTAACCTCTACACAAACATCACACAAGTCCTAAAAATCAGAATGCACCCAAAGAATCACATGTTTTATGGCCCATGGATCAAGTTTCTCTCATGAAAACCAAAGGCAAGGCAAGTTGCAAAAGTCATGATAACTTCTCATCCACTTGCTAGCTACTTTGCTGATCAACCCTAGCCTTTTCCCTCACCATGCTGCGCAGCACACTCCCCTTGTACTTGGCTAGAACATGACCCATGCTTCTCTTACACAAAAGTTGACAATTTGCAAAAGCAACCATACCTATCACAAAAGGACATGTCACATCTTCTGACCAATGAGCATTGTTTATACAAATCAATTGCAAGCCAAACCACACAAGAGGCCAGCCTGAAACCAGCCATAGCACCACATTCTCATTTTCACTCCATTGAGCAAAAGCATTCGAAACACACAACACAGCCCACAAACTCATAAACAAAATTCATAAACCTTCTCAACACCTCTCCCTGATCACAAAGCACCCTTCAAAGCAACCTGAAACTCAAAGAATCACAAACACGATTCTTACCTGAGCTTGAACAGAACTTGTTCAAACTTCCAAACCAGCCAACACAAACTCCTTCTAAGCATCAATATGTCATCAGGGGCCTAAAAGGAGTGGATTGCACAAAGGAAAGAGGTCAGAAAGTTGCAAACTGAAAAGCTTCAAACTCAGGTAGCTTCATGAACATTTTTTCCAGAAATGATTTTTTAAGTTCCTAAGTTGTTCTTCATGATTCACTGATCACTCTAATGTTGTTGGTTTTGAAAATGGTGAAGAGATGAGAGTTTAATCTTGTTCTGAAACTTTTTGCCCTAAAACTATTTTGATTCGATTCTCTCTGTTTAGGAATGATAAATGTTGTTTGAATGGGGGTTTTAATTCGTGATTGAGTGGGGAAGAGTTCTGGGCAATTAGATTTCGTTTTAGATGCGTGTGGAGAGAGTTTGAAATTTTGAGTGATCGGAGAAGATGACCGGAACACTGTTCCGGTCACCTGAGAGTCATTAAGGCTGGATTAGGGCTAATTAATTAGGGTTAGTGAGTTTGAATGTAGGTCGTCCAGATGCGCGCCTAGTCAACTCCCGCGCGTGTGAGTTTGAATGCTGGCCTTAGGATCTGTTGACTTCTTCATTAATTCATTTAGTTTCATTTTTATTTTCATTTAAATACATTTGTTTTCTATATTTTATTTAAAATAGCAAAACTTATTCAAAAATTCTGAAATTTTTTATACAAACTTTTATTTAATTTCAGAAACCAAAAATATTTTTATTTTTATTTTTTGCATTGAAAAAATATTTTTAAATATTTAAAAGTTTATTTTTAATTAATTAATGAGAATTAATTAATTAAAAATACTTTTAGGTATTTAAAAATCACCAAAAAATTCATGAAACACTTTAAAACATTTAGAAACATTGTCCAACCCTCAAACAAAATTTCTTTTTTGATCTTGATGCATTTTGAGAATTTTCCATGGAATTAATTCATTTTCAAAGCATTATTTTGATCCAAACTTCCAAAAATCATTTCTGCCTAACCATTGAGAGTTGGACCTTGATTCTTTTTGCATTGCATTGTGTTTAGCATGTAGTTTGTGAGATTAAATTGGCATGATTTGATCTTTCATTTTCCATTTGTTTGACATTTTTCTTGTTAAGGAACCCTAAAACCCTAGAAAACTTAGGAAAATCATAACTTGAAATAGGTTAAGAGTTGGAACTTCTCCTTTGGGCAGTGAGTTATTATAGGATTAGGGATCCTTTGAGTGCATTTTCAATTTTTTATCTTGATGTTTGCTTCTGATTCTGGTTTTTGTTTGGTGCTTTGATCATAAACCCTAATTTGGGCTTCCATATGCATCCATCCTGCATTTGCATTCATACTTTGACTTGCCATGACATTTTGTGCATCCATTTGATTCATTTGACATCTTAAGACATATTTAAAGCATGTTTGATCATTGCATCTTGCATTTGCCATTGTTGTATGCCATTTGCATTTCATAACTTTTCATGAATATTCATGGTTCTTAACTTGTTTCATTTGCATCCATAAGCTTGTATGATCATCACCATGCCTTGTTTCATGTTTGTATCATCCCATAACATCATTATCATCATGAATGTGCTTCTGGTTTTGATTTTCATCATGCCATTTCATCTCATTTTGCATTGCATTTCATTTCTTTCACTAACATTTCAGGTGGTAAGTTGTTTGAGAAGTGAATTTGCCTTCACTTCTCATAATCTCTTTTCATCTCTCTTATGCATCATTGCTGCATGTTATCTTGTGCTTTGGATTGAGCTTGATCATTCTTCTTCTTCTTACTTTCTTTCTTCAAGAGACTTGTCTTCTTAAATGAAGCAAGTTACTTTGCTTCTCCTGATCCTTTCATCTGCTTCCTGGTGGTTCTTCTGAAGTTAAACTTCACAAACCTTTAGGAACAACCAAGCATGACAATGATTAGGGTTTTGATTAGTCCCCCTCTTAGTTTTTACCTTTGTGTCTCTTTGAGTCTTCTTTTCTCACCTCATAATCAGGGACTAAACCCTAAAGGCTTTAAGGCTTTGTGATTAAGCTTATGCCTGCATCCTTCTATTAGGATGGAGTGTATAACTTTAATCCTAAGTGTTAAACCCTTAATGTGTTTAACTCCTTTAAATCAATTCACATAATAATCATCAAGACATCACACTTGTAACTTGGGCCTTGCATTAGGGTTCTAATTCTTCCTTAATTGGTTAAGAAGGACTAACCCTAGTGTTAATGGACAAGTCCCCCTCAAGTTGTCTTACAAACCTTAAAACTCACTTCATCATCATATCATTAAATAAAATCCACTTAATCAAAGGCTTGTTTTGTCATGGGTTTAATCCCTAATCATGGATTAAGTTGAGGAGCTTTCCTCAGCTTAAACATTCTCATCTATTATCCTTCTATTAGGATGGTGTAATGAGTCTGTTTAATCCTTGATTATGGCTTAATCTCATTACTCAACACTAAACAAAAACCACAAAAACATCTAAATAATCACAAGTAGGTTAATGATCTTAATCCTACACCATGGTGATTAAGTGTGAGAAGCTGACTTCACACTTAAGGTATTCTCATTGCCCCTAATCAGAGGGATGATGTGATGAGTTTACTAACCCATTGGTTTAGGCTTAAGCTCATTAACTTATGACAAACTTCACAAAGCAATAAAAGATTGAAAACTCAAAAACAAACAATAATTGTCTCCTTCGGGATTCTTTTCTCATCTCATTCAGCTCATAAACGAGAACTTGCTTCTTCCGTCTAATGCAAGACAGTTTGCACCTGAGCCAGACAGGTCATACACTTGAGCATAGACAAGTAAGCAGTTCACAAGTCAATTCACCTTTCAGTCTCTTTGGGTCGAACTACGGTGTTCTGACTTCCTCATTGCACGAGAGGATACGTAGGCATAACTTAACAGTTATCGAACAAAAGTCCCTGTATTTTCCCCCTCTTCCAGCGTTATTCTTTTAGCCTCATGATCTTGGGCACTTCATTCTTGTTCTCACACTGACACTGTATATATCACACTTCACTTCTTTTTCACTGACACCTGTATATCCTTTCCCAGCTATTTTATACACAAATTGCACTGACACTACCCCTTTAAAACATAAATCTCTTAAGCGTGGATCCCGTCGAGTACGACGGACAATCTGGGTGCTAATACCTTCCCAGGTTGTAACCAACCCCCTTTCTCAGTCTCTCTGGTCCGCAACCGTCTTATCCATCTCTTTCTAGGTCTATGCAGCATTACCTTTCCTCCGGGATAAAAATGCCTAGCTGGCGACTCTTTTCATTCCCTGTGAGTTCACCCCTGTGTGTTCTCACATCCCCCTCTCGCCGACCGTTCGCGTCTGTACCTTTATTTGGGCCATTTCCCATTTATCGGGAGCGATAGTGAGCGAAGGGGATCTTGAACGGTGTTTTCTGTTTCGTCGCGGGGACGGAGAGTTCGGCCTATTCTTTTTTGATCATTTTGGAGATGGTGATCGGCATCGTCGTCCTTTCCGGGGAGGGGAACAACGATCATCGTCCTGTAATCCTTGATGATTCTTGGTCAATACAGGCGAGCGACGTCTTCGTGGAGGTGATCGACCATGATTCTGGATAGAAGATTCATCATGGTAGCCTTTATCTTTCTTTCTTCGGGGATATGGGTTGAGCTGCCCCCGGTGCCTTTTAGGAGATCGAGACAATCGACGACCGGTTTCTTTGAGACGGGCTATCTTTGCACTGTGCGCTAGGAGCAAGAGGTGGGTTTGATTGAGTGTTTCAACCAGTGCGGCGAAGTCTGATCCGGCGGGCGTGGCCACGGAAGGTATGACTTCTGGTTGGCTCTCGAGAGGCTGGTCGCGCTCGGGAGATGCTGAAGCTTTCTTTCCGTCCTGGTGATCTTTGACGGTTTCTTCGGATGAGGGGGTGAAAAGGTTGCTCCCCCGTTGGGTAATGAGGATACCATCAGCAGTACGGGCTTCGCACGGAATGTCGTTAGCGATCATGGATCTTTTTGGATAGTAACTTTGGTTCTTGAGGTTCTTTGAGGAAGAAGAACGGGAAAGTTGGTTTCCCACAGACGGCTCCACCTGATCGTACCTGGAGATTAGGATCCGATGTGGCCGCGTCGAGCGTGGATGAGCACGGTTGATGATGGAGAGAAAAAGAGGTGTACCTGCAAAGGCACTCCAATGCTAAAGTCAGAAAGTGAGCAACGAGTGAGCAAGTACGAGATTTTGGGTCAAGATTTTAATACCTGACCCTCTCGTGTGAGAGGGTTTTTATATTGGTCCTGGTGGATGATGATTGGTCCATATATTTGGACTTGGATCACGGATTCTGTAGTAACCGGTAACGGTTAAGAACTAGCCGTTAGGGAAGGATTAGATCTGCTCGACTTATCCTTGGTCGGATAGCCTTAGCACCGAGCAAGGGGTCTATCGAGCAATTGATCCTCTGGATTCCGAGCATCATGGAGTCATTGGGCCGCGATATAGATAGGGCCTATTTCTAGAAATTGGGCCAGTCCGGAAAACTTCCCTTACAATCACCATGTGATACACACTCACTCAATTTTTAAAAGCTTAAGAGTGATCAACAATTTACAACTCAATAAAATAGTCCAGCTCTAACATCAACAAGATACAAGAGAAACTCACAATTAACAAACCCTAAAATCTCACTAAACAAAAATATATGTTCTACAAAATAATTAGGTTTTATCCCTTCTATATATAGCTATAATCAGGACTGGATCTTTGGCTTTAAAACGCAACAAATCTATTACACAAAATTTGTAGCTTATTCTCTAAGAAAATAGAACTTCAATCTAAAGTTTCCTAAAATGTCTTCATATTTAGAAAACAAAAAATCTTCAATCAAAAAAAGAATCTCCAATAATCATCAATCTAGGACTCTACCTAGGATCACAAAATATTCATAGAATATTTTGTAATTTGTAAATAAGTTAGCTGAGTTCAAATTGTCAATTGTCAGACAATATGTCGAAAAAGTTGTTAGGATATTGTGTTTAACATCTTGGTAAACATGTTATTCTTCATAATTTTTTTCATGTTAGAATATCTTGTTCAACATGTTGATGTCAGGTTTGTTTTGCCAAAGTTAATGTCAATCATAAAAACAGAGACTTAAGAATCTCCCACTTTGACAAGTTTTGGCTAAAACAACTAAATAACCTTTGCATACAAATAGTTAGCTGCAGAATACATAGGTTTGAAAATAAATCAAACACACAAAAAACAAAGTCAAAAGTAAAAGATGCAACAACTGTAAAACATATAGCCTCACACAAGAAACTTTCTTCAACAGCGAGTAGATAGTAACTCTCCCCCTCAACAACAACATGACTACCCCCTTCAACAATAACCAGTAGTCAGTGGTTAGTGTACACGTTGATTATGTTAGTGTAGTTATTGATTACTCCCCCTTTTTAGCCATAATATGACAAAGATAAGCAACTTAACCAAACACCCAATCATTAGCCCAAAGCGGAAACTTCTCTGGAGGTCGAGCAGGAGGATTCGTTGTATTTTGAGCAGATGGATCGCCCTGCTCGGAGGTTATCCCTGACGCAAGATGTCAGTGCCGTGATGCGGGTGCTTTCAATGGCCTCGATGCTTTCAATGACCAATTTTTCACTTGCTTGAAGGTTATCTCCCTGCACACTTGATCATCAGTATCTTCAAGCTTAACTTGAGATTCTTCAGATCTCCCTAGGAAATTATTGATCACAACATGAGAAAATGTCACAATATTTCCTTTAACATAAACCTTTCTGTAGTCCTTTCTCTTCATATCATCACATTCCTCAGGGATGTTTACAACAAATTCCTTGACTATTTGTTCATAAAAAGGACCAAGCTTGGTGACTGTCTTCCTTAACCCAACATTTTCAATGAGCTTTATCACCTCCTTACACTTAAGGTAATTCTTTCCAATCTCTCTTTCTAAAGCCACCCTTCTTTGAAATATATACTTTCATTTGTCCACATTTTCCACAACATGAATGATGTCCTGGACAGTAGTAAACTTCTTTTTGGAAGCATATTTTTTCACATGAATGATGTCCTGGACATTATTCTCAACATTGTAACCCGACTCAGTGTCATATCCGGCTTTCCTTTTCTTGGAGATGGTTACAACTTTGCTCCAGGGTTTTGTAGGACCAATAACAAATGTCTTTTTTGAGATCCTAGTATGAGTGTTGTCAGCAGCAACAATATTTCCATTTCTACTTTTGAGCCTCTTGGAAACACTAGGATGAAGACTCTTGGCAATGACCTCATTGTCAGAGGTATAGTCTTCAATATTGATAACTTGTTTCTGAATAGTATCAATAATCTTCTCGCCTTTTGCTTCAGCACCATCCCCAGATCCTTGACCCTTAGTAGAAAATTATTTTTCCATAGATGATGTTGTAACATCAGCTTCAATATCTTCCAACACAAATGCAGCCAGAGTGTGCAAATTTCTATTTGATCCTTCTTGCTCAGTCAAGTCAGCCCCAACCTCTTGGTCAACATTATTTTCAACCCCAGCCTCAAATTCGTCAGCTTTCTCAATTTTTGCCTCTGGTTCAGATTGAGGCATGATGGTTGTAGGAATAATTTGTGCAAGAGGTCTTGTAATCCCATGGATAACAAGATAACTTCCCTCTTGCAGGGTCATATCTATCATCTTTCTAATACTTTTATCTACATAAAATATTTCTTTATCTGACCTAGGGTTTGAAAAAGAATCATAAGTTTTAGATATAATATCTACAATAAGTTTCTTAGATCTTCTTACTGGCAGTTTGTCAAGCTTTGTCCCTTCAGGCACGTTGCAAGAAACCATAGACAACGAAGCAACATCCAACGCAATCTTCGCAGATTTTACCCTAGAATCTGATGAATATACATTACCGTTCTTGATTGAATCTTGTGAAGAATGTTGTTGATACATCTTGAGATTAGGAAAAAAAATTAACTCAACGAACTCTTTCTCTTGGGTGGATGATGAAGAATTTTAAGAAATAGGACACAATATTGAGATGGCGTGTGTAAGAGACATTTATGTGGGTTTAAAATGATTAACTTTGAAAAAATTTCTCTTGGGAACATACACAAACTTGAATAGTTTTCTCATACCAAATTAATTGCTATAAATTTTCTAACAAACAAATCCCTAGTTTGCCCCTCAATATCTCAACCTAATTTCTAGAAATATTGATGCCACTTAAGTTGTCACAGAAATATGTCATGACATCTTGTGTGACATTATACTCAATCAACATTTGCTTCATACAAATTAGTTGAGAGCATTTACTATCTATTGTTATGTACTCAACTTTAGCAGTAGAACGGGATACACATTTTTTCTCTTATTGTACCATGAACTTAAAGTGTTTCCCAGAAAGATACATTCTTCAGAGATACTCTTCTTCATAACACTTTTTACTTGATTGATGTGACTAGCATTCTCTAAGCCAAATGTCTTCACGGTACTCTTTGCATAATTTCCTTAACAAAGAAATATGTAGTCTTCCATTTTCATGACTTGGAGACCAAGAAAGTAAGTTAATTCACCCACCACACTCACCTCAAACACAGATTATATTTGTTGAACAAGATGTTAGAATATCTCAACTGACATCCCTCCAAATACAATATCATCCAAATAAATTTTAAGTTATCGTAAGTTTTCCATCCTTTTCTTTGACAAATGGAGTTTTATAAAAGCCACTAGGATTGAAGAATGTAGGGTCAACAAATCTATAAACCTCTTCATTCAAGTATCCATTTAGAAGGACATCCATTTGAAACAACTTGAATCTCAACATACATGCCACTCCAAGTAACAGTTTGATAGATTTCAATCTAGCTACAGGAGCAAATATTTTAGCAACTTCCATCACTCCAATTTGAGTGTATCCTTGAGAAACAAGTCTGGTATTCACACATTTTGCATCTAACTTGTTCTTATACACCCATCTTGTACCAATAACACTGGTCCTTTCAAGCCTTGGCACCATATCTCATACTTTATTCCTTTTGAACTACCCCAGTTCATATTGCATAACTTCGATCCATAACTCATCATTTAAGGCTCCCTTGAAGTTCTTAGGTTCAAATTTGGATACAAATAAAGCTTTAAACACAACTTCCTTAGTAATTACTCCATCATTTAGATATTCTATCATAAGCTTCTTAGGATGATCCTTTTGAATTCTTATGGAAAATCCTTTGTCAACTAGCTTAGTCTTTGCAGATTCAGTATTAGCACCTGAGTTTGCAACATCTTTAGGAATATCATTTATGGAAATAGATGTTACAGCATCCTCTCTGACATCAGCTTCAATAACAAAATTTATTGATTCCATCATAACTTTAATCATGGAGTATAATGCTTTATATACTCCTTCATTAAATTTCATATTGGGAACACCTCTAGCTGCTCCATTTGATAAGACTTTCTTCATCTCTTTCAGGTGTAAATCACCAAAATTCTGATGCCATAACTTCACTTCATCTTCTTTTGGCATCAAACATGTGGGGGAGATTTATTTCTTGAGGAGTCCATATGTACCAATTATTCTTAGATCTTACTCCATCATGATAACTTTGTTCTTCTCATTTGTTACTAGACATTCAGATTTAATAAAGTAAAATTTGAGACCTTGGTCACATATTCTACTAATACTAATCACATTTTTAGTCAGCCCTTTAACTAATAACACATCATCAAGACTGTGCAATCTAACATAATCCATGTTCTCAACACCCTTTATTTCACCTTTTGATCCATCTCCAAAAGTCACATAGTTGGTGGAATGTGATTTAATATCCATAAAAAATTTCTTGACTCCAGTCATGTGTCTAAAACAACCACTATCAAAATATCAGTCCTTTCTAGCAGAAGCTCTTAGAGAGGTGTGAGCTATGAGTGAAGTAGTTCTATTTTTGGGAATCCACATCTTCTTTGCTTTAGAAAGATTTTGTTTTCTTATGGGTTGTGTGGTAGGTTTGGGATATCCATGTAGTTTGTAGTAGTATGATTTTATGTGACCAAATCTACCACAATGATGACATTTCTAACCTTGGTTCTTGCTTTATGGATAATTCTTATGATGTCTTTTCAGATGTTGGGACATTTGATTCGACATCTTATGATCATGTCTTATTTTAGGTTGAGAAATCATGGTAGACCTTTTACCTTTCTTCTTTTTAGCTTGATTATCATAACTAAGACTTGTAACATCTGCAACAATCTTCCCAGTTTAAAGGATTTCATCCAGCACATAAGAACTACTATTAAGAATTCTTAAAGACTTAGTCATAGTGTCAATTTTTAAGTTATGCATACCACCTTCATCCTTTAGATCAGAGATGACAACTAGATTCTTCACTCTTTCAGCTTGAAGTTGAGTAATTACTTCCTATTGATCTAATCCCAATTGATACACTTCAGCACTTCTGAGGCATAACTCTTTGTATGACTCAATAAGTTCATCAAAAGTAAGCTCTTCGCCTTTTGATTCTTCATCAGAATCATAAGTTCCATTAAAGGTAGTGACATGTTTGGAGGACTCTCCTTCACTTGAAGAATCATCTTCTGACCATGATACAGATAAGATTTTCTTTTGCTTCTCAAGATGAGTAGGACACTAAGCTCTTATGTGTCCAAATCCATCACATGCATAACATTGGATTTCTTTGTCTTGGTTAGTATTCTCTTCAGTTTTAGGCCTTCTTCCAAAAAAAATCTTTTTGTTGATGTCGAGGGACTTGTTTTTGACATTTGATCTTGACTTCCAGTCTATCTTCTCCATCACCTGTTTGTCTTGTTTTCCAAGTAACACAATATCTTTAGATAAACCTTCATATGTAAATTCACTAAACACAATGACAAGATGAGCACATAATAGAATTGCAGAAAGTAAATAACACATAGTCAATTGTTAACCCAGTTTGGTGTACAACAACACCTACGTCTGAGGGCTACCAAGTCAGAAAGTAAATTCACTAAACAATATTAGTTTAAAGTAAACAACCTCTAGTTTAATCTTCACACCTAATCACTTCCCATGCTTAATTTCTACCTAATACTCACCTAGGTATGAGACCCTTCTCACTTTCTGTACAATCATCACGTGATACACACTCACTATATGCTTAAAATCTTAAGAGTGATCAAAAACTTACAACTCAATAAAATAGTCCAACTCTAGTATCAACTAGATATAAGAGAGGCTCACAATCAACAAACCCTAAAATATCACTAAACAACAATATATGTTCTACAAAACAATTAGGCTTGATCCATCCTATATATAATTATAATCATGACTAAATCTTGGGCTTCAAAACTTAACAAATCTCTTGCACAAAATATGCAACTTATTCTCCAAGAAAATAGAACTTCGATCTAAAGTTTCCTAAAATGTCTCCATATTTTGAAAACAGAAAATCTTCAATCACAAAAAGAATCTCTAATAATCTTCAATCTCAGATGCCACCTAGGATCACATAATATTCATAGAATATTCTATAATTTGTAAATAAGCTAGTTGAGTTCAAACTGTCAACTGACAAACAAGATGTCGAATAAGCTGTTAGGACATCGTGTTCAACATCTTGGTAAACATGTTATTCTTCATAATTTTCTTCATGTTAGAACATCATGTTCAACATATTGTTGTCAAGTTTGTTTTACCAAAATTAATGTCAATTATAAAAATAGAGACTTAACAAAATCAAATAATTCAAAGTGTGATTGTAAAATAAAAAGAACATATGTTCTTCCATATGCTTGTATCATTGTCTAGAAGATTTATCTCAACACATATAATATGTATGGACAAGGTAAATAATCACTAAAAAAGGCATCAGTTTAATGATGATGGTATCTTCAAAGATGATAAATCAAATATATAAATTTTGTAAGTGTGAGAGCTAATTCAGAAAGATTTAAGAAAATTGATTACAATATAAAGTTACATCCAAGAGGAAATGTGTTAGATAGAAAAAATGCATTAGATAGCTTATCTAGAAGCCACTGAGATGACATCACCTAGCTTATCTAGAACCCACTGAGATGACATCACCTACGGAATTGGTATAAACAAAAGGTGATCTAAAGAAGGCCAAATAAACTCCTACTGATGGTTCCACCAAGCCCTCATCATCATTCTATGAGTATGTTACTCCATACATTTGAATACTCCGCTTTCAAAATTTTCATCACAATTTTAAATATATGTTAGCTGTTAATCAAGAATTATTTTGTATCCTTATTACGAATAATTTACTTAACTAGAATAAAAGGATATTCATTATGAATTATAATTATACATTAAGAATTTTAATTACCGTGAGACTAAAATATCAAGATAGAATTTTGACATGGTATCAGAAGGTTCAATCAAATTAAACCTATAAAAATCATGTTATCTTTGATTTGTTCAATGACATCCCATTGGTCGCTCTTGAAATTGTATTTGTTTCTTCCATTCGTTGTCATTTCATTTCAAAACCTTGATTGTATTAGGAAAAACTCAAGTCACTCATTAGTTAAAGATATAGTCCACAAAGGGTTTATATAAAGTGTCACCTCTCACCTTACAAGCCAGGTTTGTAAGGATAATTTAGGTCAAACTCTAATATGGTATCAAAGTCTATCGATTTGGGCCACCCACCATTTATATATGCGCACCAAAACCAAAAAAGTGTTGGCACAAAGGGGTTGTGTTGTACCTCGAAAAATACGATCCTCGCGATGGACGCAGAAAGAACAACAGAGTTGCTACCTAATTCTATTTATTCTAATTAAAGAAAAGGAAGATATAGATATAACCTAAAATAGGATAAGAAATGGTCAATGAAACCAAATTCTAAGTTCGGGAGTCAGTTATACAAGAGGAAGATATTAGCACCCCTCATGTCCGTTGTACTCAACGGGAACCTCTTAGTCTAACTATGCGATTAAATGTTGATTATGTTTTTGTCTTCTAAATGGTTTACTAAAAAGTTTGTTCTAAGGGAAATGCATATTATTACTATTGTTATTTGTGATGGAGAAATTTTTTATTTATTATTGTGCTCATGAAGGATTAAAATCTTTGTGTCTACGTATTCCCTTGTGCAATGGGAAAGTTAGAGCTTCGTAGTTCATGCGACTAAGGTTTGTGTTTTTTAATGAACAATTGTTTGAAAACACTTTCTAACAGCTAAGCATTGGCTTATTTACTCACGATAGGAGGCTGAAGTGTTAGCTTGTTTGCGAGATATAAAGAGCTTAAACAATGTTCGTTTAGAGAAAAGTGTTTGACCTTTGTTAAGGTGTTTTAAAACGAAAGGGAGAATGAACTACAACGCGTGGGGCAATCCCATGAATGATTTCATTCAAGAACTATGTGGAGTGCTAGACTCCAGAATCTAGCTCCTTCGTTGGTTAATTATGAAAAAAGTTTGTATTTGTTAGATATGTTTTAAGTTGTATTTGAAAGAAAAAGACAAGTCGTCATCTTTAAGGGAGATATCTCGCCTATTTCACCACAAACAGTTAAGGGAGAAAATTGAAAGGGAAGAAGCTTCGAACTTGGATATATGATCAACAAGTGATTGACACATTCTTCCTTGAGAGAAATTGTTTGATAAAATTGATTTATTTGTGTTTGTGGGAATAGGAGAAATATCTTTCCTATGGAGATGAATCATGTCTCCTTTGTTTGAAGAAATTGAATTCTTTAAGTGTTTTGAATATGAAAGAGCGAATGGATCACGTCCCGTGGGCTGGCCTCAGGAATGATCCACTCAAAAACCAGTGGAATGCTAGACTCCAGAATTCAGTTCTTTCGTTATTTAATTTGTATGATTTTAGGTATTTTAGGAACAAGAGGGCGAATAAACCACAACTTGAAGGCTAGCCTCAAGAATGATTTATTCAAGAACTATGTGGAGTTCTAGACTCCAGAATTCAGTTCCTCTGTTATTTGATACGTGAATTAAGTATTTGCATTTGTTTTTGATGATTTAGGGTTTATAATTTTAGAAACGATGGAGTAAATGAAACAAAACTCGAAGGTTAGCCTCAAGAGTGGTTCATTAAAGAACTCGAGGAATGCTAGATTCTTGAGTTCAGTTCCTCGTTAATTAATGGTGATGCGTAAAGTCGTGCAGATGGCGATCATAAAAATGACCGACTTACGTGTATGTACAAAATGTGTAGAAATGTTTACTTGGCGTTGGACCAAGAAAATAAATTATCTTTTGAAACGATTATTCTTAAGGTGCGTGCATTCATATTTTAATTAGCAATTAATAGTTGTAAACACGTGAACAACCATACAAGTGAGCAAGACATATATTATCGACATTCAACCGAATAGAAATGGGCAACGATCATCAAGCATGTACCATATAAATCATATGAGCGAAATCGAGCAAAAAATAAAATAAAATAATAATTAACTAGATAAATTAAAAGAAATATTTAATAAAATTAATTAATAAATTGTCTAGACAAATTAAATAAAATAATTGATTTACATGAATTATTTTTTAGTTTTTTTAGAATTTATAAGAAATAATAAACAAAACAATAAACAAAAATATAAAGAAGTAAAATAATAAAAAAATTAAAAAAAAATGGGTTGGATTATGAAATGAAGAAACAGGGTGTATGTAGAAATTCGGACGCAGACCCACAAAAGTAAAGCCCAACGCAGCTATGGTGCACATAGTAAACCCTAGTCAACCAAAGTTGACTGGCGGAACAGATCTGGTCATTGGATCTGACTAGGTCAACAAAGTTGACTCATCCAAGGGTTAGAGGCTGAGGTGCACGGTAAGCAAAGCAAGGTGAAGCGTGGAAAAGCAAGTCAAGATTAGTGAGACTTGTCACTGTTTGGGAAAGACAACGACCACAGCAAATTGACATGCAACAGAAACCGAAACAAAATAATAAAAACGCAAATTAAATCTCCTTCTCACTATGAACGCTTCTCTCTCTCAACTAAAGTTCTTGTTTCTTTTCCTATCTCTCTCTCTCTCTATTTGTAAAAAATTTACCATTTATCGATCGGATCTTTGCCGAACACTGAAGAAGAAAAAAAAACAACGGCGGTCATGATGAAGATCCGCAGTGACGCGTATGAAGAATTATGATGGTTTACAAGGATGCCGCGGTGGCGCTACCGCCGTGAAACCCTCGGCAAAAAACGGTAAAACCCTTTCTTAAACAAAACACAAACTCTCCGACTCACTTCAACATACCGGAAACCTCAAATTTCCAACCCAAAATGCTGCAAACCAAACCTATAATCTAAACCCTAAAAAAAATATTAAACCCCACATGGAAAAGGATTTATGCAATTAACGCATGGTTTACGAAGATGTCCATAGAAACAAAGATTTCCAATGATAAAAAAAGGGTAAGTGAGGATACCTGACCGAAGTATTTCCGGTGATGTTTTCCGGCGACCGATAATGAGCCTAGGTAAACGCCTCCCTTCTTCTTGTCTCCTTCTACTCTTTTCTTCTTTTGTTGTTGTTGTTGTAGTTAGAATTTTCTTGCTCTGTATTTTTTTTGTGGATTTTTCGGTTGCCTCTGATAAAGGTTTTTTAGGGTTTTTTCTTGGTGTTTATTCATGAAATCATCCCCTTTAAATAGTGAAAATTAGGGTTTGTAATTTTGAATCTTTTGAAGACTTGTTGAAGAAGTGTGTGACATCTGTTGTTTTGTTTGATACTCATGTTAAGCCTCTTTCGATTGTAGGATTTTGTTGTTATTTTAGTCTGAAGAAATCTGAATATGGCATCATGTTTATGCATATTTTTGTTCAAAGATACTTTTTTGCCATAACTGTGTAAAAAAGCCTTGTATTGACTTTGCATTGACCCTTCCTCTATTGTTGTGATATGCAGCGACTGGTATCATTTCCTGCAGGCTCTTTATATCAGTTTTTGGGGAAAGTCTGAAGTTGCAGCAGGGTCTTGATACAGAGGGTCATTTTTGCTTGTGTATAAGAATACACGCTCCTTGGCTTGTTGTGTATTGATAAGTTCCTTTTGCTTTCTATCTTTTGCAGGTTCCTGTGATATCTCTGATGCACATCTTGTCTTGATGATGCAGGTTCTTGGGAGGGGGGTCTCTCAAGTGAAGGGTTGGCCAAGGAGCATGGTTTAACATGGAAATTCCCTTTCTAAGAAGATGGCGTGATGATGTGAAACAAAGAGCTTAGGGCCTGATTGCTTCTTTTAGAACATGATCAAAGTTTGGACAAATTTATGTGTAACATATGAATTTTGGTTGTATGTCTTCTTTCAAGAATTTAGAAAGAAAGGCTTTTAATTTTTTGACTTGTAAGCTTTTTATAAATATTTGAGGGCCATGGTAATATACTTCTCATGTAATCGAAATAATTTGAAGTTCTACATATTTGTACAGTATTAGCACTTTGAAGCTTAATCCATTGAGCTCTTCTCTTATAAGACTTGCAATTTTATACCAAATAATCCTAAAATGAAATTTGAACCATCTTTAATTTAAGCTTGAAAACCTTGGACTCTTTTGTTAGCAAAATAGTAGCCATACTTGGACTTGATCATAGCACCAAAATTGAGGCCGTTTTGAAATCATCTCCAGGCTACTCTTCATTTCCTTTGTCATATGGATTAAACTTGACCAATTAAAATATCCATTCAATTGAAATAATTCAAAGGCCATTAATTAAGGACAAAGTCTTAAACCACCAATTCAAATGGATCTTGTGATTTTTAGAACTCGCATCTTGCATCAAATGAATCTTTTCTTCATGTTTTGAAATTAAATTTAGTGAACTTATCAACTTACTTCTTGATTCACTCTCTTGAATCAACACAACACTTGAATTCGGTTGATTGGCATGCCTTTTGATCATTTGTGACTTAGAACTAGAAACCAACATAGCTGGGAAATGGAACTAGAACTTGAAAATGCCTTAGAAATAAACTTGGAATTGAATTTTGGAAATAGGATTTGAAATTGAATTGAGATGGAAAATATAAATGGAAATAGAAACTTAAAAATGAATTAAAAATCAGAAATAAGAATTGAAATTAAATTTAGAAATTTAAAACTTAAAAAAAGGAAAAGAAATTAAAATTAAATAAATAAAAACTTGAAGAAATAAGCAATGAATCCAAAAGGGGAAACCATGGTCGTACAACTTATGGGGACAAACTTCTGAAATCTGCTGCAAATCCCAAAATGCTCTAAAATGCACCAAGTATGTAAATGATGAGATGATTGCATGGTGCGAAATGTTAGGGGTAAAATTTGGGGTATGACATGTTGCATTGGGAATACTCAAGTCCCGCATTAGTTAAAGATAGAGTACACATGATTTATACAGAGGGGCACCCCTCACCTTACAACTTAGTTTTGTAAGGATGAGTTAGGTCAAACTCAAATATAGTATCAGAGCATATCGATTTGAGTCACCCACCATTTAAATATATACCCAACAAGCCCAAAACATTGTTGAACGCATATAGGGTGTATTGGGAAATACCCAAGTCCTACATTGGTTAAAGATATAGTCAACAAATGATTTATATATAGTGGCACCACTCACCTAACAAGTCGGTTTTGTAAGGGTGATTTAGCCCAAATTGTGATTGTCATTGATGTAGTTGTTGTTGTTGTTTTGTGTCATCTCTTGATTTTTTCTTGGTGATTCTTGATTTGAAGGATTGAGATCGTGATTTTGGGTTGTTTGTCATTCGGGATTCTGAGTACTTAGTTCATTTTCTTCTCTTTATTTCGTCTTAGATCGTGATTCAATGTTTAATTACGATTGTTTTTTTATTATGAACGTTATTTTGTGTTTGATTGTAATCGATTTTGATTTGAGATCGTGATTCTTCATCATTATTGTTGATTTCATATTGGCTTTTGTATTTTTTGTGGTTCTTCTTTTCTTGTGACGCTTGATTTCTTTTGTGGCATTCAATCAATTTTGCAATGTTTTGTTTTTTAAAAAATCAAAAACAAAATTTGCATCTTGCATGTGAGGGAATTTATTTTATTATGTGATAAAAGAGGTTTTAGTGCCACTTATACCATTACTTCGAAACATCAGAAAAGTTGTTTTTTGTGTTTGTTTTATCGGTAAGAATTATTCAACTTGGGAGTTTCAATTTAAAAATTAAGTCAAAGGAAAAGGATTATGGAGTCGCATACTTATTATGTCATTGGAACCCATAGATAAAGTTACATTAGATGAGTGGAAACACAAAACTTCTCAAATAATCACTTGGATCCTTAGTACTATTAATCCTTAATTGATCAATAATTTACGCTCATTTTCAACTTCTCAAGAAATTTGGAACTATTTGAAGCATATTTACAAGCAAGAAAATGAAGACAGGCATTTTTCAATTTGACTGGAGATAGACAACTACAAACAAGGTAATTTATCTATTAAAGAATATTATTCTAATTTTAGAATCTATGCACATAACACATTTCTCTTATTCACGTTGATGTTTCTAGGACTTCTCTCACAGTTGTCCAAGATATCAACAAGTAGTCGAGATCAATTTCTTATGGCACTTTTCCTAGAATTTGAAGTTGTCAAAAGTGATTTACTTAATAGAGATCTTGCTCCTCTTTGGATATATGTACTGGAGAAATTTTAAGGGAGGAACAACATCTCATTACTCAATGA
The DNA here is from genome assembly GCA_963966055.1 of Lathyrus aphaca. NCBI lineage: Eukaryota > Viridiplantae > Streptophyta > Magnoliopsida > Fabales > Fabaceae > Lathyrus > Lathyrus aphaca. The sequence continues at coordinate 386,654,866 of OZ014524.1, read as the reverse complement.
GCCATTCTTGGACTTGAGACTTCACACACAAGAGGGGGTGAATTGTGTGGTTCATAAAAAAAAATGATTTTGAAAATTTTTGGGAAGTAAAATAAGAGTTTAAAAAAATTTTAGATAATTAGCAGCAGAAATAATAATTTGCAGAAAATAAATAGTTGAAAAATTAAGAGATAAGGGAAAAATATGAACTCCATGATGTATAGAGGTTCTGTCAAACAAGAAAATGACCTACTCCTCTCCCCAAAAATTGATCTTAAGAGTATCCAAGAAATGTTGAGATCTTTTAGTGGGAAAGACTCATAAACTCCTGTATACAAGGAAATATGGTTGACCTCCAACCAAATAATACAAAACTTAGGAATATAGCAGTTTGAGTCTTCTCTTCCATACGAGAGATTAAAGCGGTTAGTCTTCTTTTCACACGGTAGATTGAAGCGGTTAGTCTTCTCTCCACAAATAAGAATCTTGAAGCGTTTAGTCTTCACGCTTATTAAACCTTGCAAGCTTTTACTATGGGCTAAGCTTATAAACCTTAAATACTGGTTTTAACGGGGTAACTAATAACCTATGAGATCATCCAATCTTTTACCAGAGGCTAAGCTTTAATCTAATTTTGGTTTTATATAAGGCTTACCAAGAATCTATGTGATTTTAATACGAGCTAATCTTGAACCTAAACTAGGGTTTGATCACAAAATCCTCAAACTAAGACTCTTAACGAATTTAGATTCTAACCCAAACAAAATTCCCTAGATGGGTAATATTCAACAAAGGTATAAAACAAACCCTTGGTGAATTTTATAATTTTACCATTCCAAAATTACAGAATATCCTCACTCACAAAAGGATTTTTCTCACAAAAGCACTATGGCTAAATTGTTAGTGAGAGAAAGTAAAAAAACAGTTTAGAGAGAGAGATAGGGAGATTTGTGTCAAAACACAATTTTGGATGAATTGAAATGAGGTAGGGATCTCTATTTATAGGGTACACACATTAATAAACCATCACCTTTTATGGAGAAATAATTGCTATATTGTAATTTGAATTTGTAATAATATATTTGTAAATACCCATAGGGAGAGACAGGAAGATGTCGCCCCGCATCATTTTCCCAAAGAAGGAGAACATAGACAGGTAAAGTGTCTTGGTCCTAAGTGGTGCCCTGAAATAATTTAAAGAATAACCCATGTCTCCCTAGGAAATAGGGACTAACATGCCACACTCCCTTTTACTAAGCAGTTACTATGACTGAGGAGCCCTAAAATCCATACCTATAAGCCCCTATAAATATCCCAACCATATGGTTGAGGAATCAATTTCATATTCACATAAAACACCCCTAAAATAGACTTTCTCACCATCACGATCTTACTCTAACACCACAAAAATACTGAATCCTCTAGTTATCCTTACTAGTGAAAGGTTGTTACACGTCTGTAGTTTTTATAGCGAGTACAGTGGCACTCACCGTGGGTCTCTTGCAAAATTAAGTTGGGACACACAATTCATTATCACCACCAGTTTCACTGTTTTCTCTAAAAAGTTCCCAAGAAATATCCAAGCATCATAGTCAACATTGTTGCAATGCAAAAAAAAACGGTGAAAAATAGATAGAATAGTCACCACTGATACGTTATTTATCCTGAAGAGGAAAGGAAACTATTGAATAAAACCTAAGGGAAAGGAAAGACGAGGTCACCACAACTAAGTCTAGGCTTGGGATTCGATTACACGAAGATAAGGTATTAGCACCCTTCGTGTCCATCGTACTCGATGGGATCCACACTTGTTGTTCTTCTCAAAGGGTGTAGTCAATTGAAGCTTCATCTGCTAATTGGAAGGAATGAAGGAGAAACAGAGAGAAACAAAGGGGTGAAAGAAAGAAGTTGACTCGAGAGGATATCACATCCCAGCCTACGTATCTCATCGAGAATGAGAATCGGAGTCGACGCAGTTCTAACCAGAACATGGAAGTTTGCTTGCCAATACATCGTGTCTCGTGCCTATGTATCTCATAATGAAATGAGAATCAGAGCTGTCGTAGTTCAACTTACTATGGGTTACCTTGTTTGTTTGTGTTTTTTAAGTTGATTGAGCCAATATTCGCGTTCTAGCAGTTAGGTGTTGTCGCTTACTGAATCGAGTCTTACACGTATACCTGTTTGCGGTAGAACGAACTTGACATGTCGTATCATCTACAAGAGAGTGAGATAAGAAGAGAAAAATTGAATGTTTTGTTTATTTCTTTTAAGATAAGTGTTTTCATTGATTTTGTTTATTGTATGCATAGTGCTAAAGACTATGACATAGGAGCGAATACTTCACAATTTTCCCCAAGATGGGACATATACAGTATCCTAGAAGTAGATGGAAGCCCTCATCCTTCATTTACCATTTGCTTAAGGATCGTGGCACACCATACACATTTTATTTATTAAGTATTTTTACTTTTTCATTTGAGAGAGAGAGAGAGAGAGAGAAAAGAAGGACTCAAAGTTTGAAAAGAAAAACTTAAAGGAGACTAATGTTATCCTAATGTTATCATGTAATGTTATTATTATAATTAGGTTTTAAAAGGGAATGATCTAACTAAGTTAGAATTCAAGATACTATCCTAATCTCTATCCTAATCCAAACTAAATCAAAGACTAAGTTGTAATAGGTACCTAACATCTATCTTACTTCAAACTTAATTGGGAATTAAGTTGAAATAAGTGTTTCCTAAGAGAGCAAGCAAAAGAGAAATAAAACAAGAGATGGGATGAAAAGGAATTGTAAAAGTAAACACCAAGTCAGAGAGACTTATCTCACACATAAGTTTAACCAATAGGATTGAAAGTTTAGGAAAACAAGCTCAACTAACTAGATAGTCGAAAGTTTATGAAAAACTATGTCCTAAAACTAATGCAAATGCCCTACAATGGCTCTAGATGCAACACCAATCAAAAAACAAAGTGAAATAGGTTCTAAGAGGTTATAATACTATATAGGTCAGTATCTAAACCAAGTTTAATCATATATGTGTCAAATTCCTAAGAAAGATCAAACAATTTCAAACTAAGTCTCAAACTAGGACCCAATCAAAGTTATTCACAAACTATGCACAATTGACCTTTAAGGGTCACATGAATTGAATTAGTCATACATATGAGATGAGGTCAGTAGTTTACATCATGAAAAAATGTGTTTTAGGTATTCATAAATGAAAATGACGTTCATTCCAAGTCACATTCAAAAGCTTGGACAAAATTACACAAAGAAGTGTCGCTTAAGATGCAACGATCATTCAAAGTAGTAGGATGCACAAACAAGTATGAGATGAACATACAAGTGACATGGATCAGAACTTAAAACATGTATTAAAGATATTAGAATTACCCTAAATTGTCTTATAATCTCCATGTTAAGGCATCATTAAGAATCATACAAGTCTATGTACAAGTAGTTCGCTTAAGATGCAACAAACATGATTGATCAAACAAGGCACAAGTAATCATGAAAGTATTCATGTGGAATGTTATAGGTCAGAAATGAATGCATATTTAGATGTTTAATAATTACCTATAATTGTCATTAAAGTTCTATGTTGATGCACATATAGAAGTCAAAACAAACAATGCACAAAACAAGTTTCAAACATTTCCTAAGGACTTATGACTTGCAAGTCAAGTAAGAAGTGGAAGACACAAAGAATATCCATGTATAAGAATCCAAGGCAGTATGTAAATACCCAATATTATTCATGTTTAAGTCCCTTAAGGGTTACACAATGATGGTATGTAAATGACCTCAAAAGGGGTCACCAAAATGCACAAGTGAGCAAGTTCAAAGTAGTTCAAAAAGTCATATCAAAAGAAATGGACAAATGACCTATAAAACTCAATCAAGAGTCACTACCTCATACTCGAGCAAGTATACTCAAGTAAATACAATTAAAACATCTTTTAAGCTCCATAAACTTGTCACTATCAAGTAATATCTAAGACTAGCACACAAAAGGTCAAAGCTTAACCTACTTTCAATATATGAACTTGGAAAGCATCAAGCATGAACACAAAGTGAAAATATTTATTCAAGTGAACATTCATGCACCTAGGGCAGTAGCAAACATATCTCAAAACAACACATTTTACTCAACAAGAATTGATAAGTGAAAGGCATGTGAATTCAATTAAGGGGCACCATAATTTAAGACTTATGCAATTTCAAACTTATGCAACAAGTAGCATCATCCAAAGGAAAACAATACAGCCTATAATGCATCTATAAAGCCTAAATTTCATGTCATCACAAGTTCAAATCCATGACCTCTAATAGATTTCATAAATGCAATCCTAAACCCTAGCAAGCAACCACATAATTGACAAGTTTAGACATACCACAATGCTTCATCAAGAATGCACATTGCACATGATCAAGCCTCCATGTTTAGGCATAAATATGGTGATTAAAATGTAGTATAACATGTGTCTAGGTATAACAAGAATGGTACATGAAGTCAAGTTTATAAGGTTCACAAAGATGGACCTAGTTTGAGCATAATTCAAAAGGCATTGTGTATATTCCAAGACTCCTAAGGCAAAGCTTCAACCATGAAAATAATATGGAAATTTCAAAAAAATTGAAGGAAAGTCAGAAGCTACTTAGCATCAAAAGTATTGGACATGAAAGTGCTCATAAGGATCAAAAGAAAGTCATAAAACATTTCATGTCATAAAGTTCAACCTTTTTTCATTTCTTTCAAAGATTTATTTCAAAAACATACCAAATATCATAAGATAAACACCAAATGAATATTCAAGTAATCCACATCCAATTAACTAATCAAATGCAAAAAATCAATATCAAACTATGTCAATAAACTTACTTTTGAAAGCCATGAATCAAACTAGGCATTTTTACATAAGCATGAATAAAAAAATCACAAAACATTCAAGATAATGAAAAATCACCAGCAAAAATTATTAAAACCAAATAAGGTGTAAAGGAGCACCTTTGAATTAATTCATGATTTTTAGAAGCTTTTAACTATTTTTAAAATGCAAAAAGTTTGAAGGAAAATAATGGGAAAACAAAAAAAAAACAATGAAAGATACAAGGATGTCACGAAAGCAAACAAAACGTTCAGAAGCATATGGGCCACTAAATTGGGGGTGTAGATAGCACTTTTGGCCCAAACCCAACACTAATTCACTCAGCAAACAAAAAAGAGATTCATGTGAGGGGGGGAGGTTCATTAATGTGTTGGCACGCTGAGGTGGGAGAGCTCAATGTGCCTCAGGTGGGAGGGCTCAATGTGCAATCTATTCTACATGATCTTAGTTGCATACAATGGCTATAATGATACTCAAAGTTTGAGATTCTTACCTAGTCAGAACTGTGATCTAAACTTCAAAAAACCCTACAGAGCTTCTTGCACACCTTCTAATCAACTGCTATTGGCAAGATAAATGCCAAGAGAGCCTTGAAACCTCTTAAAAATGAAGTTGATGATGAAGATGGTAAAAAATGTATCTTGCACTATGGTGGATCCAGAGGAAGTTCAATGCATACAGAAGAATCCTTTCAGCTCTATGATGAAGCTGGTTAAGGAATTTTGATGAAACACTCACTCTATAAGGAGTTTCGAAGAGAGAGGTTTTGAGATAAAAAATGGAATTTTGAGGATTGTGATGCAATGAGCTCTAAGTGTTTCTATTGAGGGTGGTTAGAGGCTTATATGAGGTGGGTTAAGAGTTAACCATGATTAAGACGTAGTTTGAACTAAGGTTAATGGTTGTTTAAGAGGGATAAAAAAGGGAAAGGAATGTATGAGTGTGTTCTTGCGTGCATGGCATGTATGGAGGTTATGATGGACTTCATTTGATGCGTGGTGGATGATTTTGGAACTGATTTTAATTGAAACTTGCTTACAAAGTTTTTATTTTGATTTTAAACATTAGTGGAAAAGTGAGAGAGGATGCATGAACTTGTAATTCTATGTTTGGTTATTTTTGGTAAAATGACAAATATGGTATATGATATGCGCATGAGATGTGTTTGTGGAGGAAAAATCTTATTTCATATCATTTTGGGATGGATTATACTCTTGAAGAAAAGACTCGAGTTGGTGACTATAAGGAGTTATATCTTGATGATCACTTGATGTATGGTCATGTTTTTGAGCTCTTTGAAGAGATAAAGTTTGACACAACACTTTTCAAGTTTGTGCCATGATCATTTGAATTCCAAAAATGGGTAAAAAGTTGGCACAAAGTTTGATTCAAACGTTCACTTTGAAACTTAGAAAAATGTCAAGTTAAACCAATTTTTTACATCTTTTGATTCAATATTTAAGTGATCATAAATTTTGATTCTTGGATCCAATGGCCTTATTCTTTACATGGTTGGAAAGGTGGAAATTTTTCTACAGTTTTCATATTTGCTGATTGATCAAATGGAGCTTGTATCATGATGAAATTTGGCTTTGAAATTGGATGAATGAACCATAAAAGAAATTTCCTAAAAAGGAAAGTTTTTATTATAGGTCATTTCCTTTTTGGGAAACTTTTTAAATAAGTCTTTATTTTTTATTCTTTTAATATTTCTTGATCAAATTCTATCAAAAAATCATATTTGACATGCTAGGAACAATTTTGACCTCAAAAAATCATGAGTTGACTTTTGGTCCAATCAGTTGATTCTTGATGACTTGATCAATTGAAATCCTTCTGAATAAAATCAATGGCTAGTATTGCATCCATGAATACTTAGGAAGATACGAAAGACCATGGAATCATGTTTTGGCCCAAGAATCAGAAATAAATTGATCTTAGGCAAAACCCTAATTTTTGTTCAGATGGAGGAGGAGGGTTGACCAGATCAAAACCCTAATTTCAATGGGGATGAGTGAGGATTATTTAATCCAAGATGCCATGTGTATCAAGATGATAGTGAGGCTTCCAATTAATTGCTCATGGATGTGTGACCTCCTTTGTCAAGAAAAACCCTAAATTGGAGGCTTCATAAGGAAAGATTGACCATCTTCCATTTATTGCCAATTTTAAATCATTTGAGGATGTAAGATGTCTTAAGCACAAGAATATTTCATGACTTGAATGAACTTATTTTTTTCCTTTTGAAGGATGATCCCATGCCTTGGGGGACCAATGATGCATGTAAGATAGTTTATGACCTAAATGCAAATGAATGAAGCATAAGCCATTTGTTGGTGGTAATAAATATGAGGGAAAATTTTAGGGTGTTACAGGTGTCCTTATTCAATCATTGTGGTGTTGAATGGATGAGAGCAACGACTTTCAGATGTTTAAGGTAATGAGAGATTGAATACCTAAATAAACCGAAAAATTTGCGCTCTATGGGTGTTGCTCCCCAGACGTTCGTCTCGGTGCAAACGCGAACCGACGGCGATGTTGGAGGTTGAGGTTGAATAGAGTCTCCAGCTAGGCATTTTTATCCCGAAGGAAAGGTAATGCTGCATAAACCTGGAAAGAAGTGGATACGACGGATGCGAACCAAAGAAACTGAGAAAGGGGGTTGGTTACGACATGGGAAGGTATTAGCAACCAGATCGTCAGTCGTACTCGACGAGATCCACGCTTACTTGATTGTGCTTAAAAGGGGATAGTGTGTGTGCTAAACTGTGCAAAACAAACTAGGGGAAAAAGATGTATAAAGTGTCAGTGCAAAAAGAAGTATGAATTCAAATTAGGGTTTTGCAAAGAAAAGTTGGAAGATGGAGAGGGGGGAGAGAAAGAGACTTTTGTTCGATAACCGTTAAGTTATACCTATGTATCCTCTCGTTCAATGAGGAAGTCAGAACATCGTAGTTCGACTCAAAGAGACTTAGATGATTTTGTTGTGAACTGCTTACTTGCATATGCTCAAGTGTTTGACTCGTCTGGCTCGAGTGCTAACTGTCTTGCATTAGACGGAAGACGCAAGTTCTCGTTTTCAGAGTGAATGTGATGAGAAAAGAATCCCAGAGGAGACGTTTATTGTTAGTTTTTGTGTTTTGAGTTTTTTATTGTTTTTGGTGTTTTGCATGGGGAAATGAGCTTAAGCCTTAATCAAGGGTTTGTAAACTCATTATATCACCCCTGATTAGGGATAATGAGTCTACTTGTGATGAAAATCTCAAATTAATTACCCCAATGATGCAGGATTAAAATCATTAACCTACTTGTGATTATTAAGTGTTTTTGGATTTTTGTTTTGTGTTAAGTAATGAGTTTAATCTCTAATCAGGGATTAGTGAACTCATTACACCATCCTAAGAGAAGGATGATAGATGAGGACACTTAAGATGAGGAAGATACCTCAACTTTATCCATGGTTAGGGACTAAATTCATTGTATAACAAGCCTTTATTAAAGTGAATTTTAATTAAAGGTGAGATGAGGAAGTGTTTTTTATGTTTGCAAGACTTTAGCATGAGGGGGACTTGTCCATTGAACACTAGGGTTAGTCCCTCTGAACCACCAAGCAGAGATGTAACCCTAATATAAGGCCCAATTACAAGCTTAAGTCTTAATGATTATTAGGTGTTTTTGATTGAAGGTGAAAACAATTTAAAGGTTTAGCACTAAGGATCAAAGTTATACACTCCATCCTAAGATAAGGATACAGGCATAACCCTAATTCAGAGTCCCAAAACTTTAATTGTTTAGCCTTGATTATGAGATGAGAGAGAGAGACTCAAGGAGACTCAAAAGGTAAAAACTAGGGGGGGACTATGTACAACCCTAAAGTTATCATGCTTGGATGTTCCTATGGTTTGTGAGGCATCAAGAGAAATCTTCAAGTTGGCCACCAAAGGAGGAGAAGCAGATGAAAATAGAGGGAGAGAGATGGGTTAGGTTACTTACTTCATGAAGAAGTTCAGTAACCTAGGAACAAGAGATAACACAAGTGAATGAGATTCACTTCAAACAAAAACAAAGTGCTTAAAAATAAAGATAGAAAGAGAGGTTGGATGTGGATGCACATCCACATCCTGATTAACTTACCAAATGCACCTGAAATGGTTAGTTCGAACTCAAGACATGTACAAATTCAAAAGCATAAGCAAATCAAGTGATAAAAAATTGAAATTGCATCCAAGGGAACCCTAAGCACTCATGAAATCACCATCCAAAGGGGGAGGTCTCAAGCTTAACCAAGTTCAAATTATGGTCATCCTAAAATTTGCTGAGGTTTTGGATACTTCTCAAAGGGAAAATGCACATTAATTTGAAAATTCAAGATAAAAATTAGACAAAAATAGTATTAGAAACTAGAGGTTAATTATGAAAGAAAGCAAAAAGAATCAAATGCAAACTCATCTTGGTTTGAAAGTTATGAATTTTTGAAGTTAAAGTTGAAAAATAGGAATTTTAGAAACCCTAATTCAAAGAAAATTGGCAAAGTTTGATCAAAACAAAAAATAAATTTGTGAGATGAGTTTAAAAATGTTTCTAAATGTTTAAGAAACCTCTCTGAATTATTTTGTGATTTTTAGACACTTTAAAGTATTTTTAATTAATTAAATGAATTAATTAATTAAAATATACACTTAAAATATTTAAAAATGAAAATTTTAATGAAAAAATAAAAATAAATTTTTTTTTGGTTTCTGAAAATTAATTCAAGTGATGGTAAAAAATTTTAGAATTTGTTTAATGATTTTTACTATTTTAAATAAATAAAACAAAAGAAATGAAATAAAATAAAAATAAAATGAAAAGTATGCAAAATGGAAGGCTGAGATCAAAGGGGGGATCAACGTGCCAGATTCAAAGTCACATTGACTTGGGGTATGAAAGATCAAAGGCCCACACTCAAATGGAAAACGCGCGTAGGATCTGAGGGCTAGGATTCAATCTGAGTTAATTAATTATATTTATTTTAATTAATCAAAATTAAAACTAATGACAAATTTGAACCATCCGTTGCTAACCCTAATCAAGATCCTAAGGCCACAAATGAATCTGGGCTGCTAAACCCTAAATTAACCTAATCACTTTCAGGTGACCGGAGACAAGCTCCGATCATCTTCTCTGGCGAGACAAAATCCCAGAATCCACTACAAGCTTCTAATCTCTAATTTTCTTGCCCAGAAACACTCTCCTAACATCATACAACTCTAATCAACAATCAAAATTCATTTATCATGCATCATCAAGCTGAATCGAAGCAATAAAGTTCTAGGTCAAATATTTTAGAACATCATGAAATCCTCATTTCTAACCTATTTTCAATTATAATCATATCAGTGTGATCAGGGAAGCATGTAGATTCATTCTAGAACTTAAAATCATGCTTCTGGAAAAAAAATTCACGAGGTTACCTGAGATGGAGTTCTTTGAAATGGAGCTTTCATGGCCTCCCCTTTGTGCAATCCAGTCCCCTTTGACCTCCTAAGGCTATTGGCAAGCTTTAATGAAGCTTAGAGTGGCTGGTTTGTGTGTTTCAGTTCTAAGTTTGCAGAAATCGTGTTTTGGCTTGAGGGTGTTTCAGGCTATGGTGATGGGTGGGAATTGTTCTTGAGGTTATATGGAGTTGATTGGTGAAATAATTTCTGGATTTGAGTGGTTAGATTGAGAGATTCAAACACCTAAAGTTTGGGAGCAATTTCTTGATTCTGAAGTTGTGTGTTGTTTTAGGCCATGAAGGGTGTCCATTTATAGTGCTTAGGGCTTGAATAAATAATTGTTATTGGCCATAAGAGTTGTTGTGGCACTGTGGGATTGGTATGGCTTGAAATGCAAACATGTCAACATATGTGTACTTGAGGTATGGGCTGGTGCAACATAGATTTCTGTGGTTAGATCTCTTCAGCATGCTTCATGGAGAGCCCTTGGATCAATAGAAGTGTGTTGTGATGCTTGGATGAAGAGATTTCAATGTTTATGCATATTGGCCATTTTGAGATTTCTTGTGAATCAAGCCATGAAATCCTTGAATTCTTGGGCCAATTCTGATGTTTTGAAGTTGTATTGACATTTTGTGAAGTGTTTGTGCACATTAGAGGTCACTTGGAAGCTTGAAATGCCAATATGCAAAAATCCCTCTTTGACATGAACATGAAATTACAAGAAATTTCCCAACTTTGCAAGGCCATAACTTGAGTTCTAGGAAGAGTTAGAATGATTTCTTGTACTTTTTGAAAATGGGAGGATCCAATCTACAACTTTCATGTTTGAATAAATTGCATTTGAGACCTTTTTGATCAAGAAAGAGGAGGTTGAAAATCTTTCCCAAAATAGAAAGTTTACATTACAAGTCATTTCCATTTTTGGCAAGTTTTGGCTTTGTTCATTTTTCTTCAACTTTGTGAACTTCCAAGCATTCCAATGATCAAATAAAGACCATATGACTTCAAAATGATGATGATGACCCTTTGGTACCCTTGTTGGGGGCCTCAGATGCCCAAAATCTGACTTTTCTTGCTCAGGAAGTTACCACTTGATCAGATGACTTCCACATTGAATTTTTCCATGAAATTTGATACACATGCTCCTTATATCATATATGGACCAATAGCAACAATAATGACCAAAAATTTTGGGTGCAAGGCCTCTAAAACCAAAACCCTAATTTTAGGTCATCTGTGCAGGAGCCTCAGCTTAGCTTCCATACCTCTGCAGTGTCTGGAGATTTCTTAACTTCAATGGACCCATGGGGGCACAAGATGATCATAGAACTCTCATGAACCCTCTTGGCATGCTTTAAGACCTTTTATATTGCTCAGATTGCTTCTAAGATTCATCTGATCATAAACCCTAGCTATGCAGTTATGCAGTGAAATGTTAAGGATAATTTATGTATTGTGGAATGTGTTGATAGGCTATGAAATGATGATAATCATAAGTCAAGATGATAAAAGAGAGAGGGAAAATTTGGGGTCTTTACAGCTGCCCCTATTCAAGCATGAGTTAGTTGTGCAGGATGTAAGCGCCAGGCTTAACAAACGAACAAGATAACTTGTGGTTGAATACGAAGACAATCCAAAATTTGCGCTCACTGGGGAGAAAAAGATAAAGGGATATAAATTGTAATAGACAGCATAGACTGAATATCAAATGGTAGCGACGGAGGACGACCATCGAGCAGAGGACGATTGCTGGGGATAAAAACGGTAAGAAACGCATTGACGGGGACGACCATCATGATGGGGAATAAAGAATCCGCGATGGGGACGGCCATCGGGTAAAGAAAGGTGACTTTAATGGGGATTTAAAAGCAATAACAGGGACGGCCGTCAAGCTGAAGAATAAAGAAACCGCGATGGGGACGTCCATCGGGTGAATAGTAAATAAATGATGTGGGACGGTCATCAAAAGGTGAAGGATGATCACCGAGCAGGGTACGACTGCTGAGAGTTATCGCGACATAGAACGAATGTCGTATAGAAAGATCGATGATGGGAACATCCATCGGATGAATGATGAGGTATGGTCATCAAAAGGTGAAGGACGATCACCGAGCAGGGTACGGCTGCTGAGAGTTATCGCGACATAGGGCGAATGTCGGATAAAAAGATCGACGATAGGGGACGGCCATCGGATAATCATGATGAGGGACAGTCACCAAAGTAAATGATGAGGGACGATCATCAAAGTAAATGATGAGGTACGATCATCAAAAGGTGAAGGACGATCACCTAGCAGGGAACGACAGCTCTGTTGGGGATTATCTCGACATAGGACGAATGCCGGATAAAAAAGATCGACGATGGGACGGCCATCAGATAACATGATGAGGTACGGCTATAAAAAATGTGAAGGACAGTCACCTAAAAGATATCTCGACACAGGACGAATGTCGGATAGAAAGTTGTTTTGATGGTGACTTCTGGGGAGAGATAAACACGGACGAGTGTTTAAGCCCTAAAAATAAGATGATATAAGAATTTTTTGACAGTGTGTATAGATTAAAGATACGGGCGAGCATCTTTAGGATTACAATACGGACGAGTATCGATAGGAACAAGCAATGACCGTGTTTAAGGAGTGATAATACGGACGAATATCAAATATTTTGAACAAGGAACACGGATGAGTGTTGATCTGCTGGGGAGATGCATAAGATATGAACGAATATCAAAGAATTGTGAGTAGGATACGGACAATTATCAGAAGGATTGTATATAAGTGTGTTCAAGTATTTGTATTGAGAGTGCAAAAGGACATTTTGGATTTTATCTGTAGGGGATAAGTTTTTGTGTATTGCTGGAGGAGTGATTTTGGTATTTGCAGGAGACTCGCTCAAACCTGACTTATGATCATGCAAATGTTTGATTTTTGTCGTAATGCTCCGTATTAGACGGAATGCTACGCCCTGTTTGGGGAAAAATGATGTGAATGCTATGATTATGCAAATGAGAGAAATGAGATCTGTGATCTGAAATCTATTGGCGATCTGTGGGGAGAAAGGATCACTGCACGGTCTTTTTTGAGAACTCTGGGGAAAGAACTCAGTGGGGAGCCAATGGATGAGAAGATCCGGAAATTTGTTGGGGAAAAGTGATTTAGGCATCGCATTGGAAATCCTGCTTGGGGGAGAGAAAACTTCTTGGAAGTAATCCGTCGGAGGATTAGCTTTGCGGGGGATACTCTGAGGGGATAAAAAGCTCTGTGGGGCAATACTCTCGTCAAGTAGTCTTTCTGATGATGCGTCTGTCGACTTGGCTGGGGATATAGTGCCTGATATGCCCCATGTTGTGAAAGGTTGTCCGCCTTGAGTACCTGCAACTTGTTAAACAAAGGAAACGCACAAGTGCCCTGAGGTATCCTTAACCAGATTCCGTCATAGGAGTTAGGTTTGCTTAAGATCACATATCTCCTGCAAGCATTTATTAAAAATGGCTTATATGTTTTCATGCAAATGTTGTATTACGAACTTTGGACATTTTGCAAACAAAACAAAGGGGTACAAAATAAAGTGTGAATGAAAATTTTATTGATTTGTGTGCCCTGAATAGGCGAGTATAGCGAGGAAGCTAATCCCTGAAATGAGGAGATTGCTACAAAATTGAGAAAAATAAAAAGTCCTATTTGGCACTGCTGAAGTTGATGCTCTAATCTTCCTTTGCTATGACCGGTATGACCTGAACGCTCTTCTTATCTTGCCTTCTGAAGAAAGGTGATTTTGACTGACGCTTTGTCCTTTCGAAGCTTGCCGAGTTATGTGAGTGGTACAGACGAATTCAGAATGCAGTTGTTCGCTTATTCCCTGATTTTGCGTGGATCGCCCTTTCGGGTTTTCAATCCACCGGGATACCCATTTTTTTCCTGAGCTGTCCGGTGTGGCTTTTAAACTCAGTGTGTGTACATTTTTTTTTCAATTATTCCCTTATTTTTGCCCGAGTCTTTTATTCTGTTTTTGACTCGCCGGGATGCCCTATTTTTTCTTGGACTTACATTCTGTTTTTATGTCCAACGGGTCATTTATGCGAAGTATTTTTTAACTGCATCTGAATTCACAGGAGATAGGAGTTTTTCGCCATCCATGGTTGCGAGCATCAGCGCTCCGCCTGAGAAGACTTTAGTTATCACAAAGGGACCTTCATAGTTTGGCGTCCATTTGCCCCTATGGTCTGTATGAGGAGGAAAGAGTCTTTTCAGTACAAGCTTTCCCACTTGATATACCCGAGGTCTAAATTTTTGATCGAAGGCTTTCTTCATCCGTTTCTGATTGGCTGCTAATCTCTTTTCTTCAATTAGGCTTAGTTGGTTATAACGGGATCAGACCCATTCTACTTCGTCCAGTTTTACATCCATCATTACCCGCAAGGAGGGTAATTCAACTTCAACGGGTAGGACTGCTTCCATACCATACACAAGCTGATTGGGTGTTGCCCCGGTAGATGTTCTGATGGAAGTTCGGTACCCATGCAAGGCGAATGGTAACATTTCATGCCAGTCATTGTATGTGACTACCATCTTTTACACAATCTTCTTAATGTTCTTGTTAGCTGCCTCGACAGTGCCATTCATCTTTAGCCTGTAAGGATAAGAGTTGTGATGTTGGATCTTGAAATCCCGGCATAGCTCTATCATCATCTTGTTGTTAAGGTTTGAACCATTATCAGTAATGATTCGTTCGGGAACTCCATACCGACAAATGATATCCCTTTTCAGAAAACGGGCTACCACTTGGCGAGTGACATTTGCATATGAAGCTGCTTCAACCCATTTGGTGAAGTAATCAATGGCTACTAGGATGAATCTGTGACCATTTGAAGCAGTTGGCTCGATCTTTCCAATCATATCAATGCCCCACATGGCGAAGGGCCAGGGTAAAGATAATATATTCAAAGGATTGGGAGGCACATGCACTTTGTCTGCGTAGATCTGGCATTTATGGCACTTTTTGGCATAGGCACAACAGTCTGCATCCATTGTTATCCAATAGTAACCTGATCTCAATAATTTCTTCGCCATTGCATGTCCTCCAGCATGGGTACCGAAAGAACCTTCATGTACTTCGTGCATTAGTAGGTTTGTTTCCTTCTTGTCAACACATCTGAGCAAGACCATGTCGAATTTTCGCTTGTATAAGGAGCCATCAGTATTGAGGAAGAAACTGTCGGCTAGCCTCCTCAATGTCTTCTTATCATTGGACGATGCCCCAGGTGGGTATGTCTGAGTCTCCAAGAAGCATTTGATGTCGTGGAACCAAGGTTTGTTGTAAGTAATAGTGTCCACAGAGAATACATACGCCGGTCGGTCCAGTCTTGATACTAAAATATGAGGTACATAGTTAGCCGTCTGTACTTTGATCATAGATGAAATAGTTGCCAAGGCATTCGCAAACTGATTCTCATCTCGAGGGATGTATTCGAGCTTGACTATTGTGAAGAAAGTCAACAATCTTCTCGTATGGTTGTAACACGGTGGGAGAACTGACTTTAGTTATGTTGCGGATAGCAAGAGTCGCCACCGACTTTTATTTTATCCAAAGGAAAGGCATAAAAGAACAGGAAAGACCTTTTAAAAGATTTTTGGGTTCGGGGGGTAGGTTATGTAAAGGGAAGGTGTTAGCACCCTTTAAATCCATGGTTATCCATGGGCTCTTAGTTACTTAGATCACTTTAAAATGTTTTTGAAATGTGAAGTGTGTGAATAGAAATTCTCTTAAGTATTTTATAATGATCCATGTACGGATGTATATAAAACCTTTGTTTTGAAAATTTGTTTGAAATGTATGAAGTGTTTGAAATGTTTTGAAGAGTGAGCAAGTATATAAGAGGAACCTACCCTAAGTTTAAGTATTTTCTGTTCTTGAATCCTTTAAATGGTAAGACTATCCCTATTATTAAGGAATAGGTAGTCATTACCTTGGATGTATGGGACAAGTGAAGGGACATCTGTTAGTTAGGCAACTGTGGGGTGTATAAGCAATTCGAAGGGACTTATCATCTTTATTCGAAAGGGACAAGATCATTACGAAGGCAACATTCAAAGGGACTTGATCTTTTTTTATCTGTTTAGGGACTAGATGATGTGAAATGAGGGACTTTGCTTTATACACCCTACTTGACCTTTTGTTTAGGCAACTTGAGAGGCAACCTTAGGAAGTGAGATGGCGATCAAAGATCGACTTACGTGTGTGAGTGTACGATTTTAAATATTTATCTTTTAAATTAGTGATCTAAATCAATTTTAAATACAAATACGTTTCACTCCCTATTTTACTAACCATAGCATTTAAAAATAAATATTAAACATTACTACTAAAATATTACATAAAGGAAACAATTACATAATAATAATAATTAAAACAAATTAAATAAATAAGCAAAATAAGTAATAATAAATAATTGGGTTAGTAACAATAATAATAATAAATCACAATATATATATAAATGGGGTTAGTAATAATAAAATAAATATCATATGAAAATAAATAGAATTAATAATAAAATAAACAAGAATATTAGCATAATAATTAAAAGTTCAATTTTTTTATAAACAATTTTTTTTTTTTTAAGATTAAGAAGAAAACATAAACAATTATATACTAATTATTATAAAGTTTTAAATTATATACAAGTTATGAAAATTAGGTTAATTATAAACATATTATGAAAATAAATTATATTTACAAAATTAAATTAGCAAGTTTTAATTATTTTTAAGCATACACTAAAAAATTATTTACATACAAGAATTAAATAATAATTTCAAACAAATTATAAAATATATACATATAATTAAAGTTTATTAAAAGTTATAATTAACAAATAAATTAACATTTATAATTAGGGTTTATGAAAAAATAATTAGGTTTTACAAAATATTTTAGGGTTTTAGAAAATTAGGGTTATATGTTTAGAAAAATAAATTAGGATTAATTAATAATATACAAAAATAAATAATTTTTCTAATGAGATTTAGTTGTAAAAGAAAATGAGTTTAAATTGTAAATAAGAAAATAATAATATAAACATTCTATTTTTTTTATTATTTAAATTTGTTTGACTATAATATAAATTAATTAAATAAGAAAATCAAAAAAAGAATGAAAAAAACAAAACTTACCTGGGCTGGGATTTGAACCCAGTCCCTAAGCTTTCAACCCTCAAGACCAACACACAAACCACTGGACCATGCGCGCACAGGTGAGAAAGAATGCACTCCATGGGGTTTTGTTATTAACCTGAAAACAAAACATAACAAAGCAAAAAGAAACAACACAAAAGGCCTGGGGGGGATTCGAACCCAGGACCTTCTCACAACACGCAAACACACTTACCATCCAGCCGGGAGGGCGCAACTGATGTTTAAACCACCACAATAAATAATATATTAAGTTTGATGATTAACTGGAAAAATAAGAAAAAAGTTGCTGAGCCCAGGATTCGAACCAAGGACCTACAAGCATAACATGCGCATACTTCACCACTGGGCCAACGCTGCAATTGTGAAATAAATTATCAACAACATGATAAAATATTAAAACAATATTTGAATCCCAGAATGCGCGCCAGGAACTTCATCTTCTTCCTTGGACGCTGCAAATTTTCCTGCGAATTCTTCTACGAATATACCTGCGTTTTTCATTCCTGCGAATCACAAACTTCAACCAAACAACAAAATTTCACAAAATTATTTATGCCATTGAGTTCCTACTGAGATTTGCAATCGTCCTATGTCTTTAAAATTCATTTATCATGATCAAATCATGAAACCCTAAAAGAGGCCGTGAACCCTAATCATGGTGAAACTCCATACCTGCATAAAAAAACTCAATTGAATAGCCCAGAATCATTCTAGGGTTCATCACAAACATCATTAAACAATCAAAAACAATTTTAGTCCAGCCAATCAATGGAATCGAAAATCAACAATTTCTTGAAGAACATGATTCGGTTTAGGTCATATGCAATGATTTGAATGCTGCAAATGGTTCAAATAGATTCAATGATGTTCATAGAACATGTCTCAACCTTCAAATTGTCTTGAAAGGGCCTGAATTGTGAAATCCGAATTTGAGTTCTGGTGAGTTTTTTTGAATGTGCAAACTTACTCTTGAGGCTGTCCAATTCGTCCCTATGCATTGTGTTCTCTTCATATACTTATAGTGAATGAATTAGGTCAGAAAGATTGGATCATTGTATGGATTTTTTTGATTTTGGAGATTGAAAAAGATTAGAACTTAAATTTCAAATATTTGTGAATGAGACCTTTCTATTTCAAGCCAATCATCATCAATGTTATATCAATTCAATCCAAATCATGTTAATGACCTTCTAGAACCAAAATATATTTTAAATTTTCACATTTGATATTTTATTTAAATTTAAAATGATTTTTAATATAAAAAATCATAATAAATAAATTAAATAAAATAAAATTATGAAAATATCAAATAAATTTCGTGCATGATGTCATGGAACACTTTGGGTCACAAAAAGTTCAGCCCATTTAGAAAAATTTGGTTTTAAGACCCTATTTTCTTCATAAACCACCCAAATATTTCCCAACTTTGCAAGGGCACATATCCTTCAATTTTAATGCTATGAGGGTGTTCTTGGAATTTTTGGAAAGCTTGAAGAGTACTCTAACCAACCCCATTGGTTTCATTTCCATATCATTTATCATTCTCAAGTTATGCCCTTTTGAAATTGTTGACTTTTTGTTGACTTTCAAAATGACCTATAATGTCTTAGCTCATACCTTCCAAATGAAGCATTTTTAGGCTTGGCTTGTGAGACACAAAGTTGTAGAGAATTCAATTTCCTTCAAAATGAGCTTTGGATGGAAAAAATGTGATGAAGCATGTGAAAGTTATGGCTGGTCAAAGTTCAGTTGACTTTTCCTATGAAAACCCTAATTTAGAAACTCCTGATTCTTGATGATCTGAAATCTCCTTGATGAATCATGATCAACCCTTGATCAAATGATGAATTTTACTTCATATACTTGATGTTGGCAAAACAAATCATGAAGTTTGACTTTGGTTTGACCCCAGTTGACCTCAGTTTGACTTTTTTAACTACTTTGACTGATTTTGACTTATCTGATCATCTAACTGAGCAAACCTTTGAGAAAAGTTCTGAAATTTGTCATGGGGATTCTTAAACATATATAAGATGTTATGAAGCTCACTTAAAGTCTTGGAAGTCCATTTAGCCTGATTAAAGTCAAAACCCTAGTTTAGGATGCACTGCTTAGGAGGATGCATTGTCTGAGGGAATTGTCAAATCTTCTGACTACTTGTGAACTTTGTGAACCTTGTGAACCATCATAAAATGTCTTGTGAACCTTGTGAACCTTATGGGAGGTCTTATAAACTTCATGAACCTCATGGGAGGTCTTGTGAACCTCATAAGGTGTCTTGTGAATCTTGTGAACCTTGTGAACCTCTTAGCACACAAAGTCTTGTATTGTGAGGGCAAATTTTGGGGTGCAACAGCTGCCCCTGTTCAATTTTCTGAAACCTGAGGGGTTAGATTGGTATATTTGCCAGTCGTGACCTGGAAGGTTGAAGGGGATTGAACACAAAAGCCCAAAAATTTGCACTCACCGGTGCATGGAGGGATACTGATGACTAGTTGTATATGCTTGAGTGGGCTTAAAGATGCCACTTGGAGAAAAGTTCTTCAAATATGTCTCTTGGAGGATAAAGCAGTCCAAAATATGAAGATATAGCTTTTTGGGAGGATAAACAACGTCCTGAGGTATAAGTATAACTTTTGGGAG
This sequence comes from Lathyrus aphaca, assembly GCA_963966055.1. Classification (NCBI taxonomy): domain Eukaryota; kingdom Viridiplantae; phylum Streptophyta; class Magnoliopsida; order Fabales; family Fabaceae; genus Lathyrus; species Lathyrus aphaca. The sequence goes on along the minus strand of OZ014524.1, from coordinate 386,634,676 downwards.
GATAAACAACGGCCCAATAGTAATGATAGCTTTCAGGAGGATAAACAACATCCTGAGGTAATGATAGCTTTCAGGAGGATAAACAACGTCCTGAGGTATAAGTATAACTTTTGGGAGGATAAACAACGGCCCAATAGTAATGATATTTTTCAGGAGGATAAACAACGTCCTGAGGTAATGATAGCTTTCAGGAGGATAAACAACGTCCTGAGGTATAAGTATAACTTTTGGGAGGATAAACAACGGCCCAATAGTAATGATAGCTTTTAGGAGGATAAACAACGTCCTGAGGTAATGATAGCTTTCAGGAGGATAAACAACGTCCTGAGGTATGATGATAACTTTTGGGAGGATAAACAACGGCCCAATAGTCATGATAGCTTTCAGGAGGATAAACAACATCCTGAGGAAATGGTGTAACCTTTGGGAAGATAAACAACGGCCCAAAGTCATGATATGCTTTCAGGAGTGTAAACACCCCAAATTTGCCCTCACCCTTTCACACCATGGCTTGTGATCATCCTCATATGCATAAACACAATCTTATCATCTCACATCTCATTTTTGATTCACTGCATAGCTTCTAAGGCATCTGCACCTAGGGTTTGTGATCTGAGCAATCCCAGAGCATCTTGAGCCATTCCAAAGGCTACCAATCAACTCAAAGGGGTCCATGTGTGTTCATATGTCATATTTCATCTCCTCAAAGTCAAAATTTCAAGGGAATCACAAGAACTAGGGTTTGAGTGGGTGCAGAGCCAGGTTGAACTGCACAGTTGACTGAAAATTAGGGTTTTGGTTTCAGAGGCCATAACTCCAAATTTTTTGGTCATTCTTGTTTCCATTGATCTCTATATGGTATAGGGAGTATGCATATCAATTTTCATGAAGAAATTCCATGGGGAAGTCATCTGATCAAGAGTTGACTTTTCAGACAAGTCAGTGCAAAATCAGGGCATCTGAGGCCCCCAATGACCCAACCAATGGGTGATCTTCATCATTTTGAGTGTATGTGATCTTTATTTGATCATGGAAGAAGGTTGAAGTTCATAGAAATCAAGAATTTAGGTTTTTTGCAAATGTTGACTTTTTGGGCATAGTTGACTTTTCAAGAATGCACCATTTTAGGTCATTTTTCAAGCCTTGATTCTTGATCCAAAAAGGCTTCAAATGGAAAAACTTTGGTCATGAAAGTTGTAGATCTCATTTTTCCCTTTTCAAAAAGTACAAGAACATGATCAAACTCTTCTTGAATCAAAAGTTATGGCAATGCAAAGTTGGCTAAAATCATTGATTTTCAAGGCATGTTTCAAATGGAAATTTTGCAAAGTCATGAACCAATGCCTTTTGCAGCCCCAAGTTCACTTCAAACCAATGTGCCAACATCCTACAAGTCATAAAATTCAGAATGGACTAGGCATTGCTCATGTTTTATGGTTCATGTAACAAGATTTTCCACATGTGAACAAAAGAGCAACCACTTGCAAAATCATCATGATCATTTCACCAACTTGCTGCCTTGAATGCTGGACCAAGCCTAGCCTTTCCCTTCACTTTGCTGCGCAGCCCATGCCCATTGTACTTGCCTAGAGTGAAGCCATACTTGCCTTACACAAAAGTTGACCTTTTTGCAAAAGTAGACATCCCAATCACCACAGGCCATGTCACATCCTCTGGCCACTTGCATTTGTTTATTGTATCCTTTGGCAAGCCATAACACTAAGCAAGCAGGGCTGAAACAAAGACATTGATCACATTCACAAAAACACACCACATTGCAACTTGCTTCGAATCTGCTTACACAGCCACCAAACACTCAAGCCAACTTCACCATTCAACTCACCTTGCTCCATAGACCACCCAGCACCAAGAACCCTAGCCTGAAACAACCAGAATACTCCATAGCCATTTCTCACACCAAGCTGCATTTTCCTTCGAATCTCCTTCCACAAACCACAAACACACAAACAAACACTCCAGACCTTCTCCATTCATCCTCAGGATCACAAACCACCATTCACAATGGCCTGAAACCTCCAGAAACTCCATTGCCATTTCTGATCAAGCTAGAGCAGAAGCTGTCGAATCTCACTATCCAGCCAACTTAAACTCCTTTTGAGCATTCAAGCATCTTCTGGGGATCAAGTGGAGTGGATTGCACAAGGAGAAGTGGCCAGAAAGTCTTCAAACTGAAAGCTTCAAATCTCAGGTAGCTTGAAAATTATTTTTCCAGAAATCATTTTTCTTGTTACAAACTTGTTCTATGTGATTCACTGATCATCCTGGTATCATTGGTTTTGAAAATGGCTTTGTTTTGAGTATTTAATTTGTCTCTGAAGCTTGCGTGCCCTAGAACTTATTCTCTTCGATTCAGCTTATTTAGGAAGAATAAATTTGTTTTAGGATAGGGGTTTGATTCGTGAGGATGTGGGGAACATTTCCCAGTTTTTAGATTTCATTTTTGATACGTTTTGAGGGAGTTGGTGAGTTTCCCGGTGAGGTGCTGGCCGGAGAAGACGACCGGAAGTCTTCTCCGGCCACCTGAGTCATTAAACCCTAATCTCAGGTCATTAACTTTAGTTTGAATTTGAGCCATGGATGCGCGTTGACCTGTTGACTTCCCTCTCTTTTGGATGGCCCAGATCATTTTGTTTGCCCTAATCTCTCTCATTAACTTTAATTAATTCGTAATTAAATTAATTAATCCAGATGCAATCCACACCCTTCATTCGCGCGCCAGTCAACGTTTTCAAACTCAGAATCAATCTCATCCATCCATCCTGATTACTTTCACTTTTATTTGTTTTTTATTTCATTTTATTTCAATTAACTTGCATATTTATTTTAAAATAGCAAAAATGCCTTAAAAATTATGAAACTTTTTCTTTAAAGTTTTATTAATTTTTAAGACCCAAAAATATTTTTATTTTATTTTTTATCATTAAAAAAGTATTTTTAAATATTTAAAAGATTATTTTTAATTGATTAATGGGAATTAATTAATTAAAAATACTTTTAGGTATTTAAAAATTACAAAAAAATTCATGAAATGTTCTAAGACATTTAGAAACATTGTCCAACCTTCAAACCAAATTTCTTTTTTGATCTTGATGCATTTTAAGAATTTTTCATTGAATTAAATCATATTTTGAGCATTAATTTGATCCTAAGTTCAAAAATTCATTTCTGCCTATTGGAGAAGGTTGAGACATTGATTCTTCTTGCATTGTTTTGTGTTTGGCATGTAGTTTCTAGGGTAAAATGGCCATGATTTGATCTTGCATTTTCTATTTGTTTGGCATTTCTTTTGTTAAGAACCCTAAAAAACCCTAATGACTTGCAAAATTCATATCTTGAGTTTGGTTGAGAGTTGAGAGCTCCCCTTTGGGCAGTGGTTCATTATAGGTTTAGGGTTTCTTTGGATGCCATTTTCCATTTTTTTATCTTAGGGTTTGCTTCTGTTTTGAGTTTTGGTTTGATGTTTGATTCATGAACCCTAATTTGGGCTTTCTCTTGCATCCTTCTTGCATTTCCTTGCATAACATGACTTGTCTTTGCATTTTGTGCATTCTTGTGATCCATTTGACATCTTAAGACATATAGAAGGCATCTTTGATCATTGCATTACATATTTGCCATGTCATTTGTCTTATATGCTTCATAACATTTCATGCCTGTTCATGCTCCTTAGCTTGCATCATTTGCATTCATAATCTTGTATGAACATCTCCATGCCTTGCCTCATGTTTGCAGCACCTCATAGCATCATTTTCATCATCAACATGCTTCTGGTTTTGCTTTGCACCATACCATTTCATCTCATCTTGCATTGCATTGCATCTCTTTCTAACATTTCAGGTGGTAAGTAAACTTGAGAAGTGAATTTGCCTTCACTTCTCATAACTTTTATTTTCATCTCTCTTGCATCCATTGCTGCATTTCTATATGTGTTTGAGTTTGATCTTGCTCATTCTTCTTCTTCCCACTTTCTTTCTTCAAGTGACTTGACTTCTTGAATGAAGCAAGTCACTTTGCTTCTCCTGATCTTATTCATCTGCTTCCTGGTGGCTCCTCTGAAGATTGTTCTTGGAAACCTCACAAACCTTAGGATCACCCAAGCATGACAATGAATTAGGGTTTTGATTAGTATCCCCTCATAGTTTTTTACCTTTGTGTCCCTCTTTGAGTCCTCTCTTCTCATCTCATAATCAGGGACTAAACCCTAAAGGCTTTAAGACTTTGTGACTAGGGTTATGCCTGCATCCTTCTTTTAGGATGGGGTGTATAACTTTAATCCTAAGTCTTAAACCCTTAAGGTGTTTAAATCTCTTAATCAATTCATTTAATAAATATCAAGACATCACACTTGTAACTTGGGCCTTGCATTAGGGTTCTAATTCTTCCTTAAGTGGTTAAGAAGGACTAACCCCAGTGTTAATGGACAAGTCCCCCTCAAGTTGTCTTACAAACCATAAAAATCACTTCATCATCATACCATTAAATAAAATCCACTTAATCAAAGGCTTGTTTTGTCATGGGTTTAATCCCTAATCATGGATTAAGTTGAGGAGTTTTCCTCAACTTAAACATTCTCATCTATCATCCTTCTTTTAGGATGGTGTAATGGGTCTGTTTAATCCATGATTATGGCTTAACCTCATTACTCAACACTAAACAAAAATCACAAAAACATCTAAATAATCACAAGTAGGTTAATGATCTTAATCCTGCATCAAGGGTGATTAAGTGTGAGAATCTGACTTCACACTTAAGGTATTCTCATTACCCCTAAACAGAGGGAAGATGTGATGAGTTTACTAACCCATTGGTTTAGGCTTAAGTTCATTATCCTATGACAAACTTCAAAAGCAATAAAAGACTGAAAGTACAAAAACAAACAATAATCGTCTCCTTCGGGATTCTTTTCTCATCACCTTCACTCATAAACGAGAACGCGCTTCTTCCGTCTAATGCAAGACAGTTTGCACCTGAGCCAGACAGGTCATACACTTGAGCATAGACAAGCAAGCAGTTCACAAGTCAATTCATCTTTCAGTCTCTTTGGGTCGAACTACGGTGTTCTGACTTCCTCATTGCACGAGAGGATACGTAGGCATAACTTAACGGTTATCGAACAAAAGTCTCTGTACATTCCCTCTTCTTCCAGCATCTTTCTTTAAGCCTCATTATCATGAGCATTTCACTCTTATCCTTGCACTGACACTTTCATACTTCACATCACTTATACACTCTGCACTGACACCTGTACATCCTTTTCCAGCGATTTTATGCACAAATTGCACTGACACTACCCCTTTAAAACACAAATCTTTTAAGCGTGGATCCCGTCGAGTACGGCGGACAATCTGGGTGCTAATACCTTCCCAGGTTGTAACCAACCCCCTTTCTCAGTCTCTCTGGTTCGCAAACCGTCTTATCCATCTCTTTCTAGGTCTATGCAGCATTGCCTTTCCTCCGGGATAAAAATGCCTAGCTGGCGACTCTATTCATCTCCAGTGAGTTCACGGCTGTGTGTTCTCATTGTCCCTTTCGCCGACCGTTCGCGTCTGTACCTTCATCTGACCCGGTGTCACTTGTCGGGAGCGACAGCTTGGCGACTCTGCTGGGGACCCTTATACTGCAACCAGGGCTTCTGGTTCTTTTTGTGGGTTCCTCCTAGCGCTTGATTGATTTGTGTTTACTGGGGTGTTATGTGCTTATTTGTGCTTGTATTTATTTTGTTTATTGATTTATGTGCAGTTTGCTTTACTGTTTTCTTTATTGCTTTTCATATACCATACTGTCATGCTGGCTGGATCTGGTTTTTCTTTGGTGGGTGGGTGATTCATTGAGAGTTAAGGTCCTATACCTGGGACCTGAGTGACACCTAGGCTAGAGTGAATCATATTCTTTCCCATTCCATTTCGGTCTGGTGCGGGAATATGAAACACGGTTCAGATATGGGTTTCTTCTTGAGAACTCTGTGTTGCAGATTTCCTGCAATGCTAGGGCTATCTGGGAAGCCTGCTAAGTCTGGATGACCTTTTAGTATTGACCTTCAGAAACTGAGGTGAATTAGAGGAGAAATTGTTATGGTTATTGTAAACACTGTACCTCTGGGTTAGAAGTGTTTACACTTCTCATAACTGATCCAAGTCTGAGGATCCTTGTTCTAGATCATCACCTGTGAGGGGGTTGGGCTGTTTACAGGTTTGCAGGTACCTTGACCTCAGAATACCCTGTTACTTTGACTTTGTTAAGAATGCTCCATGTTGGATAGTTCTTGTGATTCTAAACCCTGGACTTGTGGCTCTTTATTTGAGTCCCCCACCCTGGTTACTGGATTTATAGACCTCCACCTGGATTTCTTGAACACACATGGATCTATACCAAGGCAGTTAATCAGATCCAGCTCAGTCACAAACCCTTGCATATCATTTGCATACATACCCATTGCATCATATTAACATTTGCTTATTTGTGTTTCAGGGTATCCACCTTCATCTGGTTTTTTGTTTTGTCCCCATCTGCTATATTGACCTGTCTCCACCAGCACTTGCTTCAGCCTGTCAGCCATATACTTCAGTTACTTGCACTAGCCAGCCAGTGGCCCACTCCTCAGCATCTTCATCAGCACTTACTCTACTCAGTCCTCAGCATCATGGCTCCAAAGAAAAGCAACATCACTTATCATTTCTTCCAACCAGACTTATCAGACATCAGGAGGATCCAAACCCTGATCACTCCATATCACATGCCTTTGTTCAGGGAGCATTATGGGGATATACTTGACTTGGTCATGGATCTGGACCCATCTCAGAGAAGCCTGATCCATACCTGTATTCAGTTCTATGACCCCCCATTGAGATGTTTCACTTTTCAAGACTTTCAGTTGGGTCCTCTTTTGGAAGAATACTCATCATTGATTGGTCTGCCTATCAAGAGGGAAATCCCTTTCAACCCTGAAATGGTCTCTCCCAGCAATGGAGAGGTAGCAAAAGCTCTGCACCTGGAACCTGCTTTGATTGAGCAGCATATGACCTCTAAAGCTGGGATCCCTGGATTTCATCTGGACTTCTTAATTTCTCAAGCTAGTCTGAAGGCCTCCTTGGGGGAGTGGAAAGCTGTTTGTGCTCTGTTGGCCTTAAGTGTATATGGAATTGTGTTGTTTGCAGATGAGCCTCGATTCATTAGCAAGAATGCAATCCATTTGTTCATCCTGAAGAACCTAGTGCCAACTTTGCTAGGAGATCTCTATTACTAAGTACATCAGAAGAATGAGAAGCAGAGGGGAAGGCTAGTGAGGTGTTGTGCTCCATTATTTCATGCTTGGCTTCTCAGGCATCTACCCAGGACAGATGCATTTCTAAATCCTCATCAGCAAAGCAACTGGGCTAAGAGGCTCACTACTCTCACTTCAGCAGACATCAGATGGTGTACTCAAAGCACCAAGGGCAGAGATATAATCACCAGCTGTGGGCACTTTCCCAATGTGCCTTTGATAGGAGTTAAGGGAAGTATCAACTACAACCCTCTGCTGTTCAGAAGGCAATTGGGCTATGCACTGGTTCATACTCCTAGGGTACAGGACTTGGCTGAGACCCTCTACTGTGAGAACAAGATTAGTTTGGCAACTGTTAGGCAGGCTGCCTGGGCCTGGGATCATGTTAAAACCAAGAGAATCACCATTCTGGGTAAGTGCAATAATGTGGCATCAGTCCAATACTATGAGTGGTCTCATGCCAGGGCCCAATTCTCTGGAATGCCCTTTACCATAGAAGACATGCCCGAGTCATCTTCAGCACCACCCCCTGCCACTATCAGTTTGGAGGAGTTTGAGAGCTTGAAGGAAAGAAATGAGAAGCTAACCCAAGCCTTGCAGAAGACCCTCAGGGAGAGGAGTGAAGGTGTGAGGGAGATTGAGAGATTGGAGAAGTTAAGAGTGGAACACTTAACTAAAATTGAGAAGTCTGGAGATTATATCAACAAGTCCAAAGCTTGTGAACAGATTCTGAAGAATGCTTGTAAAGAAGCCCAGTTTCAGAGAGCAAGAACAGACTTGTACCTGAAAGAGAGTCAGGCCAGGTGGGTCCGGATCACTGAGGCCCGTACTCTAGAAGACAAGAGAGCTCAAGACAAGATGGAACAGATGGAAAAAGCCCTGGCAGCAGCCCAGAAGGAAATATCAGAGCTAGAAATCAGAGCTGGAGTGAAGAGGTCTAAGGACCAAAGTCAAAACAGGAAGTTGACTGCAGTTGTTGCAACAAGAAACCTTCTCATCAGAAATCTCACGGAGCATCCGGCTGATCCTGTGACCGAAGCACTTCTTAAGGAAGTTCGTGAGGATGAGTTTGGCCTTGGAGTTTGATCATTTGCTTGTTGTTATTCCTATTCCATGTACTTTTGTTTTTTGTGATGTATTTTGACCCCTTTGAGGGCTGGTGTTGTAAAATGAACAAGTTGTATTATTTCATCTTATGTAATATATTTGTCAGTTTGTTCCATCCAAGTTCACATTAAAAGCACCTTCAACAGCAGCATCTTCAAGGGTCTGGAAGGGTCAAAACTGAAGGCCAAACCGGATACCTTGAGAACAAATAAGCATAACTGCATTGCATGCTAACCCCTTTGTTTGTTTTGTAGGTTTTTGTTTTGTTGTTGCTAACCTCTGTTGTGATACTCAGGAATTATTGCTCGCCGCCGGGTATTTCCTCTCAACAGGCCACACAGGTACCCAACTAGAAACAACCTTCCGGGAATTCAGATGGATCAGATGCAGCAGGACTTTACGGAGGTCAGAAACCAGATGGCCAACGAAAGGTTGGAGATGAGAACTCAGATAACACAGTTCATGGAAGTAATGAACAACTTAGCTCAAAGTCAGGAGAGGCTCAGAGCTTTGGTAGAAGGGAGGAATCAAGAGGAACCCCATGTGGGAACTGCTGGCACAAGTAACAACGAGAGGGTCCAACCTCATGTCAATCCCCCGGTTTTTGGACCCCATCTCCATCCAGAGGCCAACATCCCAGTCAATATACAAGGGACTGCCACAGCAGGGAGAGTACTTCAAGAGGATCCTCAGGAGGACCAATTTACAGTAATGGGTGCTGGAGAGGAAACTTATGATAGACGATTGGAAGAAATAGCTGAGAAGTTGAGATCACTGGAGTCTCAAAATTCTTTGGGCTTCGACGTCATGGACATGGGTTTGGTAGACGGGGTCAGGATCCCCCATAAGTTCAAGCCTCCTTGTTTCGAAAAGTATAATGGGACTTCCTGTCCCCGAACTCATCTGCAATCTTTTCTTGGAAGATTAAAAGCTTATACGATGGATGAGAAATTGTGGATGTTCTATTTTGAAGATAGCTTGACTGGAGCTTCGAGGGAGTGGTATTCCCATTTGACAAGGGCAACTGTGAGATGCTGGAAGGACCTGGCAGAGGCCTTCATCAGACAGTATCAGTATAATCTAGATATGGCACCCAACAGGACCCTCCTAATGGGAATGTCACAGTCATCTAGGGAGAGCTTCAGAGAATATGCCCAGAGATGGAGGCAATTGGCTGCTGCCGTTCAACCACCAATGTCTGAGAGAGAAATGGCAGACATGTTTATGAACACTCTCCAGGGAACGTATATTGACAGGTTGGCTGCTTTCTCTTCCACCAGCTTCGCAGATGTTGTCGTAGCTGGGGAGAGAATTGAAAGCCTGTTGAAAATGGGAAAGATCTCAGACAACGGTGCAAGCTCGTCCAGTAGTACAAGAAAGCCTTTTGCAGGCCCGAGAAGAACTGGCGAGACCAATGCCATCCACACCAACAGGGGTAGGCCCCAATATGTTCAAAGGTCAATAGCAGCAGTCACTATCCCTGCTCCAGCTCATCCACAGCCAGTCTATCAACCTCCTCAGCAAAACTTCCAACAACAACCTCAGTATCAGCAGAATCAGTATCCTCCAAGGAACTACAACAACAACACCAACAACAACAATCAACAGAGGCCATTCCAACAAAGGCCATCCCAAGCTAACAGAGTGATCGAACCGATCCCAATGCCGTATGCTGCCTTGTTGCCACAACTTCTGAAACTCAACCTAGTTGAGCTAAGAACGTTGGCACCTCCGGATCCCAACAGTCTACCAAGAAACTATGACTCTAATGCTAGGTGTGCTTTTCATTCAAACGCACCTGGTCACAGTACAGAAAAATGTAGGGCTCTGCATATGAAGGTACAAGACTTGGTAGACTCCAAGGCTCTGAATTTTGCACCGCCGCCCAATGTCAATAAAAACCCAATGCCAAACCATGGTGGTCCTCGAATTAATGCTATTGGAGAAGACCAACCGTCTTATTTGATAACTAGTGTGGATCAGATCAGGACACCATTGGTGGAAATCAAGGCTCAACTCCGCGAAAACCAAATATTTCCGGGGTGTGAACTAGGGTGTCCCTATTGCAATATTTCATGGAATGGGTGCGAGGACCTAAGGAATGGCATTGACAGCCTTATTCAGAGTGGCCTGCTACAGATCACTACATCATTCCCAACAAATCCGGCAACTTCATCAACAACGGTTTCAGACCCTCCTACAACTGCAGCAACTATTATTCCCGACAATTCATCAGCACCATCAACAAGTACTTCACCTGTCCTTCCAAATGATCAGTTTTCAACAGTTTCTCCTGCTACAACTTCAGCTTCATTCCATTTCGAATCTCCGTCAGCAACAACAACAGTCCTTCCAACAGTGCCTCCTACAACACCAACAATCAATCATGAAGATGTCTCCACTGTTACCATATTCTACGATCCTGAAAATAATTCTGCCTACCATTCAGAAGGTGCTGCTCCCGCCAGAGCGCCAGTTACAATCTTTTATGATCCACAAACAATTACAGTCCCTTCAGCAGCAGCAATCAGTCCAGTCACTGTCACGGTGCCTGGACCAGTACCATATGAAAGCAATAGGGCCATCCCTTGGCACTATGGCTCTGACTTGTATTGCGAAGGAAAAAGAATCACTCTTGAAACATCAACACCTGCACCACAAGTAGATAATGTGGGGGGAGGCGGAGGCTTCACCCGAAGCGGACGTCTCTTCGCTCCACCAATTCAAAGACCTACTTCCGAAGCAGAAGCTGCTGCCAAGGCAAAGGGAAAGAGCCCGGTGCAGGAAGATCAAGCTGTTAAAGAAGCCTTGAAGACTCCGTTCGATCAAGAAGTTGATGAGTTTATGAGAATCATCAAAAAAGAGTGATTATAAAGTTGTGGATCAGCTTCATCAGACGCCATCCAAAATCTCTATCCTCTCACTGCTTATGTGCTCCGAAGCCCATCGGAATGCACTACTTAAAGTCTTGCACGCAGCTTACGTGCCTGAGGAGATTACTGTCAACCAGTTGGAAACCGTGGTTGGAAATGTTACTGCTAGCAATGGGCTAGGGTTCACCAATACTGACTTGACAGCGGACGGCCGCAACCACAACAAAGCCTTGCACATAACCATGGAATGCAAAGGAGCTGTCCTTTCTCATGTGCTGGTAGACACAGGTTCATCCCTGAATGTCTTACCAAAGAAGGCTCTGGTGAAGCTTGAATATGATGGTTTGGCATTGAGACCCAGCAACCTGGTGGTAAGAGCCTTTGATGGTTCTAAGAGATCGGTTCTGGGAGAGATCGAGCTGCCCGTGACAATTGGCCCACAGACCTTTAAAACTATCTTTTATGTGATGGACATTCAGCCCGCCTACAGCTGTTTGTTGGGTAGACCCTGGATTCACGCCGCCGGCGCAATAACGTCTACCCTTCACCAAAAGTTAAAATTTGAGTGGGAGGGTCAAGTTGTCACAATCTGTGGGGAAGAGGATATTTTCGTTAGCCATCTGGCTACTTACAAATACATTGAGATGGATGGGGAGATCCATGAAACAATGAGCCAAGGTTTTGAAGCCTTGAATGTCAATGAAGCATCTGCTGTATCTGGTACTCCAATGTCATCTTACCAACAAGCCCGGAAGGTTGTTGAAGAAGGAACTGCCCTAGGCTGGGGCAAGGTATTAGCTGTGGAGGAGAAGAAGGACAAATTTGGGTTGGGTTACAGACCAACTCAACATCAAGCAAAGGCTGCTGCAGAGCCAGGTTTTGTCAGTGGGGGGATGCTTACCCCCGATGTTATCAACTGTCTGGAAGACGAGCTGGAAGAGGAGCGCAATCTGGAGAATTGGATTCGTCCAAAGATCCCGGGGAGCAGTGTCTCGAACTGGTCTTCCCAGGAAATTATAAGAGTTACTCATGCAGAGTAATTATTATTTCCTGTATTTTTATAGCATGCATCAAAGTCTTGCATCTTGCCCAAGATGACAAGACTCATTTTGTAATCAGGGCCATCTGTACTTTTGTGCAAACAAGATTAAATTAATGAAATATCAGACATCTTTTTGCAAACGAGTCTTTTTCTTTTCTGTTCACTGTTTTTCCATTTTTTCTTTTTGTACAAAAAATAAATGGCGGTGTTTTCAAAATGATAACTTCATTTCACTTTTTCTAAAGCAAGATTAAAATCAATCACTAAAATGAACAAACTTAACCCTTGCAGAGAGTGCCCTCCAGACAGCACCGACAACAGCACGGCTATGACATCGTATGACTTTGACAATCCAATCAATCAAGCTGATGAAGGGGTTGATGAAGAATATGAGCTTCCTGAAGAGCTAGCTAGGTTGTTGAGACAGGAGGAAAAGGTTATTACTCCTCACCAGGAGGAGATTGAAGTGATTAATCTTGGTACAGACGAAGACGTGAAAGAAGTTAAAATCGGGGCCTGCCTGCAGGACCCAGTGAAGAGGCAACTGGTAGATCTGCTTCAAGAGTATGTTGATGTGTTTGCTTGGTCGTATCAAGACATGCCAGGGTTGGATACCGACATTGTTGTGCACAAGCTGCCTCTAAGGGAAGAATGCCCACCAGTGAAACAGAAACTGCGCCGAACTCGCCCAGACATGGCTATGAAAATCAAGGAAGAGGTACAAAAGCAGTGGGACGCCGGGTTCCTTGCTGTGACTAGTTATCCGCCGTGGGTTGCTAACATAGTACCTGTGCCTAAGAAGGATGGCAAAGTAAGAATGTGTGTTGACTACCGGGATCTGAACAGAGCCAGCCCGAAGGATGATTTCCCATTACCTCACATTGACGTATTGGTGGATAACACAGCCCAGTTCTCGGTATTCTCCTTCATGGATGGATTTTCAGGATATAATCAGATCAAGATGTCACCTGAAGACATGGAGAAGACAACATTCATCACACCTTGGGGCACGTTCTGTTACAAAGTGATGCCATTCGGACTGAAGAATGCTGGTGCAACATATCAACGGGCTATGGTGACATTATTCCACGATATGATCCATAAGGAAATAGAATGTTACGTGGATGATATGATCGCCAAGTCCCTTACAGAGGAAGATCACCTGGTGAATCTGCTGAAGTTGTTCAAGCGTCTGAGGAAATATCAGCTAAAGCTGAACCCCAACAAATGCACATTCGGGGTGCGATCCGGTAAGCTGCTGGGCTTTATTGTAAGCGAGAAAGGGATTGAGGTTGATCCTGATAAAGTCAAGGCTATACAAGAAATGCCTGCACCTAAAACTGAGAAAGAAGTTCGAGGGTTCTTAGGTAGATTGAACTACATCTCACGGTTCATATCTCACCTTACAGCAACCTGTGAACCCTTGTTCAAGCTGTTAAGAAAAGAACAAACGGTCAGGTGGAACGAAGATTGCCAGAAGGCTTTTGACAAGATCAAGGAATATTTGCAAGAACCTCCAATCCTTATGCCTCCAGTAGAAGGAAGACCTCTGATTATGTACTTGACAGTGTTAGAAGAGTCAATGGGGTGTGTGTTGGGCCAGCATGACGAGTCTGGTCGAAAAGAGTATGCAATATACTACCTAAGCAAAAAGTTTACCGACTGTGAACAGCGTTATTCACTGCTCGAGAAAACTTGCTGTGCTTTAGCGTGGGCTGCTCGCCGACTGAGACAGTATATGCTGACCCACACTACCTTATTAATCTCAAAAATGGACCCAGTCAAGTACATTTTCGAGAAGCCAGCACTTACCGGACGGGTTGCAAGATGGCAGATGATTCTCACAGAATACGACATACAGTACACATCTCAGAAAGCCATCAAAGGCAGTGTATTGTCTGAATATCTTGTTGAGCAACCCATTGATGACTACCAGCCCATGAGGTTTGACTTCCCTGATGAGGACATCATGTTCATTAAAGCAAAAGATCACGAAGAGCCTATTCACACTGAAGGGCCTGACCCGGAGGAAGAATGGACTATGATGTTTGATGGGGCTGTTAACATGAATGGCCGTGGTGTTGGTGCAGTACTCATTACACCTAAAGGAGTTCACATGCCTTTCTCGGCAAAACTCACTTTCAACTGCACTAACAACGAAGCTGAATACGAAGCTTGCATTATGGGTCTTGAGGAAGCCATTGACCTCAGGATCAAGACATTGACCGTATTCGGAGATTCAGCTTTGGTAGTCAATCAAACCAACGGAAAATGGTACACCCACCAAGATCATCTGATACCTTACAGGGATTATACAAGAAGGTTATTGACTTTCTTCACAACGGTCAAACTTGAGTATATCCCTCGGGACGAGAATCAGTTTGCAGATGCTCTTGCTACCATTTCATCCATGATCAAAGTTCAAGCTGCTAACTTTGTACCTCAGATTTCAGTATCAAGACTCGACAGACCAGCATATGTATTTGCAGCGGATGTTGTAAAGGATGATAAGCCTTGGTTTCACGACATTAAGTGCTTCTTGGAGGACCAAACATACCCACTTGGGGCATCTTCCAATGATAAGAAGACTTTAAGAAGGCTCGCTGGAAGTTTCTTTCTGAACACTGATGGGTCTTTATACAAAAGGAACTTTGACATGGTACTCCTCAGATGTGTTGACAAGACAGAAGCAGATTTGTTGATGCATGAAGTGCACGAAGGATCTTTTGGTACCCATGCTGGAGGTCATGCCATGGCTAAAAAGTTGTTAAGATCAGGCTATTACTGGATCACAATGGATGCAGACTGTTGTGCTTACGCCAGAAAATGCCATAAATGCCAGATTTACGCAGATAAGGTGCATGCGCCTCCCAATCCTTTGAACATCATGTCTTCACCATGGCCCTTTGCCATGTGGGGCATTGATATGATTGGCAAGATTGAGCCGACTGCTTCAAACGGCCACAGATTCATCCTGGTTGCCATTGACTATTTCACTAAGTGGGTTGAAGCAGCCTCATATGCCAATGTTACAAGACAAGTGGTAGCCAGATTTCTGAAAAGAGATATCATCTGTCGATATGGAGTTCCCGAGCGAATCATTACTGATAATGGTTCCAACTTGAACAACAAGATGATGGCAGAGCTATGCCGGGATTTCAAGATCCAACACCACAATTCTTCTCCTTACAGGCCAAAGATGAACGGCGCTGTTGAGGCAGCAAATAAGAATATCAAGAAGATTGTGCAGAAGATGGTAATCACATACAAAGACTGGCATGAAATGCTACCATTTTCTTTGCATGGGTACCGCACGTCAATCAGAACATCCACTGGGGCAACACCGTATCAGCTTGTATATGGTATGGAAGCAGTCCTACCTGTTGAAGTTGAATTACCCTCTCTACGGGTATTGATGGATGTTAAACTAAGTGAAGCAGAATGGGTACGGTCCCGATTTGAGCAACTGAGTCTGATCGAAGAGAAAAGATTGGCTGCAATTTGTCATGGGCAGCTATATCAGAAGAGAATGAAGAGAGCCTTCGATCAGAAAGTCAGGCACCGAGAGTACCAAGTAGGAGATCTTGTGCTGAAAAGAATCCTCCCTCCTCATACAGACCACAGGGGCAAATGGACTCCAAATTATGAAGGACCATTCGTTGTAAAGAAAGTTTTCTCTGGTGGAGCACTGATGCTCAGCACCATGGATGGTGAAGACTTCCCATCCCCTGTGAATTCAGATGCAGTTAAAAAATACTTCGCATAAAATGACCCGCTGGACATAAAAACAGAATGTGAGTCCAGGCAAAATAGGGCATCCCGGCGAGTCAAAAACAGAATAAAAGACTCGGGCAAAAATAAGGGAAATAAATGAAAAAATGTACACCCGCTGAGTTGAAAAGCCGCATTGGACAGCTCAGGCAAAAATGGGTATCCCGATGGATTGAAAACCCGAAAGGGCGATCCATGCAAAATAAGGGAATAAGCGAACAATTGCATTCTGAATTCGTCTGTATCACCTACAACTTGGTAAGCTCCAAAAGATCAAGCTTCAATCAGAATTAACTCTCTCCAGAAAGCAAGACGAGAAGAACGTCATTGTCATACGAGTCATAGCAGAAGAGGAAGCTCCTTGAAAGCGTCGTCAACACCGCCGGCACTTTATTTCTCAATTTGTAACAATCTCCTCATTTCAGGAGATATGTTTCTTTGACTGTATCTTGCCAATTCAGGGCACATGAATTAATAAAATCAGATTTTCGGTCATGTTTCGTTTTTACATTTACGTTTTGCAAAGAGTTGTCTGATATCTCTAAAAATACAATTGCATAAGTACATATGCCTTTCTCTAAAAAAAAAAAAAAAAAAAAAACAAACACATGCTTACAGGGAATGTGATTATTCTCGAAAGTACTTAACTCCTATGACGGAATCCAGTAAGGGATACCTCGGGACCTTTTGTACGTTTCCTTACCTTTGCAGGATTGCAGGTATCCAGAACGCAACCTGGGGCATGCAGGTTACATCTCAGCAAGTTGGCGAATCATTATCAACTCGGTCTATCTTCCACGTGGCACTGGAGAGTGCCCACTCCCCCAGCAAAGTTGCCAAATCAACAAATAGGCTTAACACCCAAGAGGCCTTCTCCCCAGCCGAGTTGCCTCCCATTGCTTTCCCCAGCTGTAGTACCAACCATTCTTCCTCAGCAGGATGCAGAAATCAGGGAATCATCTCCCCACAGAGCTCCCAGCCTCTATTCAGAAGAGCAACGCACGAAGAAGTCACAACGGAGTACAAAAGCTTCTACAAACCCCAGCTGGGTCCCGTATTATAAGGATATGTCAATCAGTGACTTATATCCCCAAACAGATACATCATTAGATCTACCAATGATCTCATCCCCAGCTGGGATGTTCACTTCAAGCAGATCATCCAGAGATCTTCGCAGCAACGGGATCCGAATCCCGGATCGGTGCCTCTTTGCATAATCATGGCATCCGCATCATATTCACCCCCCAGAGCGTAGCATTCCGTCTAGTACGGAGCATTACGGCAAAAATCAAATGCATAGCATAATCATAAGCCATGTTTTGAAGTAACACTTGTGAATAATAAACCGTTCATCATCATTATACAAAAATCCCCACCAGGGTCCCAGCAAAAGCAGTTGCCTCTCAAATCATCAAACACCATCATATACACCTTCTGGCACCCGTCCGTGCCATCTTTCCCCAGTAAAGTCGCCTGAACACTCTTTACAAACAAATCACCCATATCACGGATACTTCACGACACCCGTCCGTGTCATATCACCAGCAGAAAGCCGAAGACGTCCTCTTTGCACTCACATATACTTGTATATACACTTTCTTGACACCCGTCCGTGTCATATCCCCAGCGCAGTCGCTTACATTTTCATCAATCCATCCACTTGTTAATATTATACTTTTCTCTCTTGACACTCGTCCGTGTCACTCTCCCCAGCAGTTAAAACACTCATCTATACAATACAATACTCACTACTCATGGTACACTTATACAGATACTTGTCCGTATCCTGTATACATCATCACTCATATCCCCACAAATTCAACAGTAGTCCTTGTTCTTTGTTAACCAGTTGGTACTCGTCCGTACCATCATCTCAGAACATTGCGTCTAGTGTTTGTTTCTACATGATACTCGTCCGTATCATAGTCTTAAGGATGCTCGCCCGCATCTTTAATCCATACACCGTGTCAAACACTTATGTCTTCTTGGATATAGATACTCGTCCGTGTCTACTATTCCCCAGAAGAGTCCTTTCAGATGCAACACTCGTCCGTGTTCTTTGTTAACCAGTTGATACTCGTCCGTATCATCATCCCTGAACATGTGTCAGTTTGTTTCTACATGGTACTCGTCCGTATCATGGTCTTAAGGATGCTCGTCCGCATCTTTAATCTATACACAATACCAAACACTTATACCTTTTGTTTCTTGGGTGTAAACGCTCGTCCGTGTTTACATTATCCCCAGTAGATCACCAACAAATTTTCTTTTTATCTAACACTCGTCCTGTGTTATGATACCTTTGAGAGCAGCCGTACCCTGCTGAGTGGTCGTCCTCCACTTCTTGATGGTCGTCCTCCATCATGCCCATCCGATGGCCGTCCCCATCGTTGATATTTTAGCAGCCGTCCCCTGCTAGGTGGTCGTCCTCCACCTCTTGATGATCGTCCTTCATCAACTTTATCCAATGGTCGTCCCCATTGTTGATTTTGGTTATCCGACACTCGTCCTGTGTTACGATAAACCTCGAGAGCAGCCGTCCCCTGCTGAGTGGTCGTCCTCCACTTCTTGATGGTCGTCCTCCATCATGCTCGTCCGATGGCCGTCCCCATCGTTGACCTTTTTTGTCCGATGGCCGTCCCCATCGTTGACCTTTCCTATCCGATGGCCGTCCCCATCGTTGATATTTTCGGCAGCCGTACCCTGCCAGGTGGTCGTCCTCCACCTTTGATGGCCGTCCCCATCATATTTCTTTTATCCCCAACAGAGCAGCCGTCCCCTGCTAGGTGATCGTCCTTCACCTTTGATGGTCGTACCCCATCATCTGTTTATTTCATTTATTCTTTAACCCGATGGCCGTCCCCGTCGTGGTCCCTTTTCCTTTTTAGCCCGATGGCCGTCCCCATCGTTGTTTACCTTTGCTTTATGAACCTGATGGCCGTCCCCGTCCTGTTTCATTCGATCCCCAGAAAACTTTGCAGCGTTATCTTGATGGCCGTCCCCATCATGATATTTTATTTTTCCCCAGCTAGTCGGTCGTCCCCGTCTTAGCTCTACCTTTTATCCCCAGCATGTCGGCCGTCCCCGTCATCGCTTTACTTCACATTTAGCCCAGCCTGTCGGCCGTCCCCGTCATTGTTCTTTACCCAGCAGTCGTCCTCTGCTCGACGGTCGTCCTCCGTCGCCCACACTTTACAATATACTTTATTTTTCATTTACAATCTATATCCCTTTTCTTCTTCATTCTGTGAGTGCAAATTTTGGACTGTCTTTGGTATTCAACCACAAGTTATCTTGTTTGCCTGTTAAGCCGTTGCTTACATCCTGCACAGCTAACTCATGTATGAATAGGGGCAGCTGTAAACACCCCAAATTTGCCCTCACCCTTTCACACCATGGCTTGTGATCATCCTCATATGCATAAACACAATCTTATCATCTCACATCTCATTTTTGATTCACTGCATAGCTTCTAAGGCATCTGCACCTAGGGTTTGTGATCTGAGCAATCCCAGAGCATCTTGAGCCATTCCAAAGGCTACCAATCAACTCAAAGGGGTCCATGTGTGTTCATATGTCATATTTCATCTCCTCAAAGTCAAAATTGCAAGGGAATCACAAGAACTAGGGTTTGAGTGGGTGCAGAGCCAGGTTGAACTGCACAGTTGACTGAAAATTAGGGTTTTGGTTTCAGAGGCCATAACTCCAAATTTTTTGGTCATTCTTGTTTCCATTGATCTCTATATGGTATAGGGAGTATGCATATCAATTTTCATGAAGAAATTCCATGGGGAAGTCATCTGATCAAGAGTTGACTTTTCAGACAAGTCAGTGCAAAATCAGGGCATCTGAGGCCCCCAATGACCCAACCAATGGGTGATCTTCATCATTTTGAGTGTATGTGATCTTTATTTGATCATGGAAGAAGTTTGAAGTTCATAGAAATCAAGAATTTAGGTTTTTTGCAAATGTTGACTTTTTGGGCATAGTTGACTTTTCAAGAATGCACCATTTTAGGTCATTTTTCAAGCCTTGATTCTTGATCCAAAAAGGCTTCAAATGGAAAAACTTTGGTCATGAAAGTTGTAGATCTCATTTTTCCCTTTTCAAAAAGTACAAGAACATGATCAAACTCTTCTTGAATCAAAAGTTATGGCAATGCAAAGTTGGCTAAAATCATTGATTTTCAAGGCATGTTTCAAATGGAAATTTTGCAAAGTCATGAACCAATGCCTTTTGCAGCCCCAAGTTCACTTCAAACCAATGTGCCAACATCCTACAAGTCATAAAATTCAGAATGGACTAGGCATTGCTCATGTTTTATGGTTCATGTAACAAGATTTTCCACATGTGAACAAAAGAGCAACCACTTGCAAAATCATCATGATCATTTCACCAACTTGCTGCCTTGAATGCTGGACCAAGCCTAGCCTTTCCCTTCACTTTGCTGCGCAGCCCATGCCCATTGTACTTGCCTAGAGTGAAGCCATACTTGCCTTACACAAAAGTTGACCTTTTTGCAAAAGTAGACATCCCAATCACCACAGGCCATGTCACATCCTCTGGCCACTTGCATTTGTTTATTGTATCCTTTGGCAAGCCATAACACTAAGCAAGCAGGGCTGAAACAAAGACATTGATCACATTCACAAAAACACACCACATTGCAACTTGCTTCGAATCTGCT
Organism: Lathyrus aphaca; assembly: GCA_963966055.1. Lineage (NCBI taxonomy): Eukaryota > Viridiplantae > Streptophyta > Magnoliopsida > Fabales > Fabaceae > Lathyrus > Lathyrus aphaca. The sequence continues at coordinate 386,613,914 of OZ014524.1, read as the reverse complement.
TACACAGCCACCAAACACTCAAGCCAACTTCACCATTCAACTCACCTTGCTCCATAGACCACCCAGCACCAAGAACCCTAGCCTGAAACAACCAGAATACTCCATAGCCATTTCTCACACCAAGCTGCATTTTCCTTCGAATCTCCTTCCACAAACCACAAACACACAAACAAACACTCCAGACCTTCTCCATTCATCCTCAGGATCACAAACCACCATTCACAATGGCCTGAAACCTCCAGAAACTCCATTGCCATTTCTGATCAAGCTAGAGCAGAAGCTGTCGAATCTCACTATCCAGCCAACTTAAACTCCTTTTGAGCATTCAAGCATCTTCTGGGGATCAAGTGGAGTGGATTGCACAAGGAGAAGTGGCCAGAAAGTCTTCAAACTGAAAGCTTCAAATCTCAGGTAGCTTGAAAATTATTTTTCCAGAAATCATTTTTCTTGTTACAAACTTGTTCTATGTGATTCACTGATCATCCTGGTATCATTGGTTTTGAAAATGGCTTTGTTTTGAGTATTTAATTTGTCTCTGAAGCTTGCGTGCCCTAGAACTTATTCTCTTCGATTCAGCTTGTTTAGGAAGAATAAATTTGTTTTAGGATAGGGGTTTGATTCGTGAGGATGTGGGGAACATTTCCCAGTTTTTAGATTTCATTTTTGATACGTTTTGAGGGAGTTGGTGAGTTTCCCGGTGAGGTGCTGGCCGGAGAAGACGACCGGAAGTCTTCTCCGGCCACCTGAGTCATTAAACCCTAATCTCAGGTCATTAACTTTAGTTTGAATTTGAGCCATGGATGCGCGTTGACCTGTTGACTTCCCTCTCTTTTGGATGGCCCAGATCATTTTGTTTGCCCTAATCTCTCTCATTAACTTTAATTAATTCGTAATTAAATTAATTAATCCAGATGCAATCCACACCCTTCATTCGCGCGCCAGTCAACGTTTTCAAACTCAGAATCAATCTCATCCATCCATCCTGATTACTTTCACTTTTATTTGTTTTTTATTTCATTTTATTTCAATTAACTTGCATATTTATTTTAAAATAGCAAAAATGCCTTAAAAATTATGAAACTTTTTCTTTAAAGTTTTATTAATTTTTAAGACCCAAAAATATTTTTATTTTATTTTTTATCATTAAAAAAGTATTTTTAAATATTTAAAAGATTATTTTTAATTGATTAATGGGAATTAATTAATTAAAAATACTTTTAGGTATTTAAAAATTACAAAAAAATTCATGAAATGTTCTAAGACATTTAGAAACATTGTCCAACCTTCAAACCAAATTTCTTTTTTGATCTTGATGCATTTTAAGAATTTTTCATTGAATTAAATCATATTTTGAGCATTAATTTGATCCTAAGTTCAAAAATTCATTTCTGCCTATTGGAGAAGGTTGAGACATTGATTCTTCTTGCATTGTTTTGTGTTTGGCATGTAGTTTCTAGGGTAAAATGGCCATGATTTGATCTTGCATTTTCTATTTGTTTGGCATTTCTTTTGTTAAGAACCCTAAAAAACCCTAATGACTTGCAAAATTCATATCTTGAGTTTGGTTGAGAGTTGAGAGCTCCCCTTTGGGCAGTGGTTCATTATAGGTTTAGGGTTTCTTTGGATGCCATTTTCCATTTTTTTATCTTAGGGTTTGCTTCTGTTTTGAGTTTTGGTTTGATGTTTGATTCATGAACCCTAATTTGGGCTTTCTCTTGCATCCTTCTTGCATTTCCTTGCATAACATGACTTGTCTTTGCATTTTGTGCATTCTTGTGATCCATTTGACATCTTAAGACATATAGAAGGCATCTTTGATCATTGCATTACATATTTGCCATGTCATTTGTCTTATATGCTTCATAACATTTCATGCCTGTTCATGCTCCTTAGCTTGCATCATTTGCATTCATAATCTTGTATGAACATCTCCATGCCTTGCCTCATGTTTGCAGCACCTCATAGCATCATTTTCATCATCAACATGCTTCTGGTTTTGCTTTGCACCATACCATTTCATCTCATCTTGCATTGCATTGCATCTCTTTCTAACATTTCAGGTGGTAAGTAAACTTGAGAAGTGAATTTGCCTTCACTTCTCATAACTTTTCTTTTCATCTCTCTTGCATCCATTGCTGCATTTCTATATGTGTTTGAGTTTGAGCTTGCTCATTCTTCTTCTTCCCACTTTCTTTCTTCAAGTGACTTGACTTCTTGAATGAAGCAAGTCACTTTGCTTCTCCTGATCTTATTCATCTGCTTCCTGGTGGCTCCTCTGAAGATTGTTCTTGGAAACCTCACAAACCTTAGGATCACCCAAGCATGACAATGAATTAGGGTTTTGATTAGTATCCCCTCATAGTTTTTTACCTTTGTGTCCCTCTTTGAGTCCTCTCTTCTCATCTCATAATCAGGGACTAAACCCTAAAGGCTTTAAGACTTTGTGACTAGGGTTATGCCTGCATCCTTCTTTTAGGATGGGGTGTATAACTTTAATCCTAAGTCTTAAACCCTTAAGGTGTTTAAATCTCTTAATCAATTCATTTAATAAATATCAAGACATCACACTTGTAACTTGGGCCTTGCATTAGGGTTCTAATTCTTCCTTAAGTGGTTAAGAAGGACTAACCCCAGTGTTAATGGACAAGTCCCCAGTGTGAGAATCTGACTTCACACTTAAGGTATTCTCATTACCCCTAAACAGAGGGAAGGTGTGATGAGTTTACTAACCCATTGGTTTAGGCTTAAGTTCATTATCCTATGACAAACTTCAAAAGCAATAAAAGACTGAAAGTACAAAAACAAACAATAATCGTCTCCTTCGGGATTCTTTTCTCATCACCTTCACTCATAAACGAGAACTCGCTTCTTCCGTCTAATGCAAGACAGTTTGCACCTGAGCCAGACAGGTCATACACTTGAGCATAGACAAGCAAGCAGTTCACAAGTCAATTCATCTTTCAGTCTCTTTGGGTCGAACTACGGTGTTCTGACTTCCTCATTGCACGAGAGGATACGTAGGCATAACTTAACGGTTATCGAACAAAAGTCTCTGTACATTCCCTCTTCTTCCAGCATCTTTCTTTAAGCCTCATTATCATGAGCATTTCACTCTTATCCTTGCACTGACACTTTCATACTTCACATCACTTATACACTCTGCACTGACACCTGTACATCCTTTTCCAGCGATTTTATGCACAAATTGCACTGACACTACCCCTTTAAAACACAAATCTTTTAAGCGTGGATCCCGTCGAGTACGGCGGACAATCTGGGTGCTAATACCTTCCCAGGTTGTAACCAACCCCCTTTCTCAGTCTCTCTGGTTCGCAAACCGTCTTATCCATCTCTTTCTAGGTCTATGCAGCATTGCCTTTCCTCCGGGATAAAAATGCCTAGCTGGCGACTCTATTCATCTCCAGTGAGTTCACGGCTGTGTGTTCTCATTGTCCCTTTCGCCGACCGTTCGCGTCTGTACCTTCATCTGACCCGGTGTCACTTGTCGGGAGCGACAAGGAGGATAAACAACGTCCTGAGGAAGTGGTGTAACCTTTGGGAAGATAAACAACGGCCCAAAGTCATGATATGCTTTCAGGAGGATAAACAACGTCCTGAGGAAATGGTGTAACCTTTGGGAAGATAAACAACGGCTCAAAGTCATGATATGCTTTCAGGAGGATAAACAACATCCTGAGGTATAAACATAATCTTTGGGAGGATAAACAACGGCCCAAGGTCATGATTGCTTTCAGGACGATAAACAACGTCCTGAGGTCATAATATGCTTCCAGGATGATAAACAACGTCCTGAGGAAATGGTAGCTTTCAGGAGGATAAACAACGTCCTGATAGTCACAAGTTGTTGATGAAGTTTGTCTGTTGGAGAATTAATCTGAAAAACAAGATTATAACATTTTGTATGATAATATTAGTTTATGCATTATGTATGCATGTATAATATGATGCACTTAAGTAATGTATTATGTATTTATGTATATGTATGTTATGGTATGATGTAAATGATGTATGTATGCATCATGCAGCCTGAGGCGTCTGGATATCCTCATATAACAACTGCTGGCCAGGGAAAATAAATCTTGATTCGTTGCTGAAGAATATGAGGAACTTGTTCCCGTCCCGTTTGATAATATAGTATTCAAAACTTCCCATCTTCTTTTGATAATAAGGTATCCATAACCTCCCGTCCTCGTTCTCTTGGAGGAATAAATTCCCGATTATCCGTATGAGGATAAAAGAGATGGATATAAATTCCAGGGGAGATGTGACTCGAAGTATTTATGAAGATGGATTTGCCCTACTGGGGGACTTGTAGCTGTCTTGTGGGAATGAACCGGCGAAGCTTCGTTGAATTCCTTCCCTCGTTCGTCCTTAGTAAATACTATTACTGCATTTTCATGCATTTCTGGTAAACATCAATCATATTAAGCATTTATGCATTTCTGGTAAACATCAATCATATTCAAAAGCATACACACATTCAAACACAACCAATGGACGTTTCGCTTATGTAAATAGGGTAAAAGTAAATCAGGACTTAAAGATGGAATTTTATTTATATCAAAAAGTGACCTATACATAGGTAGGTTTGTACAAGGAGACAGAAATCCTAACGAGAGGAATTAGTTGTAAAATTAAAACAAAGAAAATCAGCTATGTGGTAAATAATCCTATTGAGTTTCAATTCTACTATTGCCTTTATCTTCAAGTATCTCATCTTCTGCTGTCGAGACGGAGATGATTGGATTGAGCTTTATCTGTTCGAGCTTGAGTAAGTAGCACAACTGGTTGTAGTTTCATGGGTGATCCAAATGAGACATAGTCATACGCTTTAATCCCTAACTTTTTCCTGAATTGCCCTTTCAGGTTTTCAATCCACCGGGATACCCTTTTTTACCCAAGCCGCCTTTTCAGGTTTTCGACTTGCCGGGTGTACATTTTTTTTTATATATATCCCTAATTTTTGCCCGAACCCTTTTGGTTCGCCGGGATGCCCTTATTTTTGCCTAGGCCAGTCAACCTAGCGGGTCTCTTTTTTATGCGTAGTATTTTTTAACTATGTCTGCGTTTACAGGCTGCGGGAAGTCTTCACCATCCATAGTAGTAAGTATCATGGCACCTCCTGAGAATACTGTCTTGACTACGAATGGTCCTTCATATGTAGGAGTCCACTTGCCCCTAGGATCACCCTGTGGTAATATGATACGCTTGATTACCAAATCACCAGCCTGATATACCTTTGGCTTAACCTTCTTGTTAAAAGCTTTGATCATTCGTTTCTGGTACATCTGGCCATGACAAACTGCTGCTAACCTCTTCTCATCAATCAGATTTATCTGGTCAAGTCGAGTCTGAATCCACTCATCTTCATCCAAGCCTGCATCCTTCATAATTCTTAAGGAGGGAATCTGAACTTCAATGGGCAGAACTGCTTCCATACCGTAGACTAAGGAGAATGGGGTTGCCCCTGTTGAAGTACGTATTGTAGTACGGTAACCATGAAGAGCAAATGGTAACATCTCATGCCAATCCTTATAAGTAACAGTCGTCTTCTGCATAATCTTCTTGATATTCTTATTAGCAGCTTCAACTGCCCCATTCATCTTCGGACGATACGGAGAAGAGTTGTGATGCTTAATCTTGAACTGCGTGCAGAGGTTAGTAATCATAGTATTGTTCAGATTAGAGCCATTGTCAGTAATAATCCTTTCAGGGATGCCATACCTACATATGAGATTATTCCTAATGAATCGAGCCACAACATTCTTGGTAACAGATGCAAATGAAGCTGCCTCCACCCACTTCGTGAAGTAATCAATAGCAACCAGGATGAAACGATGCCCATTAGAAGCGGTAGGTTTGATCTCACCAATCATATCAATGCCCCACATGGCAAAAGGCCAAGGGGCAGTCAACACATTCAATGGTGATGGAGGTATATATACTTTATCAGCATAAATTTGACACTTGTGACATGTTCTGGAGTGTTGATAACAATCAGCTTCCATGGTAGACCAATAGTAACCTGCTCTCAATATCTTCTTTGCCATGGTATGACCACTGGAATGAGTGCCAAAGATCCCATCATGCATATCTTCCATAATCTCAGTTGCTTCCTTCTTATCCACACAACGAAGCAAAGTTGAATCATGATTGCGCTTGTACAAAATCCCATTACTCAAAAAGAACTTAGCAGAAAACCTTCTCAGAAACTTCCTATCTTTGACAGATGCCCCTTCAGGGAACTCCTGGGCTTCAAGATATCTTTTCACTTCATAGAACCAAGGCTTCTCCTCTGCTTCTTCAGTGTCAATCTCATTGCAGTATGCAGGCTTCTCAAATCTATCAATAGTAATTTTGGGAGCTTCATCATCCCAGCTGATCTCAAACATGGATGCCATGGTGGCTAATGCATCTGCCAACTGATTCTCTCTTCGTGGAATATGTCCAAAGGTAATCTCTTTAAAATGTGGGATCAAAGACAACACATGCTCTCTATAAGGAATGAGATTATCATGTTTGGTATCCCAATCTCCTTTAATTTGACTTACTACCAGGGTTGAATCTCCATACACGTCTAGGAACTGAATCTTCATATCAATGGCAGCTTTGATACCCAGGATACATGCCTCATACTCAGCCATGTTATTGGTACAATAGAAACAAAGTCTGGCAGTAATCGGGGTATGACAACCTTCAGGGGAACTGATCACAACACCAACACCATTACCAAGTGCATTAGAAGCTCCATCAAAAACCATGGTCCATCGGGATCCTTGTTCAGGTCCGTCATATTGTCCAGGTTCTTTGGTAATAATCATAATGTCTTCATCAGGGAACTCAAAACTCATTGACTGGTAATCATCCACTGCTTGATGAGCCAAATGATCAGCTACAACACTTCCTTTAATGGCCTTCTGAGTAGTATACTGTATATCATATTCTGTCAAGATCATTTGCCATCTTGCAATTCTTCCGGAGAGAGCAGGTTTCTCGAATATGTACTTGATTGGATCCATCTTCGAAATCAATAAGGTAGTATGAGTCAACATATATTGTCTTAGTCGGCGAGCAGCCCATGCCAAAGCGCAACAAGTTTTCTCGAGCAGTGAGTATCTTGTTTCACAGTCGGTAAACTTTTTGCTAAGGTAGTATATTGCCTGCTCTTTTCGACCAGACTCGTCATGTTGCCCCAATACACACCCCATTGAGTTGTCTAACACTGTTAAGTACATAATCAAGGGTCTTCCATCAACTGGTGGCATCAAAATTGGAGGTTCTAGCAGATATTTCTTGATTTCATCAAAGGCAGTCTGGCACTCATCATTCCATTCCATCACCTGATCTTTCTTCAACAACTTGAAGATTGGCTCACAGGTAGTTGTTAATTGGGAAATAAATCTTGCAATGTAATTCAATCGTCCCAAGAAACCTCTAACTTCCTTCTCAGTACGGGGAGCTGGCATCTCTCGTATAGCTTTCACTTTTGCAGGATCCACTTCAATACCTTTTCCACTGACGATGAAACCCAGGAGCTTACCAGATCTAACTCCAAAAGTACACTTGTTTGGGTTCAATCTCAACTTGTATTTCTTCAACCTCTCAAACAACTTATGCAAATGATCAAGATGTTGTTCTTCATTCTGGGACCTGGCTATCATATCATCCACATATACCTCTATCTCATGATGTATCATATCATGAAACAAAGCCATCATAGCATGCTGATATGTTGCCCCTGCATTCTTCAAACCAAATGGCATCACCTTATAGCAAAAGGTGCCCCATTGTGTAACAAATGTTGTCTTCTCCATATCTTCAGGTGCCATCTTTATCTGATTGTAACCAGAAAAACCATCCATGAAAGAGAATACCTTATGCTGAGCAGTGTTATCTACCAGAACATCAATATGAGGAAGTGGAAAGTCATCTTTGGGGCTAGCCTTGTTCAAATCTCTGTAGTCCACACACATACGTACCTTACCATCTTTCTTAGGTACCGGTACCACATTTGCAACCCACTGAGGATAAGAAGTCACGGCTAAGAACCCTGCATCAAACTGTTTCATTACCTCTGCTTTGATCTTCTCTTACATTTCAGGACGCATGCGACGAACCTTCTGCTTCTTTGGACGACAATCTTCTTTTACTGGTAAACGGTGAACCACAATGTCTGTATCCAACCCTGGCATATCTTCGTAGGACCAAGCAAAGATCTCCACATAGTCACGTAACATCTGAATCAATCTGCTTTTGACACTATCCTCTAAATCAGCCCCTATCTTAACCTCTTTCCTGTTTTCTTTAGTTCCCAGATTCACAACTTCGATTGGCTCTTCATGTGGCTGTATAGCTTTCTCTTCTTGTTGTAACAACCTAGCAAGCTCTACAGGTACTTCACAATCGTCCTCATTTCCGTCTTCAGCTTGATAGATCGGATCCTCGAAATTATAATTGGCAATAGTAGAACTGTTATCAACAAGATCCAGAGTGGATGAGGATCTGCACTTTAGTGATGTGGGTGTGTGTAAGAACACATAGCTGATAAAACAAAAATAAAAGAAAAGAAAGACAAGGAACACAATATTTACGAAAACGAAACGTCCACTGATTTTTATTGAATGAAGTATGCAAATGAAATGACATCCCGTAACAAGCACACCATTGTGCCCCGGGTAAGGCACAAGGCTTAAGAGTTTAATTGTTCAAACATTACAAACTTTAAAAGTAACAACACAGTAATAGTATTTACTCCTGACAAAAGGAGATAGGAATAACATCTTCAGCTTTCCAGTTGTTGAGCCCATCACCCACAGTAGGAAAAATCCAAGCATCCAAGTTGTAGTCTTCATCATAGTCACCCACAGCATTGATCTGATCTTTCATAATCCCCTGATTAGTGATACGAACAACACGAGCACGACGAACAACCTTCTGAGAATCTGCAGTGAAACCCAAACCAAACTTGTCAGACTTGTAAGGAATGTCAGGAAGCTGACCCCAAATAGTACAACCACCTTCATCCACCACAGTTCTAGCGTCTTTGAGGGAGGCCATTGTTGGAGGTACTCTGGTGACCACAGGAACTTTCTTGACAACAGGAGGAGCTTCATAATCATTAACAATCCAAGGAACCACTTCAAATGTTTGACACGGAGTTTCAACATATTCGCCTTCCACTTCAAGATATTTAAAGGTGTTCACATGGCTAATCATATACCCTTCTTCTCCGTAGACAGTAACAACCTTTCCTTCTACCAGATATCTCAGCTTTTGATGTAATGTGGAGGTTACAGCACCTGCCCCATGGATCCAGGGATGCCCAAGCAAACAAGCATACGACGGACGAATATCCATGACATAAAAGGTAGTATTGAAGACCTGAGAACCAACTTTGATTGGGAGATCAATTTCTCCATGCACCACTCTTCTCGAGCCATCAAAAGCCTTCACCACTATATTACTGGGCTTCAACACAGCATCTTCAGGACTAAGCTTATTCAGGACTTCTTTGGGCAACACATTCAGAGAAGAACCATTGTCTATCAATACATGTGACAGGGTAGTGCCCCTGCATTCAATAGAGATATGTAGAGCCCTATTATGATCTCTCTTGGCTGGAGTCAAATCAGCATTGGAGAAACCTAACCCATTATCATAGGTCAAGTGTGCAACACAATTTTCAAAATGGTCAACAGAAATTTCATTTGGTACATGAGCAGTCTTCAGAAACTTGATCAAGGCTTTGGCATGTGCCTCCGAACACAATAGTAAAGACAACATAGAAATCTTGGAGGGAGTATGTCCCAATTGATCAACAATGTCATAATCACTCTTGCGAATGATCTTCAATACTTCTTCCATCTGCTTCGAGAGATCATCAGTAGCTGGTATCTCAGTTGGTATAGGTTCAATAACAGGACCTTTGCCCCGAGCATAAGTGGTGGAGGTAGCAGCTGGAGTAACTGCATTCTTGGAGGTAACTGGAGGAGAGAAAACTCTTCCGCTTCGTGTGATCTTACTAGATCCAGCAACATTATCAACATCAACAGGCATATCAGCTAAGGGTTTCTGCTTAACACCATGGATATAAACATCAGGCCCATAATGCCAAGGCACAACTCTATCAGAAGTATACAGAATAGGACCAGGGGTGGTAATGATCATAGGAGCCACTCTAGCTTCAGCAACAATCTTCACAGGGCCTTCAGCAGTAATCTTAATTGGACCCTTATGAGTGATTTTGACAGGACCCTTGGAAGTAATCCTTACCGACACTTTATCAACCATATCTACCTCTTCAACCTTCGCACGCTTAGTTATATGATCAACCATACTCTCTACAGAAGGTGGAGTCCTCTTAAACACTATGGTGTAATTATTCATGAGGCGTTGAATTCCATCTCTCAACCTCCAGCAGCTATCCGGCTTATAGGTACAATATAAACAATCTTCACGACAACCTGGAAAGAACCCAGCTTGTACTAGCTTCTTCTTGATAACAGACAATGGTGTAGTCAACTCTGCAACTGAGGAAATATGTGAATCTTCATCAATGGCCTTGACAGTCTTCTCATGATTTGGCATGGGAGCAGTGATCACATTTGGAGTACCCGGAGGGTCAAACTCAAAATCTCCAGCATCAATCATATCTTGAATTTTGTTCTTCAATACCCAGCAACTATTGGTATCATGTCCCTGACAATTCGAATGATATGCACATCGTGCATTAGGATTGTACCTGGGAGAGGTAACATTAGGATTCTGAGGAGGATCTTTCAGAGTGATAAGTTCAGCCTTCAGCAAGTGTTGCAAGGCTTGGGCCATTGACATGTTGATCTTAGTGAACTTCCTTCTAGCCCTCTGTTGATTTCCCTGTGGCTGCTCTGGTGTTGCAGGAGTTGGATTGGAGATATGAACTGCACTCACAGACTGATGCCTTCTATTACGACCAGGTTGACCATAAACAACATTTGACTCTTTCTTCCCACTGGGAGGCTTCTTTGCAGCACCTGATGAAGAAGCACCCACTTGAATCTTGCCACTCCTGATACCACTTTCTATGCGCTCTCCTGTCATTATCAACTCAGTGAAGCCAGATGATGAGCTTCCAATGAGATGACTGTAAAAAGGACCATTCAACGTACACATGAACATATCAACTAACTCCCTGTCAGTTAGAGGGGGTTGCACTCTTCCAGCCAGGTCTTTCCACTTCTGGGCATACTCCTTGAAATTTTCTTTAGCACCCATGGACATGCTTTGTAGTTGCATGCGGGTAGGGGCTAGATCAGCATTGTATTGATACTGCTTATAGAAGGCTTCAGCAAGATCATTCCAATCACGGATGTTGACACTCTCCAACTGATAGTACCATTCCAATTGAGCTCCAGATAAGCTCTCTTGGAAGAAATGGATCCACAACTTTTTATCAGCAGTATGGGGTTGGATTCTCTGGACATAAGACCTCAGATGCAGCTTGGGACAAGAGACACCATCATAAACAACAAAAGTAGGAACCTTGAAACCAATGGGTATAACCACCCCAGATATCAAACTCAGGTCTTCAAAATCCAGCCCAGAAGACTTCTGTAATTCCATAGCATCCATTCTATCCACCAGCATCTTGAACTTGTCCTCATTAGGCTCATGATAGTAGTTAACTTCAGAATCAGAGTCCCCCATTGTATTATGGAGACTACCTCCCTCTTTCTCAGACTCTTCAGATTCATAATCTTCAACCTGTTCTTTGGTCTTGACAGGACCTCTGAACCTTCTTCCCATGTTGATCAGGCCACCTGACCTCCTAGTCTTCTTAGTCTTCTTGGCCAGCAGTGTCTTCAATTCATCCTGCCCCTTGGACAAGTTCAGGATCAGCTCTTGGAACTGTGCATTTTGTGCCTGGAGATCCTTAACTGTTTGCTCAAGAGCCATTGCTGAAATAAACAGCGAGAAGATAAGAAACCTGTGCACAATAAACCTGTGATGCAATGATATGATGTATTAATGCGTATGCAATGTTTTCAAGGACCGCAGGATTTAAATTTGCTTAAACAAACAAGAAGGTAAACCTTTATTAGTAATAAATTTGTTTTGCCTTTTGGGCTTACAGAAAATAAAATGCAATAAATACAAGAGATGCGGTTTTAAGTCTCCTATGGACGTTTCCTCTTTGTGTTGAGGTATGAGTTGAGATTCCGCTCTTCGTGAAGTTGCTTTGTTAGTTCCAGGATCCTTTCTTGGCTTGCTTTGTAATGAGCCTCGAAAGTATCCCTTTGCTCCTTCAACTGGATCCAGGATCTCTGTAAATCTTCCATGTCAGTAGGCATGTCTGGGTGAAGGATGGTATAAGAAGTATCCCCTTCAGCAACAGGTTCCATGGTAACTGGCAGGATAGCAGGATATGGCATCATGAGAGTCTGAGCACGAGATCGCACCCATTTGAGGTAAGCTTCCATAGGAATAGTGTACTTGGGCTCCAGAGTCTTGCTGTCAACCTTGTTCACTTTTCCCCATGCTCGTACGAACCTCTGACGGTAACCTTGCAGATCGTTGTCGTAATCAAACACAATACCCTGAATCAACATGTCATGTGGACCATCACTCCGAGCATAACCAAACTGTCGTAAAGCTAAAGAAGGGTTGTAAGTAATGCCTCCTCTTATGCCTAGAAGTGGCACATTAGGAAACTCCCCACAACGGTCAATGATAGTAACATTCTCCATAGATCTGGAGCACCAATGAATATCTGAATGCGAGAGTGACATAATCCTTTTGGACCATCTGAACCCTTGCTCATTCTTCATCACTGAGCGAGGAAGGTGAGAAATAAACCACCTAGATAGCAAAGGTATGCAACACATCAAAGTTCCTCTTGCCCTTGTAGTACGGGTGTGAAGAGAATGTAGGATGTCTCCAAGCAATGTAGGCACTGGATTGTGACTCAAGAATATATTGATGGCATGAACGTCTATGAACTGATCAGGATTGGGGAACAACACTAAGCCATAAATCAACAAGGCTAAGATCTCCTCAAAGGCGTCATAGCTCATAGCTTTCAAGAACACTTGAGCCTTTTCTGTCAACACCTTAGCAAGAATACCCTTAACTCCGCTTCTCGTTTCTAGAACAATGTCAGACTTCTTCAGATGTAGAGCTGCAGCAATAACCTCAGGTTTAGGCTCTTTTTCCAAGCCCGTGAATGGTTTCTGATCAAGTACAGGTATACCCAGAAGTTTAGAGAACTCTTCCATTGTAGGAACCAGCTGGTAGTCGGGGAATGTGAAGCAATGGTGCTTAGGATCAAAGAACTGAAACAGAACACTCATCATGTCTTCATTGAACCCTGAAGTGACTAGATCCAGTAGGTGACCATGTCTCTTGATGAACCGGGAGTTATCAGACAATTGAGAAATCAACTCTTTAAGCTTAGGAGGCATGCCTACAAAGTTGATCCTGATAGTGTTTCTACGAGCAGAAGCCATGACCTGCAACAAAGAACAAAGATAAATCCTTTGGTCCTTGAAATGGTTAGTGAAAATGCTATGCTTATGATGCATGATGATGTCATGATGTTATGCTCAATCACAAACATGTGGCACACACAAACAAGTCACACCATAGCTCTAGGTTTAAAGGCTTGCATGAGGTTCAAAGGTAAGTACCCTCCCCTGAAGTTAGTTGGTTCATCCTGTCCTACAAAAGTAACCAGGTTCTAAGGGATCTCAATATCATTGATCCTTCACAAGGGTGGTTGTTCAGTAGGCAACTTACTTGCCAACCAAAACCCTCCAAGTTCAGAATCTCAATGAGCGTAGTATCGAGTATCAACCAGCTTCAGTCTTCACCAAAGCCGGTTATCTCACTACTTTCTAAAGGCCAAGATGGGATGACTAGGGTTCTAAAAGTTAGTTAGTGTATTGACAACGTATGGCAGCCTCATATTATCCTCAACTTAACTTAAGGAACATAAGCACCAACCAAGAAGTCACACTAACTATGGCCACCAGATCAACCATATCGGTATATGCCGTACAGTTTCCTTGGTCTATTGCCATTTACCTAAGGTACACTAGATCCGGGTTAGGATCTTTCACACATAAGAGCCCAACAAGTAAGTATAAAGCAAACAAAGCAAACAAGTTTAAAGTGATCTAATTCCTAAGGGTACCCCTCTTTTATTACGTCCCCAGCAGAGTCGCCAGTTCTGTAACACGGTGGGAGAACTGACTTTAGTTATGTTGCGGATAGCAAGAGTCGCCACCGACTTTTATTTTATCCAAAGGAAAGGCATAAAAGAACAGGAAAGACCTTTTAAAAGATTTTTGGGTTCGGGGGGTAGGTTATGTAAAGGGAAGGTGTTAGCACCCTTTACATCCATGGTTATCCATGGGCTCTTAGTTACTTAGCTCACTTTAAAATGTTTTTGAAATGTGAAGTGTGTGAATAGAAATTCTCTTAAGTATTTTATAATGATCCATGTACGGATGTATATAAAACCTTTGTTTTGAAAATTTGTTTGAAATGTATGAAGTGTTTGAAATGTTTTGAAGAGTGAGCAAGTATATAAGAGGAACCTACCCTAAGTTTAAGTCTTTTCTGTTCTTGAATCCTTTAAATGGTAAGACTATCCCTATTATTAAGGAATAGGTAGTCATTACCTTGGATGTATGGGACAAGTGAAGGGACATCTGTTAGTTAGGCAACTGTGGGGTGTATAAGCAATTCGAAGGGACTTATCATCTTTATTCGAAAGGGACAAGATCATTACGAAGGCAACATTCAAAGGGACTTGATCTTTTTTTATCTGTTTAGGGACTAGATGATGTGAAATGAGGGACTTTGCTTTATACACCCTACTTGACCTTTTGTTTAGGCAACTTGAGAGGCAACCTTAGGAAGTGAGATGGCGATCAAAGATCGACTTACGTGTGTGAGTGTACGATTTTAAATATTTATCTTTTAAATTAGTGATCTAAATCAATTTTAAATACAAATACGTTTCACTCCCTATTTTACTAACCATAGCGTTTAAAAATAAATATTAAACATTACTACTAAAATATTACATAAAGGAAACAATTACATAATAATAATAATTAAAACAAATTAAATAAATAAGCAAAATAAGTAATAATAAATAATTGGGTTAGTAACAATAATAATAATAAATCACAATATATATATAAATGGGGTTAGTAATAATAAAATAAATATCATATGAAAATAAATAGAATTAATAATAAAATAAACAAGAATATTAGCATAATAATTAAAAGTTCAATTTTTTTATAAACAATTATTTTTTTTTAAGATTAAGAAGAAAACATAAACAATTATATACTAATTATTATAAAGTTTTAAATTATATACAAGTTATGAAAATTAGGTTAATTATAAACATATTATGAAAATAAATTATATTTACAAAATTAAATTAGCAAGTTTTAATTATTTTTAAGCATACACTAAAAAATTATTTACATACAAGAATTAAATAATAATTTCAAACAAATTATAAAATATATACATATAATTAAAGTTTATTAAAAGTTATAATTAACAAATAAATTAACATTTATAATTAGGGTTTATGAAAAAATAATTAGGTTTTACAAAATATTTTAGGGTTTTAGAAAATTAGGGTTATATGTTTAGAAAAATAAATTAGGATTAATTAATAATATACAAAAATAAATAATTTTTCTAATGAGATTTAGTTGTAAAAGAAAATGAGTTTAAATTGTAAATAAGAAAATAATAATATAAACATTCTATTTTTTTTATTATTTAAATTTGTTTAACTATAATATAAATTAATTAAATAAGAAAATCAGAAAAAGAATGAAAAAAACAAAACTTACCTGGGCTGGGATTTGAACCCAGTCCCTAAGCTTTCAACCCTCAAGACCAACACACAAACCACTGGACCATGCGCGCACAGGTGAGAAAGAATGCACTCCATGGGGTTTTGTTATTAACCTGAAAACAAAACATAACAAAGCAAAAAGAAACAACACAAAAGGCTTGGGGGGGATTCGAACCCAGGACCTTCTCACAACACGCAAACACACTTACCATCCAGCCGGGAGGGTGCAACTGATGTTTAAACCACCACAATAAATAATATATTAAGTTTGATGATTAACTGGAAAAATAAGATAAAAGTTGTTGAGCCCAGGATTCGAACCAAGGACCTACAAGCATAACATGCGCATACTTCACCACTGGGCCAACGCTGCAATTGTGAAATAAATTATCAACAACATGATAAGATATTAAAACAATATTTGAATCCCAGAATGCACGCCAGGAACTTCATCTTCTTCCTTGGACGCTGCAAATTTTCCTGCGAATTCTTCTACGAATATACCTGCGTTTTTCATTCCTGCGAATCACAAACTTCAACCAAACAACAAAATTTCACAAAATTATTTATGCCATTGAGTTCCTACTGAGATTTGCAATCGTCCTATGTCTTTAAAATTCATTTATCATGATCAAATCATGAAACCCTAAAAGAGGTCGTGAACCCTAATTATGGTGAAACTCCATACCTGCATAAAAAACTCAATTGAATAGCCCAGAATCATTCTAGGGTTCATCACAAACATCATTAAACAATCAAAAACAATTTTAGTCTAGCCAATCAATGGAATCGAAAATCAACAATTTCTTGAAGAACATGATTCGGTTTAGGTCATATGCAATGATTTGAATGCTGCAAATGGTTCAAATAGATTCAATGATGTTCATAGAACATGTCTCAACCTTCAAATTGTCTTGAAAGGGCCTGAATTGTGAAATCCGAATTTGAGTTTTGGTGAGTTTTTTTGAATGTGCAAACTTACTCTTGAGGTTGTCCAATTCGTCCCTATGCATTGTGTTCTCTTCATATACTTATAGTGAATGAATTAGGTCAGAAAGATTGGATCATTGTATGGATTTTTTTGATTTTGGAGATTGAAAAAGATTAGAACTTAAATTTCAAATATTTGTGAATGAGACCTTTCTATTTCAAGCCAATCATCATCAATGTTATATCAATTCAATCCAAATCATGTTAATGACCTTCTAGAACCAAAATATATTTTAAATTTTCACATTTGATATTTTATTTAAATTTAAAATGATTTTTAATATAAAAAATCATAATAAATAAATTAAATAAAATAAAATTATGAAAATATCAAATAAATTTCGTGCATGATGTCATGGAACACTTTGGGTCACAAAAAGTTCAGCCCATTTAGAAAAATTTGGTTTTAAGACCCTATTTTCTTCATAAACCACCCAAAAATTTCCCAACTTTGCAAGGGCACACATCCTTCAATTTTAATGCTATGAGGATGTTCTTGGACTTTTTGGAAAGCTTGAAGAGTCCTCTAACCAACCCCATTGGTTTCATGTCCATATCATTTATCATTCTCAATTTATGCCCTTTTGAAATTGTTGACTTTTTGTTGACTTTCAAAAGGACCTATAATGTCTTAGCTCATACCTTCCAAATGAAGCATTTTTAGGATTGGCTTGTGAGACACAAAGTTGTAGAGAATTCAATTTCCTTCAAAATTAGATTTGGATGGAAAAAATGTGATGAATCATGTGAAAGTTATGGCTGGTCAAAGTTCAGTTGACTTTTCCTATGAAAACCCTAATTTAGAAACTCATGATTCTTGATGATCTAAAATATCCTTGATGAATCATGATTAACCCTTGATCAAATGATGAATTTTACTTCATATACTTGATGTTGGCAAAGAATCATGAAGTTTGACTTTGGTTTGACCCCAGTTGACCTCAGTTTGACTTTTTTAACTGCTTTGACTGATTTTGACTTATCTGATCATCTGACTGAGCAAACCTTTGAGAAAAGTTCTGAAATTTGTCATGGGGATTCTTAAACATATATAAGATGTTATGAAGCTCACTTAAAGTCTTGGAAGTCCATTTAGCCTGATTAAAGTCAAAACCCTAGTTTAGGATGCATTGCTTAGGAGGATGCATTGTCTGAGGGAATTGTCAAATCTTCTGACTATTTGTGAACTTTGTGAACCTTGTGAACCATCATAAAATGTCTTGTGAACCTTGTGAACCTTATGGGAGGTCTTATAAACTTCATGAACCTCATGGGAGGTCTTGTGAACCTTGTGAACCTCATAAGGTGTCTTGTGAATCTTGTGAACCTTGTGAACCTCTTAGCACACAAAGTCTTGTATTGTGAGGGCAAATTTTGGGGTGCAACAATGGTCACGGTAGGGAACCAGATGATCTTGATGAGTATACCACTTGCCATTAGTTTGGTTGATCACCAAAGCTGAATCTCCGAATACATTCAAGGTTTTGATCCTGAGGTCAATGGCTTCCTCAAGACCCATGATACAAGCTTCGTACTCTGCTTCGTTGTTAGTGCAGGAAAAGATGAGCCTTGTTGAGAAAGGCATATGGATTCCTTTGGGTGTAATAAGCACTGCACCAACTCCACGACCATTACAATTAACTGCCCCATCGAACATCATAGTCCATGCTTCTTCTGGATCAGGCCCTTCAGTGTGAACAGGCTCTTCGCAATCTTTTGACTTTAAGAACATGATTTCTTCATCAGGGAAATCAAATCTCATAGGCTGGTAGTCATCAATGGGTTGCTCGGCCAGATAATCAGACAATACACTGCCTTTGATGGCCTTTTGAGAAGTGTACTGAATTTCGTATTCTGTTAGAATCATTTGCCACCTTGCAACCCTTCCGGTAAGTTTTGGCTTCTCAAATATGTACTTGACGGGTCCTTCTTTGAGATCAACAAGGTAGTATGAGTCAACATATATTGTCTTAGTCGGCGAGCAGCCCACGCTAAAGCACAACAAGTTTTCTCGAGCAGTGAATAACGTTGTTCACAGTCGGTAAACTTTTTGCTTAGGTAGTATATTGCATACTCTTTTCGACCAGACTCGTCATGCTGGCCCAAACATACCCCATTGATTCATCTAATACTGTCAGGTACATTATTAAAGGTCTTCCTTCAACTGGAGGCATGAGAATTAGAGGTTCTTGCAGATACTCCTTGAGCTTGTCAAACGCTTTCTGACAATCATCGTTCCACCTGACTGTTTCTTCCTTTCTTAGCAGCTTAAATAAGGGCTCGCAGGTTGCAGTGAGAAGAGATATGAACCTTGAAATGTAGTTCAATCTACCTAAGAACCCTCGAACTCCTTTCTCAGTCTTAGGTGCAGGCATTTCCTGAATTGCTTTGACTTTCTCGGGATCAACCTCAATTCCTCTTCCGCTTACAATAAAACCCAGCAATTTGCCAGAACGTACCCCGAATGTGCACTTGTTAGGGTTTAACCTTAACTGATACTTTCTCAGACGCTCGAACAGTTTCAATAGATTTGCTAAATGCTTTTCCTTTGTTTGGGACTTGGCAATCATGTCATCCACGTAACACTCGATTTCTTTATGGATCATGTCGTGGAATAATGTTACCATAGCCCGTTGATATGTTGCACCGGCGTTCTTCAGACCAAACGACATTACTTTGTAGCAGAATGTTCCCCATGGTGTGATGAAAGTTGTCTTCTCCATGTCTTCAGGTGACATCTTGATCTAATTGTATCCAGAAAATCCGTCCATGAAGGAAAATACCGAGAACTGAGATGTATTATCCATCAATACATCAATATGGGGTAATGGGAAATCATCTTTCGGGCTTGCTTTGTTCAAATCTCGGTAATCAACACACATCCACACCTTTCCATCCTTCTTAGGTACGGGTACAATGTTAGCAACCCACAGCGGGTAAGTAGTTACAGCAAGAAAACCGGCGTCCCACTGCTTTTGTACTTCCTCTTTGATTTTGATGGCCATGTCTGGGCGAGTACGGCGCAACTTTTGTTTAACTGGCGGACAATCTTCTTTCAATGGCCGCTTGTGCATGACAATATTTGTATCCAAACCCGGCATATCTTGATAGGACCAAGCAAACACATCGACATATTCTCGCAACATACTGATAAGATGTTCTTTTACCGGAGCTTGCAGACTGGCCCCAATCTTCACCTCTTTCACATCTTCCTTGGTACCAAGATTGATGGTCTCAACCTACTCCTGATAAGGAGCAATCACCTTTTCCTCTTGTCTCAATAAACTGGCTAACTCTTTAGGTAAATCGAAGTCTTCTTCAACCCCTTCATCTGCTTGATTAATCGGATTGTCGAAGTCATACAAGGTCATAGCAGTGTCGTTGTCGGTGCAATCTAGAGGACTATCTCTGCAAGGGTTGAGATTTGGTTCATTTTAGTGGTTGATTTTATCTTATTTAGAAAAAGTGAATGAAGTTATTATTGAAAAAAACATTGTCATTTATTGTTTTGTGCGAAAATAATAAAAATGAAAAGACAGTGAGCAAAAAAAGATTGTTTGCAAAAAGATGTCCATTGTTCATTAATATTCAATTTGCACAAAATACATGTGGCCCTATTACAAAATGAGTCCAAAACATCTTGGGCAAGATGCAGGACTTTGATGCATGCTCAAAAATAGGAAATAATAATTACTCTGTAGCAGTAACCCTTATACTTTCCTAGGAAGACCAGTTGAGGACTTGTTGGCCCAGGACTCTTGGACGGATCCAGCTTTCCAGGTTGTTGTCGCTCTCAGCCTCGTCTTCCAAAGTGTTGACAGCATTCGGGGTCAGCATTCCCCCACTTATGAACTTGGGAGCTTCAGTAGCCTCCTCTGGAACTTGTCGGGATGGTCTGTAACCCAAACCGAATTTGTCTTCTTTCATTTGAATCTTCAGCAGCTTGCCCTAACCTTGGGCATTCACTTCTTCTACAACTTCCCGAGCCTGTTTGTAGGAAGCAATTGAGGTTCCCATCCTTTCCTCTTGGGATGCAGCAAACACCTCAGTTGTAGCTTCGTTGATGTTCAAAGCTTCGAAGTCCTAACTCATGGTTTCATGGATCTCCCCATCCATCTCTATGTACTTATATGTAGTCAGGTGATTGACAAAGATGTCCTCTTCTCCGCAAATGGTGATAATTTGGCTTTCCCACTCGTATTTTAACTTCTGGTGAAGGGTCGATGTTACTACGCCAGCGGTATGAATCCAGGGTCGACCCAACAAACAGCTATAGGCAGGTTGTATGTCCATCACGTAGAAGGTAGTTTTGAAAACTTGTGGGCCAATTATCACAGGCAGATCAATCTCTCCAAGAACCGATCTCTTAGAGCCATCGAAAGCTCTGACAACTAGGTTGCTCGGACGGAGTGCAAGACCATCATACTCCAACTTGACTAAAGCCTTCTTTGGTAGCACATTGAGTGATGATCCAGTATCAACAAGAACATGAGACAGTACGGCACCTTTGCATTCCAAAGTGATATGCAAAGCCTTGTTGTGATTACGCCCCTCCGTAGTTAAGTTAGCATCGATGAAACCTGGTCCATGACTAGTATTGACATTTGTGACCACCGTTTCTAACTGATTGACTTTAATCTCTTCCGGCACATAAGCTGTGTGCGGGACCTTGAGTAGTCCATTCGGGTGAGCCTCGGAACACATGAGCAGAGATAGTATAGAGATCTTGGAGGGCGTTTGATGGAGCTGATCCACAACCTTATAGTCACTTCTTTTTATAATCCTCATAAACTCGTCTACATCCTGATCAAAGGGTGTCTTCTGAGTTTCTTTTGCAACTGGTTCTTCTGGTACCACACTCTTGCCTTTTGCTTTGGCAGCAGCTTCTACCTTAGCATTAACTCTTGGAAATTGTGAAGGGAAGAGACGTCCGCTTCGAGTGAAGCCTCCGCCTCCCCCGACATTGTCAACTTGTGGCACAAGTATTGAGGAGTCAAGAGTGATCTTCCTTCCTTGATAGTAAAGATCTGAACCATAGTGCCAAGGCACGGCTTTGTTGTTATTATAAGGAACCGGTCCAGGCGTCGTGATGGTTACTGGACTAATTGCAGTAAAAGAAGGAGTTGTGATAGTTTATGGATCATAGTAGATGGTGACAGGAGGTCTGTTTGAAGATGGTGTAGGTGTAGGAAGTTGTTAATGTTGAGGAGGGTGTTGTTGAAAGTTGTTGAAAGAATCTGGAACATGGATCGTTGCTGGATCATAATAAATGGTAACTGTTGAGATATCGTCACTGGTGGTGTTTGCTGTTGTTGTAGAAGACTCTGTTGAGATAATGTTTGCTGGTGTCGTAGGAGGGATTTTTGTCGCAGTTGTAGAAGATGGAACCGTTGATGTGATTTATAGAATGCCTTCTCTGATATGACCGTTGATACCATTCCTCAGATTTGCACAACCATTGGTAGAAATTTTGCAATCTTTACAACAGGCCTCACAACCTGGAAATACTTGGCACTTCAATAGTTGAGCTTTCACTTCAGCCAGTGGTGTTTGAATACTTGCAATGTCATCAATCAGAGTTGTTGGTTGGTCCTCCTCAATAGCATTAATCATCAACCCACGATGATTCGGTATTGGATTCTTTGTGACATTTGGTGGAGGTGCAAAATTTAAAGATTTAGAGTCAATAAAATCTTGGACTTTCAAGTGCAGGGCCCTGCACTTCTCTGTTGAATGTCCAGGTGCGTTGGAGTGAAAAGCACATTTGGCGTTGACATCATAATTCCTTGGAAGATTCAGAGGATCTGGTGGATCCAAAGTTCTTAGTTCAGTCAGGTTAAGCTTCAATAGTTACGGGAGTAAGGCTACATAGGGCATCAGGATGGGATCGGTCACCCTATTAACATGAGAAGGCCTTTGTTGGAAAGGACGTTGTTGTTGGTTGTTGTTGTTGTAAGATCTTTGTTGTTGAGAATACTGCTGTTGTTGTTGAGGAAATTGTTGTTGAGGTGCTGAAGTAGGGATGGTGACTGCAGCTACTGATCTTTGCAAGTATTGGGGTCTACCTCTATTAACATGTACTGCATTATTCTCCCCTGTCCTTCTAGGTCCCGAGAAGGGTTTCCTTGCATTGCTGGAGCTAGCACCATTGTCAAAAATCTTACCCATCTTCAATAGGCTTTTGATTCTCTCGCCTTCTATAACCACGTTGCCAAAACTGGTAGAAGAGAAGGCAGCAAGTCTATCAATGTAAGTTCCTTGCAAGGTATTCATAAACATGTCAGCCATTTCTCTTTCTGACATAGGTGGCTGGACAGCGGCAGCAAGTTGTCTCCACCTTTGAGCATACTCATGGAAACTTTCCCTTGAAGATTGAGACATACCCATCAAGAGGGTCCTATTAGGTGCCATATCCAGGTTGTACTGATATTGGCGTATAAAGGCCTCAACTAGATCTTTCCAGTTCCTGACGATAGCCCTTGATAGGTGTGAATACCACTCTCTGGATGCCCCAGTCAAGCTATCTTTAAAGTAAAACATCCACAGTTTCTCATCCATGGTTTATGCTTTCAATCTTCCCAGAAAAGATTGCAAATGGGTACGAGGACAGGAAGTACCATTATACTTTTCAAAGCATGGAGGTTTGAATTTGTGAGGAATCCTTACTCCTTCTACTAGGCCCATATCCATCACATCAAATCCCAAAGAGTTTTGTGATTCCAGGGATATCAGATTCTCAGATATCTCGTCTAGACGACGGTCATAAACTTCATCAGCCCCATCACCTAATACTGTAAACTGCTCGTCCTGAGGATCTTCCTGTAGAACACGATCTCTGGTGTTTCTCTGGGTATTTCCAATAACATTGACTTCAGGGTTAATGTGGGGCCCAAACTCTGGCGGATTTGTTTGCGGTTGATCGCGCGCGTTGTTTCTTGTACCTCCAGTGCCTGCATGGTTATCTTCTGGAGTTTGCCACTCGACTAACTCCCTTAATCTTTCTTGGGTCTGTGCCAGCCCAGTCATTACAGCCATGAATTGATTCATCTGGGTCCTCACTTTTGTCCTCACATTAGTCATATGAGTCCTCACATCTGTTAGTTCTTGTTGTAGCTGATTCATTTGTAGACTTGGAAGGTTGTGTCGAGTTGGATATTTGTGGATGTTGTCGCTCCCCTGAAAAGACACCTGGTCAGATAGGGTACAAACGTGAACGGTCGGTGAAAGAGAAGATGAAGATGAAGTGAATAGAGTCGCCAACTAGGCATTTTTATCCCAAAGGAAAGGTAATGCTGCATAAACCTAAGAAAGATATGGATAAGACGGTCGCGAACCAGAGAAACTGAGAAAGGGGGTTGGTTACAACCTGGGAAGGTATTAGCACCCAGATTGTCCGTCGTGCTCGACGGGATCCACGCTTACAATGCAAAAAGAATTATTGTCAAACACTTCATGGTTAGGCAGAAAAGTATTTTCAAAGTTGGGGTTCCAAAAAGGGGATTTTATGAACCCTAAATTCAAAGAAAGTGCCAAAGTTGGATCAAAACCAAAAAGAAATTTGTATGAATGGTTTGACAATATTTCTAAATGTCCTAAGATGCAATGTGAATTTTTTTGGGATTTTTGGAAACCTAAATGGTATTTTAATTAATTAATTTCCATTAATTAATTAAAATAAACATTTAAATATTTTTAAAATGATTTTTTAATGCAAAAAATAAAAATAAAAATGTTTTTGGGTGAAGAAAAATATTTGAAATTAAAATGCAGAAGAAAATATTTTTTGGATGATTTTTACTATTTTAAATAAATAAACAAAATAAAATAGAAAGAAATAAAAAATAAAAATGAAAGTATGCAGGATGAGAGGCTGGGATCAAAAGTTGAGAAATCCAGGGGTCAGGATGCAAAGTCAGCGTGGCTTGGGGTATTTAGATCCAAAGGTTGTGACTTAATCTTTCAAATTAAATGAAATCCTACGGCTATGACTTAACCTGACTTAATTAAATTAATTAAAAAAGATTAGGGTTAATGAAGTGATCTCAGCCCTCCAAAACACGCGCCAAACACTCATCAAACTGCCCAAATTCAAACTCAACTAATCACCTGAGATTAGCCCTAATCCACCTCAGACGGCCGGAACAGTGTTCCGGTCGTCTTCTCCGGCAGGGTACTTTTCCAAACTCTCTCCCTAGGCCATTTCAGGAGCTCTAAAGCTCCAGATCAAATCTCCAACTCATCCTAAATACGAATCCACCCTCAAAACCAATTTATTTTGCATCAATCATGAGAATCAAATAAAAACATGTTTCACGGGCAAAGTTTCAGAAGTCAAATACAAGCTTGTTTTCAACTCATTTTAAAAACAAATTATATCATGATGATCATCATAACATGTAGAACAATTTAGAAACTTAAAATCATGCTTCTGGAAAAAAGTTTGAAGATGGATACCTGAGCTGGAGCTTTCACTTCTGGAGCTTTCAGGCCTCCTCTTTGGTGCAAAAAGCTTCCACTTGATCCCCTGATGCTGTTGCAATGCTTTGAAAGAGTTGAAATGAGCTGGATTGAAGGGTTGCAACTCAACTGGCCTGAAATCGTGTTTGTGTTTGGCTGGCTTTTAGGGCTTGGTAATGGTTGGGAAATGTTCTAATGATGATGGTGAGTTGAATGGTGAAGTTTGTTTGAGGTTTGAGTGGCTGGATAGAGTGTTTCGAAGAGAGGAAGGTTGAGGGTGATTTTTTGTGAACTTGGCTTATGAGAGGTTCTGAGCTCCAAGGTTATGTGAAGTAGCTTGCTTTTCTTCCACATAACATGTCTTGATAGGTCAGAAAGTGGATGGTGGCCTGTGGTGATTGGTATGGGGCAAGTTGCAAAAAGTCAACAAATTGTGTACTTGAGGTATGGGCTCATGCAGTAGCTGTTTTAGGGCATGTCCTGGTTTAACATTGATCAAGGAGAGCCATGGGATTGAAATTATGCAGCTGGCTGGCTTAGAGGCATGGCTTTCATAGATTTTGCAAGACTTTGCAAATTTGCCCCTTTTGAAATATCTTGTGATGCAAGGCATGAAACTTGTGATTCTTTGGGCAATTCTGGTTACAATGCAATGTACTATGTTTGTATGATGCTTAGAGGTTGATTAGAGGTCACAAAATGACTTGGTATGTGAAATTGCAAAAAATCCTCTTTGGTGTGAAAGTGAAAATTATAGGATTTTTGTCAACTTTGCAAGGCCATAACTTGAGTTCCATAATGAATTAGAACATGTTCTTGTACTTTTTGAAAAGGGAATGATCCAATCTACAACTTTCATGACCAACAATTTTTCATTTGAAGCATTTTTGGTTGAGAAAGAGGAGGTTGAAAAACTTTCCCAAAATGGAAAGTTTCCATTACAAGTCATTTCCATTTTTGGCAACTTTTGGTTTAGCTCAAATTTCTTCAATTTTATGAAATTACAAATACTTCAATGATCAAATAAAGATCATATAACTTCAATTTGATGAAAATATCACTTTGGTTCCATTGGTAGGGGCCTTAGATGCCCTTATTTTGCTCTGACTTGCTCAAGAAGTTACCTAGTGAACAGATGACTTCCACAATGAATTTCTTCATCAAACTTGGTACACATGATCCTTATAACATATTGAGACTATTAGAAACAAGAATGACCCAAAAATTTGGAGTTATGGCCTCTGAAACCAAAACCCTAATTTCAGGTCATTTGTGTAGTGAAAACCCTAGCTCTGCTTCCATGCCTTGCCAGTTCTTATGATTTCTTGACTTCCTTGATCTTTGAGGGATATAATATGATGATGGAACACACATGGACCCTCTTGGAATTATTGGAGACCTTTGGAGTGGCTCAGATGGATCCTTGGATTGCCCAGATCACAAACCCTAGATGCAGATGATCTTAAGCTTATGCAGTGAAACAAATATGCAAGATGATATGTTATGCTTATACTAAAGTAAAGAATGAAAGATCAAAAGCTAATGGTGAAATGAGTGAGGGCAAATTTGGGGTGTTTACAGATGCGATTGACGGGAAAGACCCTCCTGCAAGCAATATTTCCTGAGATAATCAACAAGGTGAGAAAACAACAAAACTCTTGTAACACAAAGAATATGAAGTTAGTATGCAATGCAATATGTCTATTTGTCTTCAGAGGGTATCAGGTTTAGTTCTTGGTTTTGACCTTCCAGACCTCTGAGGAATAAAGATGTTGAAGCAGACAAAGTCCATAAGAAACTCCAGTTCATAATCATAAAATACAAGTGGCAACGCCAAAATACAAATAGTTCATGAACTACATCCAAACAAACTCCCATGGTGAATCCAAATACAATCAATTCAAAAGTACAACAAACAAAATCAACATGGTGAGCTAAAGTACAAAATAGATACAAATAAATAAAATCAGACATTCAGTCCAAAAGCATCCTCCTTGACTTCCTTCAGGAGAGCATCAGTTACCGGTCCAACTGGGTGCTATGTAATGGTTCTGATGAGAAGGTTTCTGGTTGTAATGGCATTTGTCATCTTCTGATACCTGTCATGTTCTTTGGATCTCTTTAACCCCGCCCGAAGTTTCAACTTTGAGATCTCCTTCTGAGCTACCAGCAGTGCCTCTTGGCTTTTTTTCTCATTGGCTTCCAACTGCTCTATCTTGGCTTGCATCTTCTGGTCTTCCAATAAACGAGCTTCAGTTATCCTGACCCATCTACCCTGGCTCTTTTCTAGATAATGCCCAGCTCTTGCCTTTTGAATCTTTGCTTCCTTGCATGCATTCTTCAACACAAGTTCCCCTGCTCGGGCTTTCCTGATGTAGTCTTCAGTCTTCTCAATCTTGGTTACATGCTCGATGCGTAGCTTTTCTAACCTCTCAATGTCCATACGACCATCATTCCTTTCCCAAAGGGTCTTCTTCAAAGCTTCAGCTAACTGGGCATTTCTTTCTTTCATCTTTTCAAACTCTTCCATACTGACTGTGGCTATGGGCTCAACTGCTGATGGCCCTGGTATATCTTCCAAGGTGAATGGCATACGAGTAATTTGTCCTCTGATGCGAGACCATTCAGTGTACTGAGAAGAAGCTATGTTGTTGCACTACCCCAAAATAGCAGTCCCTTTAGTCTATATATTGTCCCAAGCCCAGGCTGCTTGTCGGATAATGGCATGATTGTTCTGAAAAGCACAGTAAAGAGACTCTGCTAAGTCCTGCTCCCTAGGAGGATGTATCAATGCATACCCTAACTAAAATATCAGTCCCTTTACTTTTCAAAAGACAATTAGGGTATGCATTGATACAACCCTTTACTCCAATAAGGGGCACATTAGGGTATTGCCCACAGCTTGTTATTATGTCTCGGCCCTTGGTGTTCTGAGTACACCATCTGATATCTTCTGAAGTAAGGGAAATCATCCTCTTAGCCTAATTCCTTGACTGATGTGGATTCAGGAAAGCTTTCGTCTTCGGCATATGTCTTATCAACCAACTGTAGAAAAGAGGTGCACAACATCTTACCAGTCTTCCTCTCTGTTTCTCATTCCTCTGATGAACTGAGTAGTAAAAGTTTCCTAACAAGGTGGGAACTGGGTTCTTTAGCATGAAGATGTGGATGACATTCTCGCTTACAAACTTATACTCGTCTGCAAACAAGATGATACCATAAATGCTAAGGGCTAGGAGAGCACAAACAGTTTCCTAATTCCCTACTGCAGCATGCTTTGTAGCTTGAGTAACTAAGAAATCCAAATGGAGGCCTATGACTCCAGCTTTGGAAGTCATGTGCTCATCAATAGTGGTTACTTCAAGATGTAATGCCTTGGCTATGTCTTCATTCCTTGGAGGGGTCTGTAAAAACCCAAAATTTGCCCTCTTATTTATTATCAACCTCGAGCGATTTACGTTTCATTCCCGCATCATTCCGCATATTATGCATCGCATTTGAAAAATTAAATAAATAAATCATCATCCTTTGCATACGCATGAGGTGTATGGTCGATCGAGGCTTGCCAAACATTGGAGTTCAAGAGAAAAATAATATCCCAAAAATAATTCAAACCACTTCCAAGCTAACCAACCAAAAAAGGGGAAGAATTCACATTTCCCTCCCATTTCTTTCCAATGTTCCTTCCATTTTCTTTCCACATTTCCTTTCATTCTTTCCCTCTTGTTTTTCCACTTCAATTCCACTCCATTTCCCTTGTATGCTTCTACCATGTTCTACAACCTTCTAGAGTATTCCAAGGAATATTCCAAGGAATATTCCCTCTCCAACCCTAACCCTAACTAACTACAAACCTAACTCCATGCCTAAACCTAATTCCATTCCCAAACCTAGCTCCAAGCCTAGCCTCTATATAATCATTAATCACTTCAATGCAAAGGGTTCCCAAGTTTCCAAATTTTTCACTCTCTCACAATCACTTCTTCTCTCCCACTTTTCCTCCATTTTCCCTTTTCACCAAAGCTTTTTGAAGAAGCTCTTCAAGTTTCACATTGAAACTTGAAGATCTTGAAGCTTAGCCTCCAACCTCCATTGATTTGTGGATTGTAGGAGAAGGAGCTGCTGATTTTTGTGAGGATTTCGACTTATCGAGAGTGCACGAAGGTTCAAGCATCAAGAACGCATTTATTTTGCGGATTTGCGGTTTTCTTGGTTTTCTCTTCGATCAAGCTCCGATTCTTGCAACATCCACCGAAGCACTTCTCCGCTTCGTAGGTTGGTAATCTAAATCACTTCTCCATTAAGTTATTCTCTTCATCTTGCCATTTCGGTGTTCTTTAATTGCTTTTTGTATTGCTTGTGATCGATTACGTTTTCGTTATGTGTTGCTTGCAATTTGTGATCTTTAATGGATTAGAAGTTAAGGTGTAGATGGTTATAGGTTCTAGCATGTGTAAATAAGCCCTAATTGAGTAGAAATTCGTGTTAACATGTTCCTAAGTGTGTTAGAGATCATTATAAGTGAGTTTGTGGCCAAAAGCACTTATTTCTAAACTTTTTTCACATTCGGGTTCAGTGTTAACCGGTTAACCATTTAGTTAACTGGTTAACACGTGCATTTTAGCCACAAATCAGTGCTTTTTTAGGTCCGTTAACCGGTTAACGTTGTTAGATTTTGGATTTTTTGCTTATTTGTTTGCTTAGTCTTACTTTCTAGTGCCTCTAATTTTCATACATGTTTAGATATTGATTTTAGGGAATTTTCTAGGCTGGTTTCGACATCTCGTTCCCTCATTTCGAGTCGTTTCGACGTGTTTCCATTCATATTGCATAATATGTGTTCATGTGTTCCTTTGTGTATAATTTGATTTCTTGCATTTTGTTGTTATGTTTATGCATCATTTGGCATGTAAATCATGTTGCATTGTGTTTTACATCTTTCCCATTGAGTTAAATCATTTTGCATTTCATTGAATCAAGGTATGTTGCATTTCACATAATCGTGTATGTATGTGCATTTGGTTGCATTTGGTTACGTGTTTGATCATAGCATTCACATCAATTAAATTCTGAATTTTGCATTGAGCTTAGCATTCTTGTTGATCCATCATATTGCATATTCATGATCAATGCTCATCATGTTCATATGCATGTTCATGTGCCATATGTTGCATATTGGTTGCATAATCAATCATGTGATGCATTCTTGCATAATCCCTCAAAAATGCTCATGTTCTTTCAATTATGTATGTTTATCTTTATTCAAATACATGTTCATGATGAATTTAGTACATTTTTCATTGAGTTTGTGCATTAAAAAATGAAAATAATCAAATCTGTATTTTACATTTCATAGCTGACTTTGCATATAGGTGTTGTAGAATACATGTTGTTTGTTATGTTTGCATGTTGTATTTGACTTTTTACACCTACCTTTTCATGTTGCATGATGGCTGTAAAAATATGATTTGTGTTATGCATTGTTTTGATGGCTATTTGTGTATTAGGGGCTGTAGTAAGTGCTGAATTTTGTTTTAGCATTTTTTTAGTTCTCTAGAATTAAGATACAGTTTAGTTTGAGTCCTAGAGTTGTTAGGATTTAATTTGTGTATGTTTGCTTTATTATTTTTAATAAAATGCAACATTAATCCTTGTTTTGTAGGGAGGGAAATGTATGTTTCCTTACACCTTATCCTTTTATTTTTTTATGCATTTAATTCATTTTTTTCTTCCATATTTGTGATTGGTAGGGTTCCCCTTTGTTAGGACCAACTTATCTTCCTTATGAAGTAAGTTGCATCCTTTTTCTTTTTTCTTCTCCTTTTCTTCCTTAGGAATAGAAAACCCTCACAAACCATTAGGATCTCCCTTTTATGCATAATAAATAACTTAGGGTTGGTCTTAGTCCCCCTTAGTTTTTGTCCTTTTTCCGATTTGAGTCTTCTTCTCGCATCTTCAAACAAAATCTAAAAAGACACTTAATAAAAGATTGAAATAGTCTCTTGCGCATAGCCCTATTCCATGGGGCACTCATATTCATTCCATCTTGGAATAGTGTGGGCTTGTCTAGCATGATGTACAAGTCTAATCATGAGACTATCTTCACAAAAAATAAACTCCAAAACACTTCTTCTAAAATTCAATCAACAAAGACATCGCGTCTTCTCTTCTCATCTCCTACTCTTTGCGGACGAATGTGATTTGCCTCGACAGTTCAAACAGCGATATGGTAAACACCCTTAAGTCAGAGCCGGTAACACCTGAGCTAGAGTTATGGCAACGTCATCCTAAAAATCATAAACAAGTTCCCGCCTTAGTTAGGCGAACTACGTCGACTCTGATCCTCATTTTCCCGATGAGGTACGTAGGCAGTGGGGTAGGGCCCATTCGAGCACTTTCTTTTTTTTTCCTACATTTCATTCTTTCTTTTTGTTCTCTTTTCCAGTTCCCTTCTCATTTCTCATCCCCATTCCATTTAGCAGTTCATTTGTTCAGCAGTTATATTTCTCTCACCCTTTGAAACAAACAAGCAAGCGTGGATCCCGTCGGGTACGGCGGACGATCTAGGTGCTAATACCTTCCCAGGTCGTAACCGACTCCTGAACCCAGATCTTTGGTTCGCGGGACCTTGTCCTTTCCTTCTTCCTCAGGTTTGTGCAGAATTACCTTTCCCGTTCCTTCGGGATAAACATGCCTGGCTGGAAACTCTACCTTTTCCGCGCCACTCTCGCATTTGTACTAGGATGAAAATCTCGGGAGCGACAACTGGCGACTCTACTGGGGAAGAAGACAGAATCTCTGGTTTCCCTTGTAGAGTCAATCCTAGAGCCTATTTGTTTTTGTTTTCTTTGGGTGTTTATATGTGGGTGTTGTTGTGCTTATTTACTGTTTTCGTTTACAATTTATTTTATAGCTTTATCTACTGCTTTTAGTATTTACTTTCACATGCATCATATGCTGGATTGTCTGGCTTTCATTTTTTTCTGTGGGATGGGGTTATTTTGAGATGAGCTCGTAACCGGAGCTCGAGTACACCCTAGGACTTAGAGTGGACAATCAATTTGGCTTCATGGCATCTTGCTATGTTGGTAGTGGTGAGTTCCGCACCTTGACTTGCGACCTTCTCGGAAATGTATTGATGCCGAAATCTTTCTGGGGAAATACACAACCTTGATAGTTATGTGCAGTCAAGGGACCGATCATTGAGAACCTTTGTGGAAACATCCCTCTCCAGTGATGACAGTGGAAGACCACATTTTTTGGCGAACCCACTCGCATCCGAGGGCCCACTGGGGACTCGCATAGGATGGCCTGGTACTCTCATAGGAACTCAGTCAAGGCAAATTGTTCGTATGGCGATAGTATTGTACCCTTTGGGATGAATGTACTATTGTTTCTCGATTCAGTGCTTGAAGCTGGGGACTTATGAGGGATGCTTGTTTTCCCTGTACTCAGCTGAGACCTCCCTGGTTAGTACATAATGCCAAACTGATTCCCTGATTTGGTCATGAGCCATTTCTTGGAAATGGTGAACGTATTATTGCTTTCCATCTTTGAGAGTCTGTGATGTTGACTCAGAGTAGCATACTCGTGAGATGGGAGGGGTTTACAGATTTGCAGGAACCCTGAAACTTCCAACATACCCACTTTGCCAGCATTGTTCAGTATTATGATCAGGTTCTACATGGTCCTTTGGTTTTGAAATCCGGGATTTCGGTGGTACTGTTATTACGATTCTTCACCAGCACATGAATGTCTTCTCAACACCAACGTCAGGCCAGTGATCGCCAGACCTTTGATCAAATGCCAGTGCATTGCATAACATCCTATGCATGCTTGCATTACTAACACATGTTTACTCATTTGCAGGGTCGCATGTCACATCCTCATGAACATATCATACGCATTTACTGCATGATTTGCATATTTTGTATTTTTACAGGTTATTCGGACTTCCTAAATTATTCAACTTCAGGAAATATAGTTGGTCAACACGTTCATCAGTATCCAACAAAAAGAAACCGAGTGAGAATGGCTGAACGAATGCAGACTGATCTCAATGAGCTCCGACAGAGGATGGATCAGTTCATGGGCATGATGACCGGCATTGCTCAGAATCAAGAGCGTCTCAGGTTGATGGTTGAGCAACCCCATGGGGATGCTAATGCTGGAACCCTGACTGAGATTGTGGATCCTAACGCTTCCCGTAACGGAGGGCCAAATCCAAATGGGACTGCGGCCCTTAATGAAGACACTCAGGAAGACCACTTCACTGTACTGGATGCTGATATGGGTAATATGAATAAGGTCAACAATCGAAGGTATGAAGAGCTGGTAGAGAAGATTAAGGCCATGGAATGTCAGAATTCCCTGGGCATCAATGTAACCAGTCTTGGGTTAGTTCCAGGAGTCAAAATCCCTCCCAAATTCAAGGTGCCATCATTTGACAAGTACAACGGAAGCACATGCCCTAGAACTCACATTCATGCATACTTTGGAAGAATCTCGACTCACACTGATGACGAGAAACTTTGGATGCATTTCTTCCAAGATAGTCTATCTGGAGCTTCATTGAGCTGGTACATGAAGCTGAGCAGGGTCTCTATCCGATGCTGGAAAGATTTAGCTGAAGCTTTTCTCAAGCAGTATCAATACAACATTGATATGGCTCCAAACCGCACTCAGTTGCAGAATTTGTCTCAAGGACCTAAGGAAAGTTTTAAGCAGTATGCTCAGAGGTGGCGTGAGCTGGCCGCACAGGTTCAACCTCCATTACTCGATCGGGAAATGGCCAATATGTTTATGGGCACCTTGCAAGGTGTTTACTTGGATCGTCTGGCCGCCTGCCCGTCCATTGGTTTTTCTGATATTGTCCTCGCTGGAGAAAGGATAGAAAACTTTCTGAAATTGGGAAAGATTCGGGATGCAAGCAGTGCTAGTTCTCCTGGTGTGAAGAAACCTTTTGGCAATGGCCAAAGACGAAGAGAAGGCAAAACCATTGTTGTGTATAGGGGTCGAGACAAAGGTCGTTCACAAGGTTACTACCAAACAGCTGCAGTGACTATTACACCATAGGTTCAACCACAACCTCAAGGTCAACAATATCAGGCACAAAGACCAAATCAGGAAAGAACAAGAGCGAGAAACCGCATACTTGATCCCATCCCATGCCCATATGTTGTATTGCTTTTAGAGCGCTAAAGTTGAACATGGTAGAGCTTCG
Organism: Lathyrus aphaca; assembly: GCA_963966055.1. Lineage (NCBI taxonomy): Eukaryota > Viridiplantae > Streptophyta > Magnoliopsida > Fabales > Fabaceae > Lathyrus > Lathyrus aphaca. The sequence goes on along the minus strand of OZ014524.1, from coordinate 386,579,355 downwards.
TACCATAAGAGCTCTTTCTCCTGATAATGTACCTCTAAACTTTGATGCAAATGCCAGATGTGAATTCCATTCGGGTGCCCAGGGACACAGTATTGAGAAATGTTGGGCTTTTCAGAACAAGGTACAGGACCTAATTGACTCCAAGGCAATAAATTTTGCGCCTCACCCAAATGTACTCTAGAATCCAATGCTTAATCACAACGGAGCCGGTGTCACGGTTGTTTTACCAGATGATCCACGTTAAACTGGAATCTTCAGGAAGTAAATAAAGCCATTAGTATTCAGATACTCTCAGCAATGGCAATTGTTTGTTTGTTTTTCTTCAATTCATTATCTTCCCTATTGAGGGGAACTACGTCGCTCTGATTCTTTATTGGTCATGGGTTAATGGAGATACGTAGGCAGAAGATCGTCAGGTCTTTCCGAGCAACCTTATAAGACAACTTTATTCTCCAATTCACTCTTTCCTTCAGACGTCTCGTGTTAGAGTCAGAATAAATAGAAGAAGAGGTTTGATTGCCATGGTTGGGTATACGGCTACAACTTGAAGATTACAAGTCTGTGGAAGAGCTATTGATCACTGAAAGTATCCAAGACTGACAGGTCCAGACGGAGTCAAACTTCCTCAACAACGGCAATATTCAGCTTCTTTACTGCATTACCATTTGTAGTTTCTTTTATTTGCTAAACGTTTGTATACATGTATGAAATTTGTTTGCTTTTGAATGTTATCAATAATAAAACTCACATGTTTTTATTGAAGTAATTCATTTGTCAAATTTAATTTTGCATGTGTACATCACAGTACCAATTGTTGTGCTTAAACTCTATGAGGGAGAATGACGAAACAAAAACGCAAAAATCTCTAATTGTGTGCTCTCGAATAAGACCCTGTTGACGATGTACAGGCTTTGTTTTGAATCCCTAAACACTGGAGATATAAGGGAGATATACCCTTGCTAACCCCCTTGAGACTTGAATTAGGAGTTTCTTCTCGCATGAAAAACCCTCACATGTAACCCAGGGGCAGGGTAGATGTCAGCTTGTCGGACCAAGCGTTCAGGCTTTCATAAAGGAGTGTATTTGAGGATCCATTACATTCTACTATTCTAATTAAGAGGTCTAAAGACCAGAAGCCACAATGGTTATCCAAATCAAGAGGTCCAAAGACAGGAAACCATAATGGTTATCCTTCATCAACCAAAGAATGAGGCAGTCACAACCCTCGCAAAGCAATCAAGACAAATAGTGTCGCAAGATTTGTTCAAAAAAAAATGAAAAAGCCCGCTAAGTCGAAACTTGAAAACAAGCGACTTAGGCAAAAGTTAGGGCATCCCGCTGGACTTCACAATCAAAGATTCACAAGAATCAGTCCAGGCAAAAGTTAGGGATAAGCAAAATAACGCAAAAGCGAAAGACGAAACAAATTACACAAGAAAGATCCTTAAGCAAGAACAAAGTCGTGTGGCACAGACACGAAAGACAAAGGGGTGACTGACTCCAAATAACAACTTGATTGGTGCCTAAACTGATAGCAGCAATGGTTCCTCGACCGATACGAAACCCTTGTGAAAGGTGAGTGCTTGTGAAAATTAGTTGAACATAGGAACGGAGGACATCATGAAGAGGGGTGGGCACAAATAAAATTTGAGCCTATATCCTTTGTTTCTATAACCATGAACTAGGCCATGATATAACCCTCAAAAGTCCTAACTGAAACAGGGTTAATTTGAGAGCGTACTACCACGAGGCCGCGTTCCTGACTCCTATGAGTTGTGCTAAAAGATACTTGTTGGTATTGTATGTACATACTTTCATTTCTTCAAAAATAGTGTCGTATCTTAACCAGTGATTTTCTCACAAAGGTTTGCAACACTTTTTCAAAACTTCAAGATTAACATGTGTGTTGCATTAGAATTTCCATTCTCAGAATAAACGTTTTCTGCCTGCATACATTTGTTTGAAATCATAAAAAGCTCACATGTGGAAATTCAGTCCAGAAGCTTAAGCTTGCCAAGTTGAGAAGTCTAAAACTTCTGAAAGACAGTCACGTCAAGGTGCACTTTCCGAGAAAGCTCCATTGAGTAAGGACTTTCCCCACCAGTCATGGTAAGAGCCAACCAATATGGGGCAGTTATGTCAAGCAATATCCTTAAGAGTCAGCCAAACTGGGGCAATTACTTCGAGATTCAGATCTCTCCTAGAGAAATCTCTTCAAAGACTCATACTGGGGCAAGCCACCCCAATCGCATGAGGATTCATTCTTTCCCGAGGACAAATAATCGGAAGTTCGAAATACTAGGGCAATTATACTCCTGAAGAGTTTAAAGACACCAGGTCTTTTGTAAAATCCTCTTAAGGTAAAGCCCGAATCAAAGCAAATGATCCCTGGCACGAGACTACTTGAAATCTTTCCTCCTCAGCAGGACTCGGTTCAGTTTCGTTATCCCCAACAGACGCACGGAAGTTATCCCCAGTAAGGTCGTCAAACTTTTCTTCAGCAGGTTTCCTTGATCTTATTTCCCAACAGATCTCAAACCAAATCCTACTCTTCCCCAACAAAGCGATAAGGATCATCCCTAGCAAGAGTCGTCTTCCCGTAGTGAAACACTTCTTACAAGAATCCCGAAATTCCCGGCAGTTAGCTGAACAGTTCCCTTCCCCATAGAGGTTTGGAAAATTCAGGTAGACAAGAAAGTTCTCCTCAGCAGAGCCTTGACAGGTCTTCCCCCAGCTAAGTCGAAAATTTGTCGATTCCCCAGCGAAATCTGTGGGGTGAGATTCAATCCCCAGCAGTTGAGGCATCCACTAACAGGGTCTTCAAATCTAAAGTCCAATTTATTTTTGGCAAAGGTGATAAGTCGAGACAGACTAGTCACACCCTTCTCCAATAGAAATATCGGCAATCATCTGTATTCCCCACAGAGTCAGCAAAGATTTGTTATTTCTGCATCTGGAATTCCCTTTGTATCTATCCCCCAGTGTCATGGGGCTTTATGTCATGCAGTTCAACGTATGCGTGCTCAATCCAAGGTTGATATCCAAAGTCCACCAGCAGCGTGGCAATTTATCCAAAGTCCAACCGCAGATTGGCCAAAGTCCATCCTCTGGGTGGCAAATTCTTAAAGTCCAACCGCAGATTGGCCAAAGTCCCTCCTCTGGGTGGCAAATTCTTAAAGTCCAGCCGCAGACTGGCAAAAGTCCATCCTCCGGGTGGCGAATTCTCAAAGTCTCTTGTAGTGAGCCAAAGTCTCCCGTAGCGAGCAACAACCCCCGTAGTGTGGCAAAACATTGAAGTCTCCCGTAGTGAGCAAAGGTCTCTTGTAGTGAGCCAAAGTCTCCCGTAGCGAGCAGCATCCCCATAGTGTGGCAAAACATTGAAGTCTCCCGTAGCTGAGCAATGTGCCCCCGTAGTGTGGCGAAATTTCAAAGTCTCCCGTAGCTGAGCAATGTAGCCCCGTAGAGTAGTAAGATTTCCAAAGTCTCCCGTAGCTGAGCAACGTATCCCCGTAGAGTGGCAAAGTATTGAAATCCCCCGTAGTATGGCGAAGCACTCGGAAGACCACCCATTGTGTGGCATGTCATTAATAGCCCAGCAAAAGTCCACCCGTAGCGTGGCAAATCAACAATCTCCCAGCGTTATTCCAAAACATTCATCAGATTACTACTCTTCACATCCGAGTTCTCCACAAGCAGAGTTCAGATGGTTGGGTTTATTTCCCTTTTCTCTTCCACCCAGTGCAAATTTTCTGGTTGTTTTTAGTATTCAATCGCTGCATACTTCAAATGTCTGAAAGCGACTGCTATCATCAATTCAAGTCTACAGTGATTGAATAGGGGCAGCTCTAACACCCCAAAATTTAGCCTCTTATTTATTATCAACCTCGAGCGATTTACGTTTCATTCCCGCATCATTCCGCATATCATTGCATCGCATTTGAAAAATTAAATAAATAAATCATCATCCTTTGCATACGCATGAGGTGTGTGGTCGATCGAGGCTTGCCAAACTTTGGAGTTCAAGAGAAAAATAATATCCCAAAAATAATCCAAACCACTTCCAAGCTAACCAACCAAAAAAGGGGAAGAATTCACCTTTCCCTCCCTTTTCTTTCCAATGTTCCTTCCACTTTCTTTCCACATTTCCTTTCATTTTTTCCCTCTTGTTTTTCCACTTCAATTCCACTCCATTTCCCTTGGATGCTTCTACCATGTTCCACAACCTTCTAGAGTATTCCAAGGAATATTCCAAGGAATATTCCCTCTCCAAATCTAACCCTAACTAACTACAAACCTAACTCCATACCTAAACCTAATTCCATTCCCAAACCTAGCTCCAAGCCTAGCCTCTATATAATCATTAATCACTTTGATGCAAAAGGTTCCCAAGTTTCCCAATTTTCCACTCTCTCACAATCACTTCTTCTCTCCCACTTTTCCTCCATTTTCCCTTTTCACTAAAGCTTTTTGAAGAAGCTCTGCAAGTTTCACATTGAAACTTGAATATCTTGAAGCTTAGCCTTCAACCTCCATTGATTTGTGGATTGTAGGAGAAGGAGCTACTGATTTTTGTGAGGATTTCGACTTATTGGAAGTGCACGAAGGTTAAAGCATCAAGAACGCATTTATTTTGTGGATTCGCAGTTTTCTTGGTTTTCTCTTTGATCAAGCTCCGATTCTTGCAACATCCACCGAAGCACTTCTCCGCTTTGTAGGTTGGTGATCTAAATCACTTCTCCATTAAGTTATTATCTTCATCTTGCCATTTCGGCGTTCTTTAATTGCTTTTTGCATTGCTTGTGATCGATTACATTTTTGTTATGTGTTGCTTGCGATTTGTGATCTTTAATGGATTAGAAGTTAAGGTGTAGATGGTTATAGGTTCTAGCATGTGTAAATAAGCTCTAATTGAGTAGAAATTCGTGTTAACATGTTCCTAGGTGTGTTAGAGATCATTAGAAGTGAGTTTGTGGCCAAAAGCACTTATTTCTAAACTTTTTTCACATTTTGGTTCAGTGTTAACCGGTTAACCATTTGGTTAACCGGTTAACACGTGCGTTTTAGCCACAAATCAGTGTTGTTTTAGGTCCGTTAACCGGTTAACCATTTGGTTAACCGGTTAACGCTGTTAGATTTTGGAATTTTTTCTTATTTGTTAGCTTAGTCTTGCTTTCTAGTGCCTCTAATGTTCATACATGTTTAGGTATTGATTTTAGGGAATTTTCTAGGCTGGTTTTGACATCTCGTTCCCTCATTTCGAGTCGTTTCGACGCATTTCCGTTCATATTGGAAAATATGTGTTCATGTGTTCCTTTGTCTATAATTTGATTTCTTGCATTTTGTTGCTATGTTTATGCATCATTTGTCATGAGAATAATCATGTTGCATTCTGTTTTACATCTTTCGCATTGCGTTAAATCATTTTGCATTTCATTGTATTAAGGTATGTTGCATTTCACATAATCATGTATGTATGTGCATTTGGTTACGTGTTTGATCATAGCATTCACATCAATTCAATTCTGAATTTTGCATTGAGCTTAGCATTCTTGTTGATCCATCACATTGCATATTCATGATCAATGCTCATCATGTTTATATGCATGTTCATGTGCCATATGTTGCATATTGGTTGCATAATCAATCATGTGAGGCATTCTTGCATAATCCCTAAAAAATCCTCATGTTCTTTCAATTATGTATGTTGATCTTTGTTCAAATACATGTTCATGATGAATTTAGTACATTTTTCATTTAGTTTGTGCATTAAAAAATGAAAATAATCAAATCTGTATTTTAAATTTCATAGTTGACTTTGCATATAGGTGATGTAGAATACATGTTGTTTGTTATGTTTGCATGTTGTATTTGACTTTTTACACCTACCTTTTCATGCTGTATGCTGGCTGTAAAAAGCTGATTTGTGTTATGCATTATTTTGATGGCTGTTTGTGTATTAGGGGTTGTAGTAAGTGCTGAATTTTGTTTTAGCATTTTTTAGTTCTCTAGAATTAAGATAGAGTTTAGTTTGAGTCCTAGAGTTGTTAGGATTTAATTTGTGTATGTTTGCTTTATTATTTTTAATAAAATGCAACATTAATCCTTGTTTTATAGGGAGGGAAAGGTATGTTTCCTTACACCTTATCCTTTTATTTTTTTATGCATTTCTCTTATGCATTTAATTCATTGTTTTCTTCCATATTTGTGATTGGTAGGGTTCCCCTTTGTTAGGACCAACTTATCTTCCTTATGAAGTAAGTTGCATCCTTTTTATTTTTTCTTTTCCTTTTCTTCCTTAGGAATAGAAAAACCTCATAAACCATTAGGATCTCCCTTTTGTGCATAATAAATAACTTAGGATTGGTCTTAGTCCCCCTTAGTCTTTGTCATTTTTCCGATTTGAGTCTTCTTCTCTTATCTTCAAACAAAATCTAAAAAGTCACTTAATAAAATATTGAAATAGTCTCTTGCGCATAGCCTTATTCCATGGGGCACTCATATTCATTCCATCTTGGAATAGTGTGGGCTTGTCTAGCATGATGTACAAGTCTAATAATGAGACTATCTTCACAAACAATAAACTCCAAAACACTTCTTCTAAAAGTCAATCAACAAAGACATCGTGTCTTCTCTTCTCATCTCCTACTATTTGCGGACGAATGCGACTTGCCTCGACATTTCAAACAGCGATACTGTAAACACCCTCGAGTCAGAGCCGGTAACTCCTCAGCTAGAGTTATGGCAACGTCATCCTAAAAATCATAAACAAGTTCCCGCTTTAGTTAGGCGAACTACGTCGACTCTGATCCTCATTTTCCCGATGAGGTACGTAGGCAGCGGGGTAGGGCCCGTTCAAGCACTTTCTTTCTTTTCCCTACAATTCATTCTTTCTTTTTCTTCTCTTTTCCAGTTCCCTTCTCATTTCTCATCCCCATTCCATTTAGCAGTTCATTTGTTCAGCAGTTATATCTCTCCCACCCTTTGAAACAAACAAGCAAGCGTGGATCCCGTCGGGTACGGCGGACGATCTGGGTGCTAATACCTTCCCAGGTCGTAACCGACTTCCAAACCCAGATCTTTGGTTCGCAGGACCTTGTCATTTCCTTCTTCCTCAGGTTTGTGCAGCATTACCTTTCCCGTTCCTTCGGGATAAAAATGCCTGGCTGGAGACTCTACCTTTTCCGCGTCACTCTCGCGTTTGTACTAGGATGAAAATCCCGGGAGCGACAGGGTCATTTCAGGATTGAAAGGAATTCCTCTTCTTATAGGTACACCCAATAGCATAGACTATTCTTCCAGCAAAGGCCCTATCTGAAAATATAGGAAAGTGAAGCAACGGAGAGGAGGGTCATAGAACTGAAGACAGGTATGAATCATGCTCCTCTGCAATGTGTCCAGGTCCATGATCATGTCCAGGTGTAACACGGTGGGAGAACTGACTTTAGTTATGTTGCGGATAGCAAGAGTCGCCACCGACTTTTATTTTATCCAAAGGAAAGGGCATAAAAGAACAGGAAAGACCTTAAAAGATTTTTGGGTTCGGGGGGGGGGGGGGTAGGTTATGTAAAGGGAAGGTATTAGCACCCTTGACATCCATGGTTATCCATGGGCTCTTAGTTACTTAGCTCACTTTAAACTGTTTTTGAAATGTGAAGTGTGTGAATAGAAATTTCATTAAGTACTTTATAATGATCCATGTACGGATATATATAAAGCCTTTGTTTTGAAAATGTAAAGTGTTTGAAATGTTTTTGAAAAGCGAGCAAGTATATAAGAGAAACCTACCCTAAATTAAGTCTTTTCTGTTCTTGAATATCCTTTAAATGGTAAGACTATCCCTATTATTAAGGAATAGGTAGTCATTACCTTGGATGTGGGAGGGACAAGTGAAGGGACATCTGTTTATTTAGGCAACTGTGAGGTGTATAAGCAATTCGAAGGGACTTATCATCTTTATTCGAAAGGGACAAGATCATTACGAAGGCAACATTCGAAGGGACTTGATCTTTTTATCTGTTTAAGGGACTAGATGACATAAGATGAGGGACTTTGCTTTATACACCCTACTTGACCTTCTGTTTAGGCAACTTGAGAGGAAACCCTTAAGAAGTGAGATGGCGATCCAAGATCGACTTACGTGTGTGAGTATACCAATTCAAATATTTATCTTGAGATTTAATGATCTAAATTCAATTTTACATACAAACATGTTTTACACTCCCTATTTTACTAACCATAGCATTTAAAATTAAATATTAAAAATTACTACAACTATTACATATTAGATACAATTACATAATAATAATAATTAAAAATAAATAAGCAAATAAATAATGATAAATAATTAGGTTAGTAACAATAATAATAAAAATCATATAATATATAAATAAATGGGGTTAGTAAATAATAAATAATAAAATAAAGAAATTAGCATAATAATAAATAATAAATTAAAAGTTCAATTTTTTAATAAACAATTATTTTTTTAAGATTTTAATAAGAAAAATAAATAACTCATATTATATACTAATTATTCTAAAGATTTAAATTTATATACATGTTATGAAAATAATGGTTAATTATAACTAAATAAACATATTATAAAAATAAATCATATTTATAAGATTAAATTAAGAGTTTTAATTATTAAAAAAAAATCTAGGGTTTAATATTTAATTATTTACATGCAAAAACTATATTAAATAATAATCATAAACAAATTATAAAATAATGTACATAATTAAAGTTTACAAATAAATAAATTAAAAGTTATAATATAATTAAATTTTTGTAAAAGAAAATTAGGGTTTGTAAGAATTATTAGGTTTTAGGGTTTTAGAAATTTATAAAATAGAATTAGGATTAATTATCTAATATAAATTAATTATACAAAATTATATAATATTAATAATATACAACAAGATAAATATTAAATAATTTTACTAATAGAGTTTAATTTTTGAAAAGATGAATTTTGAATTATAGAAAAGAAAATAGTATAAACATTTTTCTTTTTATCATTTAAATTTAATTAACTATAATATAAACAAATTAAATAGAAAAACAAGAAAAAATGAAAAAAAGAACTTACCTGGGCTGGGATTCGAACCCAGTCCTTATGCTTTCATACTCTCCAGACCAACAAGCCAGCCACTGGGCTACGCACGCGCAGGTGATATGGAAGGAACTCCATATTGTTTTGTTTCAACTCCTGTGAAAATCATAACAAAACAAAAAAATAGCACAAAAAGGGCCTGGGGAGGTTTCGAACCCAGGACCCTCACACAACAAGGAAACACTTTTACCATCCAGCCAGAAGGGCGCATCTGTGTATATAATCATCACAGATAATAATATATTAAGTCCTGTGAATAAGTGAGAAAATGAAGCAAAAAGAATGCTGCCTCCAGGAATCGAACCCAAGCCTTGAAGCAACACACGCGCATCTCTCACCACTGGGCCAAGCAAGCTTTTGTGAAACAAATTAACAACAATACAATAAAATGTTAAGGCAAATATTTGAATTCCAGAATGCGCGCCAAGGTCTTCGTCTTCTTCCTGGCTACCTACGAATTTTCCTGCATTTTTACATACACATTTACCTGCGAATTTCTTCATACAGAAAACCTACGAAATTGAAACATCAACAAAACAGTACAATTTCTCAAAATTAATTAGTGAATCATGATCCTCAAGGTTCACACAACATAACCACGTTTCCATAATTTATTTATAATGGATAAATCATAAAACCTTAAAATGGCCGAAGAACCCTAGCCATGGTGGATCTTGATACCTGCATAAAAAACTCAATTAAACTGCCCAGAATCAATCTAGGGTTCATCACAAACATCATCAAGCAATCAAAAACAACTTAAATCCAGCCAATCAATGAAATCGAAAAATCAAAAATTCTTGAAGAACATGATTCGGTTTATGCATTATGTCATGGTTGAGAAGCGTGTGAGTATTGGTTTCGATTCAGGGAAGCTTAATGAAGCTTGTAGTGTCCTTAAAATACCTTGAAAGGCTTGGTAATGAAGAATCCGAATTCAATTTTTTTTGGTGAATTTTTGAAAGTGGCAACTTACTCTTGAGGTAGAATTTTTTTTGTCCTTGTGCATTGTGTTAGGTTTGTATACTTATAGTTGAATGAAACTAGGTCAAAAAATTGGATGGTTGTTTGGACTTTTTGGATTCAAAAGATTGAAAAAGATCATGGCTTGAATTTCAAATATTTTTGAATGAAACCTTTCTATATTAAGACAATCATCATCAATTGCACATCAATCTGATCCAACTCTTGTTTATGACTTTCTAAAATCAAAATATATTTTAAATCTTCATATTTGATATTTTATTTGAATTTAAAATGATTTTTAATATAAAAAATCATAATAAATAAAATAAAATTATGAAAATATTAAATAAATTTCGTGCATGATGTCAGGGAACACCTTGGGTCACAAAAACTTCAGCCCATTTGAAGAATTATGGTTTTAAGACCCTATTTTCTTCATAAACCACCCAAAAATTTCCCAACTTTGCAAGGGCACAAATCCTTCAATTTTAATGCTATGAGGGTGTTCTTGGACATTTTGGAAAGCTTAAAAAGTCCTCTAACCAACACAATTGGGTTCATGTCCATATCATTTACCATTCTCAAGGTATGCCCTTTTGAAGTTGTTGACTTTTTGTTGACTTTTAAAAGGACCTATAATGTCTTAGCTCATACCTTCCAAATGAAGCATTTTTGGGCTTGGCTTGTGAGACACAAAGTTGTAGAGAATCCAATTTCCTTCATAATGAGCTTTGGATGGGAAAAATTTGATGAAGCATGTGAAAGTTATGGCTGGTCAAAGTTCAGTTGACTTTTCCTGAGGAAACCCTAATTTAGAAACCTTTGATTCTTGATGATCTGAAATATCCTTGATGAATCATGATCAACCCTTGATCAAATGATGAATTTTACTTCATATACTTGATGTTGGCAAAAAATCATGAAGTTTGACTTTGGTTTGACCACAGTTTGGCTTCAGTTTGACTTTTTAACTGCTTTGACTGATTTTGACTTATCTGATCATCTGACTGAGCAAATCTTTGAGAAAAGTCTTGAAACTTGTCATAGGGATTCTTAAACACATATAAGATGCTATGAAGCTCACTTGAAGTCTTGGAAGTCCCTTTAGCCTGATTAAAGTCAAAACCCTAGTTTTGGATGCCCTACTTAGGAGGATTCATTGTCTGAGGGAATTGTCAAATTTTTTGACTAATTGTGAACTTTGTGAACCTTGTGAACATCATTGTGAACCTTGTGAACCTCATAAGATGTCTTGTGAACCTTGTGAACCTCATAAGATGTCTTGTGAATCTTGTGAACCTCATAAGATGTCTTGTGAACCTTGTGAACCTCATAAGATGTCTTGTGAATCTTGTGAACCTCATAAGGTGTCTTGTGAACCTTGTGAACCTCATAAGATGTCTTGTGAATATTGTGAACCTCATAAGGTGTCTTGTGAACCTTGTGAACCTCATAGTAAACAAAGTCTTGTTTTGTGAGGGCAAATTTTGGGGTGCAACAGCTGCCCCTGTTCAATTTTCTGAAACCTGAGGGGTTAGATTGGTATATGTGCCAGTCGTGACCTGGAAGGTTGAAGGGGATTGAACACAAAATCCCAAAAATTTGCACTCACCGGTGCGTAGAGTAATGCTGATGATTAACTGTATATGCTCGAGTGGGCTTGAAGATGCCTACTTGGAGAAAAGGAGATGGGCTTAGAGATGCCATCAGAATGAACTGGAGATGGGCTTATAGATGCCATCTGGAGAAAGGTTCTTCAAATATACTTCTTGGAGAATAAGGTAGTCCAAAGTATGAAGATATAGCTTTTGGGAAGATAAACAACGTCCCAACATTACCTTTGGGAAGATAAACAATGGCCCAAGGTAAGGGTATGACTTTTGGAAGATAAATGACGGCCCAAAGTCATGATAGCTTTCAGGAGGATAAACAACGTCCCGAGGTATAATAGGGTGCTTGGGAAGATAAACAACGGCCCAAAGTAATGATAGCTTTCAGGAGGATACACATTGTCCTGAGGTATAATGATAGCTTTCAGGAAGATAAACAACGTCCTGAGGTATAATGATAGCTTTCAGGAAGATAAACAACGTACTGAGGTATAAGTATAACTTTTGGGAAGATAAACAACGGCCCAAAGAAATGATAGCTTTCAGGAGGATAAACAACGTCCTGAGGTATAATGATAGCTTTCAGGAGGATAAACAACGTCCTGAGGTATAATGATGACTTTTGGGAGGATAAACAACGGCCCAAAGTCATGATATGGCTTTTGAGAAGATAAACGACGTCTCAAGATAGCCTTCGGGAGGATAAACGACGTCCCATGATAATGAGGTAACCTTTGGGAAGATAAACACTGGCCCAAAGTCATGATAGCTTTCAGGAGGATAAACAACGTCCTGAGGTAATGAGATAACCTTTGGGAAGATAAACAACGGCCCAAGGTCACAAGTTGTTGATGAAGTTTGTCTGCTGGAGAATTAATCTGAAAAACAAGATTATAACATTCTGCACGATAATATTAGTTTATGCATTATGTATGCATGTATAGTATGATGCACTTAAGTAATGTATTATGTATCTATGTATATGTATGTTATGGTATGATGTAAATGATGTATGTATGCATCATGCAGCTTGAAGCGCCTGGATATCTTCGTATAACCACTGCTGGCCAGGGAAAATAAATCCCGATTCGTTGCTGAAGAATATGAGGAACTTGTTCCCGTCTTGTTTGATAATATAGTATTCATAACCTCTCGTCTTCGTTCGATAACAAGGTATACATAACCTCCCGTCTTCGTTCGATAGCAAGGTATACATAACCTCCCGTCTTCGTTCGATAGCAAGGTATACATAACCTCCCGTCTTCGTTCGTCGTACTCCTATTGGAGGAATAAATTCCCGATTATCCTTTTGAGGATAAAAGAGATGGACATAAATTCCAGGGGAGATGTGACTCGAAGTATCTATGAAGATGGATTCACCCTACTGGGGGACTTGTAGCTGTCTGGTGGGAATGAACCGGCGAAGCTTCGTTGAAATCCTTCCCTCGTTCGTCCTTAGTAAATACTATTACTGCATTTTCATGCATTTCTGGTAAACATCAATCATATTCAAAAGCATACATACATTCAAACACAACCAATGGACGTTTCGCTTATGTAAATAGGGTAAAAGTAAATCTGGATTCAGAGGGAAAAGTAAAGTTGAACTCGAAACAACATCGTTTCAACATTGAAAGTGTATAACCAATTGGACTTAGAGCTCCTGAGATTCTTAACTTTCCTGAATACCTTCCCAGCAATCCTCATAGCTGGATCTGAAGACATGATACTGACACCATCTGATACTACTGGCATAGACAATTAATCTCCACAATGGTTTCTGCTGAGAATCCAATATCAAGGTAACACAATGAGAGGAACGTGTCTTCAAATTGTGATGGATCATATACGCTCCGAATACTAGATTTGAAAAGAAAGCATTGCCCCTTGTTTGAGGATGAATTGTCCCATAATGGAAATATCTGAATGTAGTTACTTCAAGAGAAATAAACAGAATGCCTCACAATAATATGCCCTTGACATCATGAACTTTATAATGTTACCCTTGGTAATTCAAATACATGAGGAAAGCTGCCCTTGGCTATTAAGCACTGTTGAATCTGGACCTGATTTCCCCGAATGAATTGAATAGTAACTTGGTATGCCCCCTTGATTAGGAAACAATGACTATGCCTCTAGCATCATGAACTCTGTAATGTTACCCTTGGTAACTTAGATAGATGAGGAGATCTTCCCCTGACTACTTAAACATAGTTGAATCCTGTCCTGATTGCCCCAAATGAGTTAGGCAGTATCATGGCATGCCCCCTTGATTGGGAGATAATGACTATGCCCCTTTGTATACATGAACTTTGATCCAGGAAGCAACTTTGTTTATCGGAAGGACTTTGAACATTCATCCTGTAAGTTTCTCTATTTATCAAACACTCAAGTATATGCTAACAAATATGTTCAAAAATGCAATGCTTATGTCTGTCTTGAAGTATTGAAAAAAAATTATTTTAGAAAAACAGTTTTTTTTTGTTGTGAAAATTGTGATATTAACTCAAGTTTTATAATAAGCCCTAAAGGAGTCAGGATACCTTTTTGTAGCAGTACGCTTTCGAACTAACCATGCTTCAGTTAGGACTTTTAAAGGGTTGTAATGTGGCCTGGTTCACGGTTTAAGAAACAAAGGATAAAGGCTCAAATTTCATTTGTACCCAACCCAATCTCCATGATGTTCTTCAGTCCTATGCTCAGTTAACTCATGCATTGAGGTTCCAAAGTAGTTTGGAATTGTAACACTGACATTGATGATTCAGGAATCAAATATTTATTTGAACATTCAGTCATCTTTCTTTGTTGAGGATTCATAGTGACCTCTTTTTTCTTTTGACTTTGTTATCCCTTCTTTTTGCCTGAACTGTTTATTTCAAGGTTACAGTCAGCGGGATGTCTTGATGTTTTACTAAGTCTCCTTCATAGGTTTTGACTTAGCGAGCTCTTCTTTTGCTGGATATTGACTGTCAAGTTTAGTGATTACAGAGAACCATCATTAGTTGGGTACAACACAAATAATTGGCATATTTGAGTTAACTGAGTAACTACCCTGCCCCAGGTTATGAATAGGGGTTTTAATTTGTGCGAGAATAAAACTCCTACTTCATAGGCTCAAAAGGGTTGACTAGGGATTAACTTCCTTATATCTCCACTATTTAGGAATTTGAAACAATGCCTGTACATCGTTAGCATAGTCTGTTCAAAAGCATACTGCCTAATATCATGGTATTGTTTTCGTCATCCTCCCTCTACAGGCTTATAGCTTTGTCAGGAGTTAAATCACAAAATAGAAATATGAAACATAATTTTTAAATATAGTGAAACGAATGGATTAATTCAAGACAAACATATGCAATTCATTAATGAAAACAAAAGTTTAACATAATAGTAAGTGTTTAAACAAAACAAAGAAATTACAAATGAAAATTCAAATGTTGTCCCATCCAGTTGGCTGAATGTCTTCAATTGCAATCTGTGAACTTTGAGGAGCAGTATACTTCACCATGAAATCAAATTTTCCACTTGGATGTCCCAAGGTGCCCCATATCTCAACAGGAATAGGTAGGCTTCCTTTCTTGCTACCTTGGGCAACTTGTCTTGCAACTTCGGTGTTTGATGGACGATAGTAGAACTCAACTTGACCTTCTGGAGTAACCTCTAGAATTCCTTCGTCAATCAGGTCTTGAATCTTTTTCTTCAATGCCCAACAATTATTAGTATCATGTCCAGGACTGTTGGAGTGATACTCACACCTTGCCTTGGGATTATAGTGAGAAGAGGAAGTTTTAGGATTTTGAGGAGGATTTTTCAAGGAAATTAGCTTCATCTCCAACAAGCACTGCAGAACTTGTGACATTGGAGTGCTGAACTTGATAAACTTCCTCCTACATTCCTTGTGTTGAGGTAGATTAACTTTATCAGGTCTTTCTTCTTCAACTGAAGAACAATCAGTGGCAACCTGTCTCTTACCTTCTTTTATCCTCATCTTCCTTTCAACCAAATCAGCTTGTTTTAATGGAGGTTGACTGACAATTAGATTCCTGACTCCATTACTTTGAAGTTTGTGGACAAAGGTTCTTAACTCTTCTTGCCCCTGAGCTAAACTTTGAATAAGAGCCACCTGGTCATTCATCTGGGTCCTCATTTCTGTCATCTCAGCTTGCAGTTGTTTCAACTAATTATCCTTATTATCCTCAGGATTTTCAGAGAGGAGTGCTTTCAACTCTTCTTGCCCCTTGGACAAATTCAGGATCACTTCTTGGAACTGAGCATTCTGAGCCTGGAGATCTTTGACAGTTTGTTCAAGAGCCATTTCTGCTGAAATAAACAGCGAGAAGATGAGATACCTGTACACAAGAAACCTGTGATGCAATGATATGGTGTATAAATGCGTATGCAATGTTTTCAAGGACCGCAGGATTTAAATTTGCTTAAACAATCAAGAAAGTAAACTTTTATTAGTAATAAGTTTGTTTGCCCTTTGGGCTTACAAAATGAAATGAAATAAATATAAAAAGATGGGGTTTTAAGTCTCCCATGGACGTTTCCTCTTTGTGTTGAGGTATGAGTTGAGATTCCGCTCCTCGTGAAGTTGCTTTGTTAGCCCTAAGATTCTTTCTTGGCTTGCTTTGTAATGAGCCTCGAAAGTATCCCTTTGCTCCTTCAATTGGATCCAGGATCTCTGTAAGTCTTCCATGTCAGTGGGCATGTCTGGGTGAAGGATGGTATAAGAAGTATCCCCTTCAGCAACAGGCTCCATAGTAACTGGCAGGATGGCAGGATATGGCATCATGAGAGTCTGAGCACGAGATCGCACCCATCTGAGGTAAGCTTCCATAGGAATAGTGTACTTAGGCTCCAGAGTCTTGCTGTCAACCTTGTTTACTTTTCCCCATGCTCGTATGAACCTTTGACGGTAACCTTGCAGATCGTTGTCGTAGTCAAACACAATACCTTGAATTAACATGTCATGAGGACCATCACTCCGAGCGTAACCAAACTGTCGTAAAGCTAAGGAAGGGTTGTAAGTAATGCCTCCCCTTATGCCTAGAAGTGGCACATTAGGAAACTCCCCACAACGGTCAATGATAGTGACATTCTCCATAGATCTGGAGCACCAATGGATATCTGAATGAGAGAATGACATAATCCTCTTTGACCACCTGAACCCTTGCTCATTCTTCATCACTGATCGAGGAAGGTGAGAAATAAACCACCTAGATAGCAAAGGTATGCAGCACATCAGAGTTCCTCGTGCCTTTGTAGTACGGGTATGAAGAGAGTGCAGAATGTCTCCAAGCAATGTAGGCACTGGATTGTGACTCAGGAATATATTGATGGCATGAACTTCTATGAACTGATCAGGATTGGGGAGCAACACTAAGCCATAAATCAACAAGGCTAAGATCTCCTCAAAAGCATCATAGCTCATAGCTTTCAAGAACACTTGAGCCTTTTCTATCAACACCTTAGCAAGGATACCTTTAACTCCGCTTCTCGTTTCTAGAACAATGTATGACTTCTTCAGATGTAGAGCTGCAGCAATAACCTCTGGTTTAAGCTCTTTTTCCAAGCCTGTGAAGGGTCTTTGATTAAGTACAGGTATACCCAGAAGTTTAGAGAACTCTTCCATTGTAGGAACCAGCTGGTAGTCGGGGAATGTGAAGCAATGGTGCTTAGGATCAAAGAACTGAAACAAAACACTCATCATGTCTTCATTGAATCCTGAAGTGACTAGATCCAGTAGGTGACCATGTCTCTTGATGAACTGGGAGTTTTCAGACACTTGAGAAACCAACTCCTTAAGCTTAAGAGGTATGCCTACAAAGTTGATCCTGATAGTGTTTCTACGAGCAGAAGCCATGACCTGCAACAAAGAACAAAGATAAATTCTTTGGTCCTTGAAATGGTTAGTGAAAATGCTATGCTTATGATGCATGATGATGCTATGATGTTATGCTCAATCACAAACATGTGGCACACACAAACAAGTCACACCATAGCCCTAGGTTTGAAGGCTTGCATGAGGTTTAAAGGTAAATACCCTCCCCTGAAGTTTAGTTGGTTCATCCTGTCCTACAAAGTAACCAGGTTCTAAGGAATCTCAATATCATTGATCCTTCACAAGGTTGGTTGTTCAGTAGGCAAGTTACTTGCCAACCAAAACCCTCCAAGTTTAGGATCTCAATGAGCGTAGCATCGAGTATCAACCAACTTTAGTCTTCACCAAAGCCGGCTACCTCACTACTTTCTAAAGGCCAAGATGGGATAACTAGGGTTCTAAAAGTTAGTTAGTGTATTGACAACGTATGGCAGCCTCATATTATCCTCAACTTGACTTAAGGAACATAAGCACCAACCAAGAAGTCACACTAACTATGGCCACCAGATCAACCATATCGGTATACGCCGTACAGTTTCCTTGGTCTATTGCCATTTACCTAAGGTACACTAGATCCGGGTTAGGATCTTTCACACATAAAAGCCCAACAAGTAATATAAAGTAAACAAGGCAAACAATTTAAGTGATCTAATTCCTAAGGGTACCCCTCTTTTATTATATCCCCAGCAGAGTCGCCAGTTCTGTAACACGGTGGGAGAACTGACTTTAGTTATGTTGCGGATAGCAAGAGTCGCCACCGACTTTTATTTTATCCAAAGGAAAGGGAATAAAAGAACAGGAAAGACCTTAAAAGATTTTTGGGTTCGGGGGGTAGGTTATGTAAAGGGAAGGTATTAGCACCCTTGACATCCATGGGCTCTTAGTTACATAGCTCACTTTAAACTGTTTTTGAAATGTGAAGTGTTTGAATAGAAATTTCATTAAGTACTTTATAATGATCCATGTACGGATATATATAAAGCCTTTGTTTTGAAAATTTGTTTGAAAATGTAAAGTGTTTGAAATGTTTTTGAAAAGCGAGCAAGTATATAAGAGAAACCTACCCTAAAATTAAGTCTTTTCTGTTCTTGAATATCCTTTAAATGGTAAGACTATCCCTATTATTAAAGAATAGGTAGTCATTACCTTGGATGTGGGAGGGACAAGTGAAGGGACATCTGTTTATTTAGGCAACTGTGAGGTGTATAAGCAATTCGAAGGGACTTATCATCTTTATTCGAAAGGGACAAGATCATTACGAAGGCAACATTCGAAGGGACTTGATCTTTTTATCTGTTTAAGGGACTAGATGACATAAGATGAGGGACTTTGCTTTATACACCCTACTTGACCTTCTGTTTAGGCAACTTGAGAGGAAACCCTTAAGAAGTGAGATGGCGATCCAAGATCGACTTACGTGTGTGAGTATACCAATTCAAATATTTATCTTGAGATTTAATGATCTAAATTCAATTTTACATACAAACATGTTTTACACTCCCTATTTTACTAACCATAGCATTTAAAATTAAATATTAAAAATTACTACAACTATTACATATTAGATACAATTACATAATAATAATAATTAAAAATAAATAAGCAAATAAATAATGATAAATAATTAGGTTAGTAACAATAATAATAAAAATCATATAATATATAAATAAATGGGGTTAGTAAATAATAAATAATAAAATAAAGAAATTAGCATAATAATAAATAATAAATTAAAAGTTCAATTTTTTAATAAACAATTATTTTTTTAAGATTTTAATAAGAAAAATAAATAACTCATATTATATACTAATTATTCTAAAGATTTAAATTTATATACATGTTATGAAAATAATGGTTAATTATAACTAAATAAACATATTATAAAAATAAATCATATTTATAAGATTAAATTAAGAGTTTTAATTATTAAAAAAAAATCTAGGGTTTAATATTTAATTATTTACATGCAAAAACTATATTAAATAATAATCATAAACAAATTATAAAATAATGTATATAATTAAAGTTTACAAATAAATAAATTAAAAGTTATAATATAATTAAATTTTTGTAAAAGAAAATTAGGGTTTGTAAGAATTATTAGGTTTTAGGGTTTTAGAAATTTATAAAATAGAATTAGGATTAATTATCTAATATAAATTAATTATACAAAATTATATAATATTAATAATATACAACAAGATAAATATTAAATAATTTTACTAATAGAGTTTAATTTTTGAAAAGATGAATTTTGAATTATAGAAAAGAAAATAGTATAAACATTTTTCTTTTTATCATTTAAATTTAATTAACTATAATATAAACAAATTAAATAGAAAAACAAGAAAAAATGAAAAAAAGAACTTACCTGGGCTGGGATTCGAACCCAGTCCTTATGCTTTCATACTCTCCAGACCAACAAGCCAGCCACTGGGCTACGCACGCGCAGGTGATATGGAAGGAACTCCATATTGTTTTGTTTCAACTCCTGTGAAAATCATAACAAAACAAAAAAATAGCACAAAAAGGGCCTGGGGAGGTTTCGAACCCAGGACCCTCACACAACAAGGAAACACTTTTACCATCCAGCCAGAAGGGCGCATCTGTGTATATAATCATCACAGATAATAATATATTAAGTCCTGTGAATAAGTGAGAAAATGAAGCAAAAAGAATGCTGCCTCCAGGAATCGAACCCAAGCCTTGAAGCAACACACGCGCATCTCTCACCACTAGGCCAAGCAAGCTTTTGTGAAACAAATTAACAACAATACAATAAAATATTAAGGCAAATATTTGAATTCCAGAATGCGCGCCAAGGTCTTCGTCTTCTTCCTGGCTACCTACGAATTTTCCTGCATTTTTACATACACATTTACCTGCGAATTTCTTCATACAGAAAACCTACGAAATTGAAACATCAACAAAACAGTACAATTTCTCAAAATTAATTAGTGAATCATGATCCTCAAGGTTCACACAACATAACCACGTTTCCATAATTTATTTATAATGGATAAATCATAAAACCCTAAAATGGCCGAAGAACCCTAGCCATGGTGGATCTTGATACCTGCATAAAAAACTCAATTAAACTGCCCAGAATCAATCTAGGGTTCATCACAAACATCATCAAGCAATCAAAAACAACTTAAATCCAGCCAATCAATGAAATCGAAAAATCAAAAATTCTTGAAGAACATGATTCGGTTTATGCATTATGTCATGGTTGAGAAGCATGTGAGTATTGGTTTCGATTCAGGGAAGCTTAATGAAGCTTGTAGTGTCCTTAAAATACCTTGAAAGGCTTGGTAATGAAGAATCCGAATTCAAGTTTTTTTGGTGAATTTTTGAAAGTGGCAACTTACTCTTGAGGCAGAATTTTTTTTGTCCTTGTGCATTGTGTTAGGTTTGTATACTTATAATTGAATGAAACTAGGTCAAAAAATTGGATGGTTGTTTGGACTTTTTGGATTCAAAAGATTGAAAAAGATCATGGCTTGAATTTAAAATATTTTTGAATGAAACCTTTCTATCTTAAGACAATCATCATCAATTGCACATCAATATGATCCAACTCTTGTTTATGACTTTCTAAACTCAAAATATATTTTAAATCTTCATAATTGATATTTTATTTGAATTTAAAATGATTTTTAATATAAAAAATCATAATAAATAAAATAAATAAAATAAAATTATGAAAATATTAAATAAATTTCGTGCATGATGTCATGGAACACCTTGGGTCACAAAAAGTTCAGCCCATTTGAAGAATTATGGTTTTAAGACCCTATTTTCTTCATAAACCACCCAAAAATTTCCCAACTTTGCAAGGGCACAAATCCTTCAATTTTAATGCTATGAGGGTGTTATTTGACATTTTGGAAATCTTAAAGAGTCCTCTAAACAACCCCATTGGTTTCATGTCCATATCATTTACCATTCTCAAGTTATGCCCTTTTGAAGTTGTTGACTTTTTGTTGACTTTTAAAAGGACCTATAATGTCTTAGCTCATAACTTCCAAATGAAGCATTTTTGGGCTTGGCTTGTGAGACACAAAGTTGTATGGAATCCAATTTCCTTCAAAATGAGCTTTGGATGGGAAACATTTGATGAAGCATGTGAAAGTTATGGCTGGTCAAAGTTTAGTTGACTTTTCCTGAGGAAACCCTAATTTAGAAACCTTTGATTCTTGATGATCTGAAATATCCTTGATGAATCATGATAAACCCTTGATAAAATGATGAATTTTACTTCATATACTTGATGTTGGCAAAAAATCATGAAGTTTGACTTTGGTTTGACCACAGTTTGGCTTCAGTTTGACTTTTTAACTACTTTGACTGATTTTGACTTATCTGATCATCTGACTGAGCAAATCTTTGAGAAAAGTCTTGAAACTTGTCATAGGGATTCTTAAACACATATAAGATGCTATGAAGCTCACTTGAAGTCTTGGAAGTCCCTTTAGCCTGATTAAAGTCAAAACCCTAGTTTTGGATGCCCTACTTAGGAGGATTCATTGTCTGAGGGAATTGTCAAATTTTCTGACTAATTGTGAACTTTGTGAACCTTGTGAACATCATTGTGAACCTTATGAACCTCATAAGATGTCTTGTGAACCTTGTGAACCTTATAAGATGTCTTGTGAATCTTGTGAACCTCATAAGGTGTCTTGTGAACCTTGTGAACCTCATAGTACACAAAGTCTTGTTTTGTGAGGGCAAATTTTGGGGTGCAACACCAGGATTCCACCATAATGCTCTCTTAATAAAGGCACATGAGCAGAGGTTATAAGGGCCTGTATCTGCCTGATGCCTGCCAGAGGATACTCAAAGAAGTGGTAGGTGATGTTGTTTTTCCTGGTTGAATCCATGCTGAAGGAGACAACTGAAGAGGATAGTTGAAGAAGTGTTGAAGCAGATAAGCTGAGCAGAAGAAAGGTCAAAACCAAACCAAGAAGAGATGAATACCCTGTAAAACAAATATACAAGATGTTAAATGATGCAATATGATGTATGTTTATGATATGCAAGGGTTTTTGATCATGTGCTGGATAATCAGTTGCCTTTGGTAGGATCCATGAGTGTTCAGAGTTCAGATGAAGGCTTAAGAACCAATAACCAGGTGGGGGACTCAAATAAAGAGTCAAAAGTCCAGGGTTTCAAAGAATCAATCCAAATTAGTATAACCTTAAAAACAAATTCCAGTAGCAAGGTATGATGAGGCCAAGGGTTCCGGCAAACCTGTAAACAACCCCACCCACTCACATGTATTATTCTAGAACAAGGATCCTCAGATTCGGATCTATTATGAGAAGTGTAAACACTTTTAACCCGGGGGTACAATGTTTACCCTAATCATAAAGAATCCTCCTCTAATTCACCTCAGATGCTGAAGATTATCTAAAAAGGTCATCCAGACTTAACATGTTTCCCAGATAGCCCTAGTACTACAGGAGATTCGTAGCACATAGTTCTCAATAAGAAACCCAAGTATGAACCGTGTTTTCATATTCCCGCACCAGACCGAAATGGAATGGGAAAGAATACAAAACCACTCTAATCCTAGGTGTCACTCAGGCCTTTGTGTTGAGCCTTTCTCACAGGAATACCCCTCCCACCAAGGCAAACCAACAAATACAGCATAGATGATATGATAAAAATGAAATGCGTAAAGCCGTAAATGAAAGCAATAAATAAAGCTGTACAAAAAGCAATAAATAAAGCAATAAACAAGTATGCACATAACACCCCCAGTAAACAAAATCAAACAAGCGCTAGGAGAAACCCACAAGAGAACTAGAAGCCCTGGTTGCAAAGATCCCCAGCAGAGTCGCCAAGCTGTCGCTTCCTGAACTTTCGTGCCAGTGCAAACGCGAACCGTCGGCGATGTTGGAGGTTGAGGTTGAATAGATTCGCCAAGCTGTCGCTTCCTGAACTTTCGTGCCAGTGCAAACGCGAACCGTCGGCGATGTTGGAGGTTGAGGTTGAATAGATTCGCCAGCTAGGCATTTTTATCCCGAAGGAAAGGTAATGCTGCATAAACCTGGAAAAAAGTGGATAAGACGGTTGCGAACCAAAGAAACTGAGAAAGGGGGTTGGTTATGACCTGGGAAGGTATTAGCACCCAGATCATCCGTCGTACTCGACGGGATCCATGCGTACTTGATTGTGCTTAAAAGGGGATAATGTATGTGCTAAACTGTGCAAAAAAAAGCTAGGGGAAAAAGATGTACAAAGTGTCAGTGCAAAAAGAAGTATGAATTCGAATTAGGGTTTTGCAAAGAAAAGCTGGAAGAGGGAGAGGGGGGAAGACAAAGAGACTTTTGTTCGATAATTGTTAAGTTATGCCTACGTATCCTCTCGTGCAATGAGGAAGTCAGAACACCGTAGTTCGACTCAAAGAGACTTAGATGATTTTGTTGTGAACTGCTTACTTGCGTATGCTCAAGTGTATGACTCGTCTGGCTCGAGTGCTAACTGTCTTGCATTAGACGGAATAAACAAGTTCTCGTTTTCAGAGTGAATGTGATGAGAAAAGAATCCCAGAGGAGACGTTTATTGTTTGTTTTTGTGTTTTGAGGATTTTATTGTTTTTGGTGTTTTTCATAGGGAAATGAACTTAAGCCTTAATCAAGGGTTTGTAAACTTATTATATCACCCCTGATTAGGGATAATGAGTCTACTTAAGTGTGAGATGAAAATCTCAAATTAATTACCCTAATGATGCAGGATTAAGATCATTAACCTACTTGTGATTATTAAGTGTTTTTGGATTTTTGTTTTGTGTTAAGTAATGAGTTTAATCTCTAATCAGGGATTAGTGAACTCATTACACCATCCTAAGAGAAAGATGATAGATGAGGACACTTAAGATGAGGAAGATACCTCAACTTATCCATGGTTAGGGACTAAATTCATTGTATAACAAGCCTTTTATTAAAGTGGATTTTAATTAAAGGTGATATGAGGAAGTATTTTTTATGTTTGCAAGACTTTAGCATGAGGGGGACTTGTCCATTGAACACTAGGGTTAGTCCCTCTGAACCACTAGGCAGAGATGTAACTCTAATATAAGGCCTAAGTTACAAGCTTAAGTCTTAATGATTATTAGGTGTTTTTGATTGAAGGTGAAAACAAATTAAAAGTTTAGCACTAAGGATCAAAGTTATACACTCCATCCTAAGATAAGGATACATGCATAACCCTAATTTAGAGTCCCAAAACTTTAACTATTTAGCCTTGATTATGAGATGAGAGAGAGAGACTCAAGGAGACTCAAAAGTTAAAAACTAGGGGGGACTATGTACAACCCTAATGTTATCATGCTTGAATGTTCCTATGGTTTGTGAGGCATTAAGAGAAGTCTTCAAGTTGGCCACCAAAGGAGGAGAATCAGATGAAAAGAGAGGGAGAGAGAAGGGTTAGGTTATTTACTTCATGAAGAAGTTAAGTAACCTAGGAGCAAGAGATAACACAAGTGAATGAGATTCACTTCAAACACAAACAAAGTGAATAAAAATAAATAGAGAAAGAGAGGTTGGATGTGGATGCACATCCACATCCTGATTAACTTACCAAATGCAGCTGAAATGGTTAGTTTGAACTCAAGACATGTATAAATTCAAAAGCATAAGCAAATCAAGTGATAAAAAATTGAAATTGCATCCAAGGGAACCCTAAGCACTCATGAAATCACCATCAAAAGGGGGAGGTCTCAAGCTTAACCAAGTTCAAATTATGGTCATCCTAAAATTTTCTAAGGTTTTGGATACTTCTCAAAGGGAAAATGCACATTAATTTGAAAATGCAAGATAAAAATGAGACAAAAATAGTATTAGAAACTAGAGGTCAATTATGAAAGATATCAAAAATAATCAAATGCAAACTCATCTTGGTTTGAAAGTTATGAATGTTTGAAGTTAAGGTTGAAAATAGGAATTTTAGAAACCCTAATTCAAAGAAAATTGGCAAAGTTTGATCAAAACCAAAAAGAAATTTGTGAGATGAGTTTGAAAATGTTTCTAAATGTTTAAGAAACCTCTCTGAATTTTTTTGTGATTTTTAGATACTTTAAAGTATTTTTAATTAATTAAATGGAATTACTTATTTAAAATATACACTTAAAATATTTAAAAATGAAAATTTTAATGAAAAAATATAAATATAAATGTTTTTGGTTTCTGAAAATTAATCAAGTGATGGTAAAAAATTTCAGAATTTGTTAATGATTTTTACTATTTTAAATAAATAAAACAAAAGAAATGAAATAAAATAAAAAGAAAATGAAAAGTATGCAAAATGGAAGGCTGAGATCAAAGGGGGGATGGATCAACGTGCCAGATTCAAAGTCACATTGACTTGGGGTATGAAAGATCAAAGGCCCACATTTAAATGGAAAACGCGCGCAGGATCTGAGGACTAGGATTCAATCTGAGTTAATTAATTATACTTTATTTTAATTAATCAAAATTAAAACTAATGACAAATTTGGACCATCCGTTGCTAACCCTAATCAAGATCCTAAGACCACAAATGAATCTGGGCAGCTAAACCCTAAATTAAACTAATCACTTTCAGGTGATCGGAGACAAGCTCCGATCATCTTCTCCGGCGAGACAAAATCCTAGAATCCACTACAAGCTTCTAATCTCTAATTTTCTTGCCCAGAAACACTCTCCTAACATCATACAACTCTAATCAACAATCAAAATTCATTTATCATGCATCATCAGGCTAAATCGAAGTAATCAAGTTCTAGGTCAAAAATTTCAGAACATCACGAAATCCTCATTTCTAACCAATTTTCAATTCTAATCATATCAGTGTGATCAAGGAAGCATGTAGATTCATTCTAGAACTTATAATCATGATTCTGGAAAAAAAAGGTTCATGAAGGTTACCTGAGATGGAGTTCTTTGAAATGGAGCTTTCTGGGCCTCCCCTTTGTGCAATCCAGTCCCCTTTGACCTCCTGAGGCTATTGGCAAGCTTAAATGAAGCTTAGAGTGGCTGGTTTGTGTGTTTCAGTTCTTAGTTTGCAGAAATCGTGTTTTAGCTTGAGGGTGTTTCAGGCTATGGTGATGGGTGGGAATTGTTCTTGAGGTTATATGGAGTTGATTGGTGAAAGAATTTCTGGATTTGAGTGGTTAGATTGAGAGATTCAAAGAGCTAAAGTTTGGGAAAATTTCTTGATTCTGAAGTTGTGTGTTGTTTCAGGCCATGAAGGGTGTCCATTTATAGTGCTTAGGGCTTGAATAAACAATTGTTATTGGCCAGAAGAGTTGTTGTGGCACTGTGGGATTGGTATGGCTTGAAATGCAAAAATGTCAACATATGTGTACTTGAGGTATGGGCTGGTGCAACATAGATTTTTGTGGTTAGATCTCTTCAGCATGCTTCATGGAGAGCCCTTGGATCAATAGAAGTGAGATGTGATGCTTGGATGAAGAGATTTCAATGTTTATGCATATTTGCCATTTTTAGATTTCTTGTGAATCAAGCCATGAAATCCTTGAATTCTTGGGCCAATTCCGATGTTTTGAAGTTGTATTGACATGTTGTGAAGTGTTTGTGCACATTAGAGGTCACTTAGAAGCTTGAAATGCCAATATGCAAAAATCCCTCTTTGACATGAACATGAAATTACAAGAAATTTCCCAACTTTGCAAGGCCATAACTTGAGTTCTAGGAAGAGTTAGAATGAGTTCTTGTATTTTTTTGAAAATGGGAGGATCCAATCTACAACTTTCATGTTTGAAGAAATTTCATCTGAGACCTTTTTGATCAAGAAAGAGGAGGTTGAAAATCTTTCCCAAAATAGAAAGTTTACATTACAAGTCATTTCCATTTTTGGCAAGTTTTGGCTTTGTCCATTTTTCTTCAACTTTGTGAACTTCCAAGCATTCCAATGATCAAATAAAGACCATATGACTTAAAAATGATGATGAAGACCCTTTGGTACCCTTGTTGGGGCCTCAGATGCCCAAAATTTGACTTTTCTTGCTCAAGAAGTTACCACTTGATCATATGACTTCCACATTGATTTTTTCCATGAAATTTGATACACATGCTCCTTATATCATATATGGACCAATAGCAACAAGAATGACCAAAAAATTGGGTGCAAGGCCTCTGAAACCAAAACCCTAATTTTAGGTCATCTGTGTAGGAGCCTCAACTTAGCTTCCATACCTCTGCAGTGTCTGGACATTTCTTAACTTCAATGGACCCATGGGGGAACAAGATGATCATAGAACACTCATGGACCCTCTTGGCATGCTTTAAGACCTTTGAGATTGCTCAGATTGCTTCTAAGATTCATCTGATCATAAACCCTAGCTATGCAGTTATGCAGTGAAATATTAAGGATGATTTATGTATTGTGGAATGTGTTGATAGGATATGCAATGATGATAATCATAAGTCAAGATGATAAAAGAGAGAGGGAAAATTTGGGGTGTTTACAGTGGGAGATAAATGTAAACCTTGGTTTTGGAGAGATAGCAGCCGAATGTGGCCTTTAAGAATAATGGTTCATCAACCTAAGTTAAATTAAGCGATGCCAGTCAAAGGCGGACAAACAAGCAAGGGGGAAAAGACCAACCGAAGGTGGACTCGAAAAGGAGGATCGACCAAAGGTGGACTTACTAGGGATAACAAAGAGATGAGACTAAGCTGAGGGTGGACTCAGAAAAAAGATCTGAAGGTGAGCTAACGATAAAAGAGAATGAGACCAAGTCGAAGGTGGACTCAAAAAGGAACACAAGCCGAATGTAGACTTAGAAACAAGGATACAATACCAAGCCAAATGTGGACTCGAAAAGGAAGACCGGCCGAAGGAGGACTTACAAATAAGGATACGAGACCAAGCTAAAGGTGGACTAAAAAAGGAAGATTGGTCGAAGGCGAACTTACAAACAAGGATACAAGACCAAGTCGGAGGTGGACTCGAAAAGGAAGATCATTTGAAGGCGATCTTACAAACAAGGATACGAGACCAAGTCAAAGGTGGACTCAAAAAGGAAGATTGGCCAAAGGCGGACTTACAAATAAGGATATGAGACCAAGTCGAAGGTGGACTCAAAAAGCAAGATCGACCGAAGGCGGATTACAAACAAGAATATGAGACCAAGCGGAAGGTGGAATCGAAAAGGAAGACAGTTTAAAGGCTACAAACAAGGATACAAGACCAAATCGAGGGTGGACTCGAAAGAAGGACCAGCTGAAGGAAAACTTACAAACACGGAAACGAGGTCAAGCCGAAGGTGGACTCAAAGAAAGATCGGATGAAGGCGGACTTACAATAAAAAGGAGGCCATAAAGGAAGACTCCAATGGGGATAACAGATATCCAAGGGTAATAATAACAGATCTATGACCCTTAGGTTGAAGGTGTGAAAAAACACAAGAAATTGGGGTTTGAATTTGGGTTTTCACTATTGACAACTTTTCGTCTCTTAACATTGTTGCGCTAAGTGAAGCTTTGAGTTGCATTGTGGAAGCATAAATAATAGAGTAAAACATAAGCAAGTGTAAAGAAAACATAATATATCCTAGTTAACTTGAGAAACCCTCAAGCTAGTCCAGTCTACTCCGCAAGGTGATTTGCCTTAGAAAATGACTTAATCCACTATAACCAAACTGATTACAAGGCACGAACAATTTCCATGATCAACGGTGCATAGACATGCAACTTCCTTGTGCGGATACATGTCGTGACTGACTGCACAACATCTGTTGCGACATCCCTATGTGGCTACCTGTCGTGACTAACTACACAACAATTGTTCCGAATTCCTGAGCGGCTACCTTCCATGACTAACTGTAGAGCAATTGTTGCAACTTCCAGCACCAGAACACATAAATCTGAGCATTACCAAAACATTAGTCCTTGAGCAATCACCAAAACCCTAGTTCTAAGAAAGCACCAAACTTCTAACTTTTGAGCCTCCTAAAGTTCTGACCTTCACTCGGTCCTTTAGGGATAATGGATAACATTTAAAATTGTTTGCTTCTTACATAAGCATGTGAAAACGTAGTTAAGTACATCAGAAGATCCTAATACACGCTAAAATTATTACATTGTATTGTAGCTTCAATGTGTGGTCTTCTTCTTCTTTTTCAAGTTGCTTCTTCACTGACAACATCCCAGAGCACTTAAATTACTGAAGTCTTCTTCTTCATAAGCTTCTGAAAGCTTAGTTGATCTTTGATGAGCACATAGAAGAAATTCTTCATCTTGATTCACATTAGAACAATCTGGACAACAACCTTTGTTCTATTCAATCCAATGATCACTTTAGAACACAACATTTTGTTGTGGATTTGTAATTGGAGCTTCCATGATCATCTTCGTATTTCATCTGCGACTTTGCAAGGCTTTTGCAACATATGAAACTAAGCACATGTGAATTTGTAACTTCTGCATAAGCAGGTTGCTTAACCAAATTGTCTATTTCCAATATCATCTTTGAGTTGCATATTCATTTGAGCACATCATGGTTTGTATCATTGTTATATTGTAATCATCAACCTCATGTAATTGTATAAAAACATTAATAACATGATTCTATAACCATCAGGATAACTTCACAGTGTGATTGTATCAACCTTTTTAGTTGTGGCATTCAGTACCATCACACGGTCGTTCAAGTTTTTGTTATGATAGTTGATAGCTTAGTTGGTTTCCAACAACTTTATCATGTCTTTGACACCATGGTTGTGTGCCAACAACAACACATAATCACGTGATCCTTTCCTTTTATAGCCAAGTAAAATAGGGTTGTTGGAGAGTAGCTGGCTACTGAGGAATGTCGTTACACAAGGATGAAAATAATACTGCCATGAATTTCCTTTTTCCACAATTTAATGTTAGTGGAGAGGTAGTGGGATAAAGCATTTTCGTATTGTGTATTATCCTTGCTAACGGTAACATAATCTTTTGATCATTAGAGGATTCTGATAATAGATGATTGAAGCATGAGTAGAGACGGGATTGTTGGGTCTTCAGAATCTCAAGTCTTCAGTCTTAAAAACAATATTCACTCAAAACCTTATCTTCAAAACTTCAGCACTTGTCTTTGAAACCCTTGGTCTTCATAACTTCAATTTTTTAGAGTCTTCAGAATGTTGTTCACTTAGAACCTTGTCTTCAGAGTCTTTAACACTTGGTTTTCAGATCCCTTAAGTCTTTAGAATCTTTCTGCACTTGGTCTTCAGAACCTTCAGTCTTCAGAACTTCAAGTCATCAGAGTCTTCAACACTTAGTTCTTCCGAAGATTATAACTTCAGAAGCTTCACTAGCTTCAGAATCAGAACCACTCTCAAAACAGAATATGCTAGAGCATTGAAACAACAATATTAGGCACCCTTGGATCTTTCTTATTATGATCAGATAAAAAATCATACTTGCTTCTTCAACACACTTGCGGCTTGTGTTACACATAGTAACTCACATATAATCTTTAGCCTACATTTTGAGTATGTTTGTTAGATCTGATTGTTTCATCGCATGATCTACATAGTAATAAAAAGTATAACATAAAATTGTTCTTTCACAAATACTTCATCATTATCATCAAAACATAAAGATGAAATGTATATACAACTCTTGTTCTTGCTATTGATTACTTTACGAAGTGGGTAGAGGCAGCCTCGTTTGCTTCTGTTACCAAGAATGTTATGGATCGGTTCATCAAGTATAATCTTATATGTAGATATGGCATCTCCCAAAGGATTATCATAGACAATGGTACTAATCTGAACAATATTATGATTACTGAACTCTGCACGCAGTTCAAGATTAAGCATCACAATTCTTCTCCATATCGACCAAAGATGAATGGCGCAGTGGAATCCGCCAACAAGAATATTAAGAAGATCTTGCTGAAGATGACATTTACATACAAAGATTAGCACGAGATATTACCATTTGCTCTCCATGGCTATCGTACCACAATACGTACTTCAACTGGGGCAACCATATTCTCTTTTGTCTATGAGATGGAAGCAATTTTACCTATTGAAGTTCAGATCCCTTCCTTGAGAATTATGAAAGATGCATACTTAGATGAAGATGAGTGGATTCAGACTCGACTTGACCATTCATTGATGAAAAGAGTCTTGCGGCTGTTTGTCATGGTCAGATGTATCATAAGCGTATGATCAAAGCCTTTAATAAGAAAGTCAAGCATCAAGTATACCAGGATGGTGATTTGGTAATCAAGCGTATCATATTACCACATGGTGATCCCAAGGGCAAATGGACCCCCACCTATGAAGGGCCATTTATAGTCAAAAGGGAATTTTCTTGAGGCATTATGATACTTATCGCCATGGATGGTGAAGACTTCCCACAACTTGTGAACGCAGACATAGTCAAAAAATACTACGCATAAAAAGAGACCCGCTGGGTTGACTGGCCTAGGCAAAAAATAAGGGCATCCTGGTGAACCAAAAGGGTTCATGCAAAAATTAAGGATATATATGAAAACAAATTATACACCCGACAAGTCGAAAACCTGAAAAGGCGACTTGGGAAAAAAATGGTATCCCGGTAGACTGAAAACCTTAAAGGGCGGTCAAGGCAAAAATTAGGAATTAAAGTGTACGACTATATCTCGTTGGATCACCCATGTAACCTCAACTAGTTGTGCTACCGATATCAAGTTCAAACAGGTGTAGATCAGTCCAATTATTTCTCTTCTAGCAGCAAAGGATTAGATACTTGAATATAATAGCAATAGTAGAGTTGAAACTTAATGGGATCACTTACACATAGCTGTTTTTCCTTGTTTTTGTACTCTTTTAAATTTTCTTCGACGAATTCCTCTTACTAGGATTTCCGTCTCTTTGTTCAAACTTGCCTGTTTATAGGCCACTTTCAAGATTAATACTTCTATTTTCGAATTCAGGTTTACTTTTCCCTTTTTACTTAAGCGAAAACGTCTGTTGATTATGTTTTGAATGTATATATGCTTTTGAATATGATTGATGTTTACCAAAATTACATATAAAATAACATAAAATTACAATAATAGCATTTACTAAGGACTCTCAGAGGTAGGAATCCCCAGCAAAGGTCATATCCAACGAATCTTTGCAGGTTCATCCCCATAGAGTAATCTTTACATATTTATTTCGGTGAAGTATTCCAAGTAGCCTGTTGTACTTCCAGCTCTACAAAATCCCAGACAGATTTCTCTCAAGCCTGATATCCTCCGAAGAATTGACACTTAGTCAGATAAGTCTCTCAGGGGAATGTTTGTCTCTTATATCCCTAGTCAGGGTATTTAGGAATCTAATCTTTCAATAAGAAGTGAGGCGAATGGAAAACGGAAGATCTTAAATACAATATTCCAAAATGAGACGGGAACAACATCTTCATATTCCTCAGCAAATCGGGATTTATTTTCCCTAGCTAGCAATTGTTATACGAAGTTACTAATAGGCTTTAACTACATAATTCATACATCATTTACATCATATCATGGCATACGCATCCATAATGCATATGCCATTCTCATTTACATTAAGAAGGTCATGCCACACATGCATACATTAATGACCTCACATAAAACTAACCTTTCCTTTTCAGGATAGTTCACGGTCAGATAAAACATTATCAACTCCTAGAGACAATACAAATACGATCAAAACGAAGATTTAGTTCTAATACTTAGTTCAGGATACTTTCCAGAAGCAGTTCAGAGACGATCGAGACGAAGATCTAGTTCTGATATTTAGTTCAGGAAATTTTCCCAGAGACAGTTCAGAGACGATCGAGACGAAGATCTAGTTCTGGTACTTAGTTCAGAGTATCTTTCTTCCTAGAGACAGTACAGAGACGATCGAAATAAAGATCTAGTTCTGATACTTAGTTCGGGATATGTTACAGAGACAATACAGAGATGATCAAAATGAAGATCTAGTTCTGATACTTAGTTCAGAATATGTTACAGAGACAGTTCAGAGATGGTCGAGACGAAAATCTAGTTATGATACTTAGTTCAGTAACAACATTCAGATAGAGTCAAGTGTAGACACATTTACTCCTACCAAAAGATACTTTGGATGGCATCTATAAGCCCATCTCCAGTTACTCTGAATGGCATCTTTAAGCCTATTCAAGCAATACAATCAACCAACAGGGTTACTCCACACAGGCGTGTGCAAATTTTTGGGCTTAAGTGTTCAATCCTCTTCCACCTTCAGGTCACGAATAGCGTATATGCCAATCTAACTCCTCAGGTTTCGGGAAAATTGAACAGGGGGAGCTGTTGTACCCCAAAATTTTTCTCACATCTTCAAGACAATATACCTCAAGAGGTCTTCTAATGATCACAAGATTCTCAAATTGCACAAAGGAATTCAAGGTTTCATCAGACAAAGCCTCCTCCTAAGCAATGGATCCTAAATTAGAGTTTTGAGCTTCTCAAAGAAAATTGGACTTCCAAAGCCTCAAGTGGACTTCATGGTGTCCCATATACTTCATAGGATCCTCATGTCAAGTTTCAAGGCTTTCCCTACAAGTTTGGTCAGTCGGATGCTTAGAATATAAAAAATTAGTTAACTTGGTCAATAAGTCAATTGTGGTCAACATATAGGCAAACTTCAAGATTTTTGGTCAACATCAAGATTATGAGATGAAATTCATCATTTTATCAAGGGTTGATCATGATTCATTAAGGAAACCTCAGAATCATCAAGAATCAGAAGTTACTAATTAGGGTTTTTGCAGGAAAGGTCAACTGTACTTTGACAAGCCATAACTTTCACATGCTTCATCAAAAATTTCCCATCCAAAGCTCATTTTGAAGGAAATTCAATTCCCTACAACTTTGTGTCTCACAAGCCAAGGCCAAAAATGCTTCATTTTAGAGATATGAGCCAAGACATTACAGGTCCTTTTAAAAGTCAACAAAAAGTTAACTTTTTAAAAAACTCATAACTTGAACATGGAAGATTAAATGGACATGGGACCAAAAGGAGTAAGAGTACACTCTAAGATTTCTAAAAAGTCCTAGAACACATACATAGGATAAAAATTGATAGAGTTATGCATTGTTGAAGTTGTGCAATTTTGAGGAGGTGTATGAAGCAAATAATGACCAAAACTCAAGTTTCTTTCAAATGGGCCCATATTTTTCTAACCCAAACTCAATTATAAGATCATTCACAACCCATAGATCATAATATAAGATTTTTTATATTTATTTTATATTATATTGGATTTATTTTATTTAAATTCAATTTTAATTAAGATAAATATTGAAAAATCAAATATTTGATCTTATGACTATTTTAGGATCAAATATTTGATGTTTATGATCATTTTAAGGATTCAATTTCGTGCAAAACCAAAAGAGTATGATTTAATATCAAATTTTGACCAAAATAGAAGGTCTCTTTCTTCACTTCCAAGAAACCTCAAAATCCATAAAAAAAAGCCCAAGTTTTGACTTAATTTCAATCTCCTATAAACATATAATAAGACCATAAAGCAAGGGGACAAAAATATGAGCTTAGAGACCTTTATCACACTTCAAAAACATTCAAGAAAAATCCAAATTCGGTTTCCCACTTTCAAGCACTTTCAAGAAGTTTTGAAGGTTGCAATAGCTTCCTTGGGATGTTTAGAACGCATATTAATCATCATCATCATCATCAAAAGCATCATACTTCGATCAAACAGAATTTGTTTTCCTTGTTCTTTTTTATTTTTTCGATATCACTTATTTATGCATAATAAATTGGTTTTGGTTGTATTTTGTTGTTCGTTTGAATATGTAGAATGTTTCTGGATGGTTTAATTTAAGTTTCAGTGCAGGAATAACAAGACACTATTATTAGGGTTTCAAGCTTCAAATTTGGGAACTCTATGTATAAGCAATTTCAAGGCAAATTGATGGGATAATTGAACTCATAGGATATCCCTTAATCGATCTGCATCATTAAAACTAATTTATTTTGTTTGTGTGATAATTTGAAAAAACGCAGGTGTTTTAGTGACGGGAAAATTGTCACTAAAAGTTCTAGCTACTGACACTGAAACCGTAGGTAAAAGTAAATGGACGGGTGAAGAAGATGAAGACCCTTGGCGCGTTTTCGTTTTAAATAATTTTCAGACTTTTATCTTATTATATAATTATTATTGTTTGTTTAATTGCAACACATGTGTGCATGGCCCGGTGGATGGAGGGCGCATATGAAGCTGGGAGACCTGGGTTCGATCACAGGCTCCTTCCCCTTGTTTTTTTGACAATTTTCCATCCTTTTATTTTATTTATTTTTATATATTTTCTTATTTTCTTTTAATTAGTTAATTAGGTTAATTAACCATTCCTTTTAATTTAATTTATAATTAGTCAATTATTAATTAGAGAAAATTAACATTTATTATTTTTCTCACAAAACTTTCTTTTATTTATTTATCTAATTAAATTAATAGTTTTTTTATTAAGAAAAATCACAAAAAACCTTTTTTTTTTAAATAATCCAGTTAACCAATTTTAATTTCAAATTTTGTTTTCTAACCGTAATCCTAGATAAATTAATATTTTTGACTTAAATTTATTTTCTTAATAAAATTTTAATTAATTAATTTCTTTATTAATTTTATTATTATTCTTAGAAAATTGTATAATTAATGTATAACGTAGTTTTACCTTCTCGTGTCTTTTTTTTAATTATGTAACTGCTCCCAGTTTTTAATAGTTAATTAGGGTTTTATTTCTGCACTTTTATTTTCTGCAATCCCTTAAAAATCAAAATGTACCCCCCTCCCCATGATGTAATAGTCTAGGGTTTTCTATTCCACATTTAAATTCCGCAAAAAAATATTAAACTGCGTGGTTAGTAAACGTAGGGTGTGAAAAGACTTGTATGCAAATAAATTGGACTTAGCCCACTAATTTCTAAGATAAATATCTATAATTAACACACTTCATTCACACACGTAAGTTGGACGTTATACGATCGCCATCAGCACCCCTAGGGTTTCTCCTATTTGTTGCCTTACAATATGGTCAAGTCCCTCGAACGTGGGGGTATCTTAGTAAAGTTGCCTACGAATAAAAAATCATCAAGTCTCTACGATATAAAGATCATAGTCCCTCGTTGTCCCTTCAAGTTGCCTTCGAATAAATGATCTCGTCCCTCGATGACCCTACGAAAATTATGATAGTCCCTTCGAATTACTAAGATACCCCTGCAAGGTTGCCTTCTATGACCATACGATGACCTTACGCCCATCCCTTTAACATCCACGGTTAAGACTACTTACTAACTAATAATAAGGACAATCCTACCCTTAAAGGAAAGAAATAACAAGAAATACCTTACAAACTTAGGGTAAGTAGTTCTTAAGTGCTTGCTCACTCCTTTTTCAAAATACTCTTTACACCCCCACATTTTCAAATACTTTCAAACTAAACACTTTGTATACATTCATACGAGGATCATTACAAAGTTAAAGTCTTTCTGAAAATATTTTCTAATCACATACTACACTATTTTTTCAAACAAAGTAAAGTGAACTAAGCAGTTAAGAGGCCATGGGTAACCATGGATACAAAGGGTGCTAACACCTTCCCTTTGTATAACTTATCCCCCGAACTCAAATCTTTTTCAAAGGTCTTTCCTGTTCTTTTATTCCTTTCTTTATTGGATAAAATAAAAGTCGATGGCGACTCTTGCTATCTGCAACATAGTTTTTATGAAAACAAAAACGCCTAAGTCAGTTCTCCCACCGTGTTACACTTGCTTACAAAGTTTTTATTTTAATTTTGAACATTAGTGGAAAAGTGAGAGATGGTGCATGAACTTATAATGCTATGCTTGGTTATTTATGGTAAAATGAGATATATGGTATATGATATGCACATGAGATGAGTTTGTGCAGTAAAAATCTTATTTCACGACATTTTGGCATGGATTACACTCTTGAAGAAAATACTTGAGTTGGTGACTTTAAGGAATAATATCTTGATGACCACTTGATATATGGACATGGTTTTGATCTCTTTGAAGAGATAAAGTTTGACACAACACTTTTCATGTTTGTGCCATGATCATTTGAAGTTCAAAAATGGTGAAAAGTTGGCACAGAGTTTGGTTCAAAAGTTCACATTGAAACTTCGAAAAATTTCTAACTTAAAACCATTTTTTTTACAATTTTTTATTCAATATTTAAGTGATCATAACTTTTGATTCCTTGATCCAATGGCCTTGTTCTTTATATGGTTGGAAAGGTGGACAGTTTTTCTACAATTGTCATGTTTGGTGATTGATCAAATGGAGCTTGTATCATGATGAAATTTGGCTTTGAAATTGGATGAATGAACCATAAAAAAATTCCTAAAAAGGAGAGTTTTTTATGATAAGGCATTTCCTTTTTGGGAAAATTTTCAAATAAGTCTTGATTTTTTATTCTTTCAACATTTTTTGATCAAATTCTGTCCAAAAAATCATATTAGACATAATAGGAACAATTTTGACCTCAAGAAATCAGAAGTTGATTTTGGTTAACTTTTGGTCTAATCAGTTGATTCTTGATGACTTGATCAATTGAAATCCTTCTGAATAAAATCAATGGCCAATATTGCATCCATGAATACATGAGAACATACGAAAGACCATGGAATCAAGGTTTGGCCCAAGAATCAGAAATAAACTGATCTTAGGCCAAACCCTAATTTTGGATCAGATGGAGGATGGGGTTGATCAAAGGTAAAAACCCTAATTTCAATGGGGATGAGTGGAAATTCTTTGATCCAAGATGCCATGTGTATCAAGATGATAGTGAGGTTTCCAATTCTTTGCTCATGGATGTGTCACCTCATTTGTCAAGCAACAACTCTAAATTGGGGGCTCCATAAGGAGAGAGTGACCATCTTCCATTTCTTTCCAATTTTTAATCATTTGAGGATGTAAGATGTCTTAAGCACAAGAATACTTCATTACTTAAATGGACTTATTTTTTTAAGGATCGTCCTATGCCTTGGGGACCAATGATGCATGTATGATGTTTTATGACCTAAATGCAAATGAATGAAGCATAAGCCCTTTGTTGGCAGTAATAAATATGAGGGCAAATTTTGGGGTGTTACAAACACCATCACGGGGGCTTTGTTGACCAGTGAAATTCTAACACCTACCAAAGAAAACATGTCATTCAAATGTTATTTGCAAGTATAATATTCCTCAACCTATCCAAAGTCACGCGGAAAGGGCAATGGTCTTAGATCATTTTCTCTAGCAAAGACGCTATTGGCGTCTACCCTTACGACAATGACCACATGGTTATTGCAGTTCAAGATGATAATTGAGGTAAAAGGGGTATTGATAGAACCAAGAAGCTCAGAAGTCATCCTATTATGGAGTAACTTCCATAAGCTTCAACTCGATCCTGGTAGTGTCAAGGCATTTTTGGGCTTGCTAGTAGGCTTGTCAAGCAAATAAATACAAGTAAGAGGTCATATAACCCTTGAAAAACCAGCGGCGTATGCGAAGATTCCACAACGATCAAAGTCAATTACATAGTGGTAGACACCCTATCACCCTAAAAAATCATCCTTAGAAGGCCAACCATTAACTCATTAGGGGTGATCCATATCCACCCATTACTTAATCCTGATATACTTGCTACCCGACGGGTGAGTCGGGGTGGTTCAACGGGACTAGAATAACGCCCATGAGTGTTATCAAGGTAGCCTGAAAATGAAAAAGGAAGATGTTTCCCGACGCAGTTCCTTTTCCAAGGCGCGAGACATAGACACAATGAGTTAGGATCCTAGATTATAAATGGAGAACATGAGATTCACTCATACAGCATATCTGAATGAGGTTTAGATGGGGAATTTGGGTCAAAAAGTAACAAAGATAGGCACCTCACTTTATGAAGAAGAGTGAGAACTAGTCGACTAACTCAAAAGGAATGTCAACTTGCTTGCTTGAGCTTCCTTCAATATGTCAATCATAGATATCAGAGTGGTGTGCCATCCTTTTGCCATCAACCCCACTGTGAGAACGGTGTCTCAAATAAAGTGAAAGGTTGGCAAGGAGAAAATAGTTTCCAACAATGAAGAAGTACATAAGCTAGAAAGTGAATGCTTCATCATAGAAGTAAAATACCCAACTTGGCTAGCCAATATTGTCCCGGTGAAGAAGGCGTCAAATAAGTGGTGCATGTGCATGGATTCAATCAACCTCAACATAACCTTTCCCAAGGACCCTTATCCCTTTTCAAATATTGATCGCCTGATCAATGAGTGCTCAGGCTACAAGACTTTGAGTTTTATAGAAGTCTATTCAGGTTGTAATTCAATTAAAATGGATCCCATGCATGCTCCTAAGACTGCATTCATGTCAAACCACAATAACTAATATTGTAATGTCATGCCCTTTGACCTAAAGAATTCAGGCACCACCTACTAGTGACTCATGGATACATTGTTCTCCCTACAGATAAGGAAAAACTTGGAAGTCAGTATCGATAACATGATATTAAAACACTTTGAAGGACATAGTTATGCAGATGACTTAGAGGACATCACGGGATTAGTCAAGAGGTATAACATGTGCCTAAACCTCGCCAAGGGCTCCTTCGGGGTGCATGCGTGAAATTTCCTTGGCTTAATGATAACCAAGAGGGGAATTGAGGTGGACCTATATAATTAAAAATTCATCATCGATATGAGAAGCTCCATCAGCGTCAAAGAGGTTCAAAATTTATTCCATATTGTGGGTCAATCTTGTTCTACTAGCATATTCACGTATCCTTAAAACTCTGACTAATTCATTCGAAGAAATTCCTCTACTTTTGACACCTTTAGTACAACATGGTTGCTTGAACCATACACCACCCTTCAATTCTACATTACCAGAATCATAACTCCCACTAAGACTTCAACGAAGCTCACCAGTCCTCCTTAATTCCTACTCTTGGCTTGAGTCCACCCTTGTAACACAAGCTTTCCACGACCTTCAGAGTCCTCATGGTCGCTCAACCAGGATCCTACCTACCATGCACATAGAATTATGTTGATCAGGACTAATACTACATACTGTGATATTAAGAATCATGTTGTCTAGACACTCATATGAGGCATACAAAGATTTACTTATGATATTTCAAGGCTAGGTCGAGAATTAAAATGCTCTGATACCAACTATAACAGTCCATTTAATATATATATATATATATATATATATATATATATATATATATAATCATATAAGTGTTAATTTTTGGTACTGACATAACATAAGAGCCTAATGGCATCATTATATACACATGTCCAACTAAATACATCTATGGCACATGTTATACAATAAATCCTAAAAATAAAATCTAAGAATTACGTATAATATCTTCATTGTACATCAATCCATAAAGGAAGATAACAAAAATCATCATTCCTTGAAGAATCAATTCATAACTCCTCTTGCATACATAACCTGCAAACAACACATGAAAAGCAACAACAATATTAGGGTGAGAGGATAATCTCAGTGAGTTCCCTTATCCTATGGGATCACTTGGCTCTATAGGTTTTTCTAATCAAATCCTAACTCAAGTCTTTATCTCTCATGAATTGTGTATAATCACACAAGATAACTAAGACCTAAAAGTGTAAGGGATATTCACAATGTATGGAAACATGTCACTGAGTTCCCGTAACTCAAACAATCACTATTTGTATTCATGAAATATCAATACCAAGAAGGACCTGCATCTAAGCTAGGCTCGGTTCACGCATGCTCGTATGATTCGACTTTCACGGTGGATATCATGCCCTCTATGAGACTTAAACCCAATTCAAGCGATTGTCATGCGTATGAGACTCTAACCTACTTAGAGTATCTTTCACCGTATGAGACTCTAACCCACTTAGATGTCCACCTTCCCCCATGTTCATCATGTTTAAGACTCAAACCCAATTGAGGCACAAATGATTGGTCCCATATCCCCATTTACTGTTTTACCTAAGCCTTTGAAGTGGTATGTGCACAATCACATCCGAATCATCAAATACTAGGTGTTCATCTTCACCCATTCACATGATAATCCATATGTTCCATACAAATCATATTGATCGTTAATTGGGACAATACTTATCCATGATACACACCGAGGTACCATTGCGTCCAAGCATCACCATATACTCATTTACATGACCTAGATTATCTTTCTAAGTTTATTCACATAGTTATACTCCTGGGTTTCCTCACTCATCTTTATAAGATTTTAATCATGTTATTACCCAAACCATACAACAATAATTCACAATATAAAGCATGCATCAAGATATAAATCATAACCCACATAAGGCACACATGATAACATAACACATTACAAAACTATTGGCAAGGTTATCACATAACCCACCTCATTCCACTTCCAAGTCTCATAGCAAAATTCATCTGATCCTCCTTTGGTGGGAGTTCATCGGACTTAAATGGAATGATTCATTGGAATATGTCATGTATACATATCTCTATATCATAGCTCTCTATGTTAGCTTCCTAACATTTACGTCCTCATATTAATTGAGGCTACCATTCTCGTTTTATGGTGGAAATAGGGAAACAAGGAATTAAATTAATTCATCATAGCATATATAATAGTTTATCACCAATATCCTTTCAACATTGGCATAAAACATGTTTTTATTTCAGTATCAATTAGAGCATTAAAAGATCTTTCCAATGCTTCTGATTGTGCCTCATTTTGAGTTACGATTCTTGAGATATGGGGAAAACAAGAATCCAGCAAACTCTAAGCGAACTCCTAACGAACTAAGTCAGTATCATACTTTCCTAGACTTCGATTAGCAAATGTAGCAGAACCAGAACAATATCAGGATACATTTGGATGAGAAAAAACACCAACCAACCCATAAATATCATCATATTGCATCTAGGGATGGCAAATATATCCATGCCCGCGGATATCCGCGGGTAAAATCTGCCACGGGTACGGGGCGGGTAACTTAATAGATATCCACAGATAAAATAAATGGATATTTAAATACCCGTTTAGTAATGTATATAGATACGGGTTTGATGGTATCCATGTCCGTGGATATCTTTATCCATTAATAAATTATAATAGTTGCTTAAATATTAGTTTATTATACTTTGCCTTTTCATCTTCTAAAAAACTAGTCTTCTCATATATATATTTTTGAAGTTTTCTTTGAAGAAAACCTTTTACATTTCATACAAATCATATTGGTCACTTCATATTGAAGCTTCTTCTTTACTCCATACCTTTCTTCAACAATTCAATTCGACCATCCAACCAACCACTTTCCTTGTCCAACCAGTTTCTTCCTTTCAACTCCTCGATTGTCATCTCTCTAACCATAACTCACAATCATAATATCTTTTGTTTAAAATGAAGTAAATTAATGTGATAACATTTTGTTGTTAAAATAAGAGATATTTTTAGGGATGTTATCTGATAATAACTTCTTGTATATTTATAAGAAGTTGGAGAAAAAATTCAAAAACAAAATAGAAAAAAATGTTATCCATGGATAACTGTAAATATCTGCGGATATCTTAAAACCCACAGATTATTCGTTTAGCAGATACCCGCATGGATATGGGGTGGATATGGATATCATATTTATTCAATGGGGCAGACACATATATCATACTATTTGTCCCCATGGATATCCACTTACATCCCTAATTGCATCAAATAACCAAAAAAACATGATTTGCCACAAATAGGCATATAATAACAATATTCTATCAAATAAGAACACAACAACCATGAAATCAAGCCAACAACAATATAGAATCAAGCACAACAACATCATATAATCAAACACAACAACAACATAGAATCAAACACAACAACAACATAAACATAATATTCATCATAATCAAGTTTCATGATCACTTCAACAACATAAACCCTAACTTCCCAATCTTTTCATATTTTTCCCCCAAAGCTAACTATCTATGGAACTCACCTCTTGAAGATGATGAATTTTGGTGAATAATATGAGATACTTGGGTGGTGAGGAAGATGATGATGATCTCATGACTTTCTTCTTCTTTTTCCAAGTTCTTCTTCCT
Source organism: Lathyrus aphaca (assembly GCA_963966055.1). Classification (NCBI taxonomy): domain Eukaryota; kingdom Viridiplantae; phylum Streptophyta; class Magnoliopsida; order Fabales; family Fabaceae; genus Lathyrus; species Lathyrus aphaca. Next base: position 386,535,679 of record OZ014524.1, on the reverse strand, counting down.
TTCTCTTCTTTTCTTTCTTTCATTTATTTTCTTTCTCTTTTTCCCTTTTTTCTGATAACTCTTTTTCTCTCTTCTTTTATTCTTATACTATTCTCTTTACAACTTCTACTTTTCTTCGTTTCCTTCTTATTCTCATCCACTTATTCTTTTTTCCTTTTTCACCACACAAAATACACATAACATATAATATACGTATATATATAATATAATATTAGGTAGTGATATAAAATATCTCAATTGATATTTTATCTTCTAGTACCAATTAAACCATTATTAATGTTACCAAAATGTTTACTCTTGTACCTATTAATAATGGCCAGTCTCTTTTAATAAGGATTGATCTCTTCAGAGTTTACTTATTACTCTATTTGTCCCAACTGACAACATTTATAGCACATAAGAGCTCTAATTGTTCCAACTGACAAAATATAGAGTACATAGGAACTCAAATGGTGTCAACTGACAACCAATTGAGCATTTAAGGGTATATGAGATACTACAGATGAGCAGTGATGCTTATGAGGAAGCGTATGGTTACGTAATACCGTTGTGAGCGTTGTGCTCTTTTGGGTGTAAAGAATGATTTATGGCTTATGATATTTCTTTGTTTCCACTTGAGAGGATATGTATTTATAGAGGCCTCTAGGGCCTTGGGCTTTCATGGAAAGGATCATCGCCGACTCAATCAATGGTGGACAGTTGCATCCATATTTCTAAGGGAGTCACGAGTCAGTTAATGGCCTTGACGTTCTCTCTATTCAAGAGACATCTTATCCCATGTTTCCCACATCGGGGCAGTGAAATACCTCCTTATCACCCTAGACAAGGCCTTCAACAAATATAACACTACAAGAAAAAAGCAAGTCCTGCTAGGCCTTAGCTTAACAACAAAGATGACATGTTCACCGAACAATTGTCATTGGGCCATATTCGACAATAATCCATCAAATGTGTGTGGAAATGGAGTAGAGATTATCCTTGTTGGACTTGAAGGCCTTAATGTATATAAAGCATTGTGGTTCAATTTTAAGAGTCGCGATAATATGAATAAACCATAAATCAAGAGTTAATGAGGGCAAATTAGTAAGGTCATATTTTTCTTTTTATACTTTATATAAAATAATCAAATGCGACATAATATTTAATATTTAAAATAATTAAATTTTGTTTATAATTAAAATTAATAAATCGAGAATCTTTTCATGAAATTATGAATTTTTCTTTTCAAATAACCAACATTTTCAAATTAAATACCTCAATAACCAACTTTCTCCATTATTATCCAAAATACCCATGTTTCAAACAAAACAAATCGCAATTAAGAGGAGGTGCCACTTGTAGTGGCGCTTGAATTATAAATTGTACATAGGCGTCATGCCCTATGGCACAAACAATAGCCACGTGTTGTTCCATTATGGTGCACGCATTGTAGGCTTAAAAGCATGTACCACTACCCTTGGCGCCATAATATATATATATATTTTTTTATAAATTAAAGTTATAATTAATTAAAAATAAGAAATTGGAAAATAAAAAAATACTAATATTATTAAATTTAAATAGAATTACAAGGCAGAGAATTTTGTAACATATATTTTAACGACACACTTGATCATAACGACTATCGGTTCCACAACTCGATGATGCCCTTTCCATTAAGGATGCACACGATTCTCCTAAGGTGGTTGTTGTCTCCTAGGATTCACCTGAGGTGTTTGGATCCTCCCTGAATTTACCTGAGACGTTTGGAGTGAGGTCCTTGAAATATTAGTGTTATCAATCAAATCTAACATCTCTTTCCAATTACATATGCTAACGTATTCGAGCTTGGTGCCCATGTAATCGTAGTTAGATTATATTTGTTGGGTTACTGGTGGGCGGGATGGTTTATTGAATTAGGACACTGAATCATTTTGGAAATGAAGCAATGGTTGTTATGGTGTTTGATAGGTATGTATTGGTTAGGTGTTTTGGCAGTGTGATGTTTCAGTGTTTTGGCAGTGTGATGTTTGAGTGTTTTTGTGGTGTAATGTTTAGGTGTACATTGATTGGGTGTTGTGGTAGGATGTGGTGGTATCATATGCCTCATCGGTGCTATGGTAAGATGTAGTGGAGGCATATGTTTATTGGTGGTATGAGTCATGTTCTTGATTTTATGTTTGGGTGTGTGGCATGAATTGGTCACATGTTTGAGTGTATGTGGTTTGTCAAATGCGGATGCATTAAGGTGGATCGATAATAGTCTGGTTGAGAAATGGACTAGGGCATTTGACAATGATCAATGACGGGGCCACATGACAATAAATCTTGTGGAATCAATGAACTCTGTCTTCAAAGGCATTTGAAACCTACTCATAACCGTGTTGGTGAGATCAACCTATTTTTGGTTAGCGTCATTGGTCGCAATCAGAGGTTCAAAATGGAGTTCAATGTTAGAGTCGGGGCAGTTGTTCACTGAAAGTTGTATGAAATTTTTGAAGGAGGAAATTGTCAAAGCTAACACATATGTGGTTTCAATCTTTGACCATCGTCGAGGTTGGTTTAGCATACAAGAGACAATGTACCGTATTGAGGGGAAGTCAAGATGATATTATTGGGTCGAATTATATAGTGGTTGGTGCGACTGCGGAAGATTTCAAGTCTTTCGTATGCCTTGCTCTCATGTCATTGTGGCACGTTCAAATGTTTACAAGGACCCTTCCAAACATTTATCCCCCATTTACAATGTAATAAATGTATTCAATGTGTACAACAATAGCTTCCTAGTGGTAGAAAAGGAGGAATATTGACCTACATATTAAGGGGACATCATTTGGTACAACAAAAATATGCGAAGGAAGAAAGCAAGTCACCCCAATAACACACATATTATAACAAAAATGGATATGACTGACGTGGTACATGTTGTCAACCTAGACACAATCGGAAAAAATGTCCCAATGTTGGAACGAGCTCCAAAATAATTATTATATGCATTCTCTATATGTAATTTGTTTTTTTTAACCATGAAATTTCATATTGAATACAACTTTCAGTTACAACAAAACGAAAAACAAGTACAACAAAAAACAACAACACGAATAACAATTAAAATGACTTAACATTCTAACATATCCAAGAGATTATAACCATAAAAACAATATCATCTGGTTCAAACATCATATCACGTATATCACTGTCAGTTTTAACTGACTCGTAAAACCGGGCTGGTTCACTATTCTCATTTGCATGGTTGAATACCGAAACAAGTTTATCAATTCTTCTAATTTTTCACCCTCTTGAATTTCTTCGTATAACCAACAGATCAAACTTCTTTCCAAATGCTCGAAAGTTTGAGTGTTCCAAAGTCAGATCTTCATCGGAGGCTTGAGAATCTAAAAACAAATATGAGCATCTCTTTTAATAATCATGTTGAAAATTTAAAAGAAAAAAATGAAGAATGAAATGAGAAGATGTGTGGAAAATGATGGATAATGAAAACTTATTTATAAAAAAAAAACAATATATTATGGTATCAGGAGGACTAACATGCTTTTATGCCTATAATGCATGTGCCATAAGGAATGACAAATGGGTATTATATGCGTTAGAGGGAATGATGCATGGGTATTGTATACACTAGAGGACATGACACCTATGTGCAATTTTCAATGCACACGTCACTAATGGTGTCTCCTCTTAACTACAAACTAGTAACTAACCCGTGCGTTCGCACGGGGTACGTTTCTGGGTGGGATATGATTTTGGACGCGCATTTGTTTATTTGCAGATTGTCATAAAAATTGAAAGTTAAAAATAGAAAAAAAAAACTTAAGAATAATAGTAAATTTAAGTTAAAATAGTAATAAATATAGAAGATGAAATGTAAACAACAATATCAAGAATAATATGATTAAAATTAAAAACTATTTAAACTTGTATTAAATAAAATTTTGTTAGATATGTTATTACTACAACTAATTGGGTTTTGGAATAGAATTAAATATATTATAATTAGAAATAGTTTTGAAATTAGAATTTATAGTTGTAAAAACAATTTAAGATTTTAATTTTTTTAGAATTAAGATTTATTAGGTAACATTAAATTATTAAATTATGTTTGTTTTGGTTTAGGAAGGAAAAAGTAATAAAGAAAAATCAATTATAAGGGCAAATTATGATATCCCATTTATTTTATGTTTTGATTGCATTTTTCTCCTATATTCTTCCTTTTTTTATTAATATTTTCTACGATTCCAAAATCATTATATTTTATCATTATTACTGATATATTATTATAAACTGAAATTATTAGTTAAAATATATGTATTAATGTGTTTTATTATTAATATTAAGAAGACATCATAAACCTTCCTAACTTAATACATCATTTAGAATCCAAGAAAAATAAACTACACGGTTTATCAATTTCATTACAAAAAGAGACCAAAATCACAATATCTTTATTATGGTTATTATATTATTTATAATTATTATACAAAATCAAATATAAGTGGCATTATTATTATTATAAGACTGGAATCCAAATATTGCAAGAAAAACAAAACACTATTACTGAATACCTTAATTCTCATTGAAATTCAAATTTCAAATTTTTAATGCAATTATACGATTTCTACATCAGGAAAACATAATTTCTTCACATCTCAAATTAATCTCCAATCAAACCCATTTAAAATATTTCTTAAACTAAAGATAGAAATGTGTAATAAAACTTTTACAACCTTAAAGGTTTCAGGCTCCAAACTTCAAATCCGTGCAACTTGTACTTGCTTGAAGTCAGCTGCTACTTCTTCCATTAATTTTGTCACTACATACACAAACATCGGAAAACCGCAAAATGTTTTTATGTCCATGTGTCATCGATTTTAGCAGATCTTTTCTAAGCGCAAACTCCAACAAGTTTCCTTTGTCACACCTACTAAGCATCACCTCTTTTCTCATTAAAGAATTGACTCCAAATGTGTTTTAATTACAACATGGAAACTATGTTAATGATATAACCAGCATGGATACAAAATTATAACAGAATATATTGCACATCCCAATTCCAAACCAATTAATAATCACATTAATAGGCATGAAACACAATAGAGCATAAGCTATAATTTGCAATTGATATGAAACATGTAAGACGTTGCACTCATTCTTGGAGGTATACTGCTAAACTAGTAAGAAAGAATCAGACATCGAAAAACAAATACAGGAAAAATTGCAAGTTGATGGTGACAATAAAAATGGAGAATACAACCACACATAAAGTTCTATCGAATCAATGATTAATTAAAATAAAGTAAGAAAGAAAAGAATAAACCTATTTCGTTATGCAATGCATGGAATCACTGTCTCGTATACAATAAACAAATCTGGAGTATGAGGAAGTCCATAAGTCCATTAAAAATATCTTGGCTTGAAGAGGTACACCACCTGTTAATATAGCCCTGAGAAATGTGAACAATATTAATTAGAAAAATGTGTTATGTCACAATGAATGGAGTTCTAAGCAAGGTAACAAAATCTTCCAGTATAATAAATATACCAACTTTAAGAATGTTTGAAGTATATGAAATTAATATAATTTAGAATAAATAATAGTCATTTGATAATCATTCAGAAATACAATCAAATCAAAGTTGTTATATCAGAAACTTAAACCATCGCAGGAACTTACTTTCAATAAGTTTTTGAGTTAATATTCATCCTCACAATTCCTCTTGATTCCTAAACAAAAGAGATATTTTTTAATTAAACAAAAACATTATACATACTAAACCCTTATGAAAACATAAATAAAAACTAATTTGAAATTGAGAAAATAAATCAAATAAAAGAGGATAATTTATCAATTTTCATGATTTGAAGAAGTGAGAAGAAGAAATGAGTTGAGTTTTGAAAGGTTGGCAGAAGAAGATGCAAAAGGAAAAATGAGGCAAACAACCAAATTTTAATTTAAATGCACATGCTATCCAACACACAAATAAAAAAGAATAAACAGAAATACCTTGGAGACATTGGTCTCTTCGTCTACATTCTTCCGGCTCCCTCCGTCGATTTCTTTTGCAAGATCCAAGCGAGAAATTAACAATGGAATACCAAAACACTAACCATAAAATCATCATATCAACCACAAATATGTGAGTAACTCTTTAGTTTTGTATGATAATAAATTTTATGTGTTTGTGCTTTTATCATATGCTTTATATTAATACACTTCGTATGCATTGCTAGCCTTTATACACATGTCTTCTTTTAAACAAATAATGTCCTTGAATTTCTGAAATTCGCAAAATGAATCGATTCATTCACATCATGCATCGATTCAAGCTGTAGAAATGATTCTGGAAATTCTGCTATGAATCGATACATTCGCAACATGCATCGATTCATGCTGTAAGAATGATTCTGGAATTTCTTCTATGAATCGATACATACGCAACATGCATCGATTCATTGTATGTTCATTTCTCTGTTTTTCTTCATTTGTTCAGTATGTGTCGATTCATGATATTATGCATTGATACATAACAGTTTAAATACCATCATGTATCGATTCATTCGCATCTTGAATCGATTCATTTTTCTGTTTCATTTCTAACAGAGTCTGTATAGTATATGTTTGGTTTTCTGTTAGTGCAGTGAAGTGATAGGAATTGCAGACGAAATTCAAAGTCAAGGAGATTGAAGAACACACCAAGAAAAGTAATTTTTAGTGTGTGCATTTCAATGTTGAGCAGGATTGAAACCTAAGAATCAAATTCATCTTCATCATCTTCTCAAACACCTTGATTCAAGAACATCAACAATGAATTAGTGTTGTTCTGTGAATTAGAGGTTTATGAGATAACGTTTAGTGGTACGATCAGTGATCCAGCTGAGTTGAAGAGTGAAAGAAGGTTTCAAGGAAAATCCAGATGGGTTTTCCTTCAAGAACGGGCGTGTTCTTGAGGGTTTGTTAGTCACGTTTACAAAACAGATTCAGCCGCAGCGTAAGGTTTGGAAATTGGGAGATTCCGCAAATAGATCGTGGAACCGGTGAATTGTTTGTATTACTTGCAGGGAATCTTGGTTTGGCTCAGATCAAGTGAAGGTTGATACAATAGGAAGATCTAGGTGTATATATTTCTGGTGTTTGTATAGCAACCTTGTAAACGACGATTTCAGCAATATTGATATAAAATTTCTCAATTTCGGTTTGAAATTGAGAGGGAGACGTACCCACACGCGAGGACGAATGTGGGTAACTTCCTTACCAAATCTCTGCGTATTGTATTCCTTCTCCATCTCTATTTACGTTTTTAATCGTTTTTTATTCATTGAAAATAGCTTTTGTGATAGGTGCATTCAACACTTTTACAGCTTGTGTGTTTAAACCTTTATCATCTCAATTGTAAACCCAGCACGTTATCACATGTCCGGTCTTCTAGTGGCTGGTCCAGAATAGACGCAAGTATATTAGGGACCGTGGTTTCCGCTAATCTTTAAAAACTCTGAAAAATCTTTTAAATCCTTGTAAACAAGGAGGTGATCCATTCACCCCCCTCTAGATCACTAGCCACAGCGTCTAACAAGTGGTATCAGAGCACCGGTTCGCTGGTGCTTTGTGGCTGCTTGTAACGATATGGATTCTGAACCAAAGGGGGCGTATAATAGAGCTCCTGTTTTCAATGGTGAAAATTATGGCTACTGGAAAGACTGCATGCGAGTTCATATAAATTCTGTGGATAGGCGCGTATGGACTGCCATTCAAAATGGTCCTTTTCAAATCACCATGATGAATGAGGCAGGTGCCATAGTACCTAAACCAGAAGATGATTGGGATGAGAAAGATGAGAAAAAGTGGTCAAGTGATTGGAGAGCTCGAAATATGCTAATTTCAGCACTTAGTGCAGATGAGTATTATCGAGTATCCCATTGCTCGACAGCTAAAGAAATGTGGGACGCTTTAGAAATTACACATGAAGGTACAACTGAAGTAAAATAGTCCCGCATTAACACACTTAATCAAGAGTTCAAACTCTTTCGCATGAAACAAGGAGAATTTATTCCCGACATGCAAAAGAGATTTGTTCATCTCATTAATCGTTTGAATGCACTTGGAAAACCTGTTTCCAATGAAATTGCTACTAATAAAATTCTGAGATGTCTTAGCAGGGAATGGCAACCTAAAGTAACAGCTATCAAGGAAGCCAACGATCTAACGACACTCTCAATTACTACTTTGTTTGGAAAGTTGGAGGAACATCAGCAAGAACTAGAAAGTCTAGAAAAGTTTGAGAACAAAAGTAAAAAGGGAAAGGATAAGAATAAAGACAAAGAGGGTGAGAAGAGGCCTATAGCTCTTGTGGCTTCTAACTCAAAGTCCTCACAAAAAGAGCTAAGCAACAATGAGTCAAGTAGTGACGAAGACTCCGGTGACGAAGAAATGAGACTTTTTGTTAGGAGATATAATAGATTCATTCGAAAGAACGGAATCAAGCATTCTGACAAAAATCTCATAAAGTTTAGAAGACAATCTATAGATTCAAAACAGGAAGAGATTAAGAAGAATAGAGAAAGAGGGTCTTGCTTTAATTGTGGCAAGTCCGGACATTATAAGACGGATTGTCCTTTAAAGAAAAAGGATAAAGGAAAAGTTCCACCAAAAAGGTATAATAAGCAAAGACGAGCTTACATTGCTTGGGAAAGTGATAGTGATTCATCAAGTACACAATGCTCAAGTGATAGCAATGAAACTGCAAATTTGTGTCTTATGGCTCACACCAAAAATCAGTCCCACCACAAGAAGAAAAGTGATGATAAAAAGGTAAAACAAGCTTACTATAACAATTTCTCTTCTATGTCCTTTTCTGAATTGAAAATAGCTTTTGAAAAACTGTATAATGAAGCTATAGAAGCATTTAAAAGATTATCTTCCGATAAACAAATTTTTTCATACTTGGAAGGTAAAGTACAACATGCTGAAAAAGATTTAGAGTACTTGAAAGCTAGCATTGCAGAAAATTCAAAAGCTATTGATATTGATGGTTGTAGTAAAATAAAGCATTGGGAAGCTTGTCACATTTGGAAACAAGAGGTTATTTCTCTTAAAGTCAAATTGGAAAAAGCTTTGCAACCTAAGATTACTTATGCCATTGATACTAGGTTGTTTAAGAAGTCATTAAATCCTCCATATGCAAAATATTCTTTTATTCCAAAGGATTTAAGGACCAAACATAAGCAACATCATTATCGTAGTGTTTGTCATTATTGTTGTCATGCTGGCCATACCATTGAAAAATGCAAATTTAGAAGATTTCTAGTGCCTAAAGGTATTTATCAATGGAAGCCTAAAGACAACCATGTTACCACTTACCCACTTGGACCCAATAAAAATTGGGTACCTACCTCTCTCTTTTGATATTGTAGGATGAGTGTCTTACATCCGTGGAAAGAAGATGGTTTCTGGACAGCGGGTGTTCAAGGCATATCACGGGTGACATATCACTTTTTATTGACTTCAAAGCAAAGAAGAAGGGGTATGTTACTTATGGAGACAATAACAAAGGAGCTATACTTGGTAAAGGTAGTGTAGGTAATCCCTCTACCACTACTATTTCTAATGTCCATCTTGTAGAGGGACTTAAACACAATTTGTTGAGTATAAGTCAATTATGCGACAAAGGTTATAAAGTTTCTTTCACAAAAACTTGTTGCAAAATTGAACATACCGAACATAATGTTGTGTTTAAAGGTGTAAGAGTAAACAACATATATATGCTTTATCTTTTGAGTGTATCTTTAACAAGCACTAAATGTCTAGTTGCCCTAAATGATGATTCATGGCTATGGCATAGACGCTTAGCGCATGTTAATTTCGATTTGCTTAATAAGGTTGTATCTAAGGATCTAGTAGTAGGTCTTCCAAAAATAAAATTTTCAAAAGACCACCTATGTGATGCTTGCCAAATGGGGAAACAAACAAGGGTCTCCTTTAAATCTAAAAACATAATTTCAACTTCAAGACCCCTTGAGCTTCTCCATATGGACCTCTTTGGACCATCTAGGACAAAGAGCTTAGGTGGAAACTATTATGGTTTCGTAATTGTAGATGACTACTCTAGATTTACTTGGACTATATTCCTTCATAGCAAAGATGAAACTTTTTCTGCTTTTAAAAGTTTTGCAAAGCTGTCCCAAAACAAAATGAATTCTAAAAGAGTTACAATCCGAAGCGATCATGTAGGTGAATTTCAAAACCATCTCTTTGATAAGTATTGTGACAAGTATGGCATTGAGCACAACTTTTCTGCTCCTCGAACTCCACAATAAAACGGTGTTGTGGAGCGCAAAAATCGAGTTTTAGAGGAATTGGCAAGAACAATGCTCAATGAGGGTGGATTACCAAAATATTTTTGGGCTGATGCAATTAGCACAGCTTGTTATGTTCTGAACAGGATTTTAATTCGTCCTATTTTGAATAAAACCCCTTATGAAATTTTAAAAGGTAGAAAGCCAAACTTGTCTCATCTTCATGTGTTCGGTTGTAAGTGTTTTGTTTTAAATAACGGTAAGGAAAATCTTGGGAAGTTTGATGCCAAAGCCGATGAAGGTATTTTTCTTGGATACTCTCAATCAAGCAAAGCATATAGAGTGTATAAAAGGCGTTTACTTTCTGTTGAAGAATCTGTCCATGTTTCTTTTGATGAGTCTTACCCAAAAATTGTCGGAAAAGGTATCTCTTTTGATGATGCAGGTGTATCTACAGAAGACATACTCAAAGAAGCTGTTTCGGAAATTGATCAATCTGAAACTGCTGAAAATGAGAAGAAGGAAGATACTAGTCATGAAAAAGATAAAGAGGAAGGAACATCTGAAGTGAAGGAACTTCCACCAGCTTGGAAATCCTCTAAAGACCACCCTATAGACAATATATTGGGAGATATTTCAAAGGGAGTGTTGACTCGTTCTAAGATAAGTAACTTTTGTTCTCACTTCGCTTTTGTATCACAAGTGGAACCTAAAAATGCTAAAGAGGCCTTGATTGATGAATTTTGGCTAATGGCCATGCAAGAAGAGCTTAATCAATTTAAAAGAAATGACGTTTGGGAACTTGTCCCTCGTCCGCGAGATCATCATATCATAGGTACTAAATGGGTGTTTAGGAATAAACTTGATGAAAGCGGAGTGATAACTAGGAACAAGACACGCTTAGTAGCACAAGGGTATAACCAAGAGGAGGGCATAGATTATGAGGAGACCTATGCTCCAGTGGCTCGCCTTGAAGCTATACGTCTTTTGCTTGCGTATGCGTGTTCTATGAATTTCAAGCTTTACCAAATGGACGTAAAGAGTGCGTTTTTAAATGGTGTCATAAATGAAGAAGTATATGTTTCACAACCTCCTGGTTTTGAAAATTCTGAATATCTAGATCATATTTACAAATTAAAGCGTGTTTTATATGGTCTTAAGCAAGCACCTCGTGTGTGGTACGAAAGACTTAGCAAATTTCTACTTGATCATGGATATTCTAGAGGTAAAGTGGATAATACACTCTTCATTAGACATAAAGGAAAGCACATTCTTTTAGTTCAAGTTTATGTAGACGATATAATTTTTGGTTCAACTAACATACACTTGGTGAAGAGTTTTCTAATGTTATACAGGGTGAGTTTGAGATGAGTCTCATGGGGGAGTTGAACTACTTCTTAGGGCTCCAAATAAAGCAACTCGATAAAGGTACAACAGTATGTCAAACAAAATACTGCAGAGAGCTGCTCAAACGTTTTGGAATGAATAATTCAAAATCAATTGACACTCCCATGCCTACCAACGGAACTTGGACAAAGATGAAGATGGTAAGTGTGTTGATGTTAAAAGGTATAGAGGTATGATTGGGTCTCTCTTGTATCTTACTACTTCTAGACCGGACATCATGTTTAGTGTTTGTATGTGTGCATGATATCAATCAAACCCTAAGGAATCTCACTTAAAATCAGTCAAGCGTATATTTAGGTATCTTCATGGAACACCTAAATACGGGCTTTGGTATTCCAAATGGAGTGATTATAGCTTAGTAGGTTACTCTGATTCTGATTTTGCTGGCTGCAAATCAGATAGGAAAAGCACTAGTGGTACATGTCATCTATTTTCAAATTCTTTAATAAGTTGGCATAGCAAAAAGCAAGTATCCGTAGCTTTGTCTACTGCAGAGGCTGAGTATGTTGCAGCCGGTAGCTGTTGCGCTCAAATTCTGTGGCTAAGACAACAACTACAAGATTTTGACATTGAACTTAAACGCATTCCAATAAAGTGTGACAACACTAGTGCCATTAATCTCACTAAGAATCCTGTTTTACACTCACGCACCAAACATATAGAGATTAGACATCACTTTCTTCGCGATCATGTTGAAAAAGGAGATGTTATTTTTGAGCATGTTGATACTAAAAATCAACTTGCTGACATTTTCACTAAACCATTGGCAACTGAACCATTTTTCAACATTCGTCATGAATTAGGGATTCTTGATCTCTCCGCATTGGTGTCTTAAGCTTGTTTAATTTAGTTTTTATTTATCTCATCGTGTTTACTAAGATCTGAATGTAGACTTCACTCGTACCTCATGAGATTACTACGACGGAGGTAATATTGTTCCTCTCTACACCTTGTTGATTTTGTGTGATAAATGTTGTTTGAGCAATTATTTCTCGCTTACATGTACTTCTTTACATATGAATGTTTGAGCGTTAATATTAGGTTGTAAAGTATTCTTAATCATCATTACAATGTTATGATTTATTCTGCATTCTGCATAATTTTTGTTTTGCATATTCATCTTATGTCAATTCATGCTAAATTTCTTTTATATTTGTAAAAATTATTACAGTATGTATCGATACATTAGTGGTTTGTATCGATACATAGCCACTTGAAAATTCAAAAATTTCGCAACATGTATCGATCACATCCATCTTGAATCGATTCATGTTCATTTTCTTTTAAATCTGTCAAAATAGTTACAGTATGTATCGATACATTCGTGGTTTGTATCGATACATAGCTGTCGCTCCCACTAAATGAGGCTAAGTCAAATAGGGTACATACGCGAACGGTCGGCGAAAGAGGACATGACGATGAACTAAAAAGAGTAGAGTCTCCAGCTAGGCATTTTTATCCTGAAGGAAAGGTAATGTTGCATAAACCTAGAAAGATATGGATAAGACAGTTGCGAACCAGAGAAACTGAGAAAGGGGGTTGGTTACAACCTGGGAAGGTATTAGCACCCAGATTGTCCGCCGTACTCGACGGGATCCACGCTTGAAAGATTTGTGCTTTAAAGGGGTAGTGTCAGTGCTATTTTGTGTGTCAAAAGCTGAAAAAGAATGTAAGTGTCAGTGCAAAAGAAATGTGAAGTGAATGGAAGGAGTGTCAGTGTAAGAAAAGAATATGAAGCTCAAGATTATGAGGCTTAAAGAACAATGCTGGAAGAGGGGGGAATATACAGAGACTTTTGTTCGATAACCGTTAAGTTATGCCTACGTATCCTCTCGTGCAATGAGGAAGTCAGAACACCGTAGTTCGACTCAAAGAGACTGAAAGATGAATTGACTTGTGAACTGCTTACTTGTCTATGCTCAAGTGTATGACATGTCTAGCTCAGGTGCAAACTGTCTTGCATTAGACGGAAGAAGCAAGTTCTCGTTTATGAGTGAATGAGGTGAGAAAAGAATCCCAGAGGAGACGATTATTGTTTGTTTTTGTGTTTTCAGTATTTTATTGCTTGTGTGTTTGTCATAAGAAAATGAGCTTAGGCCTAAACCAAGGGTTAGTAAACTCATCACATCCTCCCTCTGATTAGGGGTAATAAGAATATCTTAAGTATGAAGTAAGCACCTCACACTTAATCACCATGATGTAGGATTAAGATCATTAACCTACTTGCATTTATTTAGATGTTTTTGGAGTTTTTTGTTTGGTGTTAAGTAATGAGTTTAAGCCATAATCAAGGATTTAATGGACTCATTACACCATCCTAATAGAAGGTAATAGATGAGAACATTTAAGCTGAGGAAGGCTCCTCAACTTAATCCATGATTAGGGATTAACCTCATGACATAACAAAGCCTTTATTAAAGTGGATTTTAGTTAATGGTAATATTAAGAAGTGAATTTTATGGTTTGTAAGACAACTTGAGGGGGACTTGTCCATTAACACTAGGGTTAGTCCTTCTTAACCAATTAAGGGAGAATTAGAACCCTAGTGCAAGGCCCAAGTTACAAGCTTGATGTCTTGATGATTATTAAGTGATTTGATTAAAGGGTTTAAACACATTAAGGGTTTAACACTTAGGATTAAAGTTATACACTCCATCCTAATAGAAGGATACAGGCATAACCTTAATCACAAAGTCTTAAAACCTTTAAGGTTTAGTCCTTGATTAAGAGATGAGAAGAGAAGACTCAAAGATGACACAAAGGTAAAACTAAAGAGGGGACTAATCAAACCCTAATTATTACCATGCTTTGATGTTCCTAGGATTTATGAGGCTTGCAAAAGATCTTCAAGAGAAAAGCCACCAAGGAAGAAGTAGAAGGAAGAAACAGAAGAAGCAAAAAAAAACTTACTTCACTTAAGAAGATAAGTTGCTTGAAGAAAGAAAGAGGGGAGGGAGCATGAATGAGCAAGCTCACTCAAATACAAAAGTAAAATGCAGCAATGATGCATAAGAGAGATGAGAAGAGATTATGAGAAGTGAAGGCAAATTCACTTCTCAATGACTTACCACCTGAAAAGTTAGCAAAAGAGAATGAAATGAAATGAAAATGGGATGAAATGCAAAGATGAAAACCAAAGTCAGAAGTATATAAAGATATAAATGATGCTAAGAGATGATTCAAATGATTGTCATGAGAGGTGGATGATCATACAAGTAATGAAGATGCACATGAGACATGAAAGGAGGCATGAAAGTTCATGAATGCACATGAAATGAAATGAAAGCAAAACATGGAAAATGGATGATACAATGATCAAACATGATTCTAATATGTCTTAAGATGTCTTAGGAGTCATGTGAATGCATAAAATGTCATGGCTAATTCATGTATGCAAACATATGAAGAATGAATGCAAATGAAGGCAAAGATTAGGGTTTATACATTACATTCAATAAAAAATTCAAATCCAGAAGCAAATGACATGATAAAAAAATGAAAATGGAATCAAAGGTACCCTAAACCCATACAAGTTCACTGCCCAAAGGGGAAGACCTAACTCTTAACCCTAAAGAAGTTATGATTTTCTCAAGTTGGCTAGGGTTTTAGGATGCCTCACAATGAAAAATGCAAAACAAATTTAAAATGAAAGATAAATTCAAACCAATTTTATCCTAGAAACTAAATGACATGAGGAGTGCAATGCAAAAAGAACCACCATCAAACTCTTCAAGGTTAGGCAGAATGGATTTTTCTAAGTTAGGGCAAAAATATTGACTTTTAAGAACCCTAAATCCAAAGAAAAATGTCAAAATAGGTCAAGAACCAAAAAGAAATTTGTTTGAAGGGTTTGATAATGTTTCTAAATGTATCAAAATGCAATATGATTTTTTTGGTGATTTTTAGAAACTTAAATGGTATTTTAATTAATTAATTCTCATTAATTAATTAAAATAAACATTTAAATATTTTAAAAATACGAAATTTATGCAAAAAATAAAATAAAAATTATTTCAGAATGAGAAAAATATTTTAAGTCATGATGCAAAAAATAAAATTTTTTAGAAGTGTTTTGCTATTTTTAATAAAATGTAGAAAGAAATGTAATTAAAATGAAATAAAAATATGAATTAATGGAAGTATGCTGATCCAGTGGCCCAGATTCAAATAAAAAGAGGAGGGAATTGACTTTGCGCGCTAATGGACGGCTCACATTCAAACTCACTAATTATGTCATTAAGCCCTAATCTGAACCCTAAACATTTTCAGGTGACCGGAACAGTGTTCTGGTCATCTTCTCCGGCCAGTCTCTCAAGCTATCTCACTCAATACGCAACCCCAAGACTCCTAAAGCTCCAGAAATGATCCTCACATCAACCCCAACAAGAATCAGCCATCAAAATTCATTTATTCAACATCAAGATCATGAATCGAAGCAAAACGGAAAACATGGCAAAAATTTAAGAAGCTCATGAAATGCTTATTTCTCAACTATTTTCAAAACTAAACACATCATGGCAATCAGGGGAACACATAGAATCATTCTATAACATAAAATAAGAGTTCTGGAAAAATAAATGCCATGGCTACCTGAAGTTGAGCTTTCGAAACAGGAGCTTTCTGGCCAGTTCTTTGCCTCAAATCCACTCCAATGATTCCCCCCAAGAGCTTGTGATGCTTGGTTGGAGCTTAAATGGCCTCAAAAGGAAGTTGGCAGAAGTTCAGTTCATGAAATTTTGAAATCGTGTTTTTGATTCTGAGTGTTTTTGGGCAAAATGAAGGGTGGGAAATGATCAGTGATGTTTATGGAGTTGAATGGTGGAAAAAGTTTGAAGGTTTGATGGTTGAGCTATGAGTTTCGAAGGCTTTTGAAAATTTTGGGGATTTTGAGTATACTGTGTTCTTGGAGGTTTCAGCTTGTGTTATGTTATGTGTTGGGTTGCTTTTGGTACACATATCATGTTTGGATAGGTCAGAGGGTGGGTGTTGGCCTAGGTTGATTGGTATGGGCAAGTTGCAAAAATGTCACCAACTTGTGTACTTGAGGTATGGGCTGGTTCAGTGGCTGTTCCAAGGCATGGCTCGAGTCAGCTTGCTTCAAGGAGGTCCATGGAAGTCAAAGTTTGTAGCTGGCACAAGTGGCTGAAGAGATTTGATCCATTTTGCAATTTTGGGGAAGTTTGGCCCCTTTTGAATTACTTGAAGTTCAAGGCATGAAACTTGGGATTTCTTTGTGCAATTATGAGTTTTAGGTCATGTGTGATGTTTGTGCAATGCTTAGAAGTCAATTAGAGGTCACATCTGGCTTTGGCAAGTGTTTTTTGCAAACTTCCCTCTTTGGTGCATAAGTGAAATTTTGTGATTTTCCCAACTTTGCAAGGCCATAACTTGAGTTCTATGATGAATTAGATCAAGTTCTTGTACTTTTTGAAAATGGAATGATCCAATATACAACTTTCATAACCAAGAATTTTTCATTTGAAGCATTTTTGAATCAAAAAGAGGAGGTTGAAAAACTTTCCCAAAATGGCAAGTTTGCATTACAAGTCACTTTCCCAAAATGGCAACTTTGCAAATGGCTTGAAATTCTTCAATTTTGTGAACTTCTAACTTCTTCTAAGATCAAATAAAGATCATATATATCCAAAATGATGGAGAAGACCCTTTGGTTGGGTGATTGGGGGCCTCAGATACCCTGATATTGCACTGACTTGCTCAAGAAGTCATCTTTTGATCAGATGCCTTCCCCATTGAATTTCTTCATGAAAATTGGTATGCATGATCCTTATATCACATAGAGACCAAATGAAACAAGAATGACCAAAAAATCTGGAGTTATGGCCTCTGAAACCAAAACCCTAATTTTAGGTCATCTGTGTAGTTAAGTTTGGCTCTGCTTCCATGCCTTCCTCAGTTCTTGTGATTCTTTGACTTCCTTGATCTTAGGAGGACATAATATGATGCTTGAACATACATGGACCCTCTTGAGATGATTGAAGCCCTTTGGAGTTGCTCAAATAGCCCATGGATTGCTCAGATCACAAACCCTAGATGCAGATGACTTTGAATCAATGTAGTGAAGCAAAAATGCAACATGATATGATATGATTGAACTTATGCAAATGGAAAGATCACAAGCCATGGTGAAATAAGTGAGGGAAAATTTGGGGTGTTTACAGCTGCCCCTATTCAAACATGAGTTAGCTGTGCAGGATGTAAGCGACGAGCTTAACAGACGAACAAGATAACGTGTGGTTGAATACAAAAGACAGTCCAAAATTTGCACTCATTGGGTATGAAGAAGAAAAGGGATATAGATGGTAAAGGAAAGTAAAATGTGAGTATAAAGTGCGAGCGATGGAGGACGACCATCGAGCAGGAGACGACTGCTGGGGATAAAGCAATGACGGGGACGACCGACATGTTGGGGAAAATGGAGGTATCATAACAGGGACAATCATCAGGTAAAGTAACAAGATTCTCTGGGGATTAAAGGTAAATGATGGGGACAACCATCGGGTTGAAGAAATAAATGATGAGGGACGGTCATCAAAGGTGAAGGACGATCACCTAGCAGGGCACGACTGCTCTGTTGGGGATAAGATGAGGGACGGTCATCTAAGGTGAAGGACGATCACCTGGCAAGGTACGGTTGCCGAAAGTATCACGACATAGGACGAATGTCGGATAGAAAGAGTCGACGATGGGGGCGGCCATCGGATAAGCATGATGAAGGACGATCATCAACAGGGTGAAGGACGATCACCTAGCAGGGGACGGCTGCTCTCGGGCTCTATCAAGACATAGGACAAATGTCGGTGGGGAAAGGGTCCAATAATGGAGACTCCGCTGGGGAATGATGAAGGACGATCACCTGGCAGGGTACGGCTACCGAAAGTTATCTTGACATAGGACGAATGTTAGATAAAAGAAAAGTAATTCTACTGGGGAATGGTAAACACGGACGAGTGTCTACATTCAAGAGATGAAAGGTATAAGTGTTTGACACTGTGTAAAGATTAAAGATACGGACGAGCATCCTTAGGACCATGATACGGGCGAGTATCGGTAGAAACAAACGCTGACACATGTTCAGAGATGATGATACGGACGAGTACCAACTGGTTAACAAAGAACACGGACGAGTGTTGAATCTGGGAAAAGATAAGCGGTGTATACAAGATACAGACTAGTATCTGTATGAGTAAAAAGTAAGCATGAGTGAGACACAGACGGGTGTTCAACTTGCTGGGGAAAGTATGATACAAAAGAGTATCATAAAAGGAAGTGTATGAGTTATGAACTAATAAATGTAAGAGATATTCTGACACTCTGTGGGGATAGGATGACACGGACGAGTGTCAGGAGAGTGTATTAATATGTTTTTGTGAGTGCAAAGGGGACGCTTTGGCTTTCTGCTGGGGATATGACACAGACGAGTGTCGAGGATTATCCGTAATGTATATGTATCTGTTTGTGGGAAGTGTTCCGGCGACTTCCTGGGGAAAGATGACACAGACGAGTGTCAAAACATGCATGTATCTGTATCTGGGCAATGCAAAGAAACCGCTTTGGCATTCTGTCGGGGAATTTGAGTGGTATCCTATATGTTGTTGATGGTATGTCGATATTCACAAGTGACTGATTCAAACATGGCTTGTGGTCATGCAATATGTTTGATTTTTGCCGTAATGCTCCGCATTAGACAGAATGCTATGCTCTGGGGGGAAATATGATGTGAATGCTATGGTTATGCAAAGATACCAATCCGGGATTCGGATCCCGTTGCGGTGAAGATCTCCGGCTGATCTGCTTTGAAAGAAATATCCCAGCTGGGGGAGAGGTCATTGGTAGATCTGATGAGATGCATGACTGCTTGGGAAAACAGGTCACTGATAGACCTATCTTAATGATGAGGGGCCCAGCTGGGGTCTGTGGGAGCTTTCATCACTTAGTTGTGAAATCTTCAAACATTGCTCTTCTGGATAGAGACAGAAACTCTGCGGGGAGATGGTTCCCTGTCTAACACTTGGCTGGGGAGGAATGATCACTGAACGATCTTCCTAAAGTCCTGTAGGGATTCTGCTGAGGATGGCGATTTTGACAACTCAGCTGGGGAGGATGAGCATCTGCAATCCTGTTATGACAAAAACACGCACAAGTACCCCGAGGTATCCCTTACCGGATTCCATCATAGGAATTTAGACACTCCCGAGAGCAAATATATTTCATGTAAGCATTAATTTAGAAAAGACGCATTTGTATTAATGCAATCAATATTTATAAGGACATCGGACATTTTTGCAAATGAAAATAAAATGTACGAGATGAAATGTGACTGAAAATCTGATTTTATTAATTTGGGGTGCCCTGAATTGGCAAGTACAGTCAAAGAAACAAATCCCTTGGAATGAGGAGATTGTTACAAAATGAGAAAACAAAAAGATGCTGGCAATGTTGATGACGCTTCAGTGCTTCCCTTTTGCTATGACTTTTATGACATTGACGTTCTTCTCATCTTGCTTTTTGAAGAAGGCTGATTCTGACTGATGCTTTAACCTTTCGAAGCTTGCCGTGTCGTGGGTGATACAGACGAATTCAGAATGCAGTTGTTCGCTTATTCCCTTATTTTGCGTGGATCGCCCTTTCGGGTTTTCAATCCACCGGGATACCCATTTTTGCCTGAGCTGTCCAATGCGGCTTTTCAACTCAGCGGGTGTACACATTTATTTATTTATTTTCCCTTATTTTTGCCCGAGTCTTTTATTCTGTTTTTGACTCGCCGGGATGCCCTATTTTTGCCTGGACTTACATTCTGTTTTTATGTCCAGCGGGTCATTTTATGCGAAGTATTTTTTAACTGCATCTGAATTCACAGGGGACAGGAAGTCTTCACCATCCATAGTACTGAGCATCAGTGCTCCACCGGAGAAAACTTTCTTTACTATGAATGGACCATCATAATTCGGAGTCCACTTGCCCCTGTGGTCTGTATAAGGAGGAAGGAGTCTTTTCAGCACAAGATCTCCTACTTGGTATTCTCGAAGCCTGACTTTCTGATCGAAGGCTTTCTTCATTCTTTTTTGATACAACTGCCCATGACAAATTGCAGCTAACCTCTTTTCTTCGATCAGACTCAGTTGTTCGTACCGGGATCGGACCCACTCTGCTTCATTCAGCTTGACATCCATCAGTACCCGTAAGGAGGGTAATTCAACTTCAACAGGTAGGACCGCCTCCATACCATAAACAAGATGATACGGTGTTGCCCTAGTGGATGTTCTGATTGAAGTACGGTACCCATGTAAGGCAAATGGTAACATCTCATGCCAGTCTTTGTAGGTGACCACCATCTTCTGCACAATCTTCTTGATATTCTTGTTAGCTACCTCTACAACCCCATTCATCTTTGGCCTGTAAGGAGAAGAATTGTGGTGTTGGATCTTGAAGTCCTAACATAGTTCCGCCATCATCTTCTTGTTCAAGTTGGAACCATTATCAGTAATGATTCGCTCGGGCACTCCATACCGATAAATGATGTCTCTCTTCATGAATCGGGCTACCACTTGTCTGGTGACATTTGCATACGAAGCTGCTTCGACCCATTTGGTAAAATAGTCAATGGCTACCAGGATGAATCTGTGGCCATTTGAAGCAGTTGGTTCGATCTTTCCAATCATATCAATGCCCCACATGGCAAAGGGCCAAGGTGAAGACATCACATTCAAAGGATTCGGAGGCACATGCACTTTATCTGCATAAATCTGGCATTTATGGCATTTCCTGGCATAAGCACAACAGTCTGCATCCATTGTGGTCCAGTAGTAGCCTGATCTTAACAATTTTTTAGCCATTGCATGTCCTCCAGCATGGGTACCAAAATATCCTTCGTGCACCTCGTGCATCAACAAATCTGCTTCTGCCTTATCAACACATCTGAGAAGTACCATATCAAAGTTTCTCTTGTACAAGGAACCGTCAGCATTCAGGAAGAAACTACCAGCCAGCCTTCTTAATGTCTTCTTGTCATTGGATGATGCCCCAGGTGGGTATGTTTGACCCTCCAAGAAGCATTTGATGTCATAGAACCAAGGCTTATCATCTTTAACAACATCTGCTGAAAATACATATGCTGGTCTGTCGAGTCTGGATACTGAAATCCGAGGCACAAAGTTGGCAGCTTGAACTTTGATCATGGATGAAATGGTAGCTAAAGCGTCTGCAAACTGATTTTCATCCCGAGGGATATACTCAAGCTTGACTGTAGTGAAGAAAGTCAATAACCTCTGTCGCGGTGAGAATCGGATACCAAGCTATTAAGTGAGCTTGAATCGCAAAACATTTAATGTTCACCACCGACTTTAATTTAATCCAAAAGGAAAAGGGAAAAAGATCGTAAAAACCCTAAATGAGGAGAAACTAGGTTCGGGGGTTGATTATACCTAGGGAAGGTGTTAGCATCCTAAGCATCCGCAGTATCCTACGGGAACCTCTTGTTAATATTTGTAATTTTGTTGTTTATTGCTTGTTAAAATTAAGGGAACCTAAGGTTTTATTTCTAATGGTGCTCGCACAACATCGCATCGATGCCTACGTATCGGGTATAGAATCAGAGCACTCGTAGTTCTCCTAAGGATTAACGAACACTTGGTTACGCTCAAGGTTCGCGAGGGAAGGTAAGTGTTATGGCAAACACTCACGTGACTTTAAGAAAGTCACAAAAAGTTGTAAAATAAAAAGCTAAGGACCTAATGGCTAAGGACCTAAGGATAAGGGACGGCTAAACTTCCTATGACATTGAGTCAACTGCAGGAGTCTTTCCCTTTTGGATCGAAAAGCAGAAAAAATAAAGTAAATAAATGAGGGTGCAAGCTCCTAAGTCTAAGGCATAGGTTGCAACTTGCAAAAATAAATTGGATAAAGTAAATGGAAAATGCAAAGATAAAAGGTTTGGTAACCGGGCTATGACTCGATATATGGATCGAGAATGCGGGGGTGGAAAACAAGCGCAGTGCGACAATTTTGTTTAAGTCAGAAAGCTGGGCAGTGTAAGGAACTGTGCAGATGGCGATCGTAAACGACCGACTTACGTGTGTGAGTGTATGTGAAGTGAACTTGGCGTTGGACCAATGAATTATTATTCTTGAAATTAATATGGTGTAAACTTGCGAGAAATAAATAATTAATAAATAAAGTGAATTAAATTATGAAAATAGAATGAAACGGATTAAATAAATTAAAATAAAAAAAATAATGAATTAAATGGAAAGGAAATAAATAAATATATGAAATAGAAATAAAATGCAATGGCCTCATAGGGGTCACGATTAATCGGAAACGATTTATCGTGACCTTCGTCATATCATCGGCCCTTAATGAATAAAAGTCAAAATTAATAACACATTTTTTTTAAAACATTTTTTTTTTAAACAAAGAAACCAATGTCAAACAAATAAATAAAAAAAACTATGAGAATTAAATAGGAATAAGATGAGAAAAATTAAAACAAAATGAAGAGGAAAGGGGGTGCGTGTGATGATATGCAGGTGTGAGAAACAAAGTCAATGGGCCTGGCCCATAATCTAAAATACAGAATAAGAAAAACATTAGAGAGGGAGTATACGTGTATTTGGTGGTGTGTATGGAAGCCATTCTCAGAAAAAAAACAATAGAGCCAACGTCCCTCAACAAAACAGTTTCTCACTTTTTAGAAATTCATCTTCAAACACGTTTCCACTGCTTTCCACAAACAAAACAACAACAAAAAAACAAGTAACCCACCCTTGTTCGAGTACGAAACGCAAGCGACGGCGGTTCCCTCACAGTGGTGTTTCTGGCTTCGCGCTCCTCACTCACTCTCGATCTCTCTCGCGATGCTATGGTTGCAAATAGAGAAACAAGGTCATGCCTATTAACTCAAGAACAACACCGGCCTTGCTCACAAATGATTTCTCTTCTTCTCTGTCCGCGATTTAGGGCGGCTCCGGCGATGAGGGTTGCGATTGACGAAAAGGGGTGAGGGTGATGGCCGGTGGAGTGTGGGTTCGGATTTACGGAGGTGAATTTGTCAAGTATACACGGTGGAGGTTTCAAGGCTTCGGCGGTTCCCTTTTGGTTTCACTGTGCGCGTTTGGGCTTATGAGATTGGGGTTGAGTTCTGTTGCTCTCACTTTCGGATCTCTCCCTGTTCTCTCACAGTTTGGTCGGCGGCAGTCAAGAGGTTTTTGGGTGGTCTGATGGTTGGTGGATTCGTGGTAATGGATGGGTCGTGAGGTGGTGGCTTCGTGATGGGGGTTTCGGTGAGTTTCTCACGGTGAGTTCGTTTATGATGTGGAGGAAAAGTTTTTTTGTTATCGCAGCAAATCTCTCACCTCTCACACTCGGCTTGTTGTCTGCGGATTTGACGGATTTGGAAGCGGCAGAAAGAAGGTGGGTTTGGTGTTGGAGCATTTTTCAGGTTCTTGTTTCTGTGTTGGTTCAGAGGGTGAGAATTTCTGTTGTGTCTTGGCTGGATCTTCTTGTGGCAGTTTGTGAAGGAGAGTTTGGTTTGGCTATGGTTTGCTGATGGGTGAGATTTCAGTAAGAGTGGTTCCGGGAAGTGGTTAGGTGTTCGGTTTAGGGTGTAGGCCGACGGCGGTTTTAGGTTTGAATGGGTGGTGAGTATTGGCTGGCGTGATGAGGAAAAGGGTGAGTTGCAGTTGATACGAAGGTGGGTGATGAGCGATGGTTTTTGAAGAGGGTGGCTTTTCGGTTAGCTAGCGATTCAAGGGAGTTGCGGATGGGTTTGCCGGCAGCTTGCGGTGGTGTTCGGTGGAGGTAAATGGGCAATGTGTTGAGACATGGGAGGCTCACAAGTCAGCTATTCAAGCAGTTATAAAGCTACCTACAGGAGAGCTTGTTACAGGTTCAAGTGACACTACTTTAAAGACTTGGAAGGGAAAAACTTGTTTACATACTTTTGAAGGACATTCAGATACAGTTCGTGGCTTGGCTGTGATGTCTGATCTAGGAATCCTATCTGCATCCCATGATGGTTCTCTAAGATTATGGGCAGTAAGTGGTGAAGTGTTAATGGAGAAGGTTGGTCATACTGCAATTGTTTATTCAGTTGATTCACATGCATCAGGACTTATTGTCAGTGGTAGTGAAAACCGTTTTGCAAAAATATGGAAAGATGGAGTTTGTGTTATGAAGGTGATGATATTGTTGCTGTTCTTTACTGGTTTTTGTGATTGAGTACTTGGATTGTGAAGGTTTTGGTGACTTGAGTGTTGTTAATGGAGAAGAGAAGTGAAGGATGATGATGGCTCACGTGATTTCGGTGATATTTCTGGGTTTAAATGAGTGTTTGATGAATGAGGGACGGTGGATTTTGAAGCGTAAATCTGGGCGATGGTGTTTTTTGGTTTTGTTTCTCTGTGATTGATTTGTAGTTGGCGGTGGAAAGAGTTGAGAAATGGGAAGGTTTGCTGGTCTGTTAGTGGAGGCTTGCGGTTGGTGATTGATGACTTGTTTCGGATTCGGTAGCTTTGTTTGGATTTCTTTTCACGGTTTCAACGGTGATTTTTGTGAAAGGGGTTCAGAGTTGTTTTGTGAAGGTGATTTCAAAAGTGGTTGATGGTTTAGTTTCTTTTGATTCAAGGTTTTTCTGTGTTTCGGTGATGTTTCTGAATTTTCATGGTGTGAGGATGACGATGGTTACAAGGTTTTGTTGGTTGCTGCGTTCATGGAAGGTGAGGATTTATGAGTTTATGATTCTTTTTTTTCTCCTATTTTCTATTTTTTTGGTTTGATGGCGGTGGGTTTTTTTATGCAGGTGAGTATTGGTGATTTGAGGAATGGGTGAAGTTATGCGGTGATGACAAATGAAGAGTGCTGTTGTTTGAGGTCATGGCTTTAGGGGATGGAAAGGTTTGTGGCTCTGCGAATGGGGGTGGTGGCTACGGTTGCCGGTGGCTACGAGTTTGGGGTTTGATGGCCGGCTGGTTTGGTTTTGGACTCGCGTTGGACTGGGTTGCTGTTTGCGGTGTAGTGAGATTTCGAAGGTGGTGAGGAGGGCAGCATTTCAAACTCAGATCTTCTTCATCTTACTTTCTGTTTATTTCTGGTTTTGTTAATGGTTGAGGCTGTTTTTTCACGGGTTTGTGTTTGTGTTGTTTTGAAGGGTTGCGGATATGCGGATGGTGGTTTTTTTTGGGATGAGAGGTTTAAGGTTGAGTTTTGTGAAACAATTTCTGATGCTATTGTTTTTTGTTACTTTTTTTTACAGGAGGTTTTTTTTGAATTTTTTTGAAGTTTCTTTATGGCTTTGTATGCAGGTTTGGAATAAAGCTAAGAAAAATTAATTATGGACAAAATGCTAAAATAAGGAAAAGGTGAAAGAGAGGAAAAGAGAAAGATATTACCGCCCGAACGTTATCGGGGTGAAGATCCACAAGGGTGAGTTTGTTTCTTCTCTTATTCCTGCTATTGCTCCTTGTTGCTACTGCTGAAATTGATTGATGAAGTGTTTTTTTTGATTTTTTTTGTTGCTGCAACGGTTGTGATTTTAGGGCTTAAACAGTATGTAACAGTGACTTTTTTTGTTGTTCTGTGAGTTGTTTTTGAGGCTATAATAGTGGGACTGTTTTGGGAGTGTTTTGTGTGTAATTTTTGTGCTGGATTTTTGTATGTTGTAGCTGTGTTGAACTGATTTTTTTGAATATCACAGTGTGGTTTTGGGGCTGTTCTGATATGGTTCTTATGCTGAATTTTTTTGGTTGCTTGTAGGTGAAGGGTTTCAATAAAAGGGACAAGGCCTGAATTGCTGCTGTGGGTGGAGAAGTGGAGCAGGTTGTTGGTGGCTGCATGCTGATTTGGGGCAGATTTGGAGCTGTTGCATTTTTTGTATTGTAGTGCTGATTTTTTGTACATTTTTTTCTATGCAATTGTAATGTAAACAAAATAATAAATAAAGAGAAATTGATTATTTACACTAAGGTTTGAAATTGAAACTTGAAATGAGAAACTCTAAATTAGAAATCTAAATAAAAACTTAAATTAGAAATGAATTAAAAAGAAATAAATTTAAAATTGAAAATAACTCATAAACTTAAATAAATAACTTGGAATTACAATTAATTTAGAACTTGAGAAATAAATTGAAATTTAGAAAATAAAAATGTGTATATGAATTGAAATGGACTTTAGAAGTAACATCCTAGAAATGAAATGAAATTAAAAAAAAATTGAAGAATGGAAAATAAATCCAACAAATAAAACTTGAAAATGAAATAGAATTAAAAAGAAAATGAAAAGAAGTAACAAATAGGTTTAGACAAAATTTGAAAATTGAACTAAAAAAAATAGAAATTGAGATAAGATTTTAAGATAGGAACTTACAAATAGAAACTAAAAAAGAAATTAAAATTAATTGCGAAAATGAATTAAAAAAGTCATAAATAAGAAAAAGGAATTTAAATTAAAAGGGAAGCTAGAAAATGAGAGGAAAACAACAGAAAAATAAATCGGAAAAAAAAACCTGCTAAATGCGATAAACGTACAATTATGATATGAGCGATTAGGGGTAAAATTTGGGGTGTGACAACCTCCTTGTATAATCCCGGTAGAGTATCAGATGATCCTGGTGAGTGTACCACTTGCCGTTGGTTTGATTAATTACCAGAGCTGAATCTCCGAATACGGTCAAAGTCTTGATCCTGAGGTCAATGGCTTCCTCAAGACCCATAATACAAGCTTCGTATTCAGCTTCGTTGTTAGTGCAGTTAAAGGTGAGTTTTGCTGAGAAAGGCATGTGAACTCCCTTAGGTGTAATGAGTACTGCACCAACACCACGACCATTCATATTAACAGCCCCATCAAACATCATAGTCCATTCTTCTTCTGGGTCAGGCCCTTCAGTGTGAATAGGCTCTTCATGATCTTTTTCTTTTATGAACATGATGTCTTCATCAGGGAAGTCAAATCTCATAAGTTGGTAATCATCAATGGGTTGCTCAGCAAGATAGTCAGACAACACACTGCCCTTGATGGCTTTTTGAGATGTGTATTGAATGTCATATTCTGTGAGGATCATTTGCCATCTTGCAACCCGTCCGGTAAGTGCTGGCTTCTCAAAAATGTACTTAACTGGGTCCATTTTGGAGATCAATAAAATGGTGTGGGTCAACATATACTGCTTTAGTCGGCGAGCAGCCCACGCTAAAGCACAACAAGTTTTCTCGAGCAGTGAATAACGTTGTTCACAGTCGGTAAACTTTTTGCTTAGGAAGTAAATTGCATACTCTTTTCGACCAGACTCGTCATGCTGGCCCAGCACACACCCCATTGACTCTTCTAATACTATCAAGTACATTATTAGAGGTCTTCCTTCAACGGGAGGCATAAGGATCGGAGGTTCTTGTAAGTATTCCTTGATTTTGTCAAAAGCCCTTTGGCAGTCTTCATTCCACCTGACCATTTGCTCTTTTCTCAACAACTTGAACAAGGGTTCACAGGTTGCAGTAAGATGAGATATGAACCTTGAAATGTAGTTCAATCTACCTAAGAACCCCCGAACTTCTTTTTCAGTCTTCGGTGCAGGCATTTCTTGAATGGCTTTGACTTTATCAGGGTCAACTTCAATCCATTTCTCACTTACAATAAATCCCAGCAGCTTACCGGATCGCACCCCGAATGTGCATTTGTTGGGGTTTAACTTCAATTGGTACTTCCTCAAACGCTTGAACAACTTCAACAGATTCACCAGGTGGTCTTCTTCTGTGAGGGACTTGGCAATCATGTCATCCACATAACACTCAATTTCTTTGTGGATCATGTCATGGAATAATGTTACCATAGCCCGTTGATAAGTGGCGCCAGCATTTTTCAGTCCGAATGGCATCACCTTATAACAGAACATGCCCCAGGGTGTGATGAAAGTTGTCTTCTCCATGTCTTCAGGTGACATTTTGATTTGATTATATCTTGAAAATCCATCCATGAAGGAGAACACCGAGAACTGAGCTGTATTGTCGACCAATACATCAATGTGAGGTAATGGGAAGTCATCTTTCAGGCTGGCTCTGTTCAGGTCCCGGTAATCCACACACATCCTCACCTTGCCATCCTTCTTAGGCACAGGTACAATATTAGCAACCCACGGCGGGTAACTAGTCACAGCAAGGAAACCAATGTCCCACTGTTTTTGTACCTCCTCTTTTATCTTCATTGCCATATCTGGGCGAGTACGGCGCAACTTCTGTTTTACTGGCGGACAGTCTTCTTTCAGAGGCAGCTTGTGCATAACAATGTCGATGTCCAACCCTGGCATATCCTGATAAGACCAAGCAAAAACTTCCACATACTCCCGAAGCATGTCAATCAGTTGCTCTTTCACTGAATCTTGCAAGTCTTCTTCCGTACCAAGATTAACCGTTTCAACTTCCTCCTGATGAGGAGTGATAACCTTCTCCTCTTGTCTTAATAATCTGGCTAGCTCTTCAGGTAGCTCATAATCTTCTGCAACCCCTTCATCTTGCTTGATTAATCGGATTGTCAAAGTCATACGAAGTCATAGCGGTGTCATTGTCGGTGCAGTCTGGAGGGCACTTTCTGCAAGGGTTTAGATTTGTTCATTTTAGTGATCAGTTTTATCTTATTTAGAAAAAGTGAAAATGAAGTTATTTATTTTGAAAAACATTGCCATTTTATTTTTGTACAAAAAATGAAAAATGAAAAACAGTGAGCGGGAAAGAAAAGACTCGTTTGTAAAAGATGTCCTGATATTCATTAATTGATCTTTGCACAAAATACAAGATGGCCCGATTACAAAATGAGTCCTGACATCTTGGGCAAGATGCAGGACTTGATGCATGCTTTAAAAAACAGGAAATAATAATTAATCTGCAGGAGTAACTCTTATAATTTCCTGGGAAGACCAGTTTGAGACATGGTTCCCCGGGATCCTTGGACGTATCCAGCTTTCCAGGTTGCGCTCGTCTTCTGACTCATCTTCCAAATTGTTCACAGCATCCGGGGTGAGCATCCCCCCGCTGACAAACTTGGGCTCCTTTGCAGCCTCTGGTTGATCTTGTCGAGTTGGTCTGTAACCCAACCCGAATCGGTCTTCTTTCTTCTCCACGGGCAGCAGCTTGCCCCAGCCTTGAGCGGTACCCTCTTCAACAACCTTCTGGGCTTGTTGATATGATGTAATGGAAGTCCCAAGCACAACAGATGTTTCATTGATATTCAGGGCCTCAAACGCCTGACTCATGGTTTCATGGATCTCCCCATCCATTTCAATGTATTTGAAAGTAGCCAGCTAGCTAACGAAGATATCCTCTTCCCCACAAATGGTAATGACTTGGCCCTCCCACTCGAAGTTTAACTTCTGGTGAAGGGTTGATGTCACGGCGCCAGCGGCGTGTATCCATGGTCTACCCAATAGACAGCTGTAGGCAGGCTGTATATCCATCACAAAGAAGATCGTTTTGAAAACCTGTGGGCCAATCATTATTGGCAACTCTATCTCTCCCAGAACTGATCTTTTAGAACCGTCAAAGGCTCTCACTACCAAGTTGCTTGGGCGTAGTGCCAATCCATCATACTCCAGCTTCACAAGGGCTTTCTTGGGTAGGACGTTGAGGGATGACCATGTGTCTACCAATACGTGAGAAAGAACCACACCCTTACACTCCAAGGTAATGTGCAAAGCCTTGTTGTGATTGCGACCCTCCACTGTCAAATCAGTGTTGGTGAATCCTAGCCCATGACTAGCGTTGACATTTCCAACCACAACCTCTAACTGATTGACGGTAATCTCCTCCGGCACATAAGCTGCGTGCAAGACTTTTAATAGTGCGTTCCGATGAGCCTCAGAACACATTAGCAATGATAGTATGGAGATTTTGGAAGGTGTTTGGTGAAGCTGGTCTACCACCTTATAATCGCTCTTCTTTATGATTCTCATGAATTCACCAACCTCTTGATCAAAAGGAGTCTTCAAAGCTTCTTTAGCAACTGGTTCATCTTGTACCATGCTCTTCCCTTTTGCCTTAGCAGCAGCTTCTGCTTCAGCAACGGGTCTTGGGATTTGCGAGGCAAAGAGACGTCCGCTTCTAGTGAAGCCTCCGCCTCCCCCCACATTGTCTATCTGAGGTAAAGAAGTTGATGATTCCAAAGTGATTTTCTGCCCCTCGCAGTATAGATCTGAGCCATAATGCCAAGGGATGGCATTATTGCTTTCGTAAGGAACTGACCCAGGTACTGTGATAGTGACCGGACTGATAGCAGCTGCAGAGGGGACTACAATGGTGTGTGGATCATAGTATATGGTAACTGGTGCTCTGACAGGAGTAGCATTTTGTTGTGAGTTGTTGGCAGGAATATTTGCAGGATCGTAGTATATTGTAACCGTTGAGACACTTTCATTAATTGCTGCTGATGTTGTAGGAGGTACTGTTGATTTGACAGGTGTTGAAGTTATAGTAGGAACTGATGGAATAATGGATGTTGTCGTTGTAGAAGGAATGGTGACTGAACTTGTATCCGTTGAAGTGATTGATTGAGTAATTGTTGGAGTTGTAGTAGAATCCGTTGGAACAATGGTTGCTGACGTTGTAGGAGTATCTGGGATTGTTGATGAAGGAATTGTTGGAGTTATAGTCGCTGTTGTCGTAATCTGAAGAATTCCATCTTTAATGAGGCCATCTATGTCGTTCCTCAACCTTTCACACCCATTGACGGCAATATTGCAATATCCACAGCCAAGCTCACATCCGGGGAACACTTGGCCTTCTAACAGCTGAGATTTGATTTCAACCAGAGGCGTTCGGATTTGAGCAACATTGGTGATTAAGGTGGATGGTTTGCCTTCTTCTATAGCATTAATCCTAGGCCCGTTGTGACTAGGCATTGTATTTCTTGTGACATTTGGAGGAGGTGCAAAGTTGAGAGCTTTTGAATCCACCAGATCTTGGACTTTCATCTGTAGGGCCCTGCATTTTTCAGTATTATGCCCCGGTGCGTTTGAGTGGAATGCACACCTGGCATTGGCATCATAATTCTTTGGCATATTGGTGGGATCTGGAGGTGCCAATGTCCTTAACTCAACTAGGTTGAGCTTCAGGAGCTGTGGCAAGAGTGCAGCATACGGCATTGGGATTGGGTCAATCACCCTATTTGCCTGTGATGGCCTTTGCTGGAAAGGACGCTGTTGTTGGTTGTTGTTGTTGTACGACCTTTGTTGCGGATAATGAACTTGTTGTTGATACTGTGGTTGTTGTTGTTGTTGAGGATGCGCTGATTGTTGAGGAATCGGAGTTGGGATGGTAACTGCTGCTACTGACCGGTGCACATACTGAGGCCTGCCCCTGCTTGCATGAATGGAATTTGTCTCACCAGCCCTTCGGGGTCCCACAAAAGGCTTTCTGGGATTGCTGGACGAACTTGCACCACTGTCGGAAATTTTTCCCATCTTTAATAGACTATCAATCCTTTCACCAACTATGACCACATCCGCAAAACTAGTAGAGGAGAAGGCAGCCAATCTATCAATATAGGTCCCTTGCAATGTATTCATGAACATGTCAGCCATTTCCCTCTCTGACATGGGTGGTTGGACAACAACAACAAGCTGTCTCCATCTTTGGGCATATTCCCTGAAGCTCTCTCTAGAAGACTGAGACATGCCCATTAGAAGAGTTCTATTGGGAGCCATGTCCAGGTTGTACTGATATTGTCTGATGAAAGCTTCGGCCAAATCTTTCCAACATCTTATGGTGGCCCTAGACAAATGTGAATACCACTCTCTCGAAGCTCCAGTTAGACTGTCCTCAAAGTAGAACATCCATAGCTTTTCATCCATGGTATATGCTTTGAGTCTTCCCAGGAAAGACTGCAGGTGAGTTCGTGGACAAGAGGTACCATTGTACTTTTCAAAGCATGGGGGTTTGAATTTGTGGGGAATTCTCACCCCATCCACTAGTCCCATATCCATCACATCGAAGCCCAAGGAATTTTGAGACTCCAAAGATCTTAACTTCTCAGCAATTTCGTCCAATCTCCTGTCATATACTTCATCTCCAGCCCCCATAACAGTAAACTGTTCTTCTTGGGGATCCTCCTGCAAGATTCTCCCCCCAGCAGTATTACCTTGCACATTTCTCGGGATGTTAACTTCTGGATCGAGATGAGGTCCAAATATTGGTGGGTCAATACGAGGCTGGCCCCGTTCATTGTTACTAGTTCCTCCTGTTCCAAGATGAGGTTCCTCAGGAGTTTGTCTTTCCACCAGCTCTCTTAACCTTTCTTGACTCTGGGCTAAGCCAGCCATCACTGCCATGAATTGAGACATCTGGTTTCTCATCTCTACTCTCTCATTAGCCATCTGATTTCTGACCTCAGTCATATCCTGCTGTACTTGTTCCATTTGAATGCCGGGAAGGTTGTTACGAGTCGGGTACCGGTGCGCGCGGTTGACAGGGAACACTCGGCGACGAGCAATGTTTCCTGAAGTCACAACAAAGTTAGAAACAATAATAACAAAACCTACAAAACAAAACAAAAGTTAGTATGCAATGCAGTATGCTTATTTGTTTTCCAAGGTATCCGGTTTGGTTCTTGGTTTTGACTTTTCCAGACCTCGAGGAAGATGCTTGATGTTGTTGAGAGAAAAGCCCAGATGGAAACAAACTAAAATACATTATAAATGGGGAATAATACATAGTTTGTTTTACAACACATGCCCATGGAGGGTCAAAATACATTAAAAAGAAAAAGTACATTAAATGGAAATAACAACAAACAAAAAATCAGACATCCAGTCCAAACTCATCCTCTTTGACCTCCTTCAGGAGTGCCTCAGTCACTGGACCGGCTGGGTGCTATGTAATAGTCCTAATGAGGAGGTTCCTGGTAGCAATGGCAGTGGTCAGCTTCTTATGCCTGTCCTGGTCCTTTGATCTCTTCACCCCTGCTCTGAGCTTCAACTCTGAAATCTCCTTCTGGGCTGCCAACAAAGCTTCCTGCTGCTTCTTCTCACTGGCCTCTAGCTGTTCAATCTTGGCTTGAGTCTTTTGGTCTTCTTGTGTACGGGCCTCAGTGATTCTGACCCACCTAGCCTGACTCTCTTGCAGATAGAGCTTAGTCCTAGCCTTCTAAATTTTGGCCTCTTTACAGGCATTCTTCAATATTTGTTCCCCAGCTCTCGCTTTCCTGATGTAGTCCTCTGTCTTTTCAATTTTGGCAAGATGCTCCACCCTAAGCTTCTCCAATCTCTTAATATCCAGACGACCGTCACTTCTTTCCCAAAGAGTCTTCTTCAAGGCTTGAGATAAGTTCTCATTCCTTTCCTTCAACTTCTCAAATTCTTCTAGGCTGACAGTTGCTGCTGGCTGTACTGTGGATGGCCCAGGTATGTCTTCCAAGATGAAAGGCATTCTGGTAATTTGAGCTCTAGTATAGGACCAGTCTAAATATTGAGCTGAAGCAACATTATTACATCTTCCAAGGATAGCTACCCCCTTTGTCTGGATGTTGTCCCAAGCCCATGATGCTTGTCTGACAACAGCTAAATTGGGTTTTACTTCACAATATAGGGTCTCTGCTAAATCCTGTCCTCTGGGAGGGTGGACCAAGGCATAACCCAGTTGTCTCTTAAACAGTAAAGGATTGTAGTTGATGAAACCCTTTACTCCTATCAGAGGCACATTTGGGTATTGTCCATAGCTGGTGATAATGTCCTTGCCTTTGGTGCTCTGAGTGCACCATCTAATATCATCTGAAGTCAAGGCAATGAGCCTCTTGGCCCAATTCTTCTGTTGGTGGGGATTCAAGAAAACATCTGACTTAGGCAGATGCCTGAGCAGCCAGGTATAAAACAAAGGAGCACAACATCTTACTAACTTCCCCCTTTGTTTCTCATTCCTCTGGTGAATGGAGTAGTAGAAGTCTCCCAGAAATGTAGGCACTGGGTTCTTCAGAAGAAACAAATGGATGGCATTCCTGCTGACAAATTTGGGCTCATCTGCAAATAGTATAGCCCCATATATGCTAAGGACTAATAGTGCACAGACTGCCCTCCACTCTCCCAATGAAGCTTTCAGGATGGCCTGAGAAATCAAGAAGTCCAAATGCAAACCAGGGATCCCAGCCTTTGTTGTCATGCTTTGCTCAATCAAGGCAGGCTCCAAGTACAGTGCCTTTGCTATCTCTTCATTTCTGGGAGCTGGTATCTCTGGGTTGAAAGGGATTCCACCCCTGATAGGTACTCCAATCAATGAAGAAAACTCTTCCAGCAGAGGCCCTAGCTGAAAGTCTGGGAATGTGAAACATCTCAAAGGAGGGTCATAAAACTGTAAGCATGTGTGAATCATGCTCCTCTGAGAAGGGTCAAGATCCATAACCATATCCAGGATTCCTCCATAATGCTCTCTAAATAAAGGGATGTAATCAGGTGTGATGAGTGACTGGACCTGCCTGATACCAGTCAACACAGGCTCAAAGAAATGGTAGGATATGTTGCTCTTCCTGGGAGTAGTCATGAGTGCTGCTGAAGAAACTGAAGATAAGTGTTGATGACAATCACAGACTGATGCTAGAAAATGAGCCACTGACAGGTTGATGCTGGTGATGATGAAGATAGCTGAAGCAAATGACTGATGAAGATAGCTGAAGCAGAGGTCTATGCAAAAGAAGGGGTCAAAACCAAACCAGATATGATATGGATACCCTAAAAAGCAAATAAACAAATGTCAAATGATGCAATGATGATATATGCAAATGATATGCAAGGGTTTGTGATCAAGCTGGATCTGATTATTTGTCTTGATATAGGCCCATGTATGTTCAAGAGTCCAGATGAAGGCTTAGAAATCCAGTAACCAGGGTGGGGGACTCAAATAAAAAGTCACATGTCCAGGGTTTAATCACAAGAACTGTCCAAAATGAGGTACTCTTAAACAACAATAACAGGGTATGATATGGCCAAGGGTACCTGCAAACCTGTAAACAGCCCAACCCCCTCACAGGTAGTGTTCTAGAACAAGGATCCTTAGACTTGGATCAGTTATGAGAAGTGTAAACACTTCTAACCCGGAGGTACAATGTTTACAATAACCATAAAAGATCCTCCTCTAATTCACCTCAGCTTCTGAAGGTCATAATAAAGGTCATCCAGACTTAGCAGGCTTCCTAGATAGCCCTAACACTACAGGAAATCTGTAGCACAGAGTTCTCAAGAAGAAACCCACATCTGAATCGTGTTTCATATTCCCGCACCAGACCGAAATGGAATGGGAAAGAACATGAACCACTCTAACCTAGGTGTCACTCAGGTCCCAGGTATAGGACCTTAAACTCTCAATAAGACTCCACCCACCAAAACAGAAAACCAGATCCAGCAATGACAGTATGAAATATACCTAAGACTATAAAGAAAGTAAATAAATAAAGCTGCACATAATGCAATAAATAAAGCAAAATAAATAAACACACATAGCACATAACACCCCAGTAAACACAAATCAAACAAGCGCTAGGAGGAACCCACAAAAAGAACCAGAAGCCTTGGTTGCAATATAAGGGTCCCCAGCAGAGTCGCCAAGTTGTCGCTCCCACTAAATGAGGCTAAGTCAAATAGGGTACAGACGCGAACGGTCGGCGAAAGAGGACATGAAGATGAACTAAAAAGAGTAGAGTCGCCAGCTAGGCATTTTTATCCCGAAGGAAAGGTAATGCTGCATAAACCTAGAAAGATATGGATAAGACGGTTGCGAACCAGAGAAACTGAGAAAGGGGGTTGGTTACAACCTGGGAAGGTATTAGCACCCAGATTTTCCACCGTACTCGACGGGATCCACGCTTGAAATATTTGTGCTTTAAAGGGGTAGTGTCAGTGCTATTTTGTGTGTCAAAAGCTGAAAAAGAATGTAAGTGTCAGTGCAAAAGAAATGTGAAGTGAATGGAAGGAGTGTCAGTGTAAGAAAAGAATATGAAGCTCAAGATTATGAGGCTTAAAGAACAATGCTGGAAGAGGGGGGAATATACAGAGACTTTTGTTCGATAACCGTTAAGTTATGCCTACGTATCCTCTCGTGCAATGAGGAAGTCAGAACACCGTAGTTCGAATCAAAGAGACTGAAAGATGAATTGACTTGTGAACTGCTTACTTGTCTATGCTCAAGTGTATGACCTGTCTGGCTCAGGTGCAAACTGTCTTGCATTAGACGGAAGAAGCAAGTTCTCGTTTATGTGTGAATGAGGTGAGAAAAGAATCCCGGAGGAGACGATTATTGTTTGTTTTTGTGTTTTCAGTCTTTTATTGCTTGTGTGTTTGTCATAAGAAAATGAGCTTAAGCCTAAACCAAGGGTTAGTAAACTCATCACATCCTCCCTCTGATTAGGGGTAATAAGAATACCTTAAGTATGAAGTAAGCACCTCACACTTAATCACCATGATGTAGGATTAAGATCATTAACCTACTTGCATTTATTTAGATGTTTTTGGAGTTTTTTGTTTGGTGTTAAGTAATGAGTTTAAGCCATAATCAAGGATTTAATGGACTCATTACACCATCCTAATAGAAGGTAATAGATGAGAACATTTAAGCTGAGGAAGGCTCCTCAACTTAATCCATGATTAGGGATTAACCTCATGACATAACAAAGCCTTTATTAAAGTGGATTTTAGTTAATGGTAAGATCAAGAAGTGAATTTTATGGTTTGTAAGACAACTTGAGGGGGACTTGTTCATTAACACTAGGGTTAGTCCTTCTTAACCAATTAAGGGAGAATTAGAACCCTAGTGCAAGGCCCAAGTTACAAGCTTGATGTCTTGATGATTATTAAGTGATTTGATTAAAGGGTTTAAACACATTAAGGGTTTAACACTTAGGATTAAAGTTATACACTCCATCCTAATAGAAGGATACAAGCATAACCTTAATCACAAAGTCTTAAAACCTTTAAGGTTTAGTCCTTGATTAAGAGATGAGAAGAGAAGACTCAAAGATGACACAAAGGTATAACTAAAGAGGGGACTAATCAAACGTTAATTATTACCATGCTTGGATGTTCCTAGGGTTTATGAGGCTTGCAAAAGATCTTCAAGAGAAAAGCCACCAAGGAAGAAGCAGAAGGAAGAAACAGAAGAAGCAAAAAAAAACTTACTTCACTTAAGAAGATAAGTTGCTTGAAGAAAGAAAGAGGGGATGGAGCATGAATGAGAAAGATCACTCAAATACAAAAGTAAAATGCAGCAATGATGCATAAGAGAGATGAGAAGAGATTATGAGAAGTGAAGGCAAATTCACTTCTCAATGACTTACCACCTGAAAAGTTAGCAAAAGAGAATGCAATGAAATGAAAATGGGATGAAATGAAAAGATGAAAACCAAAGTCAGAAGCATATCAAGATATAAATGATGCTAAGAGATGATTCAAATGATTGTCATGAGTGGTGGATGATCATACAAGTAATGAAGATGCACATGAGACATGAAAGGAGGCATGAAAGTTCATGAATGCACATGAAATGAAATGAAAGCAAAACATGGAAAATGGATGATGCAATGATCAAACATGATTCTAATATGTCTTAAGATGTCTTAGGAGTCATGTGAATGCATAAAATGTCATGGCTAATTCATGTATGCAAACATATGAAGAATGAATGCAAATGAAGGCAAAGATTAGGGTTTATACATTACATTCAATAAAAAATTCAAAGCCAGAAGCAAATGACATGATAAAAAAATGAAAATGGAATCAAAGGTACCCTAAACCCATACAAGTTCACTGCCCAAAGGGGAAGACCTAACTCTTAACCCTAAAGAAGTTATGATTTTCTCAAGTTGGCTAGGGTTTTAGGATGCCTCACAATGAAAAATGCAAAACAAATTTAAAATGAAAGATAAATTCAAACCAATTTTATCCTAGAAACTAAATGACATGAGGAGTGCAATGCAAAAAGAACCACCATCAAACTCTTCAAGGTTAGGCAGAATGGATTTTTCTAAGTTAGGGCAAAAATATTGACTTTTAAGAACCCTAAATCCAAAGAAAAATGTCAAAATA
Organism: Lathyrus aphaca; assembly: GCA_963966055.1. Classification (NCBI taxonomy): domain Eukaryota; kingdom Viridiplantae; phylum Streptophyta; class Magnoliopsida; order Fabales; family Fabaceae; genus Lathyrus; species Lathyrus aphaca. The sequence continues at coordinate 386,496,930 of OZ014524.1, read as the reverse complement.
GGTCAAGAACCAAAAAGAAATTTGTTTGAAGGGTTTGATAATGTTTCTAAATGTATCAAAATGCAATATGATTTGTTTGGTGATTTTTAGAAACTTAAATGGTATTTTAATTAATTAATTCTCATTAATTAATTAAAATAAACATTTAAATATTTTAAAAATACGAAATTTATGCAAAAAATAAAATAAAAATTATTTCAGAATTAGAAAAATATTTTAAGTCATGATGCAAAAAATAAAATTTTTTAGAAGTGTTTTGCTATTTTTAATAAAATGTAGAAAGAAATGTAATTAAAATGAAATAAAAATATGAATTAATGGAAGTATGCTGATCCAGTGGCCCAGATTCAAATAAAAAGAGGAGGGAATTGACTTCGCGCGCTAATGGACGACTCACATTCAAACTCACTAATTATGTCATTAAGCCCTAATCTGAACCCTAAACATTTTCAGGTGACCGGAACAGTGTTCCGGTCATCTTCTCCGGCCAGTCTCTCAAGCTATCTCACTCAATACGCAACCCCAAGACCCCTAAAGCTCCAGAAATGATCCTCACATCAACCCCAACAAGAATCAGCCATCAAAATTCATTTATTCAACATCAAGATCATGAATCGAAGCAAAACGGAAAACATGGCAAAAATTTCAGAAGCTCATGAAATGCTTATTTCTCAACTATTTTCAAAACTAAACACATCATGGCAATCAGGGGAACACATAAAATCATTCTATAACATAAAATAAGAGTTCTGGAAAAATAAATGCCATGGCTACCTGGAGTTGAGCTTTTGAAACAGGAGCTTTCTGGCCAGTTCTTTGCCTCAAATCCACTCCAATGATTCCCCCCAAGAGCTTGTGATGCTTGGTTGGAGCTTAAATGGCCTCAAAAGGAAGTTGGCAGAAGTTCAGTTCATGAAATGTTGAAATCGTGTTTTTGATTCTGAGTGTTTTTGGGCAAAATGAAGGGTGGGAAATGATCAGTGATGTTTATGGAGTTGAATGGTGGAAAAAGTTTGAAGGTTTGATGGTTGAGCTATGAGTTTCGAAGGCTTTTGCAAATTTTGGGGATTTTGAGTATGCTGTGTTCTTGGAGGTTTCAGCTTGTGTTATGTTATATGTTGGGTTGCTTTTGGTACACATATCATGTTTGGATAGGTCAGAGGGTGGGTGCTGGCCTAGGTTGATTGGTATGGGCAAGTTGCAAAAATGTCACCAACTTGTGTACTTGAGGTATGGGCTGGTTCAGTGGCTGTTCCAAGGCATGGCTCGAGTCAGCTTGCTTCAAGGAGGTCCATGGAAGTCAAAGTTTGTAGCTGGCACAAGTGGCTGAAGAGATTTGATCCATTTTGCAATTTTGGGGAAGTTTGGCCCCTTTTGAATTACTTGAAGTTCAAGGCATGAAACTTGGGATTTCTTTGTGCAATTCTGAGTTTTAGGTCATGTTTGATGTTTGTGCAATGCTTAGAAGTCAATTAGAGGTCACATCTGGCTTTGGCAAGTGTTTTTTGCAAACTTCCCTCTTTGGTGCATAAGTGAAATCTTGTGATTTTTCCCAACTTTGCAAGGCCATAACTTGAGTTCTATGATGAATTAGATCAATTTCTTGTACTTTTTGAAAAGGGAATGATCCAATCTACAACTTTCATGACCAAGAATTTTTCATTTGAAGCATTTTTGAATCAAAAAGAGGAGGGTGAAAAACTTTCCCAAAATGGCAAGTTTGCATTACAAGTCACTTTCCCAAAATGGCAACTTTGCAAATGGCTTGAAATTCTTCAATTTTGTGAACTTATAACTTCTTATAAGATCAAATAAAGATCATATATATATCCAAAATGATGGAGAAGACCCTTTGGTTGGGTGATTGGGGGCCTCAGATGCCTTGATTTTGCACTAACTTGCTCAAGAAGTCATCTTTTGATCAGATGCCTTCCCCATTGAATTTCTTCATGAAAATTGGTATGCATGATCCTTATATCACATAGAGACCAATAGAAACAAGAATGACCAAAAAATTTGGAGTTATGGCCTCTGAAACCAAAACCCTAATTTTAGGTCATCTATGTAGTTAAGCTTGGCTCTGCTTCCATGCCTTCCTCAGTTCTTGTGATTCTTTGACTTCCTTGATCTTAGGAGTATATAATATGATGCTTGAACATACATGGACACTCTTGAGATGATTGAAGCCCTTTGGAGTTGCTCAAATAGCCCAGGGATTGCTCAGATCACAAACCCTAGATGCATATGACTTTGAATCAATGCAGTGAAGCAAAAATGCAACATGATATGATATGATTGAACTTATGCAAATGGAAATATCACAAGCCATGGTGAAATGAGTGAGGGCAAATTTGGGGTGTTTACAATAGCAACCTGAATTTCAAAAAATTTCGTCACATGAATCGATTCATAAGGTCATGAATCAACGCATACTGTTTTAAAATCAGTTTCTTTCTTATTTATCGACACATCAGCAACTGTTATGACATGTACATCAGTTATAAAACTCTATTCTATCTCTTTCTTCATTCCATCTGCATCATTTACAGTTTCCTAACCCTAACACCATAAAACCCATTTTCTCTCAAAACCCTAACTTCATCATTATGCCTCCAAGAGTCATGCTTCCTAGAGCAAAAGGAAAAGGTAAAGGGAAAGAACCCGTTGAGGCTTCCCATCAAGATCCTTCTGTTCTAGAAATTCCTCCCTCTGGGGCATCCATTCTCCATCTTGCCATTGCTGAAGAATTTGAGGTTTCCTTCAAGACGAGGTTAGTCATGAAACCTCATGTTTTCAATACTCGTGATGTGCGTACTCTTTGTTTAGAAGAAGTTGCTAATTTAATTGACGCACAAAATCTTGGGTCCTTTTTAACTGCTAATGACGACTATCATGAGGACTTTATTCGTGCTTTTTATGCTGGTGTGAAATCTGGTAAAGGTTACATGTTCAAGTGTTCTATTGGTACAAGAACTTACTGTTTTGAGGCTGGTGATTGGCACAAAGTGTTCCAAGTGCCATACTCGTCGCCTGAGTTGCAGATGTGGCATGATCAGAAGTTTGAAACTCACTTTAATCTGAAGGAATGTTGTGCATCCATTTCAAAATTGGAAAGACCTCTTGGTGATGATGAGCATTTGACTTCTGGAATGATTAAGAGCGTTCCCAGAATTCTGCATTGGATTCTTTCGCATATCTTGCGTCCAAGGTCCGGTGGGCACTCTCGATTGGATAAGCCAGACATCCATCTCTTGTATATTCTGCAGAAGAAGATCCCATTGAATTGGCCCAATTACTTTGTAAAGCGTATCTTTCTTACGAGAAATAGTTCAAAGAACATCACTCTTGCATATTCCGCACAGATTATGAGGATCCTTAAGTTCTGGAAGGTGGTTTTACCCCCTGTGCCTCTCTTATCTTCTTCTAGTGTTCAAGAATTCAACAGTGCTACTCTCTCTCATATGGGATATAGGTGGGACACCGAGCGTCGCTGCTATTACTTCTTTGAACGCAACACTAGAACCAGAATCTACAACTTTGATATTCCTTCTGAACAGATCTTTGTTGCTAAAGAACAAAGAGATGAAGATATGGAGGATGTAAATGAAGAAAATCCTCCTGACGCAAATGCCAACACTGCTTGGGGTGAGTGGGTGCCACAAAGGTGGTCTCCTACTAACTATGAACCGGCTCCTTCATCGGTTCCACCGACATCATCTACTACTGCTCCGGCATATCTTACTCAAATGTTTGAGCAAATGGAAATTGCAAACAATGCCCGACATGAAGAAGCACGTGCGTGGCATGTACAACAAACGGAGTGGCACAAAGAACACCGAGAATGGCATGATGAACACACTCGGATGTATCATAACCAACACTCATGGCATACAGACTTGGTCAAATGGCATCAAGTTTTCTACAATGAGATGTCTGGTTTCATGGATGATTGTCGTGCGCATCCGGGGATTATGGAAAGATTTCAAAGCACAGAGGTTCATAATCGGTTCAGGCGTTACACCTTCATGGGGCAGAATCCTGATGAGATACCTCCTCCACCTCCTCCTCCGAGTTTCCGAGATCCCGATAGAGATGATGCGGAGTCTTGTGGTGGCTACTTTCCTCACTGAGGCTGCATTTCATTTTGCATAACATCATTGTTTTTGCTTAAGTTTCTTTGCATTTTATGTTTAAACATTGTTTGCGTTTGGTTTGCTTCTGTAATTCTCAAGTCTAATAGACAATTTCAATGCCTATGCTTGTTTGCTGCTTTCGACTAATTTGTTTGCCCTTTATATTTCATTCTTTGTGAGTGAATTTTGCTTATATATCTTGGTATTGCTGTAAGTTTGCTTCACATATGCATTCTTTCTTGATGTTGACAAAGGGGGAGAAAGGCTTGAGTGTGAATAATGACAGGCATGCACAAACTCAGGGGGAGTGGTTCTCACACTTCTGCAAAAAATTGTCATCATCAAAAAGGGGGAGTTTGTGAGCAACTCTTTAGTTTTGTATGATAATAAATTTTATGTGTTTGTGCTTTTATCATATGCTTTATATTAATACACTTTGTATGCATTGCTAGCCTTTATACACATGTCTTATTTTAAACAAATAATGTCCTTGAATTTCTGAAATTCGCAAAATGAATCGATTCATTCACATCATGCATCGATTCAAGCTGTAGAAATGATTCTGGAAATTCTGCTATGAATCGATACATTCGTAACATGCATCGATTCATGCTGTAAGAATGATTCTGGAATTTCTTCTATGAATCGATACATATGCAACATGCATCGATTCATTGTATGTTCATTTCTCTGTTTTTCTTCATTTATTCAGTATGTATCGATTCATGATATTATGCATTGATACATAACAGTTTAAATACCATCATGTATCGATTCATTCGCATCTTGAATCGATTCATTTTTCTGTTTCATTTCTAACATAGTTTGTATAGTATATGTTTGGTTTTCTGTTAGTGCAGTGAAGTGACAGGAATTGCAGACGAAATTCAAAGTCAAGGAGATTGAAGAACACATCAAGAAAAGCAATTTTTAGTGTGTTCATTTCAATGTTGAGCAGGATTGAAACCTAAGAATCAAATTCATCTTCATCATCTTCTCAAACACCTTGATTCAAGAACATCAACAATGAATTAATGTTGTTCTGTGAATTAGAGGTTTATGTGATAACGTTCAGTGGTACGATCGGTGATCCAGCTGAGTTGAAGAGTGAAAGAAGGTTTCAAGGAAAAACCAGCTGGGTTTTCCTTCAAGAACGGACGTGTTCTTGAGGGTTTGTTAGTCACGTTTACAAAACAGATTCAGCCGCAGCGTAAGGTTTGGAAATTGGGAGATTTCGCAAATAGATCGTGGAACCGGTGAATTGTTTGTATTACTTGCAGGGAATCTTGGTTTGGCTCAGATCAAGTGAAGGTTGATACAATAGGAAGATCTAGGTGTATAGATTTCTGGTGTTTGTATAGCAACCTTGTAAACGACGATTTCAGCAATATTGATATAAAAGTTCTCAATTTCGGTTTGAAATTGAGAGGGAGACGTACCCACATGCAAGGACGAACGTGGGGAACTTCCTTACCAAATCTCTGCGTATTGTATTCCTTCTTCATCTCTATTTACGTTTTTAATCATTTTTGATTCATTGGAAATAGCTTTTGTGATAGGTGCATTCAACACTTTTACAGCTTGTGTGTTTAAACCTTTATCATCTCAATTGTAAATCCAGCACGTTATCACATGTCCGGTCTTCTAGTGGCTGGTCCAGAATAGACGCAAGTATATTAGGGACCGTGGTTTCCGCTAATCTTTAAAAACTCTGAAAAATATTTTAAATCCTTGTAAACAAGGAGGTGATCCATTCACCCCCCCTCTAGATCACTAGCCACAGCGTCTAACAAAACACAAAAACCCTAACTACAAAATCATCATATCAACCACAACCACAAAAACCCTAACCATAAAAGCATCATATCAACCAAAAAAACCATAACCACAAAATAAAAATCCTAACTTTATACAGAAACATTGAAATGCATAAAGGACTAAAACAAATACATTAGAAAGAAATTGTGTTTACCCCTTTTTAGAAGTCGAAGAGCAACAAATTAAAAAACCTGTCGAAAAACCACACACCTTTCTAGAACCAACAGAATCGTAAGATTCCATTGGAAATGCCAGATCCATCGACGTATCCCCTAACACGTGAGTCAACAACACCAAACCTAAAACAACAAACACTAAATCAAAATTAAAATCAAAAGACAGAGAAAAGGAAGAAATCGGAAGCCCGATGAAGTTGGGAGTGAGAAGACGAATGAAAGAGAGAGCAGAAAGAGAAGTTATGGTAGATATGAGTGATGGGTAGAGTCTCTACAAATAAAGTAAAAAGATGAAAAATAGAGAGAAGAGATAAATTGAGAGTTGGTAGCGGGTGTTTGAAAAGAAGAAGAAGAAGTGAGTTTTCAAATTGTAGAATGCCAACAACTTGTCGCGTGTCCAGAAGGGCAAAATAGTAACATTGGTGGATACAGTTTTTCTTATATGGTAGTTTATTTATTTAGTTAAAAGATAAGTATTTTGGTTAATAATGTGAAAATTTGATTATTTGAACATTAAATTTAAAAATGTTGGATATTTTTTTTTAAAAAAAGGATAAATATACAAACCCCCTGCCATTAGGACGTTATTTTGTTTTCCCCCTTTAAGTTTTATTTAATAGAGACCCCCTTATAAAATCCAAAACCAGAAATTACCACCCCCTATTACCTCAATGTTGACTGGGTGTTGGGTGACTGGGTGATTGGATGCTAACTGTGCATACCTGTTGCCTAGAAAAGTTTGCAAAAATAGTAGGCACAACCACAACAGGTGCATGTGTGTTGTTGGTTTCGAAAGTTGGATCCGAACCGTGTTTACTAACATTAATCTCAACAACATCAACATCCCACAAAATCCAATCCTGAGTACTAGTTCTATGAGGAATATCTAATGGGTTCCCACTCAACAAAAGAATCAATTGTGTTCCTAGAGTATTCAAGGTCCAAAACAAGAAATATGGAATCCATGTTCATGAACATAGAACCCTAATTCTTCAAGTTCTATCAATTGGCCACAATTTTGTGAAATTGTTTTAGGATTTATGTTCAAATTAAGTTCAGAAACAAGGTTCAAGCAAGAAAATATAAAAACAACATGAAAAAGTACCGATCAGTGCACTGCAAATTTTCAAAAACTAGTAGTTCTATGAGTTTTCCGATGTAGCTTCAAGAACACAGATCTTCATCTTCAACACACAGATCTTGAAAACAAACCCTTTTAGATTCGTTTCAAAATTATTGTTCTATTGTTTCTTGAGATTTTTAATTTGGATTTATTGAAGCATGTCATCATTGACAACCGTTTCAACTGCGACATTCTTTTTTGTGGTTTTTAATCTCTTTTGGGTAAGATGACTTTGATATGATTTCAATTTTTTAAATTATGTTTAAACAATTATTGTGAAAAATGTTTTAACATTCCAAAGATTTTAGTTTTGGATTGTTGTAATTTTTTTCCTGTTTTGATTGATGAATGTTGAAAGATGAAGGTAGTCTTAGTGATTGGAGAACTTCTAGGAGAGATTGAAGTTGTAGAAAAAAGTTGTAGTGAGAGGTTGAAATGGTTAATGAAATAAGGGGGTGGTGATGTCCAGTCAGCATGTCAACAAATACACAGTCAACATAGATGGTAAAAGAGACGGTAAAATCTGAATTTAGATTTTATAAGAGGTCTCTATTAAAAAAAACTTCAGGGGAATATAAAATCACACCCAAAGGATTTGTATAATATTCATAAAAAAAAATTATGAAATTATAAGTTATTTAAAATTTGTGCAAACATGTCACTTCATGCTCACCAAAAAAACATGTCACTTCATTGCTCACGAAAAAAAACATGTCATTTCATTGCTCACGAAAAAAAAATACGTCACTTCATTTTATTTGAAAAATCTGATGATTTGGGGAAACTTAGTAGAGAAAATGAAATCACCATGCAAAATTGTATTGTTATATCTCATTCATCTTTTTCACTTTCCACGTGCTTTCCTCAAACTATTGTTCCTTAAACCAACAATGATTGATAGCAACTCCAACCTTCAAAGCACTTGACATTCCTTTGCATGTAAGCTTCATCACCAATTCGTTTAATCCCATTTTCAATTCCAAAGACCAAACTTTTTCTCAAAAAAGTTAAACCAAAAAAGTATTGTGATGTGTGAGTGGTAGCCTTAATCCCTGTTTTCTTTCATTGTTTATCACCAAAAAGATAAGAAAGCACTACTCTGTCTCTCTGTTCCTTTCTTTATCTTTATTCAATTGTTTCTTTTTTCCTTGCTATTAGAGCAATTCCAAAACCTCTCTCTCAATCAAAGTATCAATCTTTTTGGCTATTTCTTCAACCCCATTTCAAAAAGATGACAACTTTAGTTTCCTTAACTCTTCACTCAAACCCCAAGTGCTGTTTTGCTTTCTGGGTCAAGAACAATATTGCGATAAAGGAAGAAAAATTTAAACTTGCATTGGTTTTGGTGTTTCTGGTGGTGGCAGAAACATGGCTAGCACCAGTGGAACAAAGGGTCCTTTTGAGATCTCTAGACAACCTTCTAAGAGGATGATAAGAGCACCAACAAGGACTGTTGAGTTGCCTAATGAAGAGAATATTAGGGATAGTGAGATTGTTCCTTCTTCACTTGCGGTTCTTGTGCCTATTCTTAGAGCTGCCATTGATATTGAAGTGGAGAATCCTAGAGTTGCCTATCTTTGTGAGTTCTTTTTTCAACTGTTTTCGCCTTTTTGTTGTTGTTGTTGTTTGTTGTTTTTGAAAGTGCACGAGAGTGTACTATACTAACATGTTTTCTTGCTTAATTAGGCCGCTTTCATGCATTTGAGAAGGCTCATACAATGGATCCAACATCGAGCGGGCGTGGCGTCCGTCAATTCAAGACTTATCTCTTGCACAAGCTCGAAAGGGTATGCAGGCTAATTTTAATTTCTCCCAATTCTTTGATATTTTGATGGTGGTTTGGTTTATGTGTTAAATATAAATTCCAGCTTGATATTACAATAGTGAGAGAATGGGGACCTGCTCACGTAATGATCATGAGAGATTCAGTATTTTCTCTCATAACCATTACCTGAGCAGATTCTCATCTCTCTCACTATAATACTTTTAGCAAGTACATAGAAAAGTATTTAACATTTAATAGAAATTATGGTAGGTCTATAGATCGGTTGTTTATGGACAAGAACACCATTCATTTCTCAATTGCTAAAAGCGAAAAGACACTAATTGACGATATATTGAACATTACAATTAAAATTCATGGTTGCAGGAAGGGGAGATAACTGAGAAACATACGAAAAGAACTGATGCCAGAGAGCTACAGAGTTACTACCAAACTTTCTATGAGACTAAAATCCGGGATGGTGAATTTACTAAAAAACCGTAAGGCTTGATTTTTCTTAAACTTGCTTTTGGAGGTTGTGTGAATCATGTGATTTTACGAAGTCTTATTCTTCTTCTGATGTTTCTCTTGAAGGGAGGAGATGGTTAGGAATGTTCAGATTGCCACCGTGTTGTATGAAGTACTGAAGACTTTGGTAACTCCGCAAACTATTGAGGAGAAGGTTTGTTTTTCTTGATTATGTTACTATCACTTAAATTTGTGTAATAGCACTTTTTTCGCTTAGTGGTAAGAGTCGGGCCTTATAACCTCGTTTTTTGCCAGACAAAAAGATATGCTGCGGATGTTGAGAAGAAGAAGGGACAGTATGAGCATTATAATATCCTTCCATTATATGCTGTTGGTGCTAAACCGGTGATCATGGAACTTCCCGAGGTTTGTGTGTTATGGAATGCATTAAGTTTTGCTTCTGCTAAAATTTAACTTTATAATCTGCTTGGTCTTATTCTTTTTTATTCTTTGAAATTAAAGATCAAAGCCGCAATTGCTGCTTTAAGTAAGGTGGATAATCTTCCATTACCGTTGATTCACTCAAGACCTGATAATGATGATTCTACAATGCCTATGGAGAGGGTTAAAAATGTGAATGATATACTTGATTGGATTGCCTCAATTTTCGGGTTTCAGGTAATACATTTCTCTTCTATATCCAATTTTCTGTGATTGGAAGTTTTCTTGTCTAGTGAATAATCTAATTTCATGTTTGTGTTTTTTAATACAAAGAAAGGAAATGTGGCAAATCAAAGGGAGCACCTTATATTACTACTTGCCAACATGGATATAAGGAACAGGTCTGCATCGTATGAGGTAAATTATTATTTCTCGAACAAACTTTTGATTTTTATTTATACTTTTGAATATCTAACAGACAGGGTAATACAAATTTAAAATATGTAATTATACTGATACTCGTGATATTGAGAACTGAAAACAAGTTTGTTGCAGATCCGTGAAGAAACTGTAGAGAAGTTGATGGCTACAACTTTCAAAAATTATGAATCATGGTGTCAATACGTGCGTTGTAAATCAAATATTAGGTACTCCAATGCTTTTCCATGACATGAAAAAAGAGAAAGTGTGTAATACTGTGTATCATAAATTGCACTTTGTATAATGTTTATACTATAACAAGAACTCTTTGATTCATTTTGGTACTTGGCAATTTTTTTAACACTAGGTATGGAGTTGGTCATGAAAAACAACAATTAGACCTGATTTACATTGCACTTTATCTTCTAATATGGGGAGAAGCTTCAAATATTCGCTTTATGCCTGAATGCCTTTGCTATATTTTCCATCACGTAAGTTTTCCATAACCACTTTTTGAACTATATTAATGTCATACAATTCATTCTTTTGATGCTCTTACGAGTTTATAATTGCAAGCGTATGTTCTATCATTTTTAACCTTGACCGCGACTGAGTAGTCACAACAACAACCAAAGTTTTATCCCACTAAGTGGGGTCGGCTACATGGACCAACTTCCGCCATAATGTTCTATCCAGGGCCACGCTTCTATCTACGTCGTTAATCTCAAGATCTTTCTTAATAGCTTCTCTTAGCAGGGACCGAGTAGCTACAAATCTTTTAATTTCAATGTAACAAAAATGTTTAAAAGAAACCATTAAGAAGGTGAGATGCATATTAGATACATGTTGATAACTCATTTTCTTTTCATCTCCTCCCATAGATGTGCAATGATGTCTACGGGATTTTATATAGCAACGCCATTCAAGTGAGTGGAGATGAATATCAAATAGTAACGCGTGATGATGAACATTTTCTGAGGGAAGTTATAACACCTTTATACGATGTTTTAATGAAGGTAAGTATGTTACTTATATAATTCATTAATTTTTCTTCCTGTTTTTTAAATGTGTTCCTTAAACTCTCTTCCGTTTTCCGTGACAAAGGAAGCAAAGAGAAGTAACAAAGGCAAAGCAAGTCACGCCAATTGGAGAAACTATGATGATCTTAACGAATACTTTTGGTAACTCTCACTAATGTTTTACTTATATCACAATAAGAAAAAGACTCAAAGCATTGCTAAAAAAACGATATTTATGTACGTCGGATAACAAGAAGCTCGATTTTGTCCTTTTCCAGGTCTGACAAATGTTTTAAGCTAAGTTGGCCAATGAATCTCAACTCGGATTTTTTTAGGCATAATGAGACACAAACAGCAAATCAGGTCTACATATATTTTTCTCTTTCTTTTAATAGGTTTCTATTAATTTGTTTCAATTTGCACCTATATTATTTGTTCGAGACCTTTATTGAAGTACACATTCAAATGGCAGGGCCGGGGCCGGGGCCAAACCAGCACTGGAGCTGGGAAGAAGAAGCCTAAAACAAATTTTGTTGAAGTTCGTACATATTTGCATCTCTATAGGAGTTTTGATCGAATGTGGATTTTCTTTATATTGGCTTTACAGGTAACCTTATTTCTCTAACACGCGGTTAAACCTTGGAATTTCACGGTGCAAATTTTATTTCATATATGACAGTATTTTTTATACAGGCAATGATTATAATTGCTTGGAGTAACTTGGGACTTATTGGAGTGCTTACTGACGATGATGTCTTCAGAAATGTTTCTAGTATATTTATTTCGTATGCTATTCTCAATTTTCTTCAAGGTACTCAATTCTGATATATCTATGCTTTTCGTTGTATCTACTTTTGTCAAATATTTATCATATTTTTTCTTGTATTGTTTATTTTCAGTAACTATCGATATTATTCTCGTCTGGAATGCATTGAGGAACATGAAGTTCACTCAGTTGCTTCGGTATTTCCTGAAGTTTGTTGTAGCAGCGGTTTGGGTTGTTGTTTTGCCAGTGAGTTTTCGTAGTTCTCTTCAGAATCCAAGCGGTCTTATAGAATTTGTCACCCACTGGGCTGGGGACTGGGGGCCCGGGTCACTCTATTACTACGTTGTTGCAATATACATGATACCAAACATAGTGGCTGCAATACTATTTTTTCTTCCACCCATGCGGAGAACATTGGAGCGCTCAAATATGCGAATTGTTACCCTTTTAATGTGGTGGGCTCAGGTAAGAAACACAATCATCCATGTTTTTAGTCTATTTTACCTCTATTCAGATGCTTCGTTCGTAATATATTTTAGGCCTTTTTTCTAACTTTGACTTTTACTGCAGCCGAAGTTGTATGTTGGCCGGGGCATGCACGAGAGCATGTTTTCACTGATTAAGTAAGTGATAAATTCTCCGCAAATTCCTTTTATTACCAATTATATATATTATTTCCGCTGTATAATGAATTTTGTTTTCGCAGGTACACACTCTTCTGGATCATGCTTCTAATTAGCAAGCTAGCATTCAGTTACTATGTCGAGGTATCATCTCTATAAATTGTATGAAACACGCCAAATATTTTTTAAAATTGCAATTCATTACATTTTTTCGCTGATCTACGAAACTAATCTTTCAATAGATATCACCTCTTATTGAACCGACAAAACTGATCATGGCAATGCATATCGATAACTACCAATGGCATGAAGTCTTTCCGGAGAACGGTAACATTTTAAGACCCTTTTTCGCCATCAATACATATGCTGTTACCGACGTCTAGCTATAACTTCAACTCACATTCTGTAAATGTTACAGATATTCACAATTTAAGTGTTGTAATTTCAATATGGGCTCCAATTATCCTGGTGAGTAACGTGGAACAAGAATTTTGATTTAAACTTTATCTTATTCCATTGTTTTCGCTTACACGTTTTTGTGCATTAATTCATTCTATTATTGAATGTTTCTTTAATGTAGGTTTATTTTATGGATACTCAAATATGGTATGCCATTTATGCCACTTTGTTTGGTGGGATTATTGGAGCCTTCAGCCATTTGGGGGAGGTACGTATACGTATACATAGACTTAGCTAATCAATTGCTGTTAACCTTTAATGTTTATTATAATCTTGTTAAACGTCTCTTAGATAAGGACACTTGGAATGCTCCGCTCCAGATTTCAATCTGTACCACTAGCTTTCAGCGAAAGCTTTTGGACTGGAAGAAACAGAAAGAATATACAAGAGGAATCGGTACTGTATTTCATTTTTCAAAATGCTGTTCTTATTCGTGATGAAATAATATGACCACACAGATACTAGCTGGAGATTACCATGAGTCTTACCGGTGGAGTTTCTTTCGCAGGATGATGCATATGAACGGGATAATATTGCATACTTCTCTCAGGTTTGGAATGAGTTTATAAATTCTATGAGAGAAGAAGACCTCATCGGTAACAGGTTCAGTTTTAACTGCTTCTTCCCTAACATATCTCGTTTCATATTTCCAAAATTTCAAGCATATAATTATATCTCTTGAATACTTATTTTTCAGGGATAGAGATTTGCTTCTTGTTCCATACAGTTCAGTCGATGTTTCTGTCATCCAGTGGCCTCCGTTCTTGCTTGCTAGCAAGGTATGTCATTTTGGTACTCTGTAAGGCTAATAGCTTACACCATGTTGCCGCCATACTTCACAAATTGGTCATGGTAGTTGTCGAAAAATCAGCCACCACAAGCTACCATGGCCAATATTTGACAACACTGGTTTATATTACTTGAATTGCAGCGTCTTTTTATTGTTCTTTCTAAATCTATTTCAATATGTGATAGATTCCTATAGCTGTCGACATGGCGAAAGATTATAAGAAGGACGATGATGCGGAATTGTTTAGAAAGATTAAAAGTGACGGTTATATGTACTCGGCAGTTGTCGAATGCTACGAGACTCTCAAGGAAATCATACTGAGTCTTCTACTAGATGCAGAAGATAGACAGTAAGAATATAAAGAAAAAAAGAAGCTTTATAGCCTATGTTCACCCATTTGATTTTCTTTGTATTAGAATCGTAATGATTTTTGAGTTTCTTTCATGAATGAAATAGGGTTATACAGCTCATATGCTACAAAGTAGAAGAATGCATAGAACATGAAAATTTTGTCAAAGAATTCAAAATGAGTGGCTTGCCTTCACTAAGTGAAAAGTTGGAGAAATTCTTAACTCTATTGGTAACTTTTTTTCTCCCTTTGTTATTGCTATAATTCAATTCCCTCTTGATGAACTTATTGAGGTCTTACAATTTTTCCGTTGGCAGCGAGCTGAAGACAGCAAGTCTGAGCCTCAGATAGTCAACGTGCTGCAGGATATTGTAGAAATTATCATTCAGGATGTTATGGTTGATGGCCACGCGTATGTTTGAAATTTTAAGTTCAGTATTGTTGTATGAATTTTTTTACTCACTACTCTCTATGGACTCGATGATATTTTCTCGGTTCTTTCTTCAGAATTCTGCATGCACCTCAGCATCATAATGTTCCAAGTGGACAACAGCAGAGGTTTGTTAACATCGACACTTCATTTACGCAGAAGAGATCGGTGATGGAGAAGGTAGTCTTGAAATCCACACACCTTATGTTATTCTTTAAGAAAAGGCGACATGCACTGTCTGATGTGATGTCCGATAAGGATCAAGTATGTTGCAATTATTTTTAAAACGCGGTTTCAAAGTAGGCTCATGCGGAAATATGACAAATTCTCATTGGATGTCATAAAATTAATTTACATTGACGGTGAATTACCATTAAATTATCATTGTTTTCAAATAAGCTGTTACTTACTATTCTTTTTCGTTTCTGTAGGTTATTAGACTTCACTTGCTTTTAACAGTCAAAGAATCCGCGATAAATGTGCCCCAAAATATTGAAGCCCGCCGCCGTATTACATTCTTTGCGAACTCCTTGTTTATGAATATGCCAAAGGCTCCTAAAGTTCGTGATATGTTGTCTTTCAGGTTAGTCGTTATTATAAATATTCTAACAGTTTTACCTCATGTTTCCATGATGCCTAATCTCTCTGCCTTCGGTTTCAGTGTTCTAACACCGTATTACAAAGAGAATGTTCAATATTCCAATGATGAGCTCAAAAGGGAAAATGAAGATGGAATTTCGATTTTATTCTACCTAACAAAGATATATCCTGGTGAGTATTGCTTTTATATGCTTAGCTATAATTTCTCCCCCTTTAATGCATTTGTACTCGTGTTATTTACTTACATTAACGCAATGCAGATGAATGGGCCAATTTCGATGAGCGCATGAAAAGTGAAAATGTTGAGGAAGAAGAACATAGGGAGGAATATGTTCGTCAGTGGGCATCTTACAGGGGGCAGACACTTTCTCGAACAGTAAGAGGAATGATGTACTATTGGCAAGCCTTACTCCTCCAGTACCTCATAGAAAACTCAGGAGATTATGGTGAGTTCTCTATTTCACATGTTGTTTTTCAAATTCAGATCACGAGATTTGGCGGAAACGGTTCATTTATGAATGTACTATATACCATGTCTAATGCAGGTATTTCTGAAGGCTATCGGACCGTGGAAATCAACGACAGAGATAAGAGGCTTCTTGAACAAGCAAAAGCTCTGGCTGATTTAAAGTTCACCTATGTCGTTTCTTGTCAACTGTACGGTTTGCAAAAAAAGTCTAAAGATACTTTTGACAGAAGCTGTTTCAATAATATTCTCAATCTGATGGTAACGTAAGTCAATACAACCGTTTCGGTGAACTGTTTAAGGTCCTTGTAAACTAAGAATGGCATCGATGATGGAAAAATTAAACATTCAATGCAGGCATTCGGCACTTCGTGTTGCGTATATCGATGAAACAGAAGACACAAAAGGGGGAAAGAAAGTCTATTACTCTGTGCTTGTCAAGGGAGGGGATAAATATGATGAGGTATAAATGAATTAGATTGGATCATTAACGAAATAAATTGGATATTAGCACTTCGTCGTAATGCTTCCGCTTTATATTGATAGGAAATATATCGCATAAAGCTTCCTGGTCCTCCAACCGAAATTGGGGAAGGGAAACCCGAAAACCAAAACCATGCCATCATATTTACACGCGGAGAAGCTTTACAAACCATAGACATGAACCAGGTAACTTTTCATCGGACATTAACTTAAATATTTATAGTGAAGTAGTACTTTCTGTATAACTCGATGCTCGTATTGTTTTAAAGGATAATTACTATGAAGAAGCTTTCAAAATGAGAAATGTATTGGAAGAATTTCACGCGCATAAAGGGCAAAGGAAACCAACTATATTGGGTCTAAGAGAGCATATATTTACAGGAAGGTCTGTCTTGTTACAGTATTTAGTCAAGTATTTAATTTTATATGAATTGATTTTTTCACGACAGTGTAAACTTATCTTTATTATCATATATGAAATAATGCCATATATTAATATATGCTTACTTGTTTTTGTTATTTTTCAGTGTTTCATCACTTGCTTGGTTTATGTCGAACCAGGAGACAAGCTTTGTGACCATTGGCCAACGAGTTTTGGCAAATCCTTTAAAGTTAGTCCCAATTCGGCTTTTTCTACTTATCTCGTTCTTTTGATTACGTTATTACTTGCTTATACTTATTACCTTGCATAGTAAACTTTTTTATTACATATGTTAAGTAATCCATGTTTGTGAATTTGCAGGGTTCGATTTCATTATGGCCATCCTGATATATTCGACAGAATCTTCCACATAACAAGAGGTGGCATAAGCAAAGCATCAAAAACTATCAACTTAAGCGAGGATATATTTGCAGGTATGTCAATGTTTAGCAGAAACTGTCTTTTTGATGAATCGGATTTTTAACTAATTGTGCTTTTAACGTCTATTGATAGGGTACAATTCAACTCTTCGTCAAGGATATATTACGCATCATGAGTACATACAAGTTGGTAAGGGGCGAGATGTTGGTTTGAATCAGATTTCACTCTTTGAGGCTAAGGTTGCAAATGGAAATGGAGAACAAACACTTTGCCGTGACGTTTATCGTCTCGGCCGAAGATTTGACTTCTTCAGAATGTTGTCGTTCTACTTCACAACAGTTGGGTTCTATTTCAGCAGCATGGTAATTAATCGAATCACCTTTTGGAGATCATATCATGATAGTTGATTGTTAGTATTCATATTATGTTACTAGAACGTGCTTTGCTGAATTTGAGTACTATGTGTGTATTTTCAGATAACTGTGCTTACGGTGTACGTGTTCTTATACGGGCGTGTATATATGGTTTTGAGTGGAGTTGAGAGAGAAATTATTCGAAGTCCGAATATACATCAGAGCAAAGCCCTCGAACAAGCCTTGGCATCTCAGTCTGTAGTTCAGTTGGGTTTGCTTCTGGTGCTTCCCATGGTTATGGAAATCGGTTTGGAGAAGGGATTTCGCACGGCCTTGGGTGATTTCATCATCATGCAACTTCAGTTAGCCTCTGTGTTCTTTACATTCCAGCTTGGGACAAAAGCTCATTATTATGGGCGAACGCTCTTGCATGGAGGCTCTAAATATAGACCAACCGGTCGTGGATTTGTCGTCTTCCATGCAAAGTTTGCTGATAACTATCGGATGTACTCACGAAGTCACTTTGTGAAGGGCCTCGAAATACTTATACTGTTGATCATTTACGAGATATATGGAGAGTCGTATCGTAGCTCAACTCTTTATTTCTTCATCACAATGTCAATGTGGTTTTTGGCCATTTCTTGGTTATTTGCTCCGTTCTTGTTCAATCCTTCTGGTTTTGATTGGCAAAAAACGGTGGACGATTGGACGGATTGGAAGCGATGGATGGGAAACCGTGGAGGTATTGGTATTCCGTCGGATAAAAGCTGGGAATCTTGGTGGGATGAAGAGAATGAACACCTGAAATTCTCAAATGCCAGGGGGAAAATACTTGAGATTCTTCTCGCGTGTCGCTTCTTTATCTACCAATATGGAATCGTCTACCAACTGAATATTGCGCGTCGTAGCAAAAGTCTTCTGGTAGAGCAACTCATTTTTTCGATGTTTTACTGTCCTATTATTTGTTGCAAGCTTTGCAGCACCTTCTTACTACATTCGGGTTATGTTTTTCATTATAGGTATTTGCACTTTCTTGGGGAGTTTTGGTTATAGTCCTAATCGTGTTAAAGGTACATAAATGCTACCTTAAGTTTTCGATAAAGCAAGGCGAGCTTTAGTTCAAACTTTATCATAGCCGTTGTAAAGTTAAAACTATTTCACATTTTCGTGATATAAATAAATCTGATTTTTCATGTTGTTTTGCATGAACTTTCATATGGGCATCAGATGGTTTCCATGGGTAGACGAAGATTTGGCACCGACTTTCAGCTCATGTTTCGTATTCTCAAGGCGCTTCTGTTTCTCGGCTTCTTGTCGGTAATGACAGTGTTATTTGTTGTGTGCGCGCTTACTGTATCAGATTTGTTTGCTTCCATTCTCGCCTTCATGCCCTCAGGATGGGCCATTATTCTGGTAAGTCGAAACTTCCGCAACTTAGTAAGCTAACAACGATCTTTCCTCGTTTTGCCAACATTTTCGATATTCTATCTGAATACTTTCTTTCTCTTTTGCAATCAAGATTGCGCAAACATGTAGGGGACTCTTGAAGTGGGCGAAACTATGGGCTTCAGTGAAAGAGCTTTCGAGAGCATATGAATATGTAATGGGACTAATAATATTCATGCCAACTGCAGTTTTGTCATGGTTCCCATTTGTGTCGGAGTTCCAAACTCGGCTGCTATTCAATCAAGCATTTAGTCGAGGACTTCAGATTTCGATGATTCTTGCGGGAAAGAAAGACACTTACAACAAAGCCGAATGACATGTTTAAATATACACGATTTTCAGGTATTCAAATATACACGATATTCATTAACCGCAATTTTTGTGTTCATATTTAAACTGCATTGATCATCAAAATTCATGTCGAGCTTTTCATATGTAGGCGGGAACTGGAAGTTTTCAGTTTGAAAAGAAATGGATCTACCAGTTATCAGAAAATTTTGGAAGTTCTGATTATTTTCTTGTCCTTTTTATCTAAATTTTACAGACTTAGAAAAAGGAATGGAAAATGAAAATCCAAAATCTTGGTAATGGATAAAACAGCATATTGTATATGTATCATATAGGTTGATGTTTATTTATTTCTTTATGTAAAATAGAAAAGGATTCAGACAAATCATTATACCTCAATTTAATTCCAGAAATTCTTTTGGTGTAACACTTTAAATCTTAATATATATATATATATATATATATATATATATATATATATATATATATATATATATATATATATATATATATATATATATATTTATATGTCTTTTTTTTTAGACACAAGAGGAAGTATATAAAAAGAGAAACGAGATACAGAAAGAAAGGGGGGACAAAAAACCAAAACCCTCAAAAAGTCAGCAAATGCGAAAGGAGGGAAGGCCTAATCGGTCTCGAGCCAAAGAGTCAAAATCAGACACCGGAGTTTCATTCCACCAAACAAAGCCTTGAATGGTAAGGCCTAAAGAAGTTAGGATGTCTGCGCTTTGGTTCCCTTCCCAAAAGATATGAGATAAAATAAAAAGCATATTCCTAGTATCCTTCTGTTCTTTAAAGACCACGAAACAAACTAGGGGTTGGAAATGGCCATGGACACTAGTCTAGAGTCCGTCTCAACCCAAAGGAATTTCCAGTTTTGGTCGACGGCTAGTTCAACTGCTCTGATTACCCCAGAAAACTTTACAAAGTTAGCATTAGTACTTCCTAAATATTCAGCAAAGCAACCAAGGAAATCAACCGAGTGATTGTGAAAGATTCCACCACAAGCAGCATTACCCGAAGCACCAAGAGAAACTCCATCTGTATTGTATTTGAACCAAGAGTGGAGAGGGGGGACCAAAACATTTCAACAATTCTAGCTGATTTGTGAGGCACGATTGGAATTTTAAAAGCTTTTAAGATAATAAAATCCTTTATGTTGCAGATCGAAGACTAATTGACAGAGGATCCAACAAACTTCATTGAAATGATCATGTTCACAACTGATTTCTCATGAGTGTTCTTGTTAAAGAACATCTTGTGATTTCTGGCTTGCCAGATTATGTTGAAGATGCTGATAATGGTAGTTAGAATAGCTACCGTAGCTTGGGGATGAGGCATATTACATTAGTTCCATATGTCTGTGAAATTTAGATGAAGAACAAGCCTTGTTTCAATAGCAGACCATTTCTCCAGAGAGGATGCAAAGTGGAAATTCCAGAGCAAGTGCTCCAAGGTTTCAACATGGGAGCTACAGAGAACACATTTTGAGGGGCACAAAAAGAATCCTCTCTTGGAGAGAACATCATCAGTAGGGACTTTGCAGAGGAGCAGTTTCCAAACAAACAAATATTTTGAGGGAGGTATAACATTGTTCCAAATCAGGGAGACCCATCCTATATTGTTGCCAATCAAGGATTTAAATTTAAAAGCTTCCTTGAGAGAGGGATCCATCTATAGAATGTAACCATCTAAGTTCATCTTGGCCAGGGTCTAGAGGGATGTGTATCGTATCAATCAAAAAGCCCAAACAAGGGAAGAGATTGGTTAACTCTGAAGGCAAAGACCAGTGGTAGTCGGAGATAAAATCCTGCCCCTTAGAAGTTAATCCAGCACTGATATAAGAGAGGATATGCATCTGCTCTGCTATAGGAGGCCCACACCATGCATTAGACCAAAAATTTATGAATTTGTCATCTCCTAGAGACCAAGAAGTGTTGGCTGCCATTTGTAACACCCCAAAAGTTTCCCTCTAATTTTCATAGCATTTAACATATCATCTCGCATACTTTGCATTGCATCATTGCATGGAAAAATGAAGCATAACACTCATAGCATATCATAAGTAGGCAGTGTTTTAATTCAAGTATGGTTGTTCAGTTCATGATCCAATTAAGATGGACGTTTGACATAATCTTGGTCAAACTATTAAGAGATTTCTTCAAGTGCAAGTTATTCGGTTCAATGGGCTATTTATCAGTCAGTGCGTATGTGTCCAGGTTGTGGTGAAATTCATCAGGATATCCGACAGTGGTTTGTGTGAGGTTTAATTTCAAAATAATATGATTGTTCAATGTGGAAAGAGATTCATTTTTTGTCAGAGATGTGTGAAAGATGCTCGGGTGTGGTTGTTGGGCTAAATTCAGTCAAGATTGGTTCAAGGATTTTAAATAAAGGTTCTAATAAGGAATATTCAAGTTGATAGAGAAGGTTTTCAAGAGTGCAAGTTGAATTCAAGATTGATTTCTCAAGGTTAATTCGAGTTCTTATTCATTTCAAACGAGAAAATTCAAACAATTTTAGTCCAGACATGGCATCATTCAAAGTTAAAGGTCAAATGTTGATTGATTTTGGAATAGTTATGAGACATTGTTGGATGCAATTTAACGCTCTTTATTCATAATCCATGAAATTTCTTAATCAAGAAAATTTCAGATTTGATCAAGCAAATGATGAGGAGGTGTAAGTTCAAATTATAAAAGTCACGATGATTTGTCAAAACGGGTGAAAACCATTATAATAAGCCCATTTGATTTTCTTAGCCCATCTTTCTTTTATGTTTTTATAACCAAGAAAAATATAATAATAAAAAATCATGAAATTTCCAAGGATTGACATCAGCTTCTACTTTTTGCCACATTTCCACATTTGTTTTCCCAACCCAGTCTATTTCAAAACAGACAGTTACTGACCATTCCACATCTCTTATGGAAATCCTGTAAATGGGGCCTCTAACTTTATGTGGCAGCCTGATGTTACTTACACCAAGTAATACAAATGGGCTCCAACATGGTGCATCTCCAGTTATGCACGGATCCTTTTATGGGCTTATGTTATCTCCTGAATAAGGACAAGCATTATGCATGATGGATTTGGTTCATAATCAGAAGAGGAGGAAAAAGAACGAAAAAGTTGCAGAAGATATAATCGATACAGATATAATAACAGAAGCAGAATTCAGTTGTGCTCATGACAGAATTACACTAGAAGAAGAAGATCAATACAAAATTCAGAAGAAAAAAAACAAAAAAAATCAACTAATATTAAATTTGTAGATGTTTAGAATTGGCAGAATTTTTGACCAACAAGAAGTATTGAACTTAGTTCAGGATGTCACACCAGATGTTGTGACATTGCCAAACAGAGTATAAGTTAATGAACTTAGTTCAGGATGCCACACCAGATGTTGTGACATTGTATAAGTTAATGAATTAAGTTCAGACATCAGGATGTCACACCAGATGTTGTGACATCTCAAACCTGCTACCAGACTTAAATGATGCATAACAGAACTGAGTAAATTCAGGGAATTTATCTGGAATTAATTATGAATGGATAAACAATACAAGGCACATCTGTAGGGAGATTAGTTATATGATTTCAGTATAACAGAAGAACTATCTCACCTAGAATCAAGGAAGTAACAAACCCTAATTCAAGGTGATGACAGCATGCGTATCAGGACTGGATAATCTACAGAAAGCCCAAAATTCAAGCATCTATTTAAGGAACAGAAACTCTCAGAATAGAGCACGGAATTAAGAAGACTAAATAAGGTGTTTGTGTTTAATAGCAGGTTTTAGTTGTGTATCACTTTATGAGCTTTTAAGTAAAAAGTGTATTGTGTCTTGATTGAAACTGTAAAGTAAAATCAAGCTGTTGTGTTTGAAGTGTGACTTCAATTTTATTAAACTTGTAACATATCACTGTGTGATTGAGGGGGAGTGAGTTGGTACTCATATCTAAGTTGTGTCTTAGGTAGAAATTGCCTTGGGTAGATATTAAGTGAAGGATTAAACTGAGTGGTTTAAGTCCAGAATTAATATTACTTATATTGGATTTCCTTCCTGGCTTGGTAGCCCCCAGATGTAAGTGTGGAGATACACTGAACTGGGTTAACAATTTCCTGTGTTGTTTAATTTACCTGCACTTTAAGTTTTGTTTAAGTCTTCAAGTGTTTAAACATCTCATTCGACATCACGTACCTGATCCCAGAATTTCAATTGGCATCAGAGCAGGCACCCTGTCTGTTTAACTGGGTGAGATCTAGGGACTGCAAATTTTGGCAACATGGACAGAGATGTAGGATCTGTGAATAGACCACCTATATTGGATGGATCCAACTATGACTACTGGAAGCCAAGAATGATAGCATTCTTAAAATCACTTGATAATAGGGCTTGGAAAGCAGTCAACAAAGGATGGGAGCACCCTGTCCAAGACAACAAGGATGGGGCAAAAATGTTGAAGCCTGAAGAAGAATGGAGCAAGGAGGAAGAAGATTCAGCACTTGGAAATTCCAAAGCCTTAAATGCCTTATTCAATGGCATTGATAGGAACATATTCAGACTTGTGCATCACTGTGAGCTGGCCAAAGATGTTTGGGACACTCTCAAAACCACTCATGAAGGAACATCAAAGGTGAAGATGTCAAGACTTCAACTTCTCACCACCAAGTTTGAAAACTTGAGAATGAAGGAAGATGAGACAATTCATGAGTTTTACATGAACATCTTGGAAATAGCTAATACTTCTGGTGCTTTGGGAGAGAAGATGAGTGATGAAAAGCTGGTAAGAAAGATTCTCAGATCTTTACCAAAAAGATTTGACATGAAGGTTACTGCAATAGAAGAAGCTCAGGACATATGCACAATGAAGGTTGAAGAGCTCATTGGTTCCCTTCAAACATTTGAGATGGGAATGAATGATACAATTGTGAAGAAGAACAAAAGCATAGCCTTGGTTTCAAATACTGATAAAGAAGAAGAAAATCATGAAGCAGACCCTGAAGAAAATTTATCAGAAACAATTGCTATGCTTGGAAGACAATTCAACAAGATTCTCAAAAGAATGGATAGCAGGTCCAGACCAAGTGGAAGAAACTCAAACTCTTCTGAGAATAAAAGACCTTATGATGCTAATAGAAGGTCAAATTATGATGAGAAGACCAACCAAGGAAAAGGGATTCAATGTCATGGATGTGAAGGATATGGACACATCAGAAATGAATGCCCTACCTATCTAAAGAAGCAGAAGAAAGGTCTCTCTGTGACCTGGTCAGATGAAGACTCAGGATGTGAATCAGAAGAAGAATCTGCAAAGCACATCACTGCTCTAGCTGGAGTATGTGAATCTGAAGGGGGATCCAGTGATGAGGAGCTGACTTTTGAAGAGCTTGAAGAATCATACAAAATGCTGTGTAAAAGGAGCACTGAAGTATGCATGGAGAATATAAAGCAGAAGAAGCAGATTGAGGCATTAAAGGTTGAAAAGACAAGTAATCTAGAGATCATTGACACTTTGAAAAGTGAAGTAAGCCTTCTCAACTCCAAGTTGGAGCATATGTCCAAATCTGTCAGAATGCTGAACAATAGCTCAAGCACACTGGATGTCATTCTCAACAACAACAAGCACTCAGGGGATAGAACTGGGCTAGGATTTAATAAAGCTCAAAAGTTTGAGGTTAGCACCAGCAAAACAACTTCAAATCCCATAAAGTCAAACAAGATGTCCCAACAGATGTCCCAACATCATGAAAAGAACATGATGAAAAAGAAGTATCAAAGATGGAGATGCCATCATTGTGGAAGGTTTGGTCACATCAAACCTTTTTGCTACAAGCTGCATGGACATCCAAATCAGAGGTATCAGCAACCCCCTAAGCAAAAGACAGAGGTCACCAAGAAAGTGCTGCATGGACATCAAAATCAAAGACATCAGCAACCCCCTAAGCAGAAGACAGAGGTCATTAAGAAAGTATGGGTACCTAAAGCTAGTCTTCATGCTGATCAAAGCTACAAATACATGCCCAAGAACAAGTTCAACAAACAACCTTGGAGCTCTAAAGATAGACACTACACAGGGTAGAGGCATCAAAGGAAACCTCACAACAGGCAAAAATGGTCAAAGAAGGTTGTTGCCTATATAGCTCATACATCTCTCAGAGTATCAGCTAAGGAAGACTGGTACTTTGACAGTGGATGCTCAAGGCACATGACTGGATTGAAGAATCTGCTGGTAGATTTAAAGTCACACTCATCCAGATATGTAACCTTTGGAGATGGAGCTAAAGGGGAAATCAAGGGAGTTGGGACTTTGGACTGCCCAGATGTACCAAGACTAGATGATGTGCTGCTGGTAAAAGGATTGACTGCTAACTTGATCAGCATAAGTCAATTATGTGATCAAGGTTACAGTGTAAACTTTACCAAAACTGAATGCATAGTGTCTGATAAAGAACAGAAGGTTGTCATGAGAGGAGCCAGATCTAAAGACAACTGTTATATGTGGGAACCTCAAGATTTCAGTCTCACTTCAACTTGCTCCTTAGCCAAAGAAGAAGAAGTGAAGCTATGGCACCAAAGACTGGGTCATCTTCATCTCAGAGGAATAAAGAAGATCATATCTATGGAGGCTGTAAGAGGTATTCCAAGACTGAAGATTGATGAAGGCAAAGTATGTGGTGAATGTCAAATAGGCAAGCAAACCAAGATGTCCCATCCAAAGCTCCAACATCTGACAACTTCCAAAGTTTTGGAATTATTGCATATGGATCTTATGGGACCAATGCAGGTTGAGAGCCTTGGTGGAAAAAGGTATGCCTATGTGGTTGTTGATGACTTTTCAAGATATACATGGATAAATTTCATCAAAGAAAAGTCTGATGTCTTTGAGGTATTCAAAGATCTATGCCAAAGAATACAAAGAGAAAAAGCAAGCTGTGTGGTCAGAATAAGAAGTGACCATGGAAAGGAGTTTGAGAATAAAAAATTCTCAGATTTCTGCTCTTCAGAAGGAATCAATCATGAGTATTCTTCTCCTATCACCCCTCAATAGAATGGGATTGTTGAGAGGAAGAACATAACTATCCAAGAATCAACAAAAGCTATGATTCATGCTAAAAAGTTACCATTGTACTTCTGGGCTGAAGCTATGAACACAGCTTGTTACATTCACAATAGAGTCACTCTAAGAAAAGGAACCTTGTCCACCATCTATGAAGTTTGGAAGGGCAGAAAACCTATAGTCAAGTACTTCCATGTGTTTGGAAGTAATTGTTACATTCTGGCTGATAAGGATCAAAGAAGAAAGATGGATCCTAAAAGTGATGAAGGGATTTTCCTTGGATACTCCATAAATAGCAGAGTCTATAGAGTATTTAACTCCAGAACCAAGGTTATAATGGAGTCAATAAATGTGATCATTGATGATGCCCCTGCAGATGTAGTTGATGATGTTGGAACATCTGCTGACAGTCAGACTGAAGTTGAAATAAAGAGTGATAATTCTGACTTCACTCTAACTGAGGCAAGGACAGAACAATCCAGCAAACCTCCCTCCATCAGAATCCAGAAAGATCATCCTAAAGATCTGATAATTGGTGATCCTAACAGTGGTGTAATCACTAGATCAAGAGAGATGATTTCAGGTTCTTGTTTTGTTTCAAAAATAGAACCTAAAAACATCAAGGAAGCTCTGAATGATGAGTACTGGATTTCTGCTATGCAAGAAGAATTAGGCCAGTTCACAAGGAATGAAGTGTGGGATCTTGTTCCTAGACCTGATGACATAAATGTGATTGGCACTAAATGGGTGTATAAGAACAAGTCAAATGAGCAGGGAGTTGTTACAAAGAACAAGGCTAGACTTGTAGCTCAAGGATACACACAAATTGAGGGAGTAGACTTTGATGAAACCTTTGCACCAGTAGCAAGGCTTGAATCAATCAGACTACTTTTAGGAATTGCTTGTATCCTGAAGTTCAAGCTATTTCAAATGGATGTTAAAAGTGGCTTTCTAAATGGGTATCTTAATGAGGAGGTATATGTGGAGCAGTCTAAGGGATTTGTTGATCCAAGCTGTCCAAATCATGTATACAAACTAAGGAAGGCTCTTTATGGTCTGAAGCAAGCCCCAAGAGCATGGTATGAGAGACTGACTACTTTTCTCATAAAACAAGGGTACAGGAAAGGTGGAATAGACAAAACCTTGTTTGTGAAGGATGAAGAAGGAAATGTCATGATTGCTCAAATATATGTAGATGACATAGTCTTTGGTGGGATGTCAGACAGGATGGTTAAACATTTTGTCACTCAAATGGAATCTGAATTTGAGATGAGCCTAGTAGGAGAACTAACCTACTTTCTTGGACTGCAAATCAAGCAGATGGAGGACTCCATGTTCATATCCCATAGCAAGTATGCAAAGAACACTGTCAAGAAGTTTGGGATGGACAGTGCAAGTCACAAAAGAACACCTGCCCCCACTCATTTAAAGCTGACAAAGGATGACAAGGGTGAGAAGGTGGACCAAAGCTTATACAGAAGCATGATTGGAAGCCTATTATATCTGACTGCTAGCAGACCAGATATAGCTTTTGCAGTAGGTGTATGTGCAAGATATCAAGCTAAGCCAAAAGTAAGTCATCTAAACCAGGTTAAGAGGATTTTGAAATATGTCAATGGTACTTGTGACTATGGCATAATGTATTCTCATGGATGTGAACCAATTCTTACTGGCTTCTGTGATGCTGACTGGGCTGGAAGTGCTGATGATAGAAAGAGCACATCAGGAGGATGCTTCTTTCTAGGAAACAATTTGATTTCTTGGTTCAGTAAGAAACAAAATTGTGTATCCTTATCCACTGCTGAAGCTGAATATATTGCAGCTGGTAGCAGTTGTTTACAGTTGGTTTGGATGAAGCAAATGCTCACAGAATACAATGTCCCACAAGATGTCATGACATTGTACTGTGACAATTTAAGTGCTATTAACATATCAAAGAATCCTATCCAACACAGCAGGACCAAGCACATTGATATCAGGCATCATTTCATCAGAGATCTAGTGGAATAGAAGGTGATCTCATTAGAACATGTAGCCACAGATCGGCAATTGGCTGATATATTTACTAAAGCTTTGGATGCTACCCAATTTGAAAACCTAAGGGGTAAATTGGGAATCTGCTTATGTGAAATATAGCAGTTATGGAGAAGTGCCAACATGTCCTATGACATCGTGTGGCATGATCACCAGATGGCAGCACCAGTCTGGTCAGTAACTCTGTGTATTCCACTTTTTAAAATTCCACCAGTAACGGATTTTGTAAAAGCTCAAGCTTGCTCTCAGCTCTTCATCTCCTTATTATCTTCTCAAAACAAATTGCATGCTAAAGCTGATTCTCTGAGCTCATCAAAATCAATCAAACCTAAACTCTTCTTCCACCACATTCGAAAATGTCTCAACATCAAAACCCTAACATCATGGATGAGAATCTCAACCAAGAAGATGTGGTGCATGCAACCCCAATCTCTATGGTACCAATGGATACTTCTCCCATAGACGAAATCAGAGGAAGTGTTCCTCTTGCTCAAAAACCTAGAACTCCAAATGTGAGAAGAGCAAAGGAACCTGTGTTCAGCAAAAGCAAAGGGATTCCTTCATCCTCAAACACCACCCCCAAAGCCTCTGAATATGTAAATGCATCCATCAAGCATCTTGTGAATAGGATTTTATCTGAACAAAGAGTAGTGCATGGGGTATCTGTTCCCCTGAACACCATGCCTGCTCCACAAGAGGAACAGAGCAATCAGGCTGAAGAGGACACTCCTGCTCAACAGGATGTCCCAATAGATGTTGAAACATCTGAGGACCAGAACAAGGCCTCAACTGATGATGATGATGAAGCCACTGATGACTAAGCTTTTGTTGATCCACCTGTTGAAAAGGAGGCTTCCCAACCTCCTCCTGCTGAAACCATAGATGATGACTCTGACACAAAGATCATTGCATCTGTTAACCCTAGCATAGCCAAAAGGCTTAGGGCTAAGAAGGAGAAGAAAACTGCTGGACATACAACTCCTGAAAAGAAACAGCCTACTCCAAAGAAAGACAAGGTCAAAGTGTCATTTGGACCTACCAAACAATGGAGCAAAGTGAGTACCCAGAAGAGGAAAGCTGCTACTCCACCTGATTCAGATGTTGAGGAAGATGTCCCAACATCTCAACCAAGGAAGAAGCCAGCAACCCCTAGGTCTACCTCTGCTGTTCCAGAAGCTCCTTTGGACAATGTGTCATTCCATCATGTGTCAAGTGTGAGCAGATGGAAATATGTCTACCAAAGAAGGGTGACACTGGAAAGAGAGCTGGGCAGCAATGCACTGGAGTGCACTGAGGTAATAGACCTAATATCCTCTGCTGGTTTATTCAAGACAGTTTCAAATTTTTCACCCTGCTATGAGCTGCTGGTCAAGGAGTTCATTGTCAACCTGCAAGAAGACTGTGCTGATGGAAAGTCAGAAGAATTCAGAAAAGTTTATGTAAGAGGGAGATGTGTGGAATTCTCTCCTAGGGTTATAAATCATTACCTAGGGAGAGAATCTGATGGGCCTAATGAGCTGGGGAAGACTGACAACCAAGTTTGCAAGGTCATCACTGCCAACCAGGTCAAAACTTGGCCAGTCAAGGGCAAACTTTTTGTTAGCTTGCTGACAAGGAAGTATGCAATGCTGTATAGAATTGGTACTGTCAACTGGGTCCCTACCAACCATACTTCTTCAATAGCTACTGGATTGGGAAGATTCATTTATGCTGTAGGCACCCAAACAAAGTTGGACTTTGGGGATTACATATTTGATCAAACACTGAAGCATACAGGAACATCAGCAACAAAGCTTCCCATTGCTTTTCCATCTCTGCTCTGTGGAATCATCCTCAACCAGTATCCAGGCATTCTCACTGAGAAGGATTCAGTCTGCAAGAGAGAAAGTCCTCTGGCCTTCCACTACAAACTGTTCTTGAGCCATCATGCTGCTGATGTTGAAGCTCCCAGTGGGACATCTGCTGGACCTTCAAAAGCAAAGTCTCCCATATCCAAAGCAGCCTTAATTGCAGAACTGAAGAACACTTGCAAAGAGCTGGATGCCAGGAAGAAAAAGCTGGAGGAAGTCATTCAAAGGCTGGAGCTGGGAGAGGGTGCTCAGAATGCTGCTAAATCTGATGATGAATCTGATGATGAATCTGAAGAGGAGGAAGATACTGAATATGATGACTCTGAGTGAAAATGTGTGAGGAAAGTGTAATGTATCAGCATTGTAGTTTTGGTTTTGTAATTTTGTTTTTATCTCTGCTTATGTAAAATTTGGTCCCAATTTCTGTCTAACAAGGGGGAGAAGAGAAGTGTACTGATCAACAACAATGTCTGCTGCAGTTTGCCTGATTAATGAACAATGTTGTTTGTCTGTTTAATGTCTGCTCCTGAACTAAGTTTTTTTATATAGAAAATTCTGTTGAACAAGTCAGAATACATACAGGTTTGAAGGGGAGTAAATTATTATAAACTCTCACATGATTCAACAGAAAAGAACTATTGCACTCTGATAAAACCAGAAGATTGTGTTAGCCAAAAATTAGCCAAATGGGGAGTTTGTAGATGTTTAGAATTGGCAGAATTTTTGACCAACAAGAAGTATTGAACTTAGTTCAGGATGTCACACCAGATGTTGTGACATTGCCAAACAGAGTATAAGTTAATGAACTTAGTTCAGGATGTCACACCAGATGTTGTGACATTGTATAAGTTAATGAATTAAGTTCAGACATCAGGATGTCACACCAGATGTTGTGACATCTCAAACCTGCTACCAGACTTAAACGATGCATAACAGAACTGAGTAAATTCAGGGAATTTATCTGGAATTAATTGTGAATGGATAAACAATACAAGGCGCATCTGTAGGGAGATTAGTTATATGATTTCAGTATAACAGAAGAACTATCTCACCTAGAATCAAGGAAGTAACAAACCCTAATTCAAGGTGATGACATCATGCGTATCAGGACTGGATAATCTACAGAAAGCCCAAAATTCAAGCATCTATTTAAGGAACAGAAACTCTCAGAATAGAGCACGAAATTAAGAAGACTAAATAGGGTGTTTGTGTTTAATAGCGGGTTTTAGTTGTGTATCACTTTATGAGCTTTTAAGTAAAAAGTGTATTGTGTCTTGATTGAAACTGTAAAGTAAAATCAAGCTGTTGTGTTTGAAGTGTGACTTCAATTTTATTAAACTTGTAACATATCACTGTGTGATTGAGGGGGAGTGAGTTGGTACTCATATCTAAGTTGTGTCTTAGGTAGAAATTGCCTTGGGTAGATATTAAGTGAAGGATTAAACTGAGTGGTTTAAGTCCAAAATTAATATTACTTATATTGGATTTCCTTCCTGGCTTGGTAGCCCCCAGATGTAAGTGTGGAGATACACTAAACTGGGTTAACAATTTCCTGTGTTGTTTAATTTACCTGCACTTTAAGTTTTGTTTAAGTCTTCAAGTGTTTAAACATCTCATTCGACATCACGTACCTGATCCCAGAATTTCAAAATTCACATAGCCAAAACTAATTACGAAGGAAAAATCGCTAACAGAAGGCTAAAAGTTGGCTTCGAACCCCTTTTCATCAATTCAGAAGCTCTTCACCACAACTCCAAAATAAAACCATCTTTCTCAATCTCTTGAAATTTTCTTCATCAATATTATTCATCCTTCATGAACCACCATTTGCCTTTCATCATCTGAAATTCCTCCAATCTCCACCGTTCATCTCCTGCAGATCTTCATACTCTCTATAATAACAAAACAAAGAAAATCAGAAAAATAGAGACAGAAGAAAATAAGTCAAAAACTTCAGAACCAAAATTCAATCAGTTACAAAATCACCAGAGCTACTCATAACTGAATTACTAACCAACTTCAACCAAATTCATAACAAACTCAAACTAATGCATAACCGAATTTCTAACTGACTTTTACCTGAAATCACCAAAAAGTCCTCAGAAGCATCTCATATAAGAATCACCATCACTGCATCTTCAAGCTCTGACCATTCTCCATTCTTTCTTCAGAATCTCCTTCATCCTCTTCTCTCACGATTCTTTCCATTATTCACCATCTTCATCTTCAACTTTGGCCACCATTCCTCCATTTTTTTGGATTCACCTTCATCTTCATCATTATACATCAATCTTCCATCTTCAATCTTTGACCTGCAACTCGCACAAGTAATTACCACAACTATCCAGAATCTGAAAACTCAAGAAAGATAGCGATGAACTCAAGAATGTGAAGCGTAAAGAGGGAGGTCTCATACCTCTTCGTCACCACCTCCATCGCGCATCAACATCGCGTGACAACGTTATCATCAGTCATTAATCCACCGTCTACCACTTCAAGCTTCATCACTCTGTAGCAATTGAATTAACCTCAAAGAAATGCCATAACCGAATCAACAAAGAAAACTACGAAGTCGAATCATACCAAGAATCAAAGGAAAATAACATACCGGATGAAAACGGAGCTCCTTCACCAATGATCTTCATCTGAATAGTGATTCCTCCGATCGCATGCATCTCCATCACGTAGGTTCATCGTCATCGCGAGGCTTCAAGTGACATCTTCGTCTTCATCACGACGAGCAAGGAGTTTCAAGATCTTCAACGTTTCGATTAAAGGTACGCGAAGCTTACGTTCTTCCTTTTTTGTTGTTGCGAATTTGTGGTTCGATCCATAGGGATGAGAGGGAAATTAGGCCAAAATAGTAGCGAGTTTGAGATGACGAGAGAAGAATAGTTGAGGTTTGGTGGTTTTGAGAGAGGATCGTCAGAGTAGGAGATTACCGCGGCGGCGGCTAGGGTTTCGCGAAGATGAACATGATTGGTAAGGAAGAGGGACGAATACATGTGAAGAGAGAGAGAGAGAGACGATAGGCTGAGTTGTTGGTGGTGTTTACTTCTTGTATTGGCCTTAATCTGGATTTGGAAAATAAAACGTAATTAGGTTGATTTTAATTACTAATTAAGAAGATTAAAGGTTCATAAAATCCTTAAAAATGTTTTGACTTTTCTGTTTGAATTTGAAAAAAAATCATAAGGATTCATTAAATTCCACCATTCAATCCTTGAAGATAAGATTTGTGCTTTTTTGGTCCATTCCGGAGGTGACAAGTGTCACCGTCCGGTAGGACCTTATCATCCTAATCCCATACGCGCCACCCTACCACGACCACCATGCACGCGCGTATCTTGAGTCTTCATTAGGCAAATCTTAGATCCAATGGTCCAAATTCAGTCAATGATGTTGACTGAGTCTCTACAATACTCCCCATAAAATTCCGCTAATGGGCATAACTCTAATTCATATCAACACCCCCCAATCATGGCCCATATCTCTTTTAACTAAAACAATTACTAAATCCACACCCGTCTCCTTCTTTTCCTAGTTTTTTTTTAATTTCTTTTTTTCTCATAGTTTCAATTTTAATCATGAAAAAATATCAAAACTTGTAATAAAATTCTACAAAAATTGCAAAGACATCCAAACTCATTTTAGAATTTTTCCATGCTTGTACTTTCTGATTTCAGTGAATTTTCAATTTTATTTGTATTTTTCATTTAATTCCTTTTTCCATTGAATTCCTTCATGAACACTTCAATTTGTTCAATTTGTTTGTTCCATTTCCAGTAACCTTTTTGCCCATTCTTTTTGATATCTCTAGAGGATTCATAAAAGAACATGGAAATAATTTTGTTATATTTTTAAGTCCATTTTAACCACTGTTTTATTAGTATTGTTGGTGCAAACTTGTGAATAATTCCTAAGTAGATTTAGGTGCTCATTTGGTATAGCTAGATTGTGAATATTTAGGAGATTTTTTAACACAACATTAGTTTCTAGTTAGTGACTTTAGGGAATTAATTTCATATTTTTTCCAAGACCATTGCTAATTTTTTAGAGCCTTGATTACACTTAATTTTTCCATGTAATTACACCTTGAACATTAGGGTTTTATGGACATAGTTTGATTAGGTTTGATCTTAGAATCTTAGAATGCCTTGATATGGTTTAGCTACTGATTTTAGAAGCTTCTTATCATTTAAGATCCTTTAGTTTTAGGACTTAGGCTTAGAATTCCTTTAAGTGTGTTTCCATGATGTGATTAGCCTTTGTATTTGTTTTATGGGTTTAATATGCATCTTGAAACTAATCCTTGTTTTATAGGGAGGTTGAGGTAAGACTTTGGTCATATCCTTCTTCTTCACCTATTTATGATTTCTAATTTTGTTTGCCTTAATATTAGTACTTTACTTGCATAGGCTTCCCTCTCTTTAGAACCACTTAACTTCCTTAGGAAGTAAGTTGAGTTCTAATTCTCTCTTCTTCTTTTCCTTTTCTTCATTAGGATTAGAAAACCTCACTAACCCTAGGACATCCCATGAATAAACAATTTTAGGGTTGAGTCTTAGTCCCCTTAGTTTGTCCTTTTACAACTTGAGTCATTATTTCTCATCTCATAAAGAAAATCATAAAACACCTAATAAAGGTCGAACTTTCTTGTGCGTCGTGAGACTTTGCCGTGGGTTACTTATGCGCGTTCGATTTCGGGGTGAGGTATAAGGCAACTACCACGATGAACAAGTCTTAGTATGAGAATGTTTCACAAATAATAAACTCAAAACACTCATAAAAGAAAATAAACCAAGACATCGCGTCTTCTCTTCTCATCTCCCACTCTTCACGGATGGTCACGACTTGCCTCGACAGTTCAAACAACGATACGGTAACACCCTCGATTCAACGAGTCGGTAACACCTGAGTTAGAACTACGACAACGTCATCCTAAAAACACAAACAAAGTTTTCGCCTTAGTTAGGCGAACTACGTCGACTCTGATCCTCATTTTTCCGATGAGGTACATAGGCAGTGGGGTAGAGCCCGTTCGAGCACATTCTTTATTTTCCCTATGTTTCCCCGCTTCCCTTCCATTTTCTTTTCCAATTCCCTTTCCCATTTCAGTTCCAGTTCCAGTTAGCAATTCTTTTGTTCAACAACAGTTTATTTCTCACCCTTTGAAACAACAAACAAGCGTGGATCCCGTCGGGTACGACAGATGGTCTGAGGTGCTAATACCTTCCCAGGTCGTAACCGACTTCCGAACCCAGATCTTTGGTTCGCAGAACCTCATCATTTCCTTCTTCCTCAGGTTTGTGCAGCATTACCTTTCCCGTTCCTTCGGGATAAAAATGTTTGGCTGGCGACTCTACCTTTTCCGCGCCACTTTCGCGTCTGTACTAGGATGAAAATCCCGGGAGCGACAACTGACGACTCTACCGGGGATCTAACCCAGAATCTCTGGTTTCCCCTTTGAGATTCAATCCTAGCGCTTGTTTAGTTTTGTTTCTTTGGGTGTTGCATTGTTTGTTATTGTACGTTTTAGTTTAACTTTATTGCTTTTATTTACAGCTTTACTTCACAGCTTTATTTATTGCTTTCAGTATACATCATGCATCATTATTACTGTCTGGCTGTGTTGGTTTCTTTTTTTCTGTGGGATGGGAGTTGTTGAGAGATGAGCATATGACCATGGCTCGAGTATACACCTAGGACTATCATGGTTTCATATTTCTCTGCATGCTATTTCAGTATGATGCTGTGATATGAAACCACACCCAGATTGCGACCGTCTTGGAACTATTCTGTGTGGGGGTTTTACCCCACTTCAGGGTACGACCTTGATAGCTATGTGCATCTGGCGACCGATCATTGATGACCTTAGTGGAAACATCCCTCTCCAGTGATGACAGTGGCAGACCACATTTGTTGGAAAACTCACTCGCATCCGAGGGCCCACTGGGAACTCGCATATGATGATCTGGTTTTCTCATAGGAACCCAGTTAAGGAAAACTGTTCGTATGATGATAGTACTGTATCCCTAAGGGCTGAATGTACTATTGTTTATCGATTCAGTGCTTGAAGCTGGGGACTTATGAGGGATGCTTGTTTTCCCGGACTCAGCTGAGACCTCCCCGGGTAGTACATAATGCCAAACTGATTCCCTGATTTGGTCATAAGCCATTTCTCGGAAATGGTGAACGTATTATTGCTATCCGACTTTGAGAGTCCGTGATGTTGACCCGGAGTAACACACCTGTGAAATTGGGAAGGGTTTACAGGTTTGCAAGAACCCTAAAACTTCCAACATACCCGCTTTGCCAGTATTATTCATTATTATGATCTGGTTCTATGGTTCTTTGGTTCTGAGATCCGGGGTTTCTATTCAGAGAAATTGTTACAGTGATTACCATTGTGACCCTGTTATTGCACTATTATTATGACTCTCCACAAACATTTGGCTCATTGCTCAACGTCAACACCAGACACACACCATTGATCATATGCCCATGTATTCATAAGCATCATTCACAAATTGCATTCTAACTCGCATGTCTATTCATTTGCAGGGATCCCATCTCTCTACCTTGATTCTGTAGCCAGACTTACTTATTACAGATATGAAGCTTGTCCAGAAGAACAATGTCTCTTATCATTTCTCAGATCCGAAGATTGACGCGCTACAAGGTATGATCGCCTTGATCACTCCGAATCGAGTGGGAGAATTCAAAAAAGAGTATGGTGGTATTTTGAAGATGGTTCACATGCTTTTTGATTCAGACCGAAGCTCTATCCTTACTTTACTTCAGTTTTATGATCCTTCTTTGAGATGCTTTACATTTCCAGACTACCAGTTGGGGCCGACATTGGAGGAGTTTTCTCTTATTCTAGGAACACCCGTCAAGGATCAGACTCCTTTCTACTCTGTCATGGTAGAACCAGATGAACTTGAGATCTCCAAAGCTCTTTATTTGAGCCGGGCTATAGTGCAGAAGGGGCTTGCCACAAAGGGAAAGTTAATTGGTTATCACTTGAATTTTCTAGCGACCGCGGCTAAAGAGTATGCAACTTGTAACAAGTGGGAGACCGTTTATATTGTCATTGCCTTGAGTGTCTATGGTATCATCCTGTTTCCTAATGAAGAGAAATTTGTGGACATCAACGCTATCCATGTTTTCATGCAGCAGAATCTTATACCTACTTTGTTAGGCAATTTTTATCACTTGGTCCACTACAAAAATGAGAAGAAACGAAGGGGCTTAGTACGATGTTGTTCTCAACTGGTGCCCGACTGGTTTATGAGACGATTACCTACTACTGGTGCTTTTGTGATTGTCGCATCTTCTGTGAATTGGGATAAAAGGTTGATGGGGACGAGGGCCAAATATATAGTATGGATAAACCACAGTTTACTGAAGAAAGACTTCATCTACAGCTGTGGAAGCTATCCCAGCGTGCCTTTCATCGGAGTAAGGGGATGCATCAACTACAACCCCGTTCTCCTTAAAAGACAATTGGGATACACACTAGAGAACCCACCAATGGAGAGGGAAGTCAATGAGTCCTTTTACTTTCTAGTGGAAAACAACACATTACTGGTAGAGCAAGCTGCTGCTGCCTGGAGAAATATTCAGAAGCGAGGATCTAGTATTCTGGGCCGAAGTAACAACATGTCATTTCCTCAATATGATGAGTGGTTAAAGCTCAGGGTCGGGATTACTTTTCTTCCTTTTTCCATAGAAGAACCATGGTATCCTGTGGTTGACGAACCAATGACATTTGTCAGCATCGAAGAATTCGATAAGATGAAAGCAGAAAGGGACGAGCTGCTAAAACAGAACGCCCAGTTAAGTCAGGATCTTCCCAGGTCTGAGCATGCCAACCTTAAGATTGAGTGGAAATCCAAGGAAGATGCTGAGAAATATGCCACTGCAGAAAAAAGGTTTGACCCCGATTCAGCTTGGTTCGCCAGGTTTGAAGTTGCTAACCGAAACTCTTCCAAGGAACACATCTATACAAGAAGATTACTCGATGAAAGGAATCGAATGCTGGAAGACATGAAGACGAGGCATGCTTCCTATAGGGTCAGAAGAGAAGATCAAGATAAATTACAAGCTGAAGACGTTGCTGATAAGTTGAGAAAGAAAGACGAAAAAGTGGCCAATATGTTGAAAGAGAAAGATGCGGAACTTGCTAAGCATTGAAAGATATTGGCTATTATAAGCGTAATATGATTTTCTTTTAGAAGAAACTAAAGAGGTTTGAAGATGAACCAATACCACCGAATGCATTGGTTGCAGTGCCAAAGCATGAGTCAGATGTCAAACCAAGCGGTTAGAGGACAGTCTGAAGACTACAATTCCTTTAGTAGTTATAAGACTATCATCAGGATTATTGATGAAGTCTTTCTGATTGACTGTATTTTAATTATGTTTTCTATTTCATTTACTCCAACAATGTTAGCCCATGATTGGTGCTTTATTAATACAATGGGGTTCTCTCATCTATCAGTCTGGGTTGATTCAGCTTTACGGTTTCAACTATGTATCTTACACATCTGCAACACCCAAACACTGACTCTTGTATTCTCAGCTCTGTATGGCATGTCTGCTGCACACACACCCTATATCATCAGCACTACTTATTTGTTTTGTAGCTAAGTCAGAGCACTGTTATCTGCTTCAACTTCACAAAGTCGGAATCAAGGGAGGGGGTGCCCTAAGAATGAATAGACATGCCATAAGCATTCATTTCATGCATATCATATTCTTGTGCTTTTGCAGGTTATCCAGACTTTCTAACTTATTCAACTGCAAGAAATATAGCTGGTTAACGCGTTCATCGATATCCGACTAAAAGAAACCGAGTAAGAATGGTTGAGCGAATGCAGAACAATCTCAATGAGCTCCGACAGAGGATGGATCAATTCATGGAAATGATGATTGGCATGGCCCAGAACCAGGAGCGTCTCAGGTTGATGGTTGAGCAACCCCAGGTAAATGCTAATACCGGGACACCAACTGAGAATATGGATCCGAACGCTGCCCGTAACAGAGGGTCAAATCCAAATAGGACTGTGGCCCGTAATGTGGTTTTAGAAGACACACAAGAGGACCGGTTCACTATACTAGATGCTGATATGGGTAATATGAATGAGATCAATGATCGAAGGTATGAAGAGTTGGCAGAGAAGATTAAGGCCATGGAATGTCAGAATCCCCTGGGCATCGATGTAACCAGTCTTGGGTTAGTGCCAGGAGTCATAATCCCTCCTAAGTTCAAGGTGCCATCATTTGACAAGTACAATAACAACACGTGCCCTAGAACTCACATTCACGCATATTTTGGAAGGATCTCGACTCACATTGATGACGAGAAACTTTGAATGCATTTCTTCCAAGATAGTTTATCTGGAGCTTCGTTGAGCTGGTACATGAAGCTAAGCATGGTCTCTATCAGAAGCTGGAAAGATTTAGCTGAAGCTTTTCTCAAGCAGTATCAATATAATATTGATACGATTCCAAACCGCACCCAGTTGCAGAACTTGTCCCAAAGACCTAAGGAAAGTTTCAAATAGTATGCCCAGAGGTGGCGTGAGCTGGCTGCACAGGTTCAACCTCCATTACTCGACCGGGAAATGACCGACATGTTTTTGGGCACCTTGCAATGTGCATACTTGGATCGTCTGGCCGCCTGCCCGTCCATCCGTTTTACTGATATCGTCATCGCTGGAGAACGGATAGAAAACTTCCTGAAATTAGGAAAGATCCAGGATGCAAGTGGTGTTGGTTCTTCTGGTGTGAAAAAGCCTTTTGGTAATGGCCAAAGAAGAAGAGAGGGTGAGAGAAATGCAGTGTATATGGGCCGAGACAGAGGTCGTTCTCAAGGTTACCACCAAACAGCCGCGGTGACTATTACGCCGCAGGTTCAACAACCTCAAGGTCAGCAACAACAGGCACATAGACCATTTCAGGAAAAAACAAGAGCGAGGAACCGCAGACTTGATCCTATCCCATGTCTATATGTTGTATTGCTTCCAGAGCTGCTAAAGTTGAACATGGTTGAGCTTCGTACCATGAGAGATCCTTCTCCTAACAATCTACCTCCAAATTTTGATACAAACGCCAGATGCGAGTTTAATTCGGGTGCCCAGGGGAACAATATTGAGAAATGTTGGGCTTTTCAGAACAAGGTACATGACCTAATTGACTCCAAGGCGATCAATTTTGCTCCTAACCCAAATGTACTCCAGAATTCGATGCCTAATCACAGTGGAGCCGGTGTCACGGTAATTCTACCAGATGGTCCGCGTTAAGCAGAAACCTTCGAGTTAATCATCCAGGTTGTTAGGGTATTCATGAAGCAAATAAAGCCAGCAGTATCTAAATATTCTCAGTAATGGCAATTGTGTGTTTGTCTTTCTTTAATGCATTTTCATCCCTATTGAGGGGAACTACGCCGCTCTGATTCTTCATTGGTCATTGGTCAATGGAGATACGTAGGCAGAAGATCGTCAGGTCTTTCCGAGCAACCTTATGGGGCAAATTTACTCCCCAACTTTACTCTTTCCTTCAGACGTCTCGTGTCAGAGTCAGAATAACTAGAAGAAGAGGTATGATTACCATGGGTGAGTATACGACCGCTACTTGAAGATTACAAGTCTGTGAAAGAGCTATCGATCACTGAAAGTATCCAAGACTGACAGGTCCAGACGGAGTCAAGCCTCCTCAACAACGACAATGTTCAGCTTCTTTACTGCATTTTCATTTGTAGTTCCTTTATTTGCAAAACATTTGTATACATGTATGAAAGTTGTTTACTTTTGAATGATAATCATAATAAAACTCACGTGTTTTCTTGAAGTAATTCATTTGTATTCATTTATAATTTTGCATGTGTACATCGCAATACCAATTGTCGTGCTTAAACTCTATGAGGGGGAATGACGAAACAAAAACGCAATAATTTCTAATTGTGTGCTCTTGAATAAGATCATGTTGACGATGTACAAACTTTGTTTCAAATCCCTAAACACCGGAGATATAAGGGAGATAGACCCTCTCTAACCCCTTTGAGCCTTGAAGTAGGAGTTTCTTTTGGCACAAAAAAAAACCTCACATGTAACCCAGGGGTAGGGTAGGTGTCAGCTATTTGGACCGAGCGTTCAGACTTTCATAAAGGAGTGTATACGAGGATCCATTACATCCCAAGCATACTAATCAAGAGGTCCAAAGACCAGAAACCATAACGGTTATACTAATTTGGGAGCCACAATGGTTATCCTCCATTGACCAAAGAATGAGGTAGTCACAACCCTCGCAAAGTAATCAAGACAAACAGTGTCACACGATTTGTTAAAAAAAAAGGGAATCGAAAAAAGAAAGAAATGAAAAGCCCGCTAAGTCGAAACTTGAAAACAAGCGACTTAGGCAAAAATTAGGGCATCCCGCTGGACTTCGCAATCCAAGATTCACAAGAATCAGTCCAGGCAAAAGTTAGGGATAATAAAAAGGATGCAAGAGCGAAAGTCGAAAGGGATTACACAAGAAAGATCCTTGAACAAGAACAAAGTCGTGTGGTACAGATGAAAGACAAAGGGGTGACTGACTCCCAACAACAACCAGATTGGTGCTTGAACTGTTAGTGTCAATGGTTCCTCAACCAACACGAAACCCTTATGAAAGGTGAACACTTGTGAAAGCTAGTTGAACATAGGAATGAAGGACATCACGAAGAGGGTGGATACCTATAAACTTCGAGCCTGTATCCTTTGTTTCTATAACTGTGAACCAGACCACGATACAACCCTCAAAAGTCCTAACTGAAACAGGGTTATTTTGAGAGCGTACTACCATGAGATTGTGTTCCTGACTCCTATGAGTTTTGCTAAAAGACCTTGTCAGTATTGCATGTGCATGCTTTATTTTATTAAAAAATGATGTCGTATCTTAACCAGTGATTCGCTCACAAAGGTTTGTGACACCTTTTCAATAAAGACTTCAAGATTAACATGTGTGTTGCATTTAGAATAATCATTCTCAAAATAAGCATTTTCTGCTTGCATACATTTGTTCGACATCATAAGAAGTTCACATACGGAAATTCAGTCTAGAAGTTTAATCTTGCCAAGTTGAGAAGTCTCAAATGTCTGAAAGACAATCACGTCGAGATGCATTTTTCCAAGAAATGTCGTTGAGTAAAGACTTTCCCAACTAATTGTGGTAAGGGCCAGCCAATCTAGGGCAACTACGTCGAGCAATCTCCTCAAATGCCAGCTAACCTGGGGCAATCACTTCGAGATTCAAATCTCTTCAAGAGCAATTAGCGTGGGTATTCCCTCAAAGATCAGTCAATCAAGGGCCAAACTATTCAGATACTCGTACTGGGGAAGGCCATCCCAATAGCACGAGAATTCATTCTTTCCCGAAGACAGACAATCGGAAGCACCGATCCAGAGTTTAGAGTACCAGGACAACTATACTCTTAAGGGGTTTCTATGTCACCCTCTTGTTATAACTCTTATTTATTGACTCCATTACTCAGCTAGCGGTCGCTCGTCAAGCCAATTTCTCGTTCAGCGCTTCCAAAAGCTCCAAGCTAATTTGTGTTGACAATGGTTACCTCCTCAGCAAGGTTATTACGCCAATCCAGGAAATCACTGTGATACCTAAGAGTTTAAAGACACTAAGTATTTTGTAAAATCCTCTTAAGCTAAAGTCCAGGAAATAGTAAATGATCCCCAAAACGAGACTACTTGAAGTCTTTCCTCCCCAGCAAGATGTGTTTCAGATTTGTATTCCCAATAGAAGGATGGAAGTTATCCCCAGTAAAGTCGCCAAAATTCTTCTCTTCAACAGGTTTCTTTGATCCTGTTGCCTCAATAAATCTAAGGAGGCTCCTATTTCCCCAACATATCTCAGACAAATTATTCTCTTCCCAAACAGATCTCAAAATATTTCCTTGCTCCAGCAGAGCAATAAGGATTGATAATCCCCAAACAGAGAGTCGTCTTCCCACATTGAAGTATTTCTTACAAGAGTTCACGTATTCCTGACAACCAGCTGAACGATTTCCTTCCCCACAGAGGTTTGGAAAATTCAGGTAGACAAGAGAGTTCTCCTCAGCAGAGCCTTGACAAGACCTTTCCCCAGCTAAGTCGGAAATTTGTCGATCCCCCAACAAAGTCTTATGGATGAGATTCAATCCCCAGTAGTTGAGGTATCCCCTAGCAGGACCCTTCAAATCTAAAGTCCAATTTATTTTTGACAAAGGTGATAATTCGAGACAAATGAATTTTCCACGCTTTTCTCCAGTAGAGATGTTATCCCCACAGGGCTTCTTAAGATCGAATCCGCGGTCATTACAATCTCAGCAAAGCCAACAGGGACTTATTACTTCCGCATCAGGAATTCCATTTTCCAGTTCATTGATATACTCAAGACATAACATCCCCATTGTCATGGGGAATCATGTCGTGCAATTCATCATATGCATACCCAGCATAATC
The DNA here is from genome assembly GCA_963966055.1 of Lathyrus aphaca. NCBI lineage: Eukaryota > Viridiplantae > Streptophyta > Magnoliopsida > Fabales > Fabaceae > Lathyrus > Lathyrus aphaca. The sequence continues at coordinate 386,453,243 of OZ014524.1, read as the reverse complement.
CGAGCAAAAGCCTCCCGCAGTGAGCAAAAGTCTCCTGTAGTGAGTAAAAGTCCCCCGCAGTGTGACAAAATTTAAAAGTCTCCCGTAGCGAGCAAAAGTCTCCTATAGTGAGCAAAAGTCCCCCGGTAGTGTGGCAAAAGTCTCCCGTAGCGAGCAAAAGTCTCCAGCAGTGAGCAAAATTCTACCCATAGAGTGGCAAGTTTCTAAAGTCCACCCACAGTGTGGCAAGATTCAAAAGTCTCCTGTAGTGAGCAAAAGTCCCCCGTAGCGAGCAAAAGTCTCCCGTAGCGAGTAAAAGTCCCCCGTAGTGTGGCAAGTCAGTAGTAGTCTGACATTAATCTACAAGACATTTCTGAAGTCCAGTTGTAGACTGGCCAAAGTCCATCCTCTGGGTGGCAAAGTGTCTGAAGTCCAATCGCAGATTGGCGAGAATCCACCCGCAGTGTGGCAAAATATTATTAAAGTCCAACCGTAGATTGGCGAAAGTCCGTCCTCAGGGTGGCAAAGTATCTTGAAATCCGACCATAAATCGGTGAAAATCCACCCGTAGTGTGGCAAGTCGTTAGTCGTTCGACTCCATCCAAAAGACAAGACATCATTATTGCGCTATTGCAGCCTATCAGAAGTCCACCCGTGGTGTGGCAAGCCAGTAGTCGTCTGGCGTGGTTCAAAAGACAGACTTTCGAAAGTCCACTCGCAGTGTGGCAAGTCAGTAGTCTTTTGGAATTAAATACACATAGAAGAAACTAATTACGAAGGAAAAATTGCTAACAGAAGGCTAAAAGTTGGCTTCGACCCCTTTTTCGTCAATGCAGAAGCTCTTCACCACAACTCCAGAATAGAACCATCTTTCTCAATCTCTTGCAATTTTCTTCATCAATATTATTCATCCTTCATCACCACCATTGGCCTTTCATCATCTGAAATTCCTCCAATCTCCACCGTTCATCTCCTGCAGATCTTCATACTCTCTATAATAACAAAACAAAGAAAATCAGAAAAATAGAGACAGAAGAAAATAAGTCAAAAACTTCAGAACCAAAATTCAATCAGTTACAAAATCACCAGAGCTACTCATAACTGAATTACTAACCAACTTTAACCAAATTCATAACAAACTCAAACTGATGCATAACCGAATTTCTAACTGACTTTTACCTGAAATCACCAAAAAGTCCTCAGAAGCATCTCATATAATAATCACCATCACTGCATCTTCAAGCTCTGACCATTCTCCATTCTTTCTTCAGAATCTCCTTCATCCTCTTCTCTCACAATTCTTTCGATTATTCACGATCTTCATCTTCAACTTTGGCCACCATTCCTCCATTTTTCTGGATTCACCTTCATCTTCATCATTATACATCAATCTTCCATCTTCAATCTTTGACCTTCAACTTTCACAAGTAATAACCGCAACTATTCAGAATCCGAAAACTCAAGAAAGATAGGGATGAATTCAAGAATTTGAAGCGTAAAGAGGAAGGTCTCATACCTCTTCGTCACCACCTCCATCACGCATCAGCATCGCATGGCAGCGTTATCATCATTCATTAATCCACCGTCTACCACTTCAAGCTTCATCACTCTGCAACAATTGAATTAACCTCAAAGAAAAGCCATAACCGAATCAACAAAGAAAACTACGAAGCCGAATCATACCAAGAATCAAAGGAAAATAACATACTGGATGAAAACTGAGCTCCATCACCAACGATCTTCATCTGAATAGCAATTCCTCTGATCACGTGCATCTCCATCACGTAGGTTCATCGTCATCGCAAGGCCTCAAGTGACATTTTCGTCTTCATCACGACGAGCAAGGCGTTTCAAGATCTTCAACGTTTCGATTAAAGGTACGCGAAGCTTACGTTCTTCCTTCTTTGTTGTTGCGGATTTGTGGTTCGATCCATAGGGATGAGAAGGAAATTAGGCCAAAATAGTAGCGAGTTTGAGATGACGAGAGAAGAATAGTTGAGGTTTGGTGGTTTTGAGAGAGGATCGTCGGAGTAGGAGGTTACCGTCGCGGCGGCTAGGGTTTCGGAAGATGAACATGATTGGTAAGGAAGAGGGACGAATACATGTGAAGAGAGAGAGAGAGAGAGAGAGAGAGAGAGAGAGAGAGAGAGAGAGAGAGAAAGAGAGAGAGAGAGAGACGATAGGCTGAGTTGTTAGTGGTGTTTACTTCTTGTATTGGCCTTAATCTGGATTTGGAAAATAAAACGTAATTAGGTTGATTTTAATTACTGATTAAGAAGATTAAAGGTTCATAAAATCCTTAAAAACGTTTTGTCTTTTCTGTTTGAACTTAAAAAAAAATCATAAAGATTCATTAAATTCCACCGCCCAATCCTTGAAGATAAGATTTGTGCTTTTTCGGTCCATTCCGGTGGCGACAAGTGTCACCGTCCGGTAGGACCTTATCATCCCAATCCCATACACACCACCCTACCACGACCACCATGCACGTGTGTATCTTGAGTCTTCATTAGGAAAATCTTAGATCCAATGGTCCAGATTCAGTCAATGATGTTGACTGAGTCTCTACAATACTCCCCATAAACCTGTGCTAATGGGCCTAACACTAATTCATATCAACACCCCCCAATTTTGGCCCATATCTCTTTTAACTAAAACAATTACTAAATCCACACCCCTCTCCTTCTTTTCCTAGTTTTTTTTAAATTTCTTTTTTCTTATAGTTTCAATTTTAATCATGAAAAAATATCAAAACTTGTAATAAAAGTTTGCAAAAATTACAGAGACATCCTAACTCATTTTAGAATTTTTCCATGCTCGTACTTTCCGATTTCAGTGAATTTTTGATTTAATTTGTATTTTTCATTTAATTCCTTTTTCCATTGTATTCCTTCATGAACACTTCAATTTGTTCAATTTGTTTCTTCCACTTCCAGTAACCTTTTTACCCCATTCTTTTTTCTATCTTTAGAGGATTCATAAAAGAACCTGGAAATATTTTAGTTATATTTTTAAGTCCATTTTAACCACTATTTTATTAGTATTGTTGGTGCAAACTTGTGAATAATTCCTAAGTAGATTTAGGTGCTCATTTGGTATAGCTAGATTGTGAATTTTTAGGAGATTTTTTAACACAACATTAGTTTATGGTTAGTGACTTTAGGGAATTAATTTCATATGTTTTCTAGGACCATTGCTATTTTTTTAGAGCCTTGATTACACTTAATTTTTCCATGTAATTACACCTTGAACATTAGGGTTTTATGGACATAGTTTGATTAGGTTTGATCTTAGAATTTTAGAATGCCTTGATATGGTTTAGCTACTTATTTAGAAGCTTGTTATCATTTAAGATCCTTTAGTTTTAGGACTTAGGCTTAGAATTCCTTTAAGTGTGTTTCCATGATGTGATTAGCCTTTGTATTTGTTTTATGTGTTTAATAAGCATCTTGAAACTAATCCTTGTTTTGTAGGGAGGTTGAGGTAAGACTTTGATCATATCCTTCTTCTTCACCTCTTTATGCTTTCTAATTTTGTTTGCCTTAGTATTAGTAATTTACTTGCATAGGTTTCCCTCTCATTAGAACCACTTAACTTCCTTAGAAAGTAAGTTGAGTTCTAATTCTCTCTTCTTCTTTTCCTTTTCTTCATTAAGATTAGAAAACCTCACTAACCTTAGGACATCCCATGAATAAATTTTTTTAGGGTTGAGTCTTAGTCCCCTTAGTTTGTCCTTTTACAACTTGAGTCCTTCTTTCTCATCTCATAAAGAAAATCATAAAACACCTAATAAAGGTCGAACTTTCTTGTGCGCTGTGAGACTTTGCCGTGGGTTACTTATGCGTGTTCCATTTCAGGGCGAGGTATAAGGCATCTAACATGATGAACAAGTCTTAGTATGAGAATGTTTCACAAACAATAAACTCAGAACACTTCTCATAAAAGATAATAAACCAAGACATCATGTTTTCTCTTCTCATCTCCCACTCTTCACGGACGATCACGACTTGCCTCGACAGTTCAAACAATGATACGGTAACACCCTCGATTCAGCGAGCTGGTAACACCTGAGTTAGAACTATGACAACATCATCCTAAAAAAACAAACAAAGTTTTCGCCTTAGTTAGGCGAACTACGTCGACTCTGATCCTCATTTTCCCAATGAGGTACGAAGGCAGCGGGGTAGGGCCCGTTCGAGTATATTCTTTATTTTCCCTATGTTTCCCCCTTTCTTTCCATTTTCTTTTCCAACTCCCTTTCCCACTTCAGTTCCAGTTCCAGTTAGCAATTATTTCGTTCAGTAACAGTTTATTTCTCACCCTTTGAAACAAACAAACAAGCATGTATCTCGTCGGGTACGACAGACGGTCTAGGGTGCTATTACCTTCCTAGGTCGTAACCGACTCCCGAACCCAGATCTTTGGTTCACAGGACCTCGTCCTTTCCTTCTTCCTCAGGTTTGTGCAACATTACCTTTCTCGTTCCTTCGAGATAAAAATGTTTGGCTGGTGACTCTACCTTTTCCGCGCCACTTTCATGTTTGTACTAGGATGAAAATCCCAGGAGCGACACCATTTCCTGAAAACAGTTTTTTAAACCACCCCATATAGAGGAAGATATGTGGTATTTTATGGCTTTGTGGTTCCTTAACACTCTACTTCTAAGAAGAATGCACCATTGAATAGTAGAGTTAAAAAAGTTCAAACAAAGTCTAAGGTTAGCAACAAAGTTGATTTTAGAGATAAACCTTATGCCAAGACCACCTTGTGAGAGAGGTAAGCAAACTTTGTGCCATGCAATAATGATCAAATTTCTCTTATTTATGTCCCCACTCCAAACAAAATTTCTCAAAAAATTTTCAAGATCCTTTATTAGACTGGCTGGCCAATCATAAATGAGGAGGCTATAAGTGAGCATACCATGAAAAACACTCTTTACCAGTTGGACTCTACCTGCCATGCTTAAAAGAGAAGCTTTCCATAAAGAGAGCTTGACTTTAACTCTATCAACCAGTGGTTGAAAATATATGGACTTTGGTTTACCTTTGAAGATTGGAATTCCAAGGTAAGTGAAAGGAAGCTGGACTTCGTTAAAACCCAGGGATTAAGCTAAGTTTGAGAGTCTAGAAGAGGAGATGGATCCAGCAAAAATGGTTGACTTGTGAGGACTAACATGTTGACCAGAATAATAAGAGTATTTAGAGAAAAGATCTTTGAGAGCATCTATATTGGAGGGTCTGGCTTTACAGAACAACATGATGTCATCTGGATACATGGAATGAGAGGGAACAAAGGAACCTCTAAGACCTTTAATGCAATCCAGCTTACCTTGATTAACCAGGTTGGTAATGCCTCTACTGAGGACTTCCTCAGCAATGTAGGAAAGGAGGGGGGATATGGGATCCCCTTTCCTAACACCCATACTACAAGCAAAATAGCCAAATTGGGAAACATTTATAGAGATGGAGAGTCTAGAGGAGTGGAGGATAACTTTGATCCAGGAGAAAAAGGTGTCACAAAAGCCAAACTTTCCTAACTAACACCTTGAGCAAAAAATCCCAGTCCAATGTATCAAAGGCTTTAGAGATATCTATTTTGACAACAATATTGCCCCCAAAAGCTCTGTTGTGCAGCATGTTGATAGCTGCTGAAGTGATACAGATTCATTCCACTATTGATATCTGTGACCCTAAGAAAATAAGATGTGTTTTTGTCCCCTTCTTTAAACCATTTGACTTTTGATTTTTCTTTCCAAAATAACTCCTCCAATCCCAGAGTTGTCTCCAAATCACACTGAGCCTTTTATTCTTTGTGAAAAAGGTATTCATTCTGACATTCTCTATGGATTTGAGACCGAATGTCATCTAACACAACAATAGATTTGCTTAAAAGCTGGTGAACATTTCCAAACCTTGAGTCTGACTTTAAGAAGTTTTAGCTTTTGGGATAGGATGTACTTAGGGCAACCATAAATCTCTGTGTTCCGAACCTCTTTTATAACAGCAAAACATTATGGGTGATCTGCCCATATTTTGTGGAACTTGAAACAAGAAGCAACCTGGATTGACTGGAAATGGAAATCCATAATAATTGGGAAGTGGTCAGATTTGTACCTAATGAGAGTAGAAACAGAAGTGTTGTTTCAGGCTTGAATCCATCCTTGATCATAAATGACTCTATCTAGTCTCCTCTCAACTAGTTGATTGCCTCTTCGACCATTGTGCCAAGAAAATTCTGCCCTCTGGTGGGAAGATGAATAAGATTGTTGGAGTTTGTCCATTCTTGAAAATCTACAATTGGAGCCTTGCAGGGGTTAAAACTACATCTATGCTTATGGGCACCTAATATAGTGTTGAAATCTCCCATAAAACACCATGGAACATCCTTCATATATTTAAGGGTGGATAGAGTAGACCAAAAGTTTCTTCTAGTGATGAAATTAGTTGAAGCATAAATAACTGCATTACCGTAACTATGAGAACCATCGTTGATAAGGAAAGAGACACGTTGCTCATCCTCGGTGATGATTTGGGGGTCAAGGTGAGGAGCACATAGGCACCAAAGGTTTAGAGGAAGATCAATCCTAGAGTTGGTATCAAAAACTTTTAAGTTAAGCCTAGAAAAGAAGTTGGGAGCTAACATGTCCAGGGTCATCCATGGTTCAACAATGAAACAAAAATCAGGTTTTTGGGATTTAATATGTTTCTTAAAAGCCAATTTTGTGGGTTGATTGGAAAAACCTCTGACATTCCAGTAAAAGCACTTCATTGAGTAGTCTTGGAGAAAATCACTCTAGATTTGGAGTTGTTACCAACCTTAAATGGATTTTGAGGCAACCTATTTTTTTTGTTTACTTAGAAACCACTAGCTGAAAATAATTGTTCTCTACAAGATTATCTTATTCATCTTAGATATTAGCCCATGATTGCTTTAGGAATTCCATTTCTTGTTCCACATTCTTGTTGAGAAGAAAACCAACATTCCCTTCATGTCCTTCTTCCATTTGTGTAGCATCAACAAATTCTGAACCACTTGAGCTATTAGCTTCTACTTCAAGGTCCTTGTCCTGTTCTAAGGCAGAAGAGTCTTGTGAATCCCTCCTGACCTTTTGAGTTTCAATTTGTAAATCATGCACCTCCACTTATTGTCCTACATGCTCCTCATGATGAGGGGACGACAAAATTTCAACAGAAAGAGCCATGTGTTGGTTAGAAACATCCAAGTTGGGGGAAACAAAATTGGTGTTTGAAGATAAGGCATGGTCCCACTGTTCCTTATTTAGAGGAGACTTTGGTTCTGTAGCTTTATGTTTTTATACAAACACCTTTTTGTTGTGACCTATATTTGTGTTTACGTTCCTATTGAATTTTCTGCAGTTACCTCTATTATGCCCAATAATCTTGCAATGATCACAGAAATATGGGATATGCTCATAATAAACGTCAACAAAGAAAGCAAAATTATTTATTTCTATCAAAATATTATTTCTTAGAGCTCCTGTTAAATCTAAATCAACCAAAATTCTGACAAAATGTCCAAAAGACCTATCAAGCATTGACTTGGTAGTGGTTTCATCCATACAAATGGGGCTCCCTATAGCACTAGCAATGGCATAAAGGATCTTGGGTCTCCAATATTCCTATGAAATACCTGATATTCAGATCCAAACTTGAGTTGAGGTTTGATTTTGTTCATTTGGGTTGAAATCCTTTGTCCAAGTGAAACGTTTGAGCAACCTCGGGTTTAAGTTCCACGAGTTGGAGGCGCAAACTCTTTGTAGTACTTCAATATTAGAGAAAGAGAACTCATAATAACCCTTCCCTAAAGAGATAAGACCCCACTTACCAAGAAAGTTCCAGATGGAAGAAAGCTTCTGTTTCAGAGCTTCAATTTTCAGCGGCGCGGAACCCTTTGGCCTGATGATACGGCCATGGAAATTATGTTTACAAGAGGCAAGACTGGCCAGGTATTCATCTTCAGGGATGGTAATCGAAATTCGGTCACCCTTGACGACTGACTAAGGAAACTGGCTAGGCGGAATATCACAGATATTGTTGACAACCTGTGCAAACGATTTCTTTTTCACGGACTGTGTAGTTGAAGAAGATTGATCAACATGAATATTGGTAGAGGGAGGGTCAAGGAAAGCCCAAGGAATAACCACCCAGGCTTCCATGATCGAAACGGAAGGTGAAAAGGTTAGGCGGTGGAAGAGCAGAGAAAACCCACCATCAGAGGAAGATGGATGGTGTATGATATTTATTGAAACTGAGGTGCATTTTCAGAAAAAATACAAGATGAGTAGTTATGTCATTCAAGACTATTAAAATTGGGATTTTTAAAAACTTATTGAAACATTATGTCAAATCATCAATCATCATTTCATTATAAATTATTAAAAATAAATAAATCAAACTATATGCCAACCCTAGCTACAATGCGATTACTCTTTCCACCTTATGTCTTATTCCATACCACTATGAAAGGTCGAAACTCTACTAGCATTATGAGATGCATCTTAAAATGTATTTATTTTAATCAATTCTTATGTGATGCATTTTCAGATGTATTTATTTTAGTCAATTCTCATAGCAAATTGAAGATACATTTTTAATGCTAAAATTTAAAATGGAAATGCATCTTTGTATGTCTAAAAAGTGCGCCCGAATATGTATCTTAGTAAACACCATTTATTCAAATATTTGCGGATGGTTCGAAGATGCTTTTCCGAACATTTTTTTCATATCCCGCGCCAGATCTTTCTCTCTTCCTCCTTCATATTCTCAAAAGTTCTTAAAAAAAAACACATGACACCCCCTCTCCCTCTCACCCATTCTCTCTCCCCCCCTCTCTCTCTCTCTAAACTGTTAACATATCTCATCCTTTCATTGAAGCGTCAGTGAATCTCTTTCTCCTCTTTTCCAGTATCTTATAGCATCTAAGTTGCTTTTTCTCATCAATCAATTTCATTTGGTTTGTTTTTGAAAATTAGTTTTCTTTTCATATTTTGATTTGTAGTTAATTTTTAGGATACATTAATTGTTTTAAGTACATTAGGTAGTAGTGTAAACGAAATTGATATGCTAGAAGAACATGCATTGAGGTTTTTTAGGACTGTTAGGGAAAAATGGCGTATATGTCATGGCTAAGATAATCACAGGTGTGTCCAAAGGTGCATCTACAATTTTCTCTGCATTGTTTTTGAAAATGCATCTCTGAAATGGACTCAGGCGAAAAAAAAGGTGATTTTGTGGATTTCTCCGAACATGCTATTTATATTTGTCTTTGTTTCTAACGTGGGTGCAATGGAAGAAAATAACACTGGTCGGACTATACTTGAGCTTGTGTCCCAAACTACATCGGTACAACACGAGAGGGCCGCAACGAGAACTACGAGGCCACATGTTGTTGATAACTCATTTGATGGTGCATATACTTTGCAACCCCGAGGTTCCCACCCGTCTGGTTCTCGTAGTCCACTCTCCTAGGCCTCACAGGAAGCAAAAGCTGAAGTTCTTGAAGCCACTATTGACATTGAAGCCCAGGAGGAAGCCGTTGCTGATCCCGATACCCCATTAGAGAATTACCCAGGTGATCTATTCGATACCTCCTTACTTCATCTTTATGCAGTACATGCTTCTAGGCATGTCTGACATGGAGAGATGTATTTATTTTCTTTTGAAATACATATGTTGTCTACTAATTAAATCCATATTGATGATCATATTTTGTTTTTATATGAGCGTGATTGTTTGAAATTTCTTAACCAAGACAAGAAGATTTTGGAGCCATCACAGTCCAGTTCTTCTTGGTTCATTGATGTTATCAGTTATTTCGGACTTGCCAATTTATGTTCTTCAACTTACATGAAAATAAACCATAACATGTTGGCAGCTTTTGCTAAGAGATGGAATTCAGAGACGTCATCTTTCCACCTACCTATAGGCGAGATGACCATTACTAGGTGTGACAAAGCAGGCGGCCCACCCCATTTAAGCTCGTCCAAAAGCGGGGCAAGGCGGGCAAACTTAGGCGTCCGAGATCAAAAGTTAAGTTCGTCCCGTTTACTAACGAGTTGGCGGGTCGGCCCGCCAATTTTTTCTTACAATTTGATTTACTACATAATTTACAAAATTGTTAATCATTTCTAAAGAGACTGACAAATTTTAACAATGCATAGTAAAACTTTAACAAGTCTTAATGTAAATTTCAAATTCTTCAACTAAACAAACAATGTAAATATAATACCAAAAACTTAAAACAAACACACTAAAACGCCAAAATTTAAATTTTATTATTATAATGAGAACAAACTCCTTTTTTCAAAATTTACCTTATAGCTTTAGAACCTGACTCCAATGACAACAAGTAATGGAAAATAGAAAAGAATGTATTCTCTATGTTTTGCAATAAAGACTTTTTCTACTATGAGTGAAAATAAAGAACGAAGGAGACATCAATTAATGTCTTCAAAATGAGGTGTTTGTGGTTATCTGAAAAATGAATATTAGGGTTTGAAGAAATGAAGGTTTTTTTAAAAGTATGTTTGCTACATATTACATTAATATTGTTTTAATTCCAAGTAAGAAAATATTTTTTAAACAAAAAGCCCATGGGCAAAACCAGCCCCGCCCTCGACTCGTTTTAAAAGTGAATTATACGAGGCAGGCCAAATTAAGACACCGATCCGAAAACCTCGTCTGGCCCGCCAAAAATGGTTGGTTAAACGGGTAGGCCCGACAAACCCAACCCGTTTTTCCACTCGGTCCATTACCTTGGATGGCGTTTCATTCCTCTTACATCTTCCCATCTGAGGGAGATTACTGGACCACAGGAGGATCAAGCAAGAGGAAGGGGTCGATCAGATGGTCACCCAAGGAGGCAACTGACACTAGAGGTGCTCATGCAAGATTTAATTTTTTTGGAAAAACTTTATAAACACCATTTTACAGAGGGCCTGGATTCCGTATAAGATGATATGTAGGTTAAATACCATCGACATTACGCATTCAGGTGGTGCCTCTTATTCCTGGTTGACATGTCCATGATTGTGAACAATTGTGCAACCTATGTCGATGTGATCTACCTTAAGTACTTCACTAACCTTCCTGCGATTCACGAGTACAACTAGGGGGTGCCTGTGTGGTCTACCTGTACTCGAAGATGGGCAGGAGTATTCTTTAGAAGACAAAGCAGATGACAGAGAGCTGCACACTTCTTATTGTGATTTATTCATACTAATATTTTCATAATTTATTTGTTACACTTGTTATTAATATTTTATTGGAACCATTTGCATGGATGTATCATCTCTCACTTCCCTGGCATCAGCAGTTGGGAAGTTGCGCTTGCCTATAATGAGGATTGGCCATGTGCAATCGCTTTTGTTCCGTAGAAAGGGAATGGTGAGTTCATGCCAATCAGAGTCTCTCTTGGTCATATGGTAACAAACGGCGTTTACTTCCGCCCATACGAGGGTCACTGCCATACATGTTAGTTTGACGCCATTTCATTATACTCTGGATGGTTGGCATGTGGGTAATCTCTTATGTCTCCTGTCGCTCCCGATATTTTCATCCAATTACAAACGCGAGAGTGGCGCGAAAAAGAAATAGAGTAGCCAGCCAGACATTTTTATCCTAAGGAAAGGGAAAGTTAATGCTACATAAACTAGGGGAAAGGAAAGAACAAGGTCTTACGAACCAAATAGACTGGGTTCGGGAGTCAGTAACAAACTAGGAAGGTATTAGCATCCCAGATCGTCCGTCATACCTGACGGGATCCACACTTGCTTGAATTGTTTCAAAGGGTAACAGATAAATTGCTGTTGAATCGAATCTGCAACTGGAACTGGACAAGAGAAAGATAAGGTATGGGAAAAATGTAGGGAAAATAAATAATATGCTCGAATAGGCCCTATCCAACTGCCTATGTATCTTATGGGAATGAGAATCAGAATCAACGTAGTTCCCCTAACTAGGGAGGAAGTTTGTTTGTTTGTGTTTTTTATGATTGAACTGCTTATGCCTATGCTCAGGTGTTGCAGACTCGTCTGGTACAAGTGCGTTTACCTTCTTGCAAAGAGACACGTCGAAGCGATTTCTCTCGTCAATAATGAACGAGATGAGAAGAGAATTCCCGCAGGAAAGACGCTTGTTGTTGGTTTGTGGATTCTTAGAAGCTTTTTTATTTGTGAGTTTGCATAGGAGAATGTATTCATGTCTTATTCAAAGGAGTGTGTACTTCTTACATAACCCCGAGATGGGGTGGATAAGAAGTACATCTAGGGTATGAAGGAAATCCCCAAACCTAGTTCCAAAGATTAAGGCCTAAACACATTACCCTAATTTTGTTTATTAAGTGTTTTTTGTAGTTTTGATGAAGAAGTGATTTTTAGGTGTTGTTTGTGAAAATGACTTCAAGTTTAGACTTGTGCATCATGCTAGACAAGTTCACATTACCCCAAGATAAGATAGATTCAAATGCCCCATGGAACAAGTCCATAACATAAGAAGTCATTTCAACCTTTATTAGGTATTTTTTAGTTGTTTTGAGATGAGAGAGAGAAGACTCAAGTTAAGAAAGGGAAAACACTAAGGAAAACTAAGACTCACCCTATGTTATTGTGTAATGGAGATCCTAAGGTTAGTGAGATTTGAAGAACTATAAACCTAGAAGAAGAGAAGAAGAACAAGTTCTAACTCACTTCAAGGATTGGAGATGAGATTAGAACTCAAAGGGATGGAAGAAAGTGAAATGTCAAAGAAGCATAATGATGCTTTTCACAATCACATAAGAGAAAGCTTTTAAAATAGAAGGGAGAAGAGGTATGAGTATGGATCAACATCCACATAATCACTTACTTACCATATCCATTACACAAAAGGTTAGTGACAACATCATTTTCATATTGAAAACAAAATCAAAACATGAAGGCCATTAAACACCAAACACACACTCTCTAAAATGAGACTAGCGTTCAAAATATGACCTAAGTATAAAGGTGAAGGAACCTAGAGGTTATATGACTTCTAAAGTCAGAACCTAATCTCTAAGATAACTTCCTAAGTCTAAGAGACCCAACACAAACTAACTAAGCTTAAACTAAGTCTTAAACCCTAAGGAAGTTCTAAGAGAAGTGAATGTGGGAAGAATAGATGAATAGGCAAGATGAACATGTATTAATACTTCATAAACTACCAAAGTCAGTAGAAAAAACTCTTGATGGATGTCTTATAATGCTTATGAATGAACATACATGTTATGTTGAGAATCATTTGAGTGATTGAGATTAAGAGGGATGAGAAATGAAAAGAAGTGAGCATACATTAATGTAATGGTGAACACACCTTAAGATGCAAGTTAAATGAACAAAATATGACCTAATATAATAGAACTCAGCAACACATAATGAGAATGACATGTTAAAGATGCATACATAATCAAGTTAGGTTCATATGTCAACAAAATTCAAACAATTCACCGGAAGGAATCCATATGCCCTTCACTGCCCGACTGAAATTCGAATGCACTAACAATGAAGCAGAGTATGAAGCTTGCATAATGGGGATCAAGGAAGCAATTAATGAGGATGGAGTCTGATGTTTGAAGGAGCCGCGAACATGAACGGCAACGGAGTTGGTGCCGTCATTATCTCGCCGGAAGGAATCTATATGACGTTCAATGCCCGGCTGAAATTCGAATGCACTAACAATGAAGTAGAGTACAAAGCCTGTAAATGGGGATCAAGAAAGCAATTAATTTGAGAATTAAGAACCTCAAGATCTTCGGTGATTCGGCTTTAGTCATCAACCAAGTTAACAACAAATGGTTGGTTCATCAACCTCATTTGATTCATTACAGGGACTATACCAGGAGGTTGTTGACTTTCTTCACAAAGGTCAAGCTGCACTACATACCTTGGGACAAGAATCAGTTTGCTGATGCCTTAGTAACCTTATCTTCCATGATTAAGGTTCATCAGAAGAACTATGTGCCCGAATTGATGTCTCTCGTCTCGAAAGACCGGCTTACGTATTCGTAGTTGACAGTACTGACGATAACAAACCCTGGTATTAGGATACCAAGCAATTTATGAAGTCTCGGGAATACCCGACAGGGGAATCAAGCAAAGACAAGAAGACCCTTAGGAGGTTGGCAGACAGGTTCTTCTTAAACCAAGATGATGTGCTATATAAACGGAACTTCGACATGGTCTTGCTCAAATGCGTGGATAGACACGAAGCATACCTGTTGATGCAAGAAGTTCACAAAGGCTCCTTCGGTACCCATGCTGGAGGGTATACCATGGCAAAGAAACTTCTCAGATCAGGGTATTATTGGATCACCATGGAATCTGATTGCTGCAAATACTCCTGCAAATGCCACAAGTGCCAAATATATGCTGATAAGGTTCATGTACCTCCAAATCCACTGAGTATCATGTCTTCACCTTGGACCTTTGCCATGTGGGGAATTAATATGATTGGCAAGATCGAGCCAACGGCTTCCAACGGTCACCGCTTCATCCTAGTTACCATAGACTATTTCACGAAGTGGGTTGAAGCGGCGTCTTATGCCAATGTCACCAAATAGGTGGTAGCCCGTTTCATCAAAAGGGATATCATCTGCCGATATGGAATTATCGAGAGAATCATTACTGACAATGGTTCTAATCTCAATAATAAGATGATGGCATATCTATGTCGGGATTTCAAGATCGAGTATCACAACTCTTCGCCATATCGCCCGAAGATGAATGGAGCCGTCAAGGCGGCCTATAAGAACATAAAGAAGATTGTTAAGAAGATAGTTGTGACATACAAGGATTGGCATATGATGCTTCTGTTTGCACTTCATGGGTACCAGACGTCGGTGCACACTTCAATTGGGGCAACCATGTTCTCACTAGTATATGGTATGGAGGCAGTCCTACCGGTTGAAGTTAAGATCCCCTCGTTGAGAATAATGATGGATGTTAAGCTTGATGAAACTGAATGGCTCGGATCCAGGTACAATCAACTGAGCCTCATTAAAGAAAAACGCATAACAGCTATATGCATGGACAGTTGTATCAACGGTGGATGGAACAGGCTTTCGACCATAAAGTACACCCTTAACAGTACATACCAGGCGACCTGGTGCTGAAAAGGATTCTTCCTCCTAACAATGATCACAGGGGCAAGTGGACACCCAACTATGAAGGTCCATTCGTGGTTAAAAAGGTCTTCTCGGGCGGAGCCTTGATGTTAACAACCATGGATGGTGAAGACTTCCATTCCCCTGTCAATGCAGATGCAGTGAGAAAATACTTCGTGTAAAAAGACCCGCTGGACAACAAATAAAAGAATGAGAGTCCAGGCAAAAATGGGCATCCCGGCAGGCAAAAAACAGAATAAAAGGCTTGGGCAAAAGTTAGGGAAATGTCTGAAAAGATGTACACCCACTGAGCTAAAAATCCACATTGGACAACTCAGGCAAAAAAAGGTATCCTGGTGGATTGAAAACCCGAAAGGAAGAAGAAGCAGATGAAAAGAGAATAGAAAGGAGAATAGGTTACTTACTTCCTGAAGAAGTTAAGTAACCTAAGAGAAAGAGAGGGAGCAAGAGAGAGCATAAGTGAGTCAAACTCACTTCAAAGACAAATAAAGGTGCAAATGGAGAGACAAGAAGAAGTTGGATGTGGAGGCAAATCCACATCCTAAACAACTTACCTGAAGCCCCTGAAATGGTTAGTATGAATACATAAGATGTGAAACAAAAGGAAATAAGGAAAATGAAGATGCAATGATCAAGACCAGAAGTGCAAACACAATGCAAATGTGTTATGAAATGATGCAAATACATGTACAATGTTTATGCATGATCATACAAGAGATGAGATGCAAAGGAAAGCATGTTAGAAGCTTGAAATCTCATGAATACACATGGGAAGCAATACATACAAAACATACCAAATGGATGCAACAATGATCAACCAATGTTCACACATGTCCTAAGGTATCTAAGATGACATACAAATGCAAGAGATGTCATGACAAGTTCTTATGATGAAGGTATGCAAAGATGAATGCAAATTAACATGGAAAATTAGGGTTTTAAGAAGGTATGAGATGCATATGATCAAAACAGAAGCAAAACACATGATAAAAAATTGAAATTTCAACCAAATGAACCCTAAACACACATAAGATCACTCCCCAAAGATGGAAGTCAGAAGCTATACCAAAGTCAAGTTATGGTTTTTCTAAGTTAGGCTAGGGTTTTGGGTACTTCTTCTGTAAACACCCCAAATTTGCCCTCACCCATTTCACACCATGGCTTGTGATCATCCTCATATGCATAAACACAATCTTATCATCTCACATCTCATTTTTGATTCACTGCATAGCTTCTAAGGCATCTGCACCTAGGGTTTGTGATCTGAGCAATCCCAGAGCATCTTGAGCCATTCCAAAGGCTACCAATCAACTCAAAGGGGTCCATGTGTGTTCATATGTCATATTTCATCTCCTCAAAGTCAAAATTTCAAGGGAATCACAAGAACTAGGGTTTGAGTGGGTGCAGAGCCAGGTTGAACTGCACAGTTGACTGAAAATTAGGGTTTTGGTTTCAGAGGCCATAACTCCAAATTTTTTGGTCATTCTTGTTTCCATTGATCTCTATATGGTATAGGGAGTATGCATATCAATTTTCATGAAGAAATTCCATGGGGAAGTCATCTGATCAAGAGTTGACTTTTCAGACAAGTCAGTGCAAAATCAGGGCATCTGGGGGCCCCAATGACCCAACCAATGGGTGATCTTCATCATTTTGAGTGTATATGATCTTTATTTGATCATGGAAGAAGGTTGAAGTTCATAAAAATCAAGAATTTAGGGTTTTTGCAAATGTTGACTTTTTGGGCATAGTTGACTTTTCAAGAATGCATCATTTTAGGTCAATTTTCAAGCCTTGATTCTTGGTCCAAAAATGCTTCAAATGGAAAAACTTTGGTCATGAAAGTTGTAGATCTCATCTTTCCCTTTTCAAAAAGTACAAGAACATGATCAAACTCTTCTTGGATCAAAAGTTATGGCAAGGCAAAGTTGGCTAAAATCATTAATTTTCAAGGCATGCCCCATTTGGAAATTTTGCAAAGTCATGAACCAATGCATTATGTGACTTCTAATTCATTTCAAACCATTACATAAACATTCTCTAAGTCATAAAAATCAGAATTGAACCAAGAATGCCTATGGTTTATGTTTGGTTATGCAAAAGAATCACATGTGAACCAAAATGTCACAAGTTGCAAAACTCATGATCATGCTTCCTACCACTTGCAGCCTTGGATGCTGAGCTTTGCTAGCCTCTCACCTCACCTTGCTGCGCCAGCCCATGCCCATGTACTTGCCTAGATCATGAGCCATGCTTCTCTTACACATTATTTGACTTTTTGCAAAAGTTAACTTACCAATCAATAAAGGGCATGTCTTGTCAACTGACCAATGAGAGAGAGTTATGTGGACAATTTGCAAGCCATTTCATGTACTAAGCAAAGCTGAAACATCCTCATTCATCACATTCACAAAATCACCTCACATTGCATAAGCCTTCGAATCTCTCTGTCCAGCATACAAACACTTCAGCCATCTTCACCATTCAACTCACCATGTATCATTGAGTAGAAACCACCAAGAACACAAGCCTGAAACAGCCAGAACATCTCACTGCCATTCCTCACCTCATTTTGCAGTTCCTTTCGAATCTCCTTCCACAAACCACAAACAGCCAAACAAACCTTGCAGACCTTCTCCACATATCATTTGGACCTCAAACAACCCATCACAATGACCTGAAAGTGCCAGAATCTCCATTGCCATTTCTGACCAAGCTTGAGCAGAAGCTTTCGAAACTCACTATCCAGCCAACTCAAACTTCTTTTGAGCATTCAAACATCTTCTGGGGACCAAGTGGAGCAGTTTGCACTGAAAGAAGTGGCCAGAAAGTTCTCAAACTGAAAGCTCCAAATCTCAGGTAGCTCGAAAATTATTTTTCCAGAAATCATTTTTCTTGTTACAAACTTGTTCTTTGTGTTGTCCTGATCATCCTGATGTTCTTAGTTTTTGAAATGGTTTTGATTTGAGCATTTAATTAGCTTCTGAAACCTGCGTGCCCTAAAATTTGTTTTGCTTGATTCGTGGATTTGAGGAAGAATAAATTTGTTATGGCTTAGGGTTTTGATTCAGGGGATCATGGGAATCATTTTGGTGTGCTTAGATTTCATTTTTGATACGTTTTGAGGAAGATGGGAGTTTTTCAGGGGAGGTGCTGGCCGGAGAAGACGACCGGAGGTCTTCTCCGGCAGCCTGGGTCATTAAGCCCTAATCTCAGGTCATTAATGTTAGTTTGAATTTCACCCGTAGGATTGCTCTGACCCGTTGACTTGCCGCGCGTGTAAACGGCCCAGATTGATCATTAAGCCCTAATCACTTTAATTTATTTAATTAATTAAGTTTAGCCCAGTTTGAATGTGGCCCATTGGATCTGGCGCGCAGTCAACTGTCTCTCTTCCAGATTGCATCTCAGCCATCCTTTCCTTTGACTTTCACTTTTATTTAATTTTAATTCATTTTCTTTTCAATTAATTTGCACAATTATTTTAAAATAGCAAAAAATACATAAAAATTATGAAACTTTTTCCTCTGAGTTTTAGTAATTTTTATGACACAAAATATTTTTATTTTATTTTTCATCATCAAAAAAGTATTTTTAAATATTTAAGAGATTATGTTTAATTGATTAATGGGAATTAATTAATTAAAAATACTTTTAGGTATTTAAAAATTACAAAAAAATTCATGAAATGTTCTAAGACATTTAGAAACATTGTCCAACCTTCAAACCAAATTTCTTTTTTGATCTTGATGCATTTTAAGAATTTTTCATTGAATTAAATCCTATTTTGTGCATTAATTTGATCATAAGTTTAAAAATCCATTTCTGCCTATTGGAGAAGGTTGAGACATTGGTTCTTCTTGCATTGTTTTGTGTTTAGCATGTAGTTTCTAGGATTAAAAGGCCATGATTTGTTCTTGCATTTTCAAATTGTTTGGTATTTCTTTTGTTAAGAACCCTAAAAAACCCTAATAACTTAGAAAATTCATAACTTGAGTTTGGTTAAGAGTTGGGACCTCCCCTTTGAACCTTGGTTTAGCATAGGTTTAGGGTTTCTTTGAGTGCCATTTTCCATTTTTATCTTAGGGTTTTGTTTCTGTTTTGGGTTTTTGTTTGATGTTTGGTCCATGAACCCTAATTTGGGCTTTCTTTTGCATCCTTCTTGCATTCTCTTGCATAACTTGACTTGTCATTGCATTTTGTGCATTCTTGTGATTCATTTGACATCTTAAGACATGTAGGAAGCATGTTTTATCATTGCATTACATATTTGCCATGTCATTTGTCTTGTATGCTTCATAACTTTCCATGCTTGTTCATGCTCCTTAACTTGCATCATTTGCATCCATGATCTTGTATGAACATCCCCATGTCTTGCCTCATGTTTGCAGTACCTCATAACATCATAATCATCATCAACATGCTTCTGGTTTTGCTTAGCATCATACCATTTCATCTCATCTTGCATTGCATTGCATTTCTTTCTAACATTTCAGGTGGTAAGTAAACTTGAGAGGTGGATTTGCCTTCACTTCTCATAACTTTTCTTTTCATCTCTCTTGCATCCATTGCTGCATTTTTATGTGTGTTTGAGTTTGAGCTTGCTCATTCTTGTTCCTCCCACTTTCTTTCTTCAAGTGACTTGACTTCTTGAATGAAGCAAGTTACTTTGTTTCTCTTGATCCTTTCATCTGCATCCTGGTGGTTCTCTTTGAAGATTGCTCTTGAAAACCTCACAAACCTTAGGAACAACCAAGCATGACAATGATTAGGGTTTTGATTAGTCTCCCCTTAGTTTTACCTTTGTGTCTCTTTGAGTCCTCTCTTCTCATCTCATAATCAGGGACTAAACCCTAAAGGCTTTAAGGCTTTGTGGTTAGGGTTATGCCTGCATCCTTTTCTTAGGATGGAGTGTATAACTTTAATCCTAAGTATTAAACCCTTAAGGTGTTTAAATCTCTTAATCAATTCACTTAATAAGTATCAAGACATCACACTTGTAACTTGGGCCTTGCATTAGGGTTCTAATTCTTCCTTTATTGGTTAAGAAGGACTAACCCTAGTGTTAATGGACAAGTCCCCCTCAAGTTGTCTTACAAACAATAAAATTCACTTCATCATCATATCATTAACTAAAATCCACTTAATCAAAGGCTTGTTTTGTCATGGGTTTAATCCCTAATCATGGATTAAGTTGAGGAGTTTTCCTCAGCTTAAACATCCTCATCTATTATCCTTCTTTTAGGATAGTGTAATGGGTCTGTTTAATCCTTGATTATGGCTTAACCTCATTACTCAACACTAAACAAAAACACCAAAAACATCTAAATAATCACAAGTAGGTTAATGATCTTAACCCTACATCAAAGGTGATTAAGTGTGAGAATCTGACTTCACACTTAAGGTATTCTCATTACCCCTAATCAGAGGGAAGATGTGATGAGTTTGCTAACCCATTGGTTTAGGCTTAAGCTCATTAACTTATGACAAACTTTCAAAAGCAATAAAAGACTGAAAACTCAAAAACAAACAATAATCGTCTCCTCCGGGATTCTTTTCTCACCTCATTCACTCATAAACGAGAACTTGCTTCTTCCGTCTAATGCAAGACAGTTTGCACCTGAGCCAGACAGGTCATACACTTGAGCATAGGCAAGCAGGCAGTTCACAAGTCAATTCATCTTTCAGTCTCTTTGGGTCGAACTACGGTGTTCTGACTTCCTCATTGCACGAGAGGATACGTAGGCATAACTTAACAATTATCGAACAAAAGTCTCTGTACATTCCCCCTTTTTCTAGCTTCATTCTTTAGCCTCATTATCATGAGCACTTCATTCCTGTTCTTACACTGACACATCATTTACACACTTCACTTCTTTTACACTGACACCTGTACATCTTTTCCAGCTATTTTATGCACAAATTGCACTGACAATACCCTTTTAAAACACAAATCTTTTATGCGTGGATCCCGTCGAGTACGGCGGACAATCTGGGTGCTAATACCTTCCCAGGTTGTAACCAACCCCCTTTCTCAGTCTCTCTGGTTCGCAACCGTCTTATCCATATCTTCCTAGGTCTATGCAGCATTGCCTTTCCTCCGGGATAAAAATGCCTAGCTGGCGACTCTATTCATCCTCCAGTGAGTTCACGGCTGTGTGTTCTCATTGTCCCTCTCGCCGACCGTTCGCGTCTGTACCCTTATCTGACCTGGTGTCATTTTATCGGGAGCGACAGCTTGGCGACTCTGCTGGGGATCCTTATATTGCAACCAGGGCTTCTGGTTCTTTTTGTGGGTTCCTCCTAGCGCTTGATTGATGTGTGTTTACTGGGGTGTTATGTGCTTGTTTGTGCTTGTATTTATTTTTGTTTATTGCTTTATGTACAGTTGCTTTACTGCTTTCTTTATTGCATTTGTATATATATCATACTGTCATTGTTGCTGGCTGGATCTGTTTGCTTTGGTGGGTGGGTGTTTCATTGAGAGTTAAGGTCCTACACCTGGGACCTGAGTGACACCTAGGCTAGAGTGAATCATATTCTTTCCCATTCCATTTCGGTCTGGTGCGGGAATATGAAACACGGTTCAGATATGGGTTTCTTCTTGAGAACTCTGTGTTGCAGATTTCCTGCAATGCTAGGGCTATCTGGGAAGCCTGCTAAGTCTGGATGACCTTTTAGTATTGACCTTCAGAAACTGAGGTGAATTAGAGGAGGAATTGTTATGGTTATTGTAAACACTGTACCTCCGGGTTAGAAGTGTTTACACTTCTCATAACGGATCCAAGTCTGAGGATCCTTGTTCTAGATCACCACCTGTGAGGGGGGTTGGGCTGTTTACAGGTTTGCAGGTACCTTGACCTCAGAATACCCTGTTACTTTGACTTTGTTAAGAATACTCCATGTTGGACAGTTCTTGTGATTCTAAAACCCTGGACATGTGACTCTTTATTTGAGTCCCCTACCTTGGTTACTGGATTTTTAGACCTCCATCTGGAATTCTTGAACACACATGGATCTATACCAAGGCAGTTAATCAGATCCAGCTCAGTCACAAACCCTTGCATTTCATTTGCATACATACCCATTGCATCATATTAACATTTGCTTATTTGTGTTTCAGGGTATCCATTTTCATCTGGTTTTGGTTTTGACCCCATCTGCAGTTTTGACCTATCTCCACCAGCACTTGCTTCAGCTTGTCAACCATATCCTTCAGTTACTAGCACCAGCCAATCAGTGGCTCATTCTTTCAGCATTGACATCAGCACTCTACTCAGTCTTCAGCATCATGGCTCCAAAGAAAAGCAACATCACCTATCATTTCTTCCAACCAGACTTATCAGACATCAGGAGGATCCAAACCCTGATCACTCCAGATCACATACCCTTGTTCAGGGAGCATTATGGAGATATACTTGACTTGGTCATGGATCTGGACCCATCTCAGAGAAGCCTGATCCATACCTGTATTCAGTTCTATGACCCCCCATTGAGATGTTTCACCTTTCAGGACTTTCAGTTGGGTCCTCTTTTGGAAGAGTACTCATCATTGATTGGTTTGCCTATCAGGAGAGAAATCCCTTTTAACCCTGAAATGGTCTTTCCCAGCAATGGAGAGGTAGCAAAGGCTTTGCACCTGGAACCTGCTTTGATTAAGCAGCATATGACCTCTAAGGCTGGGATCCCTGGATTTCATCTGGACTTCCTGATTTCTCAAGCCAGCCTGAAGGCCTCCCTGGGGGAGTGGGAAGCTGTTTGTGCTTTGCTGGCCTTATGCATATATGGGATTGTGTTGTTTGCAGATGAGCCTCGATTCATCAGCAAGAATGCAATCCACCTGTTCATCCTGAAGAATCCAGTGCCAACTTTATTGGGGGACCTTTACTATTCAGTGCATCAGAGGAATGAGAAGCAGAGGGGGAGATTAGTGAGGATTTGTGCTCCATTATTTCATGCTTGGCTTCTCAGGCATCTACCCAGGACAGATGCATTTCTAAATCCTCATCAGCAAAGCAACTGGGCTAAGAGACTCACTGTTTTAACTTCAGCAGATATCAGATGGTGTACTCAAAGCACCAAGGGCAGAGATATCATCACAAGCTGTGGGCACTTTCCCAATGTGCCTTTGATAGGAGTTAAGGGAAGTATCAATTACAACCCTCTGCTGTTCAGGAGGCAATTGGGCTATGCACTGGTTCATACTCCTAGGGAACAAGACTTGGTTGAGACCCTCTACTGTGAGAACAAGATTAGTCTGACAACTGTTAGGCAGGCTGCCTGGGCCTGGGATCATGTTCAAACCAAGGGAGTCACCATTCTGGGGAGGTGCAATAATGTGGCATCAGCACAATATTATGAGTGGTCCCATGCTAGGGCCCAATTCTCTGGAATGCCCTTTACCATAGAAGACATGCCTGAGTCATCTTCAGCACCACCCCCTGCCACTATCAGTTTGGAGGAGTTTGAGAGCTTAAAAGAAAGAAATGAGAAGCTAACCCAAGCATTGCAGAAGACCCTCCGGGAGAGGAGTGAAGGTATGAGAGAGATTGAAAGATTGGAGAAGTTGAGAGTGGAACACTTGACTAAAATTGAGAAGTCTGGAGATTATATCAACAAGTCTAAAGCTGGTGAGCAGATTCTGAAGAATGCTTGTAAAGAGGCCCAGTTCCAAAGAGCAAGAACAGACCTGTATTTGAAGGAAAGTCAGGCCAGGTGGGTCCGGATCACTGAGGCCCGTACTCTAGAAGACAAGAGAGTTCAGGACAAGATGGAGCAGATGGAAAAAGCCCTGGCAGCAGCCCAGGAGGAAATATCAGAGCTGAAAATCAAAGCAGGAGTGAAGAGGTCTAAAGACCAAAGTCAGAACAAGAAGTTGACTGCAGCTGTTGCAACAAGGAACCTTCTCATCAGAAGTCTCACGGAGCATCCGGCTGATCCTGTGACCGAAGCACTTCTTAAGGAAGTTCGTGAGGATGAGTTTGGCCTTGGAGTCTGATCATTTGCTTGTTGTTGTTCCTATTTCATGTACTTTTGCTTTTTGTGATGTATTTTGACCCCTTTGAGGGCTTGTGTTGTAAAAAGAACAAAATTGTATTATTTCACCTTTGTAATATATTTGTTGGTTCACTTCAAAAGCAATTTCAGCAGCATCATCTTCAAGGGTCTGGAAGGGTCAAAACTGAAGGCCAAACCGGATACCTTGAGAACAAATAAGCATAACTGCATTGCATGCTAACCCTCTTTTTGTTTTGTAGGTTTTTGTTTTGTTGTTGCTAACCTCTGTTGTGAATCTCAGGAATTATTGCTCGCCGCCGGGTATTTCCTCTCAACAGGCCACACAGGTACCCAACTAGAAACAACCTTCCGGGAATCCAGATGGACCAGATGCAACAAGACCTTACGGAGGTCAGAAACCAGATGGCCAACGAAAGGTTGGAGATGAGAACCCAGATAACACAATTCATGGAAGTGATGAACAACCTAGCTCAAAGCCAGGAGAGGCTCAGAACTTTGGTAGAAGGGAGGAATCAAGAGGAGCCCCATGTGGGGACTGCAGGCACAAGTAACAATGAAAGGGTGCAGCCCCATGTTAACCCCCCTGTGTTTGGCCCACATCTCCATCCAGAGGCCAACATCCCAGTCAATATACAAGGGACTGCCACAGCAGGGAGAGTACTTCAAGAAGATCCTCAGGAGGACCAATTTACAGTAATGGCTGCTGGAGAGGAAACTTATGATAGACGATTGGAAGAAATAGCTGAGAAGTTGAGATCACTGGAGTCTCAAAATTCTTTGGGTTTCGACGTCATGGACATGGGTTTGGTAGACGGGGTCAGGATCCCCCATAAGTTCAAACCTCCTTGTTTCGAAAAGTATAATGGGACTTCATGCCCCCGGACTCATTTGCAATCATTTCTGGGAAGGCTGAAGGCCTATACAATGGATGAGAAACTTTGGATGTTCTACTTCGAAGATAGCTTGACTGGAGCTTCTAGAGAATGTATTCCCATCTGACAAGAGCAACTATAAGATGCTGGAAGGACCTGGCAGAGGCCTTCATCAGACAGTATCAGTATAATCTAGATATGGCACCCAACAGGACCCTCCTAATGGGAATGTCACAGTCATCTAGGGAGAGCTTCAGAGAATATGCTCAAAGATGGAGACAGCTTGCTGCTGCTGTCCAGCCACCTATGTCTGAGAGAGAAATGGCAGACATGTTTATGAACACTCTCCAGGGAACGTATATTGACAGGTTGGCTGCTTTCTCTTCCACCAGCTTCGCAGATGTTGTCATAGCTGGGGAGAGAATTGAAAGCCTGTTGAAAATGGGAAAGATCTCTGATAATGGTGCCAGTTCGTCCAGTGGTACAAGAAAGCCTTTTGCAGGCCCGAGAAGAACTGGCGAGACCAATGCCATTCACACCAACAGGGGTAGGCCCCAATACGTTCAAAGGTCAATAGCAGCAGTCACTATCCCTGCTCCAGCTCATCCTCAGCCAGTCTATCAACCTCCGCAACAAAACTTCCAACAACAACCTCAGTATCATCAGAATCAGTATCCTCCAAGAAACTCCAACAACAACAATCAACAGAGGCCATTCCAACAAAGGCCATCCCAAGCTAACCGAGTGATCGACCCGATCCCAATGCCGTATGCTGCCTTGCTGCCACAACTTCTGAAACTCAACCTAGTTGAGCTAAGAACGTTGGCACCTCCGGATCCCAACAGTCTACCAAGAAACTATGACTCTAATGCTAGGTGTGCTTTTCATTCAAACGCACCTGGTCACAGTACAGAAAAATGCAGGGCTCTGCATATGAAGGTACAAGACTTGGTAGACTCCAAGGCTCTGAATTTTGCACCTCCGCCCAATGTCAATAAAAACCCTATGCCAAACCATGGTGGTCCCCGAATTAATGCTATTGAAGAAGACCAACCGTCTTATTTAATAACTAGTGTGGATCAGATCAGGACACCATTGGTGGAAATCAAAGCTCAACTCCGTGAAAACCAAATATTTCCGGGGTGTGAACTAGGGTGCCCCTATTGCAATATTTCATGGAACGGGTGTGAGGACCTGAGGAATGGCATTGACAGCCTTATTCAGAGTGGCCTGCTACAGATCACTACATCATTTCCGACAAATCCGGTAATTTCATCAACAACGGTTTTAGAACCTCCTACAACTGCAGCAACTATTATTCCCGACAGTTCACCAGCAACATCAACCAGTACTTCATCTGTCCTCCCAAATGATCAGTTTTCAACAGTTTCTCCTGCTACAACTTCAGCTTCATTCCATTTCGAATCTCCATCAACAACAACAACAGTCCTTCCGACAGAACCTCCTACAACACCAGCAATCAATCACGAAGATGTCTCTACTGTTACCATATTCTACGATCCTGAAAATAATTCCGCCTACCATTCAGAAGGTGCTGCTCCCGCCAGAGCACCAGTTACAATCTTTTATGATCCACAAACAATTACAGTCCCTTCAGCAGCAGCAATCAGTCCAGTCACTGTCACGGTGCCTGGACCAGTACCATATGAAAGCAACAGGGCCATCCCTTGGCACTATGGCTCTGACGTGTACTGTGAAGGGAAAAGAATCACTCTTGAAACGTCAGCACCTGCACCACAAGTAGATAATGTGGGGGGAGGCGGAGGCTTCACTCGAAGCGGGCGTCTCTTTGCTTCACAAGTTCAAAGACCTACTGCCGAGGCAGAAGCTGCTGCCAAGGCAAAAGGAAAAGGTCCGGTGCAGGAAGATCCAGCTACCAGAGAAGCCCTGAAGACTCCATTCGATCAGGAAGTTGATGAGTTTATGCGAATCATCAAAAAGAGTGATTATAAATTTGTGGATCAGCTTCACCAGACGCCATCCAAAATCTCCATCCTCTCACTGCTTATGTGCTCCGAAGCCCATCGGAATGCACTACTTAAAGTCCTGCACGCAGCTTACGTGCCTGAGGAGATTACTGTCAACCAATTGGAAACCGTGATTGGAAATGTTACTGCTAGCAATGGGCTAGGGTTCACCAATTCTGACCTGACAGCGGATGGCCGCAATCACAACAAAGCCTTGCACATAACCATGGAATGCAAAGGAGCTGTCCTTTCTCATGTGCTGGTGGACACAGGTTCTTCCCTGAATGTTTTACCGAAGAAGGCTCTGGTGAAGCTTGAATATGATGGATTGGCATTGAGACCCAGCAACCTGGTGGTAAGAGCTTTTGATGGCTCAAAGAGATCGGTTCTGGGAGAGATTGAGCTGCCTGTGACAATTGGCCCACAGACCTATAAAACTATCTTTTATGTGATGGACATTCAGCCCGCCTACAGTTGTTTGTTGGGTAGACCCTGGATTCACGCCGCCGGCGCAATAACGTCTACCCTTCACCAAAAGTTAAAATTTGAGTGGGAAGGCCAAGTTGTCACAATCTGCGGAGAGGAGGACATTTTTGTCTGCCACCTGGCAACCTACAAGTACATTGAGATGGATGGGGAGATCCATGAAACAATGAGCCAAGGTTTTGAGGCCTTGAATGTCAATGAAGCATCTGCTGTGTCAGGTATCTCCATGTCGTCTTACCAACAAGCCCGGAAGGTTGTTGAGGAAGGAACTGCCCTAGGCTGGGGCAAGGTCTTAGCTGTGGAGGAGAAGAAGGACAAATTTGGGTTGGGTTACAAACCAACTCAACATCAAGCAAAGGCTGCTGCAGAGCCTGGTTTTGTCAGTGGGGGAATGCTTACCCCCGATGCTATCAACTGTCTGGAAGACGAGCTGGAAGAGGAGCGCAATCTGGAGAATTGGATTCGTCCAAAGATCCCGGGGAGCAGTGTCTCGAACTGGTCTTCCCAGGAAATTATAAGAGTTACTCGTGCAGAGTAATTATTATTTCCTGCATTTTTATAAGCATGCATCCAAGTCTTGCATCTTGCCCAAGATGACAAGACTCATTTTGTAATCAGGGCCATCTGTACTTTTGTGCAAACAAGATTAAATTAATGAAATATCAGACATCTTTTTGCAAACGAGTCTTTTTCTTTTCTGCTCACTGTTTTTTCCATTTTTTCTTTTTGTACAAAAATAAATGGCGGTGTTTTCAAAATGATAACTTCATTTCACTTTTTTCTAAAGCAAGATTAAAATCAATCACTAAAATGAACAAACTTAACCCTTGCAGAGAGTGCCTTCCAGACAGCACCGACAACAGCACGGCTATGACATCGTATGACTTTGACAATCCAATCAATCAAGCTGATGAAGGGGTTGATGAAGAATATGAGCTTCCTGAAGAGTTAGCCAGGTTGTTGAGACAGGAAGAAAAGGTTATTACTCCTCACCAGGAGGAGATTGAAGTGATTAATCTTGGTACAGACGAAGACGTGAAAAAAGTTAAAATCGGGGCCTGCCTGCAAGACTCAGTGAAGAAGCAACTGATAGATCTGCTTCAAGAGTATGTTGATGTGTTTGCTTGGTCGTATCAAGATATGCCAGGGTTGGATACCGATATTGTTGTGCACAAGCTGCCTTTGAGGGAAGAATGCCCACCGGTCAAACAGAAGTTGCGCCGAACTCGCCCAGACATGGCTATGAAAATCAAGGAAGAGGTACAAAAGCAATGGGACGCCGGGTTCCTTGCTGTAACTAGCTATCCGCCGTGGGTTGCTAATATAGTACCTGTGCCTAAGAAAGATGGCAAAGTAAGAATGTGTGTTGATTACCGGGATCTGAACAGAGCCAGCCCGAAAGATGACTTCCCATTACCTCACATTGATGTATTGGTGGATAACACGGCTCAGTTCTCGGTATTCTCCTTCATGGATGG
The DNA here is from genome assembly GCA_963966055.1 of Lathyrus aphaca. Lineage (NCBI taxonomy): Eukaryota > Viridiplantae > Streptophyta > Magnoliopsida > Fabales > Fabaceae > Lathyrus > Lathyrus aphaca. The sequence goes on along the minus strand of OZ014524.1, from coordinate 386,424,263 downwards.
ATTTTCAGGATATAATCAGATCAAGATGTCACCTGAAGACATGGAGAAGACAACATTCATTACACCTTGGGGCACGTTCTGTTACAAGGTGATGCCATTCGGACTGAAGAATGCTGGTGCCACATATCAACGGGCTATGGTGACATTGTTCCACGATATGATCCATAAGGAAATCGAATGTTACGTGGATGACATGATCGCCAAGTCCCTTACAGAGGAAGATCACTTGGTGAATCTACTGAAGTTGTTCAAACGTCTGAGGAGATACCAATTGAAGTTGAATCCCAACAAATGCACATTCGGGGTGCGATCCGGTAAGCTGCTGGGCTTTATTGTAAGCGAGAAAGGGATTGAGGTTGACCCAGATAAAGTCAAAGCTATTCAAGAAATGCCTGCACCGAAAACTGAGAAAGAAGTTCGAGGGTTTTTAGGTCGATTGAACTACATTTCACGGTTCATATCTCACCTTACAGCAACCTGTGAACCCTTGTTCAAGCTGTTAAGAAAGGAACAAACGGTCAGGTGGAACGAAGATTGCCAGAAGGCTTTTGACAAGATCAAGGAATATCTACAAGAACCTCCAATCCTCATGCCGCCAGTTGAAGGAAGACCTCTGATTATGTACTTGACAGTATTAGAAGAGTCAATGGGGTGTGTGCTGGGCCAGCATGACGAGTCTGGTCGAAAAGAGTATGCAATATACTACCTAAGCAAAAAGTTTACCGACTGTGAACAACGTTATTCACTGCTCGAGAAAACTTGCTGTGCTTTAGCGTGGGCTGCTCGCCGACTGAGACAGTATATGTTGACCCACACTACCTTGTTAATCTCAAAAATGGATCCAGTTAAGTACATTTTCGAGAAGCCAGCTCTTACCGGACGGGTTGCAAGATGGCAGATGATTCTTACAGAATACGACATACAGTACACATCTCAGAAAGCCATCAAGGGCAGTGTACTATCTGAATATCTTGCTGAGCAACCCATTGATGACTACCAGCCTATGAGATTTGACTTCCCTGATGAAGACATCATGTTCATTAAAGCAAAAGATCACGAAGAGCCTATTCACACCGAAGGGCCTGACCCGGAGGAAGAATGGACAATGATGTTTGATGGGGCTGTCAACATGAATGGTCGTGGTGTTGGTGCAGTACTCATTACACCTAAAGGGGTTCACATGCCTTTCTCGGCAAAACTCACTTTCAACTGCACTAACAACGAAGCTGAATACGAAGCTTGCATTATGGGTCTTGAGGAAGCCATTGACCTCAGGATCAAGACATTGACCGTATTCGGGGATTCAGCTTTGGTAGTCAATCAAACCAACGGAAAATGGTATACCCATCAGGATCATCTGATACCTTACAGGGATTATACAAGGAGGTTATTGACTTTCTTCACAACAGTCAAACTTGAGTATATCCCTTGGGACGAGAATCAGTTTGCAGATGCTCTTGCTACCATTTCATCCATGATCAAGGTTCAAGCTGCTAACTTTGTACCCCAGATTTCAGTGTCTAGACTTGATAGACCAGCATATGTATTTGCAGCGGATGTTGTAAAAGATGATAAGCCTTGGTTCCATGACATTAAGTGCTTCTTGGAGGATCAAACATACCCGCCTGGGGCATCTTCCAATGATAAGAAGACTTTGAGAAGGCTTGCTGGTAGTTTCTTCCTGAACACTGATGGGTCTTTATACAAAAGGAACTTTGACATGATACTCCTCAGATGTGTTGACAAGACGGAAGCAGATTTGTTGATGCATGAAGTGCACGAAGGATCTTTTGGTACCCATGCAGGAGGGCATGCCATGGCTAAGAAGTTGTTAAGATCGGGTTATTACTGGATCACAATGGATGCAGACTGTTGTGCTTACGCCAGAAAATGCCACAAATGCCAGATCTACGCAGATAAGGTGCATGTGCCTCCCAATCCTTTGAACATCATGTCTTCACCTTGGCCTTTTGCCATGTGGGGCATTGACATGATTGGCAAGATTGAGCCAACTGCTTCAAATGGTCACAGATTTATCCTGGTCGCCATTGACTATTTCACCAAGTGGGTTGAAGCAGCCTCATATGCAAATGTTACAAGACAAGTGGTAGCCAGATTTCTGAAAAGAGATATCATCTGTCGATATGGAGTTCCCGAGCGAATCATTACTGATAATGGTTCCAACTTAAACAACAAAATGATGGCTGAATTATGCCGGGACTTCAAGATCCAACATCACAATTCTTCTCCTTACAGGCCAAAGATGAATGGCGCTGTTGAGGCAGCAAATAAGAATATTAAGAAGATTGTGCAGAAGATGGTAATCACTTACAAAGACTGGCATGAGATGCTACCATTTGCTTTGCATGGGTACCGCACATCAATCAGAACATCCACTGGGGCAACACCGTATCAGCTTGTGTATGGTATGGAAGCAGTCCTACCTGTTGAAGTTGAATTACCCTCCTTGCGGGTACTGATGGATGTTAAGCTGAACGAAGCAGAGTGGGTCCGATCCCGATACGAACAACTGAGTCTGATCGAAGAGAAGAGATTGGCTGCAATCTGCCACGGGCAGTTATATCAAAAGAGAATGAAGAAGGCCTTCGACCAGAAAGTCAGGCACCGAGAGTACCAAGTAGGGGATCTTGTTTTGAAAAGAGTCCTCCCTCCTCATACAGACCACAGGGGCAAATGGACTCCAAACTATGAAGGACCATTTGTTGTAAAGAAAGTTTTCTCTGGTGGAGCGCTGATGCTCAGCACCATGGATGGTGAAGATTTCCCATCCCCTGTGAATTCAGATGCAGTTAAAAAATACTTCGCATAAAATGACCCGCTGGACATAAAAACAGAATGTAAGTCCAGGCAAAAATAGGGCATCCCGGCGAGTCAAAAACAGAATAAAAGACTCGGGCAAAAATAAGGGAAATAAACAAAAAAATGTACACCCGCTGAGTTGAAAAGCCGCGTTGGACAACTCAGGCAAAAATGGGTGTCCCGATGGATTGAAAACCCGAAAGGGCGATCCATGCAAAATTAGGGAATAAGCGAACAACTGCATTCTGAATTCGTCTGTATCACCTACAACTTGGTAAGCTTCAAAGGATCAAGCTTCAATCAGAATTAACTCTCTCCAGAAAGCAAGACGAGAAGAACGTCATTGTCATACGAGTCATAGCAGAAGAGGAAGCTCCTTGAAAGCCTCGTCAACACCGCCAGCACTTTATTTCTCAATTTGTAACAATCTCCTCATTTCAGGAGATATGTTTCTTTGACTGTATCTTGCCAATTCAGGGCACAGGAATTAATAAAATCAGATTTTCGGTCATGTTTCGTTTTACATTTATGTTTTGCAAAGAGTTGTCTGATATCTCTAAAAATACAATTGCATAAGTACAGATGCCTTTCTCTAAAAATAAAAAAAAAACAACACATGCTTACAGGGAATGTGATTATTCTCGAAAGTACTTAACTCCTATGACGGAATCCAGTAAGGGATACCTCGGGACCTTTTGTACGTTTCCTTACCTTTGCAGGATTGCAGGTATCCAGAACGCAACCTGGGGCATGCAGGTTACGTCTCAGCAAGTTGGCGAATCATTATCAACTCGGTCTATCTTCCACGTGGCACTGGAGAGTGCCCACTTCCCCAGCAAAGTTGCCAAATCAACAAACAGGCTTAACACTCAGGATGTTTTCTCCCCAGCCGAGTTGCCTCTCGTTACTCTCCCCAGCTGAGTTACCTACAGCGTTCCCCAGCTGTAGTACCAACCACTATTCCTCAGCAAGGTGCAAGAATCAGGGAATCATCTCCCCACAGAGCTTCAAGCCTCTATTCAGAAGAGCAACGCACGAAGAAGTCACAACAGAGAGGGAGAAAGCTTCTACAAACCCCAGCTGGGTCCCGTATTATAAGGATATGTCAATCAGTGACCTGTATCCCCAGGCAGATACATCCTTAGATCTACCAATGATCTCATCCCCAGCTGGGATGTTCACTTCAAGCAGATCAACCAGAGATCTTCGCAGCAGCAGGATCCGAATTCCGGATCGGTGCCTCTTTGCATAATCATAGCATTCGCATCATATTATACCCTCAGAGCGTAGCATTCCGTCTAATACGGAGCATTACGGCAAAAATCAAATGCATAGCATAATCATAAGTCATGTTGCGAATCGAATACTTGTGAATAATGACAACCTGTCGGCATACAGAATATATACAGAAAAAAAATCCCACCAGGGTCCCAGCAAAAGCAGTTGCCTCACAAATCACAAACACCAGTATATACACCTTTTGGCACCCGTCCGTGTCATCACTCCCCAGTAAAGTCGCCTGAACACTCTTTACAAACAAGACCCCCGTATTTCAGATACTACCTGACACCCGTCCGTGTCAAAACACCAGCAGAAAGCCAAAGACATCCTCTTTGCACTCACATATACTTGTATATACACTTCTCTTGACACCCGTTCGTGTCATATCCCCAGCGCAGTCGCTTACACTTTTATCAACCTATATACTTGTCAATATCATACTTTTCTCTCTTGACACTCGTCCGTGTCACTCTCCCCAGCAGATAAACACTTATACATACATACTCACTACTCATTGGTACACTTATACAGATACTCGTCCGTATCTTGTATACATCATCACTCATATCCCCACAGATTCGACAATAGTCCTTGTTCTTTGTTAACCAGTTGGTACTCGTCCGTACCATCATCTCAGAACATTGCGTCTAGTGTTTGTTTCTACATGATACTCGTCCGTATCATAGTCTTAAGGATGCTCGTCCGCATCTTTAATCCATACACCGTGTCAAACACTTATGTCTTCTTGAATATGGATACTCGTCTGTGTCTATTATTCTCCAGAAGGATTCTTTCAGATGCAACACTCGTCCGTGTTCTTTGTTAACCAGTTGATACTCGTCCGTATCATCATCTCTGAACATGTGTCAGTTTGTTTCTACATGATACTCGTCCGTATCATAGTCTTAAGGATGCTCGTCCGCATCTTTAATCTATACACAATACCAAACACTCATACTTTCCTTTCTTGGTTGTGAACGCTCGTCCGTGTTTACTATATCCCCAGTAGATCGCCAACAAATTTTCTTTTATCTAACACTCGTCCTGTGTTATGATAACTCTGAGAGCAGCCGTACCCTGCTAAGTGGTCGTCCTCCACTTCTTGATGGTCGTCCTCCATCATGCTCATCCGATGGCCGTCCCCATCGTTGATTTTTAGCAGCCGTCCCCTGCTAGGTGGTCGTCCTCCACCCTTTGATGATCGTCCTTCATCACTTTATCCAATGGCCGTCCCCATTGTTGATTTTGGTTATCTGACATTCGTCCTATGTCATGACAAACCTTGAGAGCAGCCGTACCCTGCTGAGTGGTCGTCCTCCACTTCTTGATGGTCGTCCTCCATCATGCTCGTCCGATGGCCGTCCCCATCGTTGACCTTTTCTATCCGATGGCCGTCCCCATCGTTGATATTTTCGGCAGCCGTACCCTGCCAGGTGGTCGTCCTCCACCTTTGATGGCCGTCCCCATCATATTTCTTTTATTCCCAACAGAGCAGCCGTCCCCTGCTAGGTGATCGTCCTTCACCTTTGATGGCCGTACCCCATCATCTGTTCTTTTCATTTATTCTTTAACCCGATGGCCGTCCCCGTCGTGGTCCCTTTTCCTTTTTTAGCCCGATGGCCGTCCCCATCGTTGGTTACTTTGCTTTATGAACTTGATGGCCGTCCCCGTCATGTTTCATTAATCCCCAGAGAATTTTACAACTTTATCTTGATGGCCGTCCCCATCATATTATCACTTTCCCCAGCTAGTCGGCCGTCCCCGTCTTGGCTTTACTTTTTATCCCCAGCATGTCGGCCGTCCCCGTCATTGCTTTATTTTCTGCACTTTCCCCCAGCATGTCGGCCGTCCCCGTCATTGCTATTTACCCAGCAGTCGTCCTCTGCTCGACGGTCGTCCTCCGTCGCCCACACTTTACAATATACTTTATTTGCTTTTACAATCTATATCCCTTTTCTTCTTCGTTTCTGTGAGTGCAAATTTTGGACTGTCTTTGGTATTCAACCACAAGTTATCTTGTTTGCCTGTTAAGCCGTCGCTTACATCCTGCACAGCTAACTCATGTTTGAATAGGGGCAGCTGTAAACACCCCAAATTTGCCCTCACCCATTTCACACCATGGCTTGTGATCATCCTCATATGCATAAACACAATCTTATCATCTCACATCTCATTTTTGATTCACTGCATAGCTTCTAAGGCATCTGCACCTAGGGTTTGTGATCTGAGCAATCCCAGAGCATCTTGAGCCATTCCAAAGGCTACCAATCAACTCAAAGGGGTCCATGTGTGTTCATATGTCATATTTCATCTCCTCAAAGTCAAAATTGCAAGGGAATCACAAGAACTAGGGTTTGAGTGGGTGCAGAGCCAAGTTGAACTGCACAGTTGACTGAAAATTAGGGTTTTGGTTTCAGAGGCCATAACTCCAAATTTTTTGGTCATTCTTGTTTCCATTGATCTCTATATTGTATAGGGAGTATGCATATCAATTTTCATGAAGAAATTCCATGGGGAAGTCATCTGATCAAGAGTTGACTTTTCAGACAAGTCAGTGCAAAATCAGGGCATCTGGGGGCCCCAATGACCCAACCAATGGGTGATCTTCATCATTTTGAGTGTATATGATCTTTATTTGATCATGGAAGAAGGTTGAAGTTCATAAAAATCAAGAATTTAGGGTTTTTGCAAATGTTGACTTTTTGGGCATAGTTGACTTTTCAAGAATGCATCATTTTAGGTCAATTTTCAAGCCTTGATTCTTGGTCCAAAAATGCTTCAAATGGAAAAACTTTGGTCATGAAAGTTGTAGATATCATCTTTCCCTTTTCAAAAAGTACAAGAACATGATCAAACTCTTCTTGGATCAAAAGTTATGGCAAGGCAAAGTTGGCTAAAATCATTAATTTTCAAGGCATGCCCCATTTGGAAATTTTGCAAAGTCATGAACCAATGCATTATGTGACTTCTAATTCATTTCAAACCATTACATAAACATTCTCTAAGTCATAAAAATCAGAATTGAACCAAGAATGCCTATGGTTTATGTTTGGTTATGCAAAAGAATCACATGTGAACCAAAATGTCACAAGTTGCAAAACTCATGATCATGCTTCCTACCACTTGCAGCCTTGGATGCTGAGCTTTGCTAGCCTCTCACCTCACCTTGCTGCGCCAGCCCATGCCCATGTACTTGCCTAGATCATGAGCCATGCTTCTCTTACACATTATTTGACTTTTTGCAAAAGTTAACTTACCAATCAATAAAGGGCATGTCTTGTCAACTGACCAATGAGAGAGAGTTATGTGGACAATTTGCAAGCCATTTCATGTACTAAGCAAAGCTGAAACATCCTCATTCATCACATTCACAAAATCACCTCACATTGCATAAGCCTTCGAATCTCTCTGTCCAGCATACAAACACTTCAGCCATCTTCACCATTCAACTCACCATGTATCATTGAGTAGAAACCACCAAGAACACAAGCCTGAAACAGCCAGAACATCTCACTGCCATTCCTCACCTCATTTTGCAGTTCCTTTCGAATCTCCTTCCACAAACCACAAACAGCCAAACAAACCTTGCAGACCTTCTCCACATATCATTTGGACCTCAAACAACCCATCACAATGACCTGAAAGTGCCAGAATCTCCATTGCCATTTCTGACCAAGCTTGAGCAGAAGCTTTCGAAACTCACTATCCAGCCAACTCAAACTTCTTTTGAGCATTCAAACATCTTCTGGGGACCAAGTGGAGCAGTTTGCACTGAAAGAAGTGGCCAGAAAGTTCTCAAACTGAAAGCTCCAAATCTCAGGTAGCTCGAAAATTATTTTTCCAGAAATCATTTTTCTTGTTACAAACTTGTTCTTTGTGTTGTCCTGATCATCCTGATGTTCTTAGTTTTTGAAATGGTTTTGATTTGAGCATTTAATTAGCTTCTGAAACCTGCGTGCCCTAAAATTTGTTTTGCTTGATTCGTGGATTTGAGGAAGAATAAATTTGTTATGGCTTAGGGTTTTGATTCAGGGGATCATGGGAATCATTTTGGTGTGCTTAGATTTCATTTTTGATACGTTTTGAGGAAGATGGGAGTTTTTCAGGGGAGGTGCTGGCCGGAGAAGACGACCGGAGGTCTTCTCCGGCAGCCTGGGTCATTAAGCCCTAATCTCAGGTCATTAATGTTAGTTTGAATTTCACCCGTAGGATTGCTCTGACCCGTTGACTTGCCGCGCGTGTAAACGGCCCAGATTGATCATTAAGCCCTAATCACTTTAATTTATTTAATTAATTAAGTTTAGCCCAGTTTGAATGTGGCCCATTGGATCTGGCGCGCAGTCAACTGTCTCTCTTCCAGATTGCATCTCAGCCATCCTTTCCTTTGACTTTCACTTTTATTTAATTTTAATTCATTTTCTTTTCAATTAATTTGCACAATTATTTTAAAATAGCAAAAAATACATAAAAATTATGAAACTTTTTCCTCTGAGTTTTAGTAATTTTTATGACACAAAATATTTTTATTTTATTTTTCATCATCAAAAAAGTATTTTTAAATATTTAAGAGATTATTTTTAATTGATTAATGGGAATTAATTAATTAAAAATACTTTTAGGTATTTAAAAATTACAAAAAAATTCATGAAATGTTCTAAGACATTTAGAAACATTGTCCAACCTTCAAACCAAATTTCTTTTTTGATCTTGATGCATTTTAAGAATTTTTCATTGAATTAAATCCTATTTTGTGCATTAATTTGATCATAAGTTTAAAAATCCATTTCTGCCTATTGGAGAAGGTTGAGACATTGGTTCTTCTTGCATTGTTTTGTGTTTAGCATGTAGTTTCTAGGATTAAAAGGCCATGATTTTTTCTTGCATTTTCAAATTTTTTGGTATTTCTTTTGTTAAGAACCCTAAAAAACCCTAATAACTTAGAAAATTCATAACTTGAGTTTGGTTAAGAGTTGGGACCTCCCCTTTGAACCTTGGTTTAGCATAGGTTTAGGGTTTCTTTGAGTGCCATTTTCCATTTTTATCTTAGGGTTTTGTTTCTGTTTTGGGTTTTTGTTTGATGTTTGGTCCATGAACCCTAATTTGGGCTTTCTTTTGCATCCTTCTTGCATTCTCTTGCATAACTTGACTTGTCATTGCATTTTGTGCATTCTTGTGATTCATTTGACATCTTAAGACATGTAGGAAGCATGTTTGATCATTGCATTACATATTTGCCATGTCATTTGTCTTGTATGCTTCATAACTTTCCATGCTTGTTCATGCTCCTTAACTTGCATCATTTGCATCCATGATCTTGTATGAACATCCCCATGTCTTGCCTCATGTTTGCAGTACCTCATAACATCATAATCATCATCAACATGCTTCTGGTTTTGCTTAGCATCATACCATTTCATCTCATCTTGCATTGCATTGCATTTCTTTCTAACATTTCAGGTGGTAAGTAAACTTGAGAGGTGGATTTGCCTTCACTTCTCATAACTTTTCTTTTCATCTCTCTTGCATCCATTGCTGCATTTTTATGTGTGTTTGAGTTTGAGCTTGCTCATTCTTGTTCCTCCCACTTTCTTTCTTCAAGTGACTTGACTTCTTGAATGAAGCAAGTTACTTTGTTTCTCTTGATCCTTTCATCTGCATCCTGGTGGTTCTCTTTGAAGATTGCTCTTGAAAACCTCACAAACCTTAGGAACAACCAAGCATGACAATGATTAGGGTTTTGATTAGTCTCCCCTTAGTTTTACCTTTGTGTCTCTTTGAGTCCTCTCTTCTCATCTCATAATCAGGGACTAAACCCTAAAGGCTTTAAGGCTTTGTGGTTAGGGTTATGCCTGCATCCTTCTCTTAGGATGGAGTGTATAACTTTAATCCTAAGTATTAAACCCTTAAGGTGTTTAAATCTCTTAATCAATTCACTTAATAAGTATCAAGACATCACACTTGTAACTTGGGCCTTGCATTAGGGTTCTAATTCTTCCTTTATTGGTTAAGAAGGACTAACCCTAGTGTTAATGGACAAGTCCCCCTCAAGTTGTCTTACAAACAATAAAATTCACTTCATCATCATATCATTAACTAAAATCCACTTAATCAAAGGCTTGTTTTGTCATGGGTTTAATCCCTAATCATGGATTAAGTTGAGGAGTTTTCCTCAGCTTAAACATCCTCATCTATTATCCTTCTTTTAGGATAGTGTAATGGGTCTGTTTAATCCTTGATTATGGCTTAACCTCATTACTCAACACTAAACAAAAACACCAAAAACATCTAAATAATCACAAGTAGGTTAATGATCTTAACCCTACATCAAAGGTGATTAAGTGTGAGAATCTGACTTCACACTTAAGGTATTCTCATTACCCCTAATCAGAGGGAAGATGTGATGAGTTTGCTAACCCATTGGTTTAGGCTTAAGCTCATTAACTTATGACAAACTTTCAAAAGCAATAAAAGACTGAAAACTCAAAAACAAACAATAATCGTCTCCTCCGGGATTCTTTTCTCACCTCATTCACTCATAAACGAGAACTTGCTTCTTCCGTCTAATGCAAGACAGTTTGCACCTGAGCCAGACAGGTCATACACTTGAGCATAGGCAAGCAGGCAGTTCACAAGTCAATTCATCTTTCAGTCTCTTTGGGTCGAACTACGGTGTTCTGACTTCCTCATTGCACGAGAGGATACGTAGGCATAACTTAACAATTATCGAACAAAAGTCTCTGTACATTCCCCCTTTTTCTAGCTTCATTCTTTAGCCTCATTATCATGAGCACTTCATTCCTGTTCTTACACTGACACATCATTTACACACTTCACTTCTTTTACACTGACACCTGTACATCTTTTCCAGCTATTTTCTGCACAAATTGCACTGACAATACCCTTTTAAAACACAAATCTTTTATGCGTGGATCCCGTCGAGTACGGCGGACAATCTGGGTGCTAATACCTTCCCAGGTTGTAACCAACCCCCTTTCTCAGTCTCTCTGGTTCGCAACCGTCTTATCCATATCTTCCTAGGTCTATGCAGCATTGCCTTTCCTCCGGGATAAAAATGCCTAGCTGGCGACTCTATTCATCCTCCAGTGAGTTCACGGCTGTGTGTTCTCATTGTCCCTCTCGCCGACCGTTCGCGTCTGTACCCTTATCTGACCTGGTGTCATTTTATCGGGAGCGACATCTTCATGAAAAATGCCAATCAAATGGAAAATGCAATGCAAAAATATGAGTTAAATACCCTAGATACTACATGCAAAGTATGAAAGTATGCAAAAAGAACTATGTACAAACTCATCTTGGTTGATCAGAAATGGATTTTTGAAGTTAGGGTAAGAAAAATAGGAAATTTGGAAACCCTAATTCATGGTTAATTGTCAAAACATGATCAAACCCTAAAAGAAATTTGTAAGATGTGTTTGTAAATTGTTCTAAATATGTAAGAATGCTTCATGATTTTTTTGGTGATTTTTAAATATCTAAAAGTATTTTTAATTAATTAAAATGAATTAATTAATTAAATAATACAATTAAATGATTTAAAAATAGATTTTTAATGCAAAAATTAAAAATAAAAAATGTTTTTGGTTTCTGAAAATTATTTAAAGTGAAAATGCAAAAAATTGTATTTTTACAAAATGATTTGCTATTTTAAATAAATAAAGGAAACAAAAGCAAAATAAATAAAAAGAAAATGAAAAGTAATTGAAATGAGAGACCCAGATTGCGTGGAGGCTGGATCAAAGGCTAGGATTGCAAGTCAGCTTGACTTGAGGTATGAGGGATCAAGGGTCCAGATTCAAATTTGGGCTTCGCGCGTGATCCAATGGCTATGGTTCATCCTGATTTAATTAATTATAATTAACTTAATTAAATGAAATTATGATTAATGATCTAATATGGACCGTTCACACGCTAATTAAAAACAGATCCTAAGGCTCACAATCAATTTGGAAACAAAACCCTAATTAATCTCAGACGACCGGAGATAAGCTCCGGTCGTCTTCTCCGGCCAGCCAAATCCCCAACTTCTTCCCTAGGTCACTAAACAATATCAAATCTGCCTAGAAACGTTCCCCAAACATCATAGAACACAAATCCACAAATACAAATCATTTAAAACACATGAACATCAAGAATCGAATCAAAACATTTTCACAGGCAAATTTTCAAAACAACAATACATGCTTGTTTCTACACTATTTTCAATTATAAACACATTAGGATGATCAGTGCAACATATAAAATCAATTTATAACAAGTAAATGAAGTTCTGGAAAATTTGTTCTTGATGGATACCTGAACTGAAGTTCTTCAAACTGGAGTTTTCAGGGCCTCCCTCTTGTGCAAATCAGCTCCTTTGGTCCTTCTGAAGCTAATGGAAAGCTTGAATGGAGTTGAGAGGGGCCATTTTGAAGGGTTCATTTATGATATGGCAGAAATCGTGTTTCTTGTTTAGAGTGTTTTAGGTCATGGTGATGGGTGGGAAATGTTCCTTAGGTCATGTATGATTGAATGGTGAAAGAAAATTTGAGGTTTGATGGCTGAGGAGTGAGTATCGAAGAGATGAAGTTTGAAGTGGATTTTGTGTAATCTGAAGTGTGTGTGTGTGTGTGTGTGTGTTCTAAGGCTGAAATAAGCTGCTATATCTCTCCCATAAGGTTTGAGTAGGTCATGGAGTATGTTTGTAGAGGCTGCTGATCACTATTCCAAGAGTATGGGAGAAATTGCAAAAAGTCAAGGTTTGGTGTACTTGAGGTATGGCATGGTGCATAAGTGATTTTCTGGCTGGATTATGTTCAGCTGGCTTCAAGGAGGGCCTTTGGATTAAATGCTATAAGCTGTGCAACTTGATTCAAGAGTTCTCATAGATTTTGCATTTTTCCAACTTTGACATTTCTTGAGAAGCAAGTCATGAAAACCCTAGGTTCTTGGTCCAATTCTGATCTTTAGAAGTTGTTTGATCATGGCATGATGTATTTGAGTGGATTAGAGGTCACATAAAGTCCTGAAATACCATTTTGCACATTTCCCTCTTTGACATGAACTTGAAAATTATGTGATTTTTGCCAACTTTGACCCATCATAACTTGAGTTCTAGGATGAATCAAAATGAGTTCTTGTACTTTTTGAAAATGGGAAGATCCAATCTACAACTTTCATGTTTGAAGAAAATTCATTTGAAACCTTTTTGATCAAGAAAGAGGAGGTTGAAGATCTTTCCCAAAATGGAAAGTTTTCATTACAAGTCATGCCCAAAAATAGAAAGTTTTCAAATGGATCAAAATTCTTCAATCTTGTGAACTTCCAAGAATTCCTAAGATCAAATAAAGATCATGGGACCTCAAATTGATGATGATGACCCTTTGGAACCCTTGTTGGTGGCCTTAGAGGCCCTTGTTGGTGGCCTCAGATGACTTCCACAAGGAATTTTTGCTTCAAATTTGATACACATGCTCCTTATATCACATATAGACCAATAAAATCAAGAATCGCCAAACATTTTGAGTGTAAGGGCCTCAAACCCAAAACCCTAATTTCTGGTCATCTGTGTAGGAGCCCTGAGCCTGCCTGGGTGGCTCTGCAATCTCTTGTGATCTTTTGACTTTCAAGAACCCTTGGGGGTATAATATGATCATAGAACACTCATGGACCCTCTTGGCATGCTTCATGGACCCTCTTGGCATGCTTCATGGCCTCTGAGATAGCTCAAACCAATTCTAAGATTTATTTGATCACAAACCCTAGTTGTGCAACTATGTAATGAATTGCTAAAGGAAAAATATGCAATGTAAGATGTGATGATATGCTATGCAGTATGAAGGATCACAAGCCAAGGTGTGATAAAAAAGAGAGGGCAAATTTGGGGTGTTTACAGTCCCCACCCCTCTTATTGATGTCCTTTAATCCTATGTTCAACTAGCTTTCACAAGTGCTCACCTTTTCTAAGGGTTTCGTGTTGGTTGAGGAACCATTGCTACTAACAGTTTAAGCACCACTGAGGTTGTTGTTGGGAGTCAGTCACCCCTATTGTCTTTTGTGTCTGTATCACACGACTTTATTCTTGTTTAAGGATCTTTCTTGTGTAATCCTTTTCGTCTTTCTTGCCTGGACTAATTCTTGTGAATTTTTTTTACTTTGAAGTCCAGCGAGATGCCCTAACTTTTGCCTAAGTCGCTTGTTTTAAAGTTTGGACTTAGCGGGCTGTTTATTTCTTTTTTTTCCCTTTTTTTTCCGAACAAATCATGTGACACAGGTTTGTCCTTATTGTTTTGTAAGGGTTGTGACTGTCTCACATTTTGGTCGATGATGGATAACCGTTGTGGTTTCCGGTCTTTGGACCTCTTGATTGGTATAACCATTGTGGTTTCTGGTCTTTGGACCTCTTGATGTGCTGGAAGGAAAGGTAATGGATCCTCAAATACACTCCTTTGTGAAAGTTTGAACGCTTGGTCCAACTAGCTAACACCTACCCTGCCCCGGGTTAAATGTGAAGGTTTTTTCATATGAAAAGAAACTCCTACTTCAAGGCTCAAAGGGGTTAACGAGGGTTTATCTCCCTTATAGCTCCGGTGTTTAGGATTTGAAACAAAGCATGTACATCGTCAACAGGGTCTTATTCAAGAGCACACAAATGGAGATTTTTTGCGTTTTCATTTCGTCATCCTCCATCACAGAGTTTAAGAGAAATAGTTGGTATTGCAATGCACATTCACAAAATTATAAGTAAAACGAATGAATTACTTCCAGAAAAATATGTGCATTTCATTAATTAACATTCAAGAACAAACAAAATTCATGCATGCATACAAATGTTCAACCAAACATATAAAAGCTACACATGAAAATGCAGTGAAAAAATTGAACAATGCCATTGTTGAGGAGACTTGACTCCGTCTGGACCTATCATGCTTGAATGCATTTAGTAGTCAGCAACTTTTTCCTGATGGGATTTGCAGTCTTCAATCAAATGGCCACGTGCCCAGAACCATACTTCATTCTCAATTGTTATGATCTTAAGCTTTCGACGTTCAAACATTGTCACGAGACGTCTGAAGAAAAGAGTGACACAGAAATGAAATTGTCACATAAGGTTGCTCGGAAGACCTGACTATCTTCTGCCTACGTATCTCCATTGACCCAAGACTAATGAAGAATCAGAGCGACGTAGTTCCCCTCAATAGGGATTAAAAGGCAGTACATAAACTAACCATCCTCATAGTCGCTCTTCAAAATCAATCTGAGAATCACCTTCACACCTATCCTCAATGATTTCCTCCATAACAAAAGCTGACGAACCCGTATGACCAAGCGATGATTTGTTAACCCGAATGCCTTGAGGCGTCACTGAAATCAACCCAGACTCAATCAAATCCTGAACCTTATCCCTGAGAGGCTTACATTCTTCAGCTAAATGTCCTGGTGCATTTCCGTGGAAACCACATTGAACATTGCGATCAAAACTTGGTGGGTATGGAAAAGGAACCGGGCCCGGTTTCTTCGGCACTATCAATTCACTATCGATCAGGCGTGGAAGTATTTGACTGTAAGGCACTAGCAATGGATCAAAATACCTTTTTATTCTCTTGGTGTAGTAATGAAGCCTTTGTGGAGTATGCTTCTGTTGGCATGGTTGTTGTTGGTACTAAGGAGGTTCACCTGACATCTGTTGAAATCCTTCATTGGGAAACCAAGGTGTAGGAGCTGAGGAAGTTCCTTGTTACAGAAAGAAAGTGCTCACTTCTTTGGCCGTAACTGGCATATGATCATTCACCTCATTTGAATCAGGCAAGGAAAAATTGATCTTTGTTCTGGGCTCTTCTGGAAAGCTAGTTGGTGATTCCTGGTGAGGAAACTCAAACTGTGGACAAAGTCCACCTGAAAACTCTTGGTTAAGTGGAAATCCGAAAGAGATGGGAGAAATGAGACCTTCTGGTGGAGAAGCGGACGCTTGACCATTTTCTTTCTTTAGCAATGCATTCATGATCCCTGTCAGTAGCTTCATTTGAGTTTTCATCATGTCAAACTCTTCCTTCAAGAATCTCTGGCCCTGTGACAAAGCTTGTACATCTGCCTTGAATTTCATCTCAGCTACCTCCGCTCGGAGTTGTTCAAAGTTCATGCCCTTGGAATTCTGACTCAAGTTGGTCATTCTGTCAAGAAATCTGATCAAGATAATAACCTGTCCTTGAAATCTTGTTGCAACGAAAGTGCCTGAAACAGAAAAGACATTAGGATACTGTGGTTACACTTGCAAAACAAGAAGAATGGTAATATGTATGCATTGCAATTGTTTATGCTTTCAATCTCAAGGTCAATCATGCCCCGGTTCCAATATTTAGCAAAGAAATCCAGATGGCTTTTGACCCCCCGACCTTAAGAAAACCTTTACACAGAAATCAGATTCAAATAACTGTAACGGCCCAAGTGCCAGCAAGTACAGGAAATAGAGAACCGAATAAAAACCGCATAACATAAATCAGCTCACAAGTCAAAAATCACATAATTCCCCGTAGGGTACAAGTCTTACAACAAAAAAGGGACATACAAAACCAAGAATCCTACAACATGTTTGTAGGTAATCCGAATACAGAGAAAACAAACTAGAAAGCAAGGCTATTGCATGAAGACTCTGATCCCTCTTCACTAAGTCCCATCTCAGACCCAACCTTCTTAATTCCAGCCATCAATTTGAGATCTTCATTCTCCTTAAGTGCTTCTTCTAAAGCTTGCTGACTCTTCACCAACTGTTGGGTCTTCTCTCTTCGGATCTTGTGGGCTTGTTCCCCCTCTTCCTTCTTGGCAGCTAACTGTGATTCATAAAACTCTTACTTTTCTTTGTATTTCTTCCGATCTTGTTTCCTCTAATCTTTCGACCAAGCGAGAGATTGTTTGGCTTCTCTAAGGGTCTTCCGGGTCTTTCTGAATTCTTCCTCTCTTTTAACATTCATTAGACCTCTCCTTTGAAAGTAAGCTTCTCTTTCCACAAACTCCTTCTCCTTAATCTCTTGAGCTACTTGCATTTTATGCAGCTTCTCTTCCAAAGATTTCTTGGAGTGAGCCATCTGATGATACAGGCTAGTCATCTCTTGTAGCTGGGCTTCCATCTTCTTGTATTCTTCTAAGGGAACAGTGGTATTAGGCTCAGTCATTGGAGGAACGGGAGGGTAAAATGGCAGCAATACCATCCTATCTCTATTCTTCAGCTAGGCCTCATACTCCGGAAAAGTTTGATTGTTACATTTACCAAAGCAAGCCACTCATTCTCCTTTGATGCACTTCCAAGCTCCATCAACTTTTTTCACCAAAGGCATATTGTCCTTCACCGGGAAATAGAATATAGGAGCCAATTTCAACTCTTCTGGGACCTCTCTTAAAGCATACCCCAACTATCTCCTCAGCAATACTGGGTTGTAGTTGATTCCCCCAGTCACTCCCAACAATGGTACACTGAGGTAACTCCCACAACTGGTGATGAAACGTGTACCTTGAAGCCTCTGAGTACTCCATCCAACATCTTTAGCAAACAACCTCTCCAGTTTCTGAGCCCAAACCAAAGAATAATCACTAAACACACCGGTACCAGGCAAGTGCCTCATGAACCACATATGGAACAAAGGAGTGCAACATCAGACTAAACCTCCTCGTTTCTTTTCTGTCTTGTAGTGCACCGAGTAATACAAATCTCCCAATAGTGTAGGCACGGGATTCTTCAGTAAGAATAGATGGACGGAATTCATGTCTATGAACTTCTCCGTGTCTGCAAACAAAATGATGCCATAAATAGAGAAAGCCAGAATGGCACACACAGAATCCCACTCTGCTTTAACAGCCAGCTCTTCAGCCTTCTTCACTAAAGCCTCCAAAGAGAAACCAGACACACCCCCTTTAGTAATTGTCAGAGAATTCATAATAGAAGGGCTCAAATAAAGAGTATGAGCAATTGCTTCAGGTGCAGGCCTAACCATCTCAGAATTGAACGAGATCTGGTCTTGAATATGAACTCCCAAGATCAAAGCATACTCCTCCAGCAAAGGACCTAACTAAAAATCAGGAAATGTGAAGCATCGAAGCTGAGGATCATAATACTGAAGTAGAGTATGAATGGCACTTCTTTCAGAGGGATCTAACTCTACCACCATGTCCAGAATACTCCCATAAGATTTCCTGAACCCCTCCACATGATTGGGTGTGATCAAATTCACCATCCTCTTTAACAGGCCAACCTTAGTGTCGAAAAACTTGAAATGAATGTTCTGCTTGCGAGAATCTTCCATCTCTGAACAATATACCAGAACCGGAAACAGTGATATGAACCTTTGAATGAAAATAAAACATGATTAATGATGGAATGATGCAATGCAAATGCAAGGACACATGATCAATCCAGAACTATCTGGATACTGGATGTCAGAGCCAAGTGATCAGAAACCTGAATCCTCTGAATAATAACCCATAAGCACTCAGATAATCTCAGATAAACCAGATCAATAACCAGATAAACTCAAGAACTCCAGGATCAAAGTAACCGTATCAGAACATAAGTCTACACTGGTAATGAGAGTATGATGAGGTCAAGGGTTCCTGCAAACTTGTAAACCCCTCCCAATCTCACAGGTGCACTCCACATCAAACATCACGGACTCTCAAAGTCGAGCAACAATAATACTTTCAGCATTTCCGAGAAGTGGCTTATGACCAGATCAGGGAATCGGTTTGGCATTATGTACTACTCAGGGAGGTCTCAGCGTGAGTCCGGGAAAATAAGCATCCCTTATAAGTCCCCAACTTCGAGCGCTGAAATCGAGAAACAATAGTACATTCAGCCCGTAGGATACAGTACTATTGTCATACGACCAGATGCTTTGACTGAGTTCCTATAAGAGGACCAGGCCATCCTATGCGAGTTCCCAGTGGACCCTCGGGTGCGAATGTGTTTGCCAAAGAATGTGGTCTGCCACTGTCACCACTGGAGAGGGTTGTTTCCACAAAGATTCTCAATGATCGATCCCCAGATGCACATAACTATCAAGATCCTATCCCGAAGTGGAGGAAATCCCCACACAAGATATTTCCAAGACAGTCGCAGTCTGGGTGTGAAACACATCGCCACTCATCATGCCACATGGGAGTACAATGTGTCCATGCTAATCCTAGGGTGCACTCAAGCCGGATATTTGGCTTATCTCACAATAACAGTACCACCCGAGTCCCACCAAACAAAATAAATCCAGTCCAGTAATAATATGATGCATGAAAATAAATACTGAAAATTGTATATAAAGCTGTAAATAAACTGTAAATAAAATAACAGTAAAATACACAGGAAACAACAAACAATCAACACCCAACGAAACAGAAACACGCAAGTGCTAGGAGAGACTCTAAAGGGAACCATAGATTCTGGGTTCGATCCCCAGCAGAGTCGCCAGCTGTCGCTCCCTGGATTTCCATCCTGGTACAAACGCGAAAGTGGCACGGAAGAAGGCAGATTCGCCAGCCAGGCATTTTTATCCCGAAGGAACGGGAATGGTAATGCTGCACAAACCAGAGAAAAGAAAAGGAAGGACACAGGTCCTGCGAACCAGAGAAACTGAGTTTGGGAGTCGGTTACGACCTGGGAAGGTATTAGCACCCCAGATCGTCCGCCGTACCCGACGGGATCCACGCTTGCAAAGAAACTGTTTCAAAGGGTGAAAGAATAAAGCTGCTGCAAAAAGAAAGACTGGAACTGGGGAAAATAAAAGAAAGGGGGAAAATGTAGGGAAAATAAAAGAGTGTGCTTGAACGGGCCCTACCCCGCTACCTACGTACCTCATCTGGACATGAGGATCAGAGTCGCCGTAGTTCCCCTAACTAGGGTGGAAAGATTGCTTGTGTCTTAAGGCTTGAACTTCCTATGTCGATGCTCAGGTGTTGCAGGCTTGGACGACGAGTGCGTTACCGTCATGAAAAATGACAAGTAGGAGCAAGTTCACACAATGAGAGTGAAGGTGATGAGAAAAGAAGTCCCGAAGGAGACGCTTATTCTTTGTCCAGTGTTTTTATGAGTTTTCTGCTTTGAGGTTTGCATAGGTGAGTGTACCTAAGTCTTACTCAATGGGTGTGTACTTCTTACATCATCCCGAACTGGAATGCGCAAGAGGCACACCTAGCTATGGAGGAAATCCCCAAATCTAGTCCCACAAGTGAAGGCTCAGACACACTGACCTACTGGCATTTATTAAGTATTTTTGTGGTTTTTGGTTAAGAAGTGTTTTTTTAGCTTTTCTTTGTGAAGTAATCTCATGCTAAGGCCTATCCACCACGAGGGATATCCTACACCTTGCCGCAAAATGGAACGCGTGCAAGTATCTCATAGCAAAGTCTCGTGTCACATGAGAAGACTCATCATTTATTAAAGTGACTTAAAGTTAAGTTTGAAGATGAGAAGAGAGAGCACCAAAAGGATCTCAAAGGTAAAATCTAATGGGGAAGACTACTCCTAATGTTATCATGCATGGGAGTCATAGGTTAGTGTGGTTTGAAACCTATCCTAAGAAAGAAGAAGAAGAGAAAAGAAGAAGACAAGAGGAGGAGAAGAAAGTTAGAGAACAACTTACTCCTCTAAAGGAGATAAGTTGCTTCTAAAGGGGGAGGATGAAAAGTTGAATCACAAGATGGCATAAGGCACATCAACAATCACAAGATAGAAAGTAAAATAAGAGAGGAGATGAAGAGTTGAAATGTGGATAACATCCACACTTCACTTACCATGAGCACCTGAAATGGTTAGTACATACTTAGATGAACAAACTTGAACCAAATGAAGTGCAAACAAACCAAGATATCAACTCTGATCACAAAAACCAGAAGCAAAGGAATCCACTCATCACACTAATACTCACCAATAAAAACAAATCAAGCAAGTGTTAAAGCACACAAGCCATTACTAAGCTTCACAAGTTCTTATGAAGAAACAAAACACAAATGAAGTACAAAGGGATCATGCAAGTTAGACAAGCATTATACAACTCAAGACCAGAACCTTATCATGTTAATAATGTGCCTAAACAATAAAGAAAATCATAGGAAGAAGCATACAAACTCAAACAATATCATCATAGTAAATGACTAGGCATGGGAAGTGGAGTGAGCATTAAGTGTAAGGACAAACAGATGCAAATCAATTCAAAGGATGAGTATCATCTAAAGACCAGGGGCCTAATCATGTTAAGATGTGACTAAGAAGCATAAACAAGCATGGGAAGACGCATACAAAAATCAAGAATAAACACCATGGAGGGCAAATGAATAAAGAAGGTGAGGTGAACATGCATACATTTGTGAGAGACTTAAACAAAATCAAATCCAAGAAAGCCAAAAGAAAAATCACACATCATGACCAGAGGCATTCATTCACATTTAAAAGATCCCAAACAACTCACAAAAAGTTGGCACAAGTGCTCATACAACCTAGAAACTAAGCATGTGACAAGAAAGGGGGAAGAATTAAGGAAAGCACACATAAAAAATCAAATCAAATCAAATCAAGACTTCACTCAAAAATTCTACAATTAAGCACAAATGTTCATTAACCATGTGATAACATCATACCAAAAGATCAAGATCAGAATCAAAAGCAAACTAGATCAAAGGACCTCATGAACACAAACTAGGGTTTTGAAACTTCACACACAAGTCAATTGTCAAACATATTCATACAAGTTTCTAAAAATCATACGAAAAATCAACAATAAACTACATCCTAATATGGACCAGATGCAAATAGAACCAACTCAAAACTCAAATTAATGATCAAGATAAAAATTCCACAAGTCAGCATGTATTAAAAATGAATTAAGAACAAATAATAAAATCAAAAATTAATTTCTGCGTGACAAATAAAAATAAATGAAAAGTAAAAGTGTCAAAAATTAAAGAAAATTAAAAGGATCACTCGTGATTTTTTTAAGAATTGTTTTGAACATTTTACTATTTTTTATGAATTAAACAAAACAAAACAAAACAAAGAAAAATAAAATAAAAAGAAAAAAATAAATGTAATCAGATCTAATGGATGAGATTGGAAGAAAACAAGATCAATGGCCACGCGCGTTAGTCAACTTGACTCAGGGTATTCAGATCCAAAGGCCATGATTTAAACTTATTAATTGAGCCAGATCTAATGGTCACGTTTTAATCTGGACTATACCCTAATTAATTAAACTAATAAAACAAAATTATATTAATTAATCACAATCCAATGGTCAGGATTCAATCTGGAAATGCCTAAGCCCTAATTAACCATAACATAAACCCTAACCGGCCGGAGAAGCACCGATCACCTTCTCCGGCCAACCACAAGTTGCAGAAACACAATCCTTCACCAAAATGAGCAAATCATATATCAAAACAATCCTCAGGTCATGCACATCACGAATCAAACATCAAAACACATTAATCTAACACACAGAGATCAAATTGAAGCCAAAAAGTTTAGATCTAAAAAGTTTAGTCACACTGTTCTTGCTCATTTTAACACCATTTCAAAATCTAACTACATCAGCATGCTTAGGAAAACAAGTACATCATAATGCACGCAAAAGAATTCAAATCCATGATGATGAATCTTGAAGCATACCTGAGTTTGAAGAGCTCTTAAACCTCCAAGAAATCCATTCTCTAGCTCCAAATGATCCTCTTGTAACTTCTATTCACAAAATAAATGTGAATTGGACTCTCAAATGGCCTGGATCTAACACCTTGCAAGCAACTGATCTGAAAATGAACTGGTACAAGATCTTGCCTATAGCTCAAAATAGTGGTTGATCTATGACCTATGAAGCTCAAGGATGAAGAATCTGTGGTTTGCTTTGTGAAGGTGTGTGTGGATGAAGAGATTCGAAGGAAAATGCAAAATTGCAAGAGAGTTGCGAGTGATGAAATGGTGATGAAATCTGAGCAAATGACACCCTAATTCTCTTATATACTATGCCAATTATCAATGCTTAAGATTTGAAATGAAATGCACGTGAGGAATGAGTGGAGGGATTGATTTTGCAAAAATGAAAAAGTGGTGTGATAGCATGCTTGGCTCGTGCATTCCCTTGCTTTGCTTGCACATGCTGATCCTTTTAATTCACAAATTCAAAAGTGGTTTAATCCTGGCCCTTAGATGCTTGATCATGCAATTCTCATGCCTTTTGCTTTTTTGCCTTTCATGAAATAACATGCATACCATGCACGACTTCTTGAATTTTCCTTGAGCCAAACTCTATTCATGCCATGTATTATGATATAATGACCTCACTTTGTCCATAGGATAACTTAGAAATAAGGTGCAAGGCTTTTTGCAACTTGGTGCAAAGTTGGTTTTCATGTAAAACCCTAAAAATAAGTGAACTTCACTTGGCCATAAATTTCAAACCATGAGGGCTATGATCATGTTCTTGTACTTTTTAGAAATGGGAGACAATTTCCTACAACTTCCATGTTCAAAGAAATTTCATTTGAGGTCATCTTGGTCATGAAAGAATGCTTTGAAGTTTAGGTCAAAACTTGCCAAATTTAGAAAGTTAGTTACATGCCACATGCCCAAAAATAGAAACTCTTGCAAAAACCCTAGATTCTTGACTTTTGACCTTGCCAAACCTCTCTTATGATCTTAAGGACATCCCTTGGCTTGAAAAATATGATTGAAACCCTTGAATTGTCATAGTTGACTTTTCAAATAATCAGTTTGACCAATTTCTTCCTTTACAAGCAACTGATGAATTGAATGCCTTCCTCAATGAGTTTTAACACCAAATTGAATCCATAACATTCACATATCATATGAATGACCTTGCTTGAAAATGAAACCCTAATTTAAAGTCATATGTGTACGAGATTTTCCTTTCCTTGATCCTCTGATGATCTTCCACACCTCTTATCCTTTGCAAAGGATCTTGAGCTTGTATATGCCATGTAGACACCTCATGGGACTTGCACTAGGCCTCTTGACTTATTACTTGGCCTTGCAAAGCTTCAAATGTTCCCATAATTGATCATATGTCTAATGCTAGCACATGAGAATGACATGCTTCATTTTTCTATGCAAAATGCTAAAGACATGCCATGCTTATGATGATTATGATATGATGACGATGCTAGAAAGAAGAGGGAAAATTTAGGGTGTTACACCACCATCCCCGACGTTGTGTAGTACTTCATCTTCAGATGAACAGTTGATGGAACGGCCAGGAGATTGGCCAACATTGGTCGACCAAGAATGCATTGATACAAAGAAGGATAATCAACGACCAAACATTGGACGCGGATTGATCGGGCGGTTTCTGCGGCTCCAAACATGACTATGAGGTCAACATAACCCCATGGTGTTGCACCCCAAAATTTTCCCTCACCTAGACCAAACATTGTGTACTAAGGTGTCCCAAGAGGTTCACAAGGTTCACAAGGTATCTCAAGAGGTTCAAGAGGTTCACAAGGTATCTCAAGAGGTTCACAAGGTTCACAAGGTATCCTAAGAGGTTCACAAGGTTCACAATGTATCCTATGAGGTTCACAAGGTTCACAATTAGTCGGAAAGTTTGACAATTCCCTCAGACAAAGCATCCTCCTAAGCAATGCATCCTAAACTAGGGTTTTGAGTTTCATCAGGATAAATGGATTTACAAGGCTTCAAGTGAGCTTCATAGCATCCTATATGTCTTCAAGAATCCCTATGTCAAGTTTCAAGGCTTTCCCAAAAGATTTGCTCAATCAAATGATCAGATAGGCTAAAATCAGTCAAAGCAGTCAAAAAGTCAAACTAAGGTCAACTGTGGTCAAACCAAAGTCAAACTTCATGATTTTTTGCCAACATCAAGTATATGAAGTAAAATTCATCATTTGATCAATGTTTGATCATGATTCATCAAGGATATTTCAGATCATCAAGGATCAGGAGTTTCTAAGTTAGGGTTTTCATAGGAAAAGTCAACTGAACTTTGACCAGCCATAACTTTCACATGCTTTATCAAAAAGTTTCCATCCAAAGCTCATTTTGAAGGAAATTGAATTCTCTACAACTTTGTGTATCACAAGCCAAGCCTAAAAATGCTTCATTTGGAAGGTATGAGCTAAGACATTATAGGTCATTTTAAAAGTCAACAAAAAGTCAACATCTTCCAAAGGGCATAACTTGAAAATGATAAAAGATATGGATATGAGACCAATGAGGTTGGTTAGAGGACTCTTTAAGCTTTCCAAAATGTCCAAGAATACCCTCATAGCCTTAAAACTAAGGGAGATATGCTTTTGAAAAGTTGGGAAATTTTTAGGAGGTTTATGAAGCAAATGGGGCCTTAAAACCAAAATTTTCCAAATGGGCTTGTAATGTTGTGACCCAATCCATACAAAGACCTCAAGCACGACCCAATGGCAAGCCATTTTGATTTTTTTATTTTTATTTGATATTTATTTTAATTTTATTCATTTTAATTCAAATTAAATCAAAATAAAATTTAAAAATCAATATTTGGACATGATTCTTCTTCTAGAAAATCTTAAAAATCATTTAAAGTTGATTGAAATCATACAAATTCGTGCTAGCTTGATTTAGAAAGGTTTGATGAGATATTTTTCAATATTTGAAAAGTTGAAACTTCATGATCAAGTAACTATTACAAAGCCCAAAAATCCATGATATTTTGACCTAATTACCTTCCATACAAATACACAAACTTAAGACAAACACAAGGACACGAAATCCTGCCTCCAAGAACACTCTTCAAACTTCAAATTTTCATCCAAAAAGTGATATTTGGTTTTTGACCTAGAGGCCATATCAATAGGTTTTAAAGGTGGCAATACATTCCTAGATGATCACTGAACCTATTTGAATCATTTGCAGCATCCAAATCATGACATATTGCATAAACCGAATCAAGATTGTTCTTGTTCTTATTTTTTTTTGATTTTGATTATTTGTGTGATGATAATGAATTCTAACCATATAATCTTGTTAGTTGTGATGTTTAGATGGTTTCTGGGCAAAGAGATTGAAGAACCATGACCTAAACCGAAAGTTGCCATTGTTAG
Organism: Lathyrus aphaca; assembly: GCA_963966055.1. Classification (NCBI taxonomy): domain Eukaryota; kingdom Viridiplantae; phylum Streptophyta; class Magnoliopsida; order Fabales; family Fabaceae; genus Lathyrus; species Lathyrus aphaca. The sequence goes on along the minus strand of OZ014524.1, from coordinate 386,398,085 downwards.
GGTTCTTGGACAAAATGTAGGGTTTCTCAATTTAGCTATTATAAATTGATTCTAAAACTGTAAATGAACTGTGTGATGGTTGTGGATCATGACCATGTGATCAATTTGAGGAAACAATATGTATTTGTGATGATATGAGATTTGCAGATTTTGAACGCAGGAAATTTCGTAGGAAAGCTTTTATGAATTTTCGCAGGTAATTCAAATGGAGAAGATGAAGTTTAGGCGCGGAAATTCAACTCTGAGATTTGTTTTATTTTATAATGATTAGTGATGGTTATTTGTTGAACGCGCCCCATGTGGCTCAGCTGGTTGGAGTGTTTGTGTGTTATTGCAATGGTCCTGGGTTCGAATCGGCCATTTTGTTTTGGATTTTATTTGTTTTTGCAGGTTCAATATAAAACAATCAATGCTCACCTCATGCTCACCAGGCGCAGCTGGCCTAGTGTTGGTGATGCTGGACCAAGGGTTGGAAAGCCTAGGGCGTGGGTTCGAATCCCAACCCCAGGTATTTTGCTTTTTCTTCAATTTTTTTTGTATTTATTTGTTTATATATTATTCAATTCATTTAAATTCTTATAAAAATAATTTCTAAACAATAATTCATAATATTTTCCTATAAAACTTTATATTTTCAAAAATCATAATTTATTTTCTTAAATTTAAATTGTTTGTATTTATTTTATAATATGTTTATATGTATAAAAATTATGTATTTTTTTTGTAAATAAATTAATAATGTATAATTATAATAAACAAAACCCTAATTTTCTTAAACATTAACCCTAATTTTTTTGTCAAGACTAATTTTTATCTTAACCCTAATATTTAACCTAATTAATTTTCTTAACCCTAATTAAATCATTATTTTTAATATGTAAATAATTTGTTATTTGTTTATTATCATTAGACTTATTTTCCTAATTAATTCTTAAAAAAATTTCTAATATTAATTTTTCTTGCTAAAATTTCTATTTCTTTTATTTTGTTATTCTAACCCTTATTTTCATTTTATTATTACTAATATTTAATTATTGCTTATTTATTACTATTATTATTTTTATCATTATTATTATTTATCGATTATATTGTAATTGTCCCGAAGCCTTGTAATATTTGTAGGTTTATTTTCTCGTACTTATTTTTATTGTAAATATATTTATTGTATGGTTAGTAATTTAGGGTGTGTATAACGTGTTTGTAATTAAAATCCACTTAGAAAATTAATTTAAAAAGATAAATACTTGAAAATAAACACGCACACACGTAAGTCGATCTAAGATCGCCATCTTGCACTTCCTAGGGTTGCCTCTCAGTTACCTAATTCAAAAGGTCAAGTAGGGTGTCTTAAGCAAGTCCCTTCATAAATATCATCAAGTCCCTACAGTTTTAAACATCAAGTCCCTTCGAGGTTGCCTGCGATAAATGATCTTGTCCCTTCGAATAAAAGATGATAAGTCCCTACGAATTGCTAAAGACACCCTACAGTTGCCTATATCCAGATGACCCTACACATGTCCCTTAATACATCCAATGTAATGACTACCTATTGTCGCTCCCGATAAATGGGACTGGCCCAGATAAAGGTACAGACGCGAACGGTCGGCGAGAAAGGGTGTGAGAACACACAGGAGTGAACTCACGGGGAATGAATAGAGTCGCCAGCTAGGCATTTTTATCCCAGAGGAAAGGTAATGCTGCATCAACCTAGAAAGATACGGATAAGACGGTCACGAACCAGAGAGACTGAGAAAGGGGGTTGGTTACAACCTGGGAAGGTATTAGCACCCAGATTGTCCGTCGTACTCGACGGGATCCACGCTTAAAAGATTTGTGTTTTAAAGGGGTAGTGTCAGTGCAATTTGTGTATAAAATAGCTGGAAAAGGATGTACAGGTGTCAGTGTAAGAGAAGTGAAGTGTATAAGTGAAGTGTCAGTGTAAGAACAAAGATGAAATGCTCATGATAATGAGGCTAAAAGAATGATGCTGGAAGGAGGGGGAATATACAGAGACTTTTGTTCGATAACTGTTAAGTTATGCCTACGTATCCTCTCGTGCAATGAGGAAGTCAGAACACCGTAGTTCGACCCAAAGAAACTGAAAGATGAATTGACTTGTGAATTGCTTACTTGTCTATGCTCAAGTGTATGATCTGTCTGGCACAGATGCAAACTGTCTTGCATTAGACGGAAGAAGCAAGTTCTCGTTTGTGAGTGAATGAGGTGAGAAAAGAATCCCGGAGGAGACGATTATTGTTTGTTTTTGAGTTTTCAGTCTTTTATTGCTTTTGGAGATTTGTCATAAGTTAATGAGCTTAAGCCTAAACCAATGGATTTAGTAAACTCATCACATCTTCCCTCTAATTAGGGGTAATGAGAATACTTTAAGTGTGAAGTCAGCTTCTCACACTTAATCACCTTTGATATAGGGTTAAGATCATTAACCTACTTGTGATTATTTAGATGTTTTTGTGGTTTTTGTTTAGTGTTAAGTAATGAGATTAAGCCATAATCAGGAATTAAACAGACTCATTACACCATCCTAATAGAAGGATAATAGATGAGAATGTTTAAGCTGAGGAAAGCTCCTCAACTTAATCCATGATTAGGGATTAAACTCATGACATAACAAGCCTTTGATTAAGTGGATTTTATTTAATGATATGATGATGAAGTGATTTTTAGGGTTTGTAAGACAACTTGAGGGGGACTTGTCCATTAACACTAGGGTTAGTCCTTCTTAACCAATTAAGGAAGAATTAGAACCCTAATGCAAGGCCCAAGTTACAAGCTTGATGTCTTGATGATTATTAAGATGGATTGATTAAAGGAGTTAAACACATTAAGGGTTTAACACTTAGGATTAAAGTTATACACTCCATCCTAATAGAAGGATGCAGGCATAAGCTTAATCACAAAGCCTTAAAGCCTTTAGGGTTTAGTCCCTGATTATGAGGTGAGGAGAGAAGACTCAAAGAGACACAAAGGTAAAAACTAGGTGGGGAGACTAATCAAAACCCTAATCATTGTCATGCTTGGTTGTTCCTAAGGTTTGTGAGGTTTACAAGAGAAGTCTTCAAAGGAACCACCAGGAAGCAGATGAAAGGAGCAAGGAGAAGCAAAGTAACTTGCTTCATTCAAGAAGACAAGTCACTTGAGAAAAAGAAAGTAAGAAGAAGAAGAAAGAGCAAGCTCAATCTCAAACACATGACAACATGCAGCAAGGATGCATGAGAGAGATGAAAAGAAGTTGTGAGAAGTGAAGGCAAATTCACTTCTCAAAGTTACTTACCACCTGAAAAGTTAGTGAAAGGAGTGCAATGCAATGCAAGATGAGATGAAATGACATGATGCAAATCAAAACCAGAAGCACATACATGATGTTAATGATGCTATGAGATGATGCAAACATGAAACAAAACAATAGGGATGATCATACAAACTTATGGATGCAAATGAAGCAAGATTAGAACCATGATCATACATGAAATGTTATGGAATGCAAATGGCATACAACATGGCAAATACAAGATGCAATGATCAAACATGCTTCTAATATGTCTCAAGATGTCAAATGAATCAAATGGATGCACAAAATGCCATAACAAGTCAAGGTATGCAAGCAAATGCAAGATGGATGCATATGGAAGCCCAAATTAGGGTTCATGAACAATGCAACAAACAAAAACCAAAATCAGAAGCAAACATCAAGATAAAAAAATTGAAAATGCACTCAAAGGATCCCTAAACCTATACTAACTCACTTCCCAAAGGAGAGGTTCTAACTCTTAACCTAATTAGGGTTATGAATTTCCTAAGATTTCTAGGGTTTTAGGGTACCTTAACAAGAAAAATTCCAAACAAATTGAAAATGAAAGATCAAATCAAGCCAATTTAATACTACAAACTACATGATATGCAAAACACAATGCAAAAAGAATCAAAGTCCAACTCTCAATGGTTAGGCAGAAATGATTTTTTGAAGTTTGGATCAAAATAATGCTTTGAAAATGAATTAATTCCATGGAAAATTATCAAAATGCATCAAGATCAAAAAAGAAATTTGGTTTGAGGGTTGGACAATGTTTCTAAATGATTTTAAATGTTTCATGAATTTTTTGGTGATTTTTAAATACCTAAAAGTATTTTTAATTAATTAATTCTCATTAATTAATTAAAAATAAACTTTTAAATGTTTTAAAAATAATTTTTAATGCAAAAAATAAAAATAAAAATGTTTTTGGTTTCTGAAAATTAATAAAAGTTTATATAAAAAATTTCAGAATTTTTAAAATTGTTTTACTATTTTAAATTAAATGGACAAATCAAATGAAATAAAAAGAAAATGAAATTGAATTTAATGAGAAGTCAAACAGATCAATGGTCAGCATTCAAATGAAACACGCGCGCGTTTGACTTGGCGCCACATCCAAGGGCTGAGATTCAAACTTCCATAATTGTGATTAGCCCTAATTAATTATGCCTTAATGACTTTCAGGCGACCGGAACACTGTTCCGGTCGTCTTCTCCGGCCATCCCAAATCTCAAACTCTCTCTACACGCATCCAAAACAAAATCTAACTACCCAGAATTCATCCCCACTTAAAAACGAATCAAACCCCTCAATCAAACAACATTTTTCATTCATTAATCAGCCAAATCGAATCAAAACATTTTTTAGGGCAAAAGTTTCAGACAGTGCATACATCCTGGTTTCTCAACTATTTTCAAAAGTAAGCACATATTCATGATCAGGGGAATGCATAGAAGCTATTAAGAACTTAAAAACATGTTTCTGGAAAAAAGTTTTGAGTTGACTACCTGAACTGAAGCTTTCGATTCAGGAGCTTTCTGGCTGTTTCTCTGGCTCAAATGCACTCCAATGATTCCCCTAAGAAGCTTGCAATGTTTGTTTGAAGTTTGCAATGGCTGGTTTGAGAGATGGCAGGAGTTCTGTTCAATGGCAGGTGGTGATCGTGTTTTTGATTCTTTGAGTTTCAGGCTATGGTGAAGGGTGCTTTGTGACCAGGAAGATGTGTTGAGTTGATTTGTGAAGTTAGTTTGTATGTTTGTGGCCTGTGTGATGAGTTTCGAATGCTCTTGCAAGGTGAGATGAAAATGAGAATGCTGTACTATGGAGTGTTTCAGGCTTGTGTTCTTGTTGCTTTGGCTTGCTTTTGGTTTCTATAAACAATTGTCATTGGTCAGATGAAGTGATGTGTGCTTTATTGATTGGTATGGCTCAAGTTGCCAAAATGTCAAAGTTGTGTAAGAGAGGTATGGGCTACTTTCTAGCCAAGGACAAAGGGTGTGTCCTGCGCAGCATGATGTGGGGAGAACCCTAGGATGGTTCAGCAAGCTAGCAAGCAAGTGGGTGATAAACTATGATGAGTTTTGCAACTTGCCTTGCTTTTGATCTTTATGAAATATCTTGCTCCAAAAGCCACAAAAGTGAATGATCCCTTGGCCCATTCTGATTTTTAAATGTTGTGTGATCATGTTGTGAAGTTTAGAAGTCCATTTGATGACTTAATTTGCCTTGAGAAGTGAATTTGCAACTTTGCCTCTTTGGTGGAAACTTTGGAATTTTGTGATTTTTGCCAACTTTGACAAACCATAACTTTTGATCCAAAATGAATTAGGTCATGCTCTTGTACTTTTTGAAAAGGGAAAGATCTATTCTACAACTTTCATGACCAAAGTATTTTCATTTGAAGCTTTTTTGAATCAAAAAGTAAAGGTTGAAAAAGTTGCCTAAAATGGCATTTTCATTAAAAGTCAAACTTTCCCAAAAAGTCAACTTTGCAAAAGACTTGAAATTCTTCAATTTTGTGAACTTCCAACTTCTTATATGATCAAATAAAGGCCATACACAATCAAAATGATGGAGAACACCCTTTGGTTGGGTCATTGGGGGCCTCAGATGCCCTGATTTTACACTGACTTGCTTGAAAAGTCAACTCTTGATCAGATGACTTCCCCATGGAATTTCTTCATGAAATTTGATATGCATACTCCCTATACCATATAGAGACCAATAGAAACAAGAATGACCAAAAAATTTGGAGTTATGGCCTCTGAAACCAAAACCCTAATTTTAGGTCATCTGTGCAGTCAAGCCTGGCTCTGCTTCCATACCATTCTCAATTCTTGTGATTTTGACATTCTTGACTTTGAGAGGATATAATATGATATTTGAACACACATGGACCCCTTTTGAAGTGATTGATGACCTTTGGAGTGGCTCAAACAGCTCATGGATTGCCCAGATCACAAACCCTAGATGCAGATGACTTAGAATCTATGCAGTGAATCAAAAATGCAATATGAGATGCTATGATTGAGTTTATGCATATGAAATGATCACAAGCCATGGAGTGAATGGGTGAGGGCAAATTTGGGGTGTTTACAGCTGCCCCTATTCAAACATGAGTTAGCTGTGTAGGATGTAAGCAATGGCTTAACAGGCAAACAAGATAACTTGTGGTTGAATACCAAAGACAGTCCGAAATTTGCACTCACAGAATGAAGAAGAAAAGGGATATAGATTGTAAAAGAAAATAAAGTATATTGTAAAGTATGGGCGACGGAGGACGACCGTCGAGCAGAGGACGACTGTTGGGTGAAGAGCAATGACGGGGACGGCCGACATGCTGGGGAGAGTGTGTGAAGTAAAGCAATGACGGGGACGGCCATCATGCTGGGGATGAAAAGGAGTTATGATGGGGACGGCCATCAAGTAAAGCTGTAAAATTTTCTGGGGATTAATGAAAGATGATGGGGACAGCCATCAAGTTCATAAAGTAAAGTAACCAACGATGGGGACGACCATCGGGCTAAAAAGAAAAGGGACCACGACGGGGACGGCCATCGGGTTAAAGAATAAATGAAATAAACAGATGATGAGGTACGGTCATCAAAGGTGAAGGACGATCACCTAGCAGGGGACGGCTGCTCTGTAAGGGTTAAGATGAGGGATGATCATCAAAGGTGGAGGACGACCACCTGGCAGGGTACGGCTGCCGAAAATATCGCGACATAAGACGAATGCCGGATAAAAGGTCAACGATGGGGACGACCATCGGACGAGCATGATGGAGGACGACCATCAAGAGGTGGAGGACGACCACCTAGCAGGGGACGGCTGCTCTCAAGGTTTATCCTGACATAGGACGAATGTCAGATAACCAAAATCAACAATGGGGACGGCCATTGGATAAAATGATGAAGGACGATCATCAAGAGGTGGAGGACGATCACCTAGCAGGGGACGGCTGCTAAAAATCACGACATAGGACGAATGTCGGATAGAAAAGGTCGACGATGGGGACGACCATCGGATGAGCATGATGAAGGACGATCATCAAGAGGTGGAGGACGACCACCTAGCAGGGTACGGCTGCTCTCAGGGTTTATCATGACATAGGACGAATGTCTGATAAAAAAGAAATCCACTTTACTGGGGAGTAGTAAACACGGACGAGTGTTTATATCCAAGAAATAAAAGGTATAAGTGTTTAGACGTGTATAGATTAAATATGCGGACGAGCATCCTTAAGACTATGATACGGACGAGTATCAGGTAGAAACAAATACCGATACGTGTTCAGAGATGATGATACGGACGAATATCAACTGGTTAACAAGGAACACGGACGAGTGTTGAATCTGAGGGGACTCTTCTGGGGAATAGTAGACACAGACGAGTGTCTATATTCAAAAGACAAGGGTGTTTGACACGGTGTATGGATTAAAGATGCGGACGAGCATCCTTAAGACTATGATACGGACGAGTATCGGGTAGAAACAAACGCTTGACACATGTTCTGAGATGATGATACGGACGAGTACCAACGGGTTAACATAGAACACGGACTAGTGTTGAATCTGCGGGGATATAAATGGTGTATACAAGATACGGACGAGTATCTATATAAGTATAATTGGTGTATATTTAAGTGTTCCACCTGCTGGGGAGAGTGACACGGACGAGTGTCAAAAAGGAGAAGAGTATAGTATAAACAAGTATCTGGTATACAAAGTGTTTCAGGTTACTGTGCTGGGGAAGGTGACACGGACGGGTGTCAAGGATTTGTATATATACGTATCTGTGAGTGCAAAGGGGATACTTTGGCTTTCTGCTGGGGATATGACACGGACGGGTGTCGAGAAGTATCTGTAATATACAAGTGTTTGTTTGTAAAGAAAAGCTCGGGTGACTTTACTGGGGAATGATGACACGGACGAGTGTCACAAGGAGTGTGTATTCGTATTGGTGAATGTGAGGCAACTGCTTTAGCTCTCTGCTGGGGAATCTGGGGAGCATCCCGTATATGGATTGTCGATATTCGCAAGTGTTTGATTCAGAACATGGCTTATGATTATGCTACATGTTTGATTTTTGCCGTAATGCTCCGTATTAGACGGAATGCTACGCTTTGTGGGGTGAATATGATGCGAATGCTATGATTATGCAAAAGATACTGATCCGGGATTCAGATCCTATTGCTGTGAAGACCTCTGGCCGATCTGTTTGAAGTGGACATCCCGGCTGGGGACGAGATCATTGGTAGATCTGATGAAATGATTCTGCTTGGGGAAATGGGTCAATGATAGACCTATTCCTGTAAATGAAGGACCCAGCTGGGGTTTGTAGAAGCTTTCGTCACTCTGTTGTGATTCCTTCGTGTGTTGCTCTTCTGGACAGAGGCTGACACTCTGTGGGGAAGTGGTTCCCTGGCTTTGTACTCGGCTGAGAAGGAAGGATGATTGGCTCCTCGGCTGGGAGAAGCAACAAGTGGCAACTCAGTTGGGGAGCAAGCACTTGGGTGCTAAGACTGAGTGAGTGTTGATTTGCCAACTTGCTGGGGTGAAACTTTCATGCCCCGTGTTGCGCTTTTGAATACCTGCAATCCTGCAAAGACAGAGAAACGCACAAGTAATCCCGAGGCATCCCTTACCGGACTCCGTCATAGGAGTGAGACACTCCCGAGAGTAAGTATATTTCCTGCAAGCACGTAGTTTTTATTATTTATTTTTTGGATAAGCATCTGTATTCATGCAATCGGTATTTTTTAAAGATATCAGACATTCTTTGCAAATAAAATGAAGTGTACGAGGTGAAACTTGACTGAAAATCTGTTTTATTAATTCGTGTGCCCTGAATTGGCAAGATACAGTCAAAGAAACATATCTCCTGAAATGAGGAGATTGTTACAAATTAAGAAACAAAATGATGGCAATGTTGACGACGCTTCAAGGAGTTTCCCTCTTTTGCTATGACTCGTATGACTTTTGACGTTCTTCTCGTCTTACTTTCTGAAGAAGGCTGATTCTGACAGAAGCTTGATCCTTTCGAAGCTTACCAAGTTGTAAGTGATACAGACGAATTCAGAATGCAGTTGTTCGCATATTCCCTTATTTTGCATGGATCGCCCTTTCGGGTTTTCAATCCGTCGGGATACCCATTTTTGCCTGAGTTGTCCAATGCGGCTTTTCAACTCAGCGGGTGTACATTTTTTTTTTATTTTTCCTTATTTTTGCCCGAGTCTTTTATTCTGTTTTTGACTCGCCGGGATGCCCTATTTTTGCCTGGACTTACATTCTGTTTTTATGTCCAGCGGGTCATTTTATGCGAAGTATTTTTTAACTGCATCTGAATTCACAGGGGACGGGAAGTCTTCACCATCCATAGTACTGAGCATGAGTGCTCCACCAGAGAAAACTTTCTTTACCACGAATGGTCCTTCATAGTTTGGAGTCCACTTGCCCCTGTGGTCTGTATGAGGAGGGAGGATTCTTTTCAGCACAAGATCTCCTACTTGGTACTCTCGGAGCCTAACCTTCTGATCGAAGGCTTTCTTCATTCTCTTCTGATACAACTGCCCATGACATATTGCAGCCAATCTTTTCTCTTCAATCATACTTAGTTGCTCGTATCGGGATCGGACCCATTCTGCTTCGCTTAGCTTAACATCCATTAGTACCCGTAGGGAGGGTAGTTCAACTTCAACCGGTAGGACTGCTTCCATACCATACACAAGCTGATACGGTGTTGCCCCAGTGGATGTTCTGATTGACGTGCGGTACCCATGCAAGGCAAATGGTAGCATCTCATGCCAGTCTTTGTAGGTGACTACCATCTTCTGCACAATCTTCTTAATATTCTTGTTGGCTGCCTCAACAGCGCCGTTCATCTTTGGCCTGTAAGGAGAAGAATTGTGGTGTTGGATCTTGAAGCCCCGGCACAGCTCTGCCATCATTTTGTTGTTCAAGTTGGAACCATTATCAGTAATGATTCGCTCGGGAACTCCGTATCGACAGATGATATCCCTCTTCAAAAATCGGGCTACTACCTGCCTTGTAACGTTTGCATAGGAAGCTGCTTCGACCCACTTGGTGAAATAGTCAATGGCAACCAGGATGAATCTGTGGCCGTTTAAAGCAGTAGGTTCAATCTTGCCAATCATGTCAATGCCCCACATAGCAAAGGGCCAGGGTGAAGACATCACACTCAAAGGATTGGGAGGCACATGCACCTTATCCGCATAGATCTGGCATTATGGCATTTTCTGGCGTAGGCACAACAGTCGGCATCCATTGTGATCCAGTAATAGCCCGATCTTAGCAATTTCTTAGCCATGGCATGCCCTCCTGCATGGGTACCAAAGGATCCTTCGTGCACCTCGTGCATCAACAAGTCTGCTTCTGTTCTATCAACGCATCTGAGGAGTATCATATCAAAGTTTCTTTTGTACAGGGAACCATCAGTGTTTAGAAAGAAACTACCAGCAAACCTTCTTAGAGTCTTCTTATCATTGGAAGATGCCCCAGGTGGGTATGTTTGATCCTCCAAGAAGCACTTAATGTCATGGAACCAAGGCTTATCATCTTTTACGGCGTCTGCTGCAAATACATACGCTGGTCTGTCGAGTCTGGACACTAAAATCCGAGGCACAAAGTTGGCAGCTTGAACTTTGATCATTGACGAAATGGTAGCCAGAGCATCTGCAAACTGATTCTCGTCCCGAGGGATATACTCAAGCTTGACCGTTGTGAAGAAAGTCAACAACCTTCTTGTATAATCCCTGTAAGGTATCAGATGATCCTGGTGGGTGTACCATTTGCCGTTGGTTTGATTAACTACCAGAGCTGAATCTCCGAATACAGTCAAAGTCTTGATCCTGAGGTCAATGGCTTCCTCAAGACCCATAATGCAAGCTTCGTATTCAGCTTCGTTGTTAGTGCAGTTAAAGGTGAGTTTTGCCGAGAAAGGCATGTGAACTCCCTTAGGTGTAATGAGTACTGCACCAACACCACGACCATTCATATTAACAGCCCCATCAAACATCATAGTCCATTCTTCTTCCGGGTCAGGCCCTTCAGTGTGAATAGGCTCTTCATGATCTATCGCTTTTATGAACATGATGTCTTCATCAGGGAAGTCAAATCTCATAGGCTGGTAATCATCAATAGGTTGCTCAGCAAGATATTCAGACAATACACTGCCCTTGATGGCCTTCTGAGATGTGTATTAGATGTCATATTCTGTAAGGATCATCTGCCATCTTGCAACCCGTCCGGTAAGAGCTGGCTTCTCAAAAATGTACTTAACTGGGTCCATCTTGGATATCAATAAAGTAGTGTGGGTCAACATATACTGTCTCAGTCGGCGAGCAGCCCACGCTAAAGCACAACAAGTTTTCTCGAGCAGTGAATAACGCTGTTCACAGTCGGTAAACTTTTTTCTTAGGTAGTATATTGCATACTCTTTTCGACCAGACTCGTCATGCTGGCCCATCACACACCCCATTGACTCTCCTAATACTGTCAAGTACATTATCAGAGGTCTTCCTTCAACTGGAGGCATAAGGATTGGAGGCTCTTGTAAGTACTCCTTGATCTTGTCAAAAGCCCTCTGGCAGTCTTCATTCCACCTGACCGTCTGTTCTTTTCTTAACAGCTTGAACAAAGGCTCACAGGTTGCTGTAAGGTGAGATATGAACCTTGAAATGTAGTTCAATCTACCTAGAAACCCTCGAACTTCTTTTTCAGACTTCGGTGCAGGCATTTCTTGAATGGCTTTGACTTTATCAGGGTCAACCTCAATCCCTTTCTCGCTTACAATAAAACCCAGCAGCTTACCAGATCTCACCCCGAATGTGCACTTGTTGGGGTTCAGCTTCAGTTGGTATTTCCTCAGACGCTTGAATAATTTCAGCAAATTTACCAGGTGGTCTTCTTCTGTGAGGGACTTGGCAATCATGTCATCCACATAACACTCGATTTCTTTATGGATCATATCGTGGAATAATGTTACCATAGCCCGTTGATATGTTGCACCAGCATTCTTCAGTCCGAATGGCATCACCTTGTAACAGAACGTGCCCCAGGGTGTGATGAAGGTTGTCTTCTCCATGTCTTCAGGTGACATCTTGATCTGATTGTATCCTGAAAATCCGTCCATGAAGGAGAATACCGAGAATTGAGCCGTGTTATCAACCAATACATCAATGTGAGGTAATGGGAAATCATCTTTCGGGCTGGCTCTGTTCAGGTCCCGGTAGTCAACACACATCCTCACTTTGCCGTCCTTCTTAGGCACAGGTACTATATTAGCAACCCACGGTGGACAGCTAGTTACAGCAAGGAACCCGGCGTCCCATTGCTTTTGTACCTCTTCTTTGATCTTCATTGCCATGTCCGGGCGAGTACGGCGCAATTTCTGTTTGACCGGTGGGCAATCTTCTCTTAAAGGCAGCTTGTGCATAACAATATCGGTATCCAACCCTGGCATATCTTGATAAGACCAAGCAAACACATCCACATATTCCTGAAGCAGGTCAATCAGTTGTTTCTTCACTGAGTCTTGTAAGCAGGCCCCGATTTTAACCTCTTTCACATCTTCATCCGTACCGAGATTAACCGTTTCAATCTCCTCCTGATGAGGAGTGATAACCTTCTCCTCTTGCCTTAACAACCTGGCTAGCTCTTCAGGAAGCTCATAGTCTTCTTCAACCCCTTCGTCAGCTTGATTGATTGGATTTTCAAAGTCATACGAAGTCATAGCTGTGTTGTTGTCGGTGCGGTCTGGAAGGCACCCTCTGCAAGGGTTTAGATTGTTCATTTTAGTGATTGATTTTAATCTTGTTTAGAAAAAAGTGAAATGAAATTTTGATTTTGAAAACATTGCCATTTATTTTTGTACAAAAAGAAAAAATGGAAAAACAGTGAGCGGAAAAGAAAAAGACTTATTTGCAAAAGATGTCTGATATTTCATTGATTAATCTTGTTGCACAAAAATTACAGATGGCCCAATTACAAAATGAGTCTTGTCATCTTGGGCAAGATGCAAGACTTGATGCATGCTTAAAATATACAGGAAATAATAATTACTCTGCAGGAGTAACCCTTATAATTTCCTGGGAAGACCAGTTTGAGATACGGCTCCCCGGGATCCTTGGACGTATCCAGCTCTCCAGGTTGCGCTCATCTTCCGACTCATCTTCCAAGTTGTTGACAGCATCAGAGGTGAGCATCCCCCCACTAACAAAGTTGGGCTTCTTAGCAGCCTCTGCTTGATCTTGTTGAGTTGGTTTGTAACCCAACCCAAATCTATCCTCCTTCTTCTCTACGGGCAGCAACTTGCCCCAGCCTTGGGCAGTCCCTTCCTCAACAACCTTCCGGGCTTGTTGATAAGATGTCATTGAGGTTCCAGGTACAGCAGATGTTTCATTAATATTCAGGGCCTCAAACCCTTGACTCATCGTTTCGTGGATCTCCCCATCCATCTCAATGTATTTGTATGTAGCCAGATGGCTAACAAAAATATCTTCCTCCCCACAGATAGTAACGACTTGGCCCTCCCACTCGAATTTTAACTTCTGGTGAAGGGTAGACGTAACCGCGCCAGCGGCATGAATCCATGGTCTACCCAACAAACAGCTGTAGGCCGGCTGAATGTCCATCACGTAGAAGGTCGTTTTGAAAGTTTGTGGGCCAATCGTTATAGGCAACTCAATTTCTCCCAGAACTGATCTCTTAGAGCCGTCAAAGGCTCTCACTACCAAGTTACTGGGGCGTAATGCCAATCCTTCATACTCCAGCTTCACAAGGGCTTTTTTAGGTAAGACATTGAGGGATGATCCTGTGTCTACCAGCACATGGGAAAGAACTGCACCCTTACACTCCATGGTAATGTGCAAAGCCTTGTTGTGATTGCGGCCTTCCGTAGTCAAATCAGTGTTGGTAAATCCTAGTCCATGACTAGCGTTAACATTTCCAACTACAGCCTCCAACTGATTGACGGTAATCTCTTCTGGCACATAAGCTGCGTGCAAGACTTTTAATAGTGCGTTCCGATGAGCCTCGGAGCACATTAGCAATGATAAAATGGAGATCTTGGAAGGCGTCTGGTGAAGCTGGTCCACTATCTTGTAATCACTTTTCTTGATGATTCTCATGAATTCATCAACTTCTTGATCAAAAGGTGTTTTCAAAGCTTCTTTAACAATTTGTTCTTCTTGCACCATGCTCTTCCCTTTTGCCTTGGCAGCAGCTTCTGCTTCAGCAGTGGGTCTTTGAATTTGCGGGGCAAAGAGACGTCCGCTTCGAGTGAAGCCTCCGCCTCCCCCCACATTGTCTATTTGTGGTGAAGAAGTTGATGATTCGAGAGTGATTTTCTGTCCTTCGCAGTATAGATCGGAGCCGTAATGCCAAGGGATGGCATTACTGCTTTCATAAGGTACTGGCCCAGGCACTGTGATAGTGACTGGACTGATGGCAGCTGCTGAAGGGACCATGCTAGTCTGTGGGTCATAGTATATTGTGACTGGTGCTCTGGTAGGAGTGACATTTTGTGAGTTGTAAGCAGAATCATTGGCAGGATCATAATAAATTGTAACTGTTGAGACATTCTCATTGCTTGCTGCTGATGTTGTAGGAGACATCGTTGACTGGATGGGTGTTGGTGTTGTAGGAGACTCTGAATGAAGGGGCGCTGAAGTTGTAGAAGGGATGTTTGTTGATATCTGGTCCGTTGAAGTAACAGATGAAGCATTTGTTGATGAGACTGAAGAGTTGTTTGGAACAATGGTTGTTGTAGTTGTAGAAGACTCGGGAATTGTTGTTAAGGAGATTGCTGGATTGGTAGGTATTGATGTTGTGATTTGAAGTAGACCATTCTGGATAAGACTGTCTATGCCGCTTCTCAGGTTGTCACATCCATTTACCGAAATGTTGCAATAACCGCACCCGAGCTCGCACCCAGGGAAAATCTGGCATTCAAGGAGTTGAGCTTTAATCTCTACCAGGGGTGTCCTAATTTGACCCACACTGGTTATCAAGTAAGACGGCTTATCTTCTTCAATAGCATTGATTCTGGGTCCTCCATGGTGTGGCATAGGGTTCTTGTTAACATTCGGTGGTGGTGCAAAATTTAGAGCTTTGGAATCCACTAGATCCTGCACTTTCATGTGCAAAGCTCTGCACTTCTCTGTACTGTGGCCAGGTGCATTTGAGTGAAAAGCACATCTGGCGCTGGCGTCATAATTTCTGGGCAGACTGGTAGGATCTGGAGGTGCCAATGTCCTTAGCTCAACCAGGTTGAGTTTCAGGAGTTGTGGCAATAATGTGGCATAGGGCATAGGGATCGGATCGATCACCCTATTGGCCTGAGAAGGTCTCTGTTGGAACGGTCTTTGCTGATTGTTATTGCTGGTGTTGTTGTTGTTATAATTTCTCTGAGGAGGATACTGAGTTTGTTGCTGGTAATTTTGTTGCTGAGGTTGATAAACTGGTTGAGGATGAATTGGAGCGGGAATGGTGACTGCTGCCACAGACCTATGAACATATTATGGTCTGCCCCTGCTGGTATGGATAGCATTAGTTTCACCAGTTCTTCTTGGGCCTACAAAAGGCTTTCTTGGGTTGCTGGATGAGCTGGCACCGTTGTCAGAAATTTTGCCCATCTTTAACAGGCTCTCAATTCTTTCCCCAGCTATGACCACGTCTGCAAAGCTGGTAGAAGAAAAGGCAGATAGCCTATCAATGTATGTCCCTTGGAGGGTGTTCATAAACATATCAGCCATCTCCCTCTCTGACATGGGTGGCTGGACAGCAGCAGCAAGCTGTCTCCACCTCTGGGCGTACTCCCGGAAGCTTTCTCTGGATGACTGTGACATCCCCATCAGGAGGGTCCTGTTGGGAGCCATATCCAAGTTGTACTGGTATTGTCTGATAAAGGCCTCAGCCAGGTCCTTCCAGCACCTGATGGTTGCTCTAGTCAGATGAGAGTACCATTCCCTTGAAGCTCCTGTTAAGCTATCCTCGAAATAAAACATCCATAGCTTTTCATCCATGGTATATGCCTTCAGCCTCCCCAGAAAGGATTGTAAATGGGTTCGGGGACAAGAAGTTCCGTTGTACTTCTCAAAGCACGGAGGTTTAAATTTGTGGGGAATCCTGACCCCTTCCACTAGAACCATGTCCATAACATCAAAGCCCAAAGAATTCTGGGACTCCAGGGATCTTAGTTTCTCAGCAATCTCATCTAGCCTTCTGTCATAGGCTTCATCCCCTGCTCCCATCACAGTAAATTGATCTTCCTGGGGGTCTTCTTGTAGTACTCTGCCTGCAGTGGCATTCCCTTGCACATTAGCAGGGATGTTGATTTCTGGATGAAGGTGGGGTCCATAGACTGGAGGATTAACATGAGGCTGAACCCTCTCATTATTGCTCGTTCCCCCAGTCCCTAGATGGGGTTCCTTCTGGGTCTGCCTTTCTACTAGTGCCCTTAATCTCTCTTGGCTCTGTGCCAATCCATTCATCCAAAAAGTGATATTTGGTTTTTGACCTAGAGGCCATATCAATAGGTTTTAAAGGTGGCAATACATTCCTAGATGATCACTGAACCTATTTGAATCATTTGCAGCATCCAAATCATGACATATTGCATAAACCGAATCAAGATTGTTCTTGTTCTTATTTTTTTCGATTTTGATTATTTGTGTGATGATAATGAATTCTAACCATATAATCTTGTTAGTTGTGATGTTTAGATGGTTTCTGGGCAAAGAGATTGAAGAACCATGACCTAAACCGAAAGTTGCCATTGTTAGGGTTCTTGGACAAAATGTAGGGTTTCTCAATTTAGCTATTATAAATTGATTCTAAAACTGTAAATGAACTGTGTGATGGTTGTGGATCATGACCATGTGATCAATTTGAGGAAACAATATGTATTTGTGATGATATGAGATTTGCAGGTTTTGAACGCAGGAAATTTCGTAGGAAAGCTTTTATGAATTTTCGCAGGTAATTCAAATGGAGAAGATGAAGTTTAGGCGCGGAAATTCAACTCTGAGATTTGTTTTATTTTATAATGATTAGTGATGGTTATTTGTTGAACGCGCCCCATGTGGCTCAGCTGGTTGGAGTGTTTGTGTGTTATTGCAATGGTCCTGGGTTCGAATCGGCCATTTTGTTTTGGATTTTATTTGTTTTTGCAGGTTCAATATAAAACAATCAATGCTCACCTCATGCTCACCAGGCGCAGCTGGCCTAGTGTTGGTGATGCTGGACCAAGGGTTGGAAAGCCTAGGGCGTGGGTTCGAATCCCAACCCCAGGTATTTTGCTTTTTCTTCAATTTTTTTTGTATTTATTTGTTTATATATTATTCAATTCATTTAAATTCTTATAAAAATAATTTCTAAACAATAATTCATAATATTTTCCTATAAAACTTTATATTTTCAAAAATCATAATTTATTTTCTTAAATTTAAATTGTTTGTATTTATTTTATAATATGTTTATATGTATAAAAATTATGTATTTTTTTTTTGTAAATAAATTAATAATGTATAATTATAATAAACAAAACCCTAATTTTCTTAAACATTAACCCTAATTTTTTTGTCAAGACTAATTTTTATCTTAACCCTAATATTTAACCTAATTAATTTTCTTAACCCTAATTAAATCATTATTTTTAATATGTAAATAATTTGTTATTTGTTTATTATCATTAGACTTATTTTCCTAATTAATTCTTAAAAAAATTTCTAATATTAATTTTTCTTGC
Source organism: Lathyrus aphaca (assembly GCA_963966055.1). Taxonomy (NCBI): domain Eukaryota; kingdom Viridiplantae; phylum Streptophyta; class Magnoliopsida; order Fabales; family Fabaceae; genus Lathyrus; species Lathyrus aphaca. The sequence goes on along the minus strand of OZ014524.1, from coordinate 386,380,003 downwards.
TAAAATTTCTATTTCTTTTATTTTGTTATTCTAACCCTTATTTTCATTTTATTATTACTAATATTTAATTATTGCTTATTTATTACTATTATTATTTTTATCATTATTATTATTTATCGATTATATTGTAATTGTCCCGAAGCCTTGTAATATTTGTAGGTTTATTTTCTCGTACTTATTTTTATTGTAAATATATTTATTGTATGGTTAGTAATTTAGGGTGTGTATAACGTGTTTGTAATTAAAATCCACTTAGAAAATTAATTTAAAAAGATAAATACTTGAAAATAAACACGCACACACGTAAGTCGATCTAAGATCGCCATCTTGCACTTCCTAGGGTTGCCTCTCAGTTACCTAATTCAAAAGGTCAAGTAGGGTGTCTTAAGCAAGTCCCTTCATAAATATCATCAAGTCCCTACAGTTTTAAACATCAAGTCCCTTCGAGGTTGCCTGCGATAAATGATCTTGTCCCTTCGAATAAAAGATGATAAGTCCCTACGAATTGCTAAAGACACCCTACAGTTGCCTATATCCAGATGACCCTACACATGTCCCTTAATACATCCAATGTAATGACTACCTATTGTCGCTCCCGATAAATGGGACTGGCCCAGATAAAGGTACAGACGCGAACGGTCGGCGAGAGAGGGTGTGAGAACACACAGGAGTGAACTCACGGGGAATGAATAGAGTCGCCAGCTAGGCATTTTTATCCCGGAGGAAAGGTAATGCTGCATAAACCTAGAAAGATACGGATAAGATGGTCGCGAACCAGAGAGACTGAGAAAGGGGGTTGGTTACAACCTGGGAAGGTATTAGCACCCAGATTGTCCGTCGTACTCGACGGGATCCACGCTTAAAAGATTTGTGTTTTAAAGGGGTAGTGTCAGTGCAATTTGTGTATAAAATAGCTGGAAAAGGATGTACAGGTGTCAGTGTAAGAGAAGTGAAGTGTATAAGTGAAGTGTCAGTGTAAGAACAAAGATGAAATGCTCATGATAATGAGGCTAAAAGAATGATGCTGGAAGGAGGGGGAATATACAGAGACTTTTGTTCGATAACTGTTAAGTTATGCCTACGTATCCTCTCGTGCAATGAGGAAGTCAGAACACCGTAGTTCGACCCAAAGAAACTGAAAGATGAATTGACTTGTGAATTGCTTACTTGTCTATGCTCAAGTGTATGATCTGTCTGGCACAGATGCAAACTGTCTTGCATTAGACGGAAGAAGCAAGTTCTCGTTTGTGAGTGAATGAGGTGAGAAAAGAATCCCGGAGGAGACGATTATTGTTTGTTTTTGAGTTTTCAGTCTTTTATTGCTTTTGGAGATTTGTCATAAGTTAATGAGCTTAAGCCTAAACCAATGGATTTAGTAAACTCATCACATCTTCCCTCTGATTAGGGGTAATGAGAATACTTTAAGTGTGAAGTCAGCTTCTCACACTTAATCACCTTTGATATAGGGTTAAGATCATTAACCTACTTGTGATTATTTAGATGTTTTTGTGGTTTTTGTTTAGTGTTAAGTAATGAGATTAAGCCATAATCAGGGATTAAACAGACTCATTACCCCATCCTAATAGAAGGATAATAGATGAGAATGTTTAAGCTGAGGAAAGCTCCTCAACTTAATCCATGATTAGGGATTAAACTCATGACATAACAAGCCTTTGATTAAGTGGATTTTATTTAATGATATGATGATGAAGTGATTTTTAGGGTTTGTAAGACAACTTGAGGGGGACTTGTCCATTAACACTAGGGTTAGTCCTTCTTAACCAATTAAGGAAGAATTAGAACCCTAATGCAAGGCCCAAGTTACAAGCTTGATGTCTTGATGATTATTAAGATGGATTGATTAAAGGAGTTAAACACATTAAGGGTTTAACACTTAGGATTAAAGTTATACACTCCATCCTAATAGAAGGATGCAGGCATAAGCTTAATCACAAAGCCTTAAAGCCTTTAGGGTTTAGTCCCTGATTATGAGGTGAGGAGAGAAGACTCAAAGAGACACAAAGGTAAAAACTAGGTGGGGAGACTAATCAAAACCCTAATCATTGTCATGCTTGGTTGTTCCTAAGGTTTGTGAGGTTTACAAGAGAAGTCTTCAAAGGAACCACCAGGAAGCAGATGAAAGGAGCAAGGAGAAGCAAAGTAACTTGCTTCATTCAAGAAGACAAGTCACTTGAGAAAAAGAAAGTAAGAAGAAGAAGAAAGAGCAAGCTCAATCTCAAACACATGACAACATGCAGCAAGGATACATGAGAGAGATGAAAAGAAGTTGTGAGAAGTGAAGGCAAATTCACTTCTCAAAGTTACTTACCACCTGAAAAGTTAGTGAAAGGAGTGCAATGCAATGCAAGATGAGATGAAATGACATGATGCAAATCAAAACCAGAAGTACATACATGATGTTAATGATGCTATGAGATGATGCAAACATGAAACAAAACAATAGGGATGATCATACAAACTTATGGATGCAAATGAAGCAAGATTAGAACCATGATCATACATGAAATGTTATGGAATGCAAATGGCATACAACATGGCAAATACAAGATGCAATGATCAAACATGCTTCTAATATGTCTCAAGATGTCAAATGAATCAAATGGATGCACAAAATGCCATGGCAAGTCAAGGTATGCAAGCAAATGCAAGATGGATGCATATGGAAGCCCAAATTAGGGTTCATGAACAATGCAACAAACAAAAACCAAAATCAGAAGCAAACATCAAGATAAAAAAATTGAAAATGCACTCAAAGGATCCCTAAACCTATACTAACTCACTGCCCAAAGGAGGGGTTCTAACTCTTAACCTAATTAGGGTTATGAATTTCCTAAGATTTCTAGGGTTTTAGGGTACCTTAACAAGAAAAATGCCAAACAAATTGAAAATGAAAGATCAAATCAAGCCAATTTAATCCTACAAACTACATGATATGCAAAACACAATGCAAAAAGAATCAAAGTCCAACTCTCAATGGTTAGGCAGAAATGATTTTTTGAAGTTTGGATCAAAATAATGCTTTGAAAATGAATTAATTCCATGGAAAATTATCAAAATGCATCAAGATCAAAAAAGAAATTTGGTTTGAGGGTTGGACAATGTTTCTAAATGATTTTAAATGTTTCATGAATTTTTTGGTGATTTTTAAATACCTAAAAGTATTTTTAATTAATTAATTCTCATTAATTAATTAAAAATAAACTTTTAAATGTTTTAAAAATAATTTTTAATGCAAAAAATAAAAATAAAAATGTTTTTGGTTTCTGAAAATTAATAAAAGTTTATATAAAAAATTTCAGAATTTTTAAAATTGTTTTACTATTTTAAATTAAATGGACAAATCAAATGAAATAAAAAGAAAATGAAATTGAATTTAATGAGAAGTCAAACAGATCAATGGTCAGCATTCAAATGAAACACGCGCGCGTTTGACTTGGCGCCACATCCAAGGGCTGAGATTCAAACTTCCATAATTGTGATTAGCCCTAATTAATTATGCCCTAATGACTTTCAGGCGACCGGAACACTGTTCCGGTCGTCTTCTCCGGCCATCCCAAATCTCAAACTCTCTCTACACGCATCCAAAACAAAATCTAACTACCCAGAATTCATCTCCACTTAAAAACGAATCAAACCCCTCAATCAAACAACATTTTTCATTCATTAATCAGCCAAATCGAATCAAAACATTTTTTAGGGCAAAAGTTTCAGACAGTGCATACATCCTGGTTTCTCAACTATTTTCAAAAGTAAGCACATATTCATGATCAGGGGAATGCATAGAAGCTATTAAGAACTTAAAAACATGTTTCTGGAAAAAAGTTTTGAGTTGACTACCTGAACTGAAGCTTTCGATTCAGGAGCTTTCTGGCTGTTTCTCTGGCTCAAATGCACTCCAATGATTCCCCTAAGAAGCTTGCAATGTTTGTTTGAAGTTTGCAATGGCTGGTTTGAGAGATGGCAGGAGTTCTGTTCAATGGCAGGTGGTGATCGTGTTTTTGATTCTTTGAGTTTCAGGCTATGGTGAAGGGTGCTTTGTGACCAGGAAGATGTGTTGAGTTGATTTGTGAAGTTAGTTTGTATGTTTGTGGCCTGTGTGATGAGTTTCGAATGCTCTTGCAAGGTGAGATGAAAATGAGAATGATGTACTATGGAGTGTTTCAGGCTTGTGTTCTTGTTGCTTTGGCTTGCTTTTGGTTTCTATAAACAATTGTCATTGGTCAGATGAAGTGATGTGTGCTTTATTGATTGGTATGGCTCAAGTTGCCAAAATGTCAAAGTTGTGTAAGAGAGGTATGGGCTACTTTCTAGCCAAGGACAAAGGGTGTGTCCTGCGCAGCATGATGTGGGGAGAACCCTAGGATGGTTCAGCAAGCTAGCAAGCAAGTGGGTGATAAACTATGATGAGTTTTGCAACTTGCCTTGCTTTTGATCTTTATGAAATATCTTGCTCCAAAAGCCACAAAAGTGAATGATCCCTTGGCCTATTCTGATTTTTAAATGTTGTGTGATCATGTTGTGAAGTTTAGAAGTCCATTTGATGACTTAATTTGCCTTGAGAAGTGAATTTGCAACTTTGCCTCTTTGGTGGAAACTTTGGAATTTTGTGATTTTTGCCAACTTTGACAAACCACAACTTTTGATCCAAAATGAATTAGGTCATGCTCTTGTACTTTTTGAAAAGGGAAAGATCTATTCTACAACTTTCATGACCAAAGTTTTTTCATTTGAAGCTTTTTTGAATCAAAAAGTAAAGGTTGAAAAAGTTGCCTAAAATGGCATTTTCATTAAAAGTCAAACTTTCCCAAAAAGTCAACTTTGCAAAAGACTTGAAATTCTTCAATTTTGTGAACTTCCAACTTATTATATGATCAAATAAAGGCCATACACAATCAAAATGATGGAGAACACCCTTTGGTTGGGTCATTGGGGGCCTCAGATGCCCTGATTTTACACTGACTTGCTTGAAAAGTCAACTCTTGATCAGATGACTTCCCCATGGAATTTCTTCATGAAAATTGATATGCATACTCCCTATACCATATAGAGACCAATAGAAACAAGAATGACCAAAAAATTTGGAGTTATGACCTCTGAAACCAAAACCCTAATTTTAGGTCATCTGTGCAGTCAAGCCTGGCTCTGCTTCCATACCATTCTCAATTCTTGTGATTTTGACATTCTTGACTTTGAGAGGATATAATATGATATTTGAACACACATGGACCCCTTTTGAAGTGATTGATGACCTTTGGAGTGGCTCAAACAGCTCATGGATTGCCCAGATCACAAACCCTAGATGCAGATGACTTGGAATCTATGCAGTGAATCAAAAATGCAATATGAGATGCTATGATTGAGTTTATGCATATGAAATGATCACAAGCCATGGAGTGAATGGGTGAGGGAAAATTTGGGGTGTTTACACCTATTCCTTAATAATAGGGATAGTCTTACCATTGAAAGAACATAAGAACATGAAATACTTAATCTAGGGTAGGTTTCTCTCAGTTACTTGCTCATTTTTCAAAAACACTCTTTACACCCCACTTTTCAAACAATTTTCAAAAACAAGGCTCTGTATACATCCATACGAGGATCATTACAAAGTACTTAGAAAGTTTCTAATCACACACTATACCTTTTCAAAACAATTTAAAGTGAGTTAAGTAACTAAGAGCCCATGGATAACCATGGATATAAAGGGTGCTAACACCTTCCCTTTATATAACCTACCCCCCGAACTCAAGTATTTTAAAAAAAGGTCTTTCCTGTTCTTTTATGTCCTTTCCTTTTGGATAAAATAAAATTCGGTGGCGAATCTTGCTATCCGCAACATTTATAGAAAGTCAGTTCTCCCACCGTGTTACACATGATCGTGACACCGCACCATTGAAACCTTGGAGGTCGGATCCCACGTATGGTGTTAGATGAGTCTCGTTCACTTGGAGCGTTGCGAACAATTGCGAATGCATGATATCGCATGAACTTCCCTGGTCGACCAGTATTCGGCGGACGTCAAAGTTTCCCATCTGGGCTCGAATGAGCAGTGGAATGCTGGTGTTAGGCGCTCCCCCAGTAGTTCCTCCTTGTAGAAGGAAATGGGCACCGAATTGTCTCTGGGTGGATCTAATGTGGCGTTCAGGGTAGGCCCTTTTGCAATCAGTTGGTCGAATTTCCTCATTATGGAGCCGACCATGATCTTATTGAATCCCCCGCCAGAGATCACCATTACAGATGGGAAGGTTTCCTAGGGGCTATGGGAAGATAGATAACCCAAACTTGCCTGACGATCGGGAAGAAAGAAGTCTTTCGAGCGATAGATGTTGAAGGCAACTTGCATGTTGGTGTCCGCGGGCACCACCACTGCTTCTTCGACCTTGATGGTTTCTTGTGCCTCCGGCCTGGAGGTTTCTTTGGACTTTGTGAATTGTTTTAGGTGGCTGCCTTTGATGAGTATCTCTATTGCGTCCTTCAGGTGGATGCAATCCTCGGTATTGTGTCCATGGCTTTTGTGGAACCTGCAATATTTGGTTTTATCAGTGCCCAGTTTGGCGGGCAGCTGCTTGGGAAAGCGAACCCCCGCTTGACGGAACTCCGAATTAGCACATTCGAACAATATTTTCTCCCTCAACACCAACAGAGGTGTATACTCACGAAATCGACCCACTGGTCCTCTCTGCTCCCGCGGTTCACGGGGGCGATCTTCCTTTCTTTTGTCACCTCCTCGACGAGATGTCGAGGGTTCGTCGGATTTAGAAAGGTTGGTGTCTTCTCTACGCCAGGCATCACGGACGGAGATGGCCGCCTGCTTTTCTTCATACTGGATGTATGCTTGAGCTTTTAAGAGGAAAGCGTCCAGAGTGGCGGGTGTCTCAATGCCCACTGTTCGGTGGAAGTCGGTGGACGGGCATAACCCGCGCTCCAGCAAATACTTTTTCATGTCGTCCGTGGTCAAGACCTGGACAACTTCTTTATTGAACCTTTCGATACAGGTTCTGAGGGACTCATCTTTGCCCTGGATTATGGCTTCAAGTGATGCTTTTGTCTTTGGATGGCGTCTGGAAGCGGTGAAATGCCTGGAGAAAGTCCGACCGAGCTGTCTCCAGGAAGTGATGGATTCGGGCTCAAGACTTTTGTACCAAGTCATTGCTCCTTTCCTTAAGGTGGTCAGAAAAATACGTCATTTAATTACTCCTCAGACGCCCCTGTAATCAAGCAGGGCGTCGATGTTCTCAATATGTTCGTCGAGATCAGTTGTTCAGTCATACGAACCCAGTAGTGGGGGATTCTCGAGCCCTCTTGGTAATTCGGTAGCCATAATCTCAGATGAGAGGGGTCCTCTGATATCGTCGTCGTCACTGGAGGTGAGCGAAGGGGATCTTGAACGGCGTGTCCTGTTTCGTCGCGGGGACGGAGAGTTCAACCTGTTCTTTTTTTATTGTTTTGGAGATGGTGATCGGGATCGTCGTCTTTTCTGGGGAGGGGAACGACGATCATCATCCTGCAACCCTTGATGAGTCTTGGTCAATATAGGCGAAGAACATCTTCATGGAGGTGAACGACCTCAATTTCAGATAGAAGATTCGTCGTGGTGGCCTTTATCCTTCTTTCTTTGGGGGGATGGGCTGCGTAGTCCCTGGTGCCTTTTAGGAGATCGAGATGATCGACGACCGGTATCTTTGAGACGGGTTATCTTCGCACTGTGGGCCAGGAGTAAGAGGTGGGTCTGGTTGAGCGTTTCAACCAGCACAGTGAAGTCTGACCTGGCGGGCGTGGCTATGGAAGGTACGACCTCTGGTTGGCTCTCGAGCGGTTGGTCGCGCTCTAGAGAGGGTGAAGTTGTCTTTCCGTCCTGATGATCTTGGACGGTTTCTTCGTGTGAGGGGGTGAAAAGGTTACTCCCTTGTTAAGTAATGAGGATACCATCAGCAGTACGGGCTTCGTCGTTAGCGGCCATGGATCTTTTGGATAGTAAACTTTGGTTCTTGAGATTCTTTGATGAAGAAGAATGGGGAAGTTGATTCCCACAGACGGCGCCACCTGATCGTACCTGGAGATCAGGATCCGATGTGGCCGCGTCGAGCATGGATGAGCATGGTTGATGATGGAGAAAAGGGGGTGTACCTGCAAAGGCACTCCGATGCTAAAGTAAGAAAGTGAGCAACGAGCGAGCAAGTACGAGATTTTGGGTCAAGATTTGAATACCTGGCCCTCTCAAATGAGAGGGTTTTTATACTAGTCTAAGTGGATGGTTATTGGCCCGAATTGTTGGGCGCGGATCGCAGATTCCGTAATAACCGTTGACGGTTAGGAACTAGCTGTTGGGGCAAGGTCAGATTTGCTTGACTTAGTCCTTGGTCGGATGGCCTTTGTCAAGCAGTCGGTTCTTAGGACTCCGAGCATTGAAGAGTCGTTGGGCCGCGAGATAGACATGGTCCAATTCTAGTAATTGGGCCGGTCCAGAACACCAGCTATTCCAGCCCATGTTTTCTACCTGCAATTCAAAACAGGCGATGGTAGGTGACTTGGGTAGTTATATTGATGGCAGGTGGACGTGGGGCGATTTGGGTATTGAAGAAGAAGTGCAAATGGAAATTTTGATCATGATGTAAGAGGTTTTTACTCTCTTAGAGGTACAAGGTTTAGATAAGGAAAATGTTGATACTGTTAAGTGGATAGATAAAGATAATAGTGTATTTTCAGTTAAGGGTATTTATAATTCGTTAATGGTTGTTTCTGTTTTTTCTATTTTGGTAGCATTTAAATTGTTTTGGAAACTTAAAGTTCCAGCAAAAGCAATTTTGTTTGGTTAGAGAGTTTTTTGGAACAGGTTGTCATCTTGTGATGCTTTGAGGCGTAGAGGAATAGGCATAAATTCTTTGTGTTGTCTTTGCAATTCTAGTGAGGAAAACATCGAACACCTTTTATTCTCGTGTTCTTTTGCGAAGTTGGTTTGGTTAAAGATATCTAAATGGTTTAGTGTTATAGAAACTTTTGTTGGGGAAGTGGCAAATCATTTTCTTTATTAGGGTGGTGTTATCTCTAAATTTCGACGCTAGCAATAATGGGGTTATTTGGCTTAATAAATGAATTGTCTCATTATGATCTAAAAGTGAGTTTTTTTTACCTTATTCATTAGAGGATGAAGGTCGAAGGGACCTACCTACTATTTTCATACTTAGTGAAATTCTAAGTTTGGAATATTTTCTAAGTGTTTGGAGGATTCGACCAAGGGTTCATTCGATGAAGATGGCAGTTACCAGGGTCTACACACGTTCAAACTTGGAGGGAAGTGGGAGATCTTCAATTCAAATACAGATACAAGTGGCACAAGATGGAGCTTCTACAACTAGTAGCGGGACAAGTTTCACCATCTTAGGATAATTTTAGGAAGAAACCGTCGAAATCGGTTACTTTGTAATGTATATAAATAGCTATGTTTAGTATGTGAATAAGTGTGTGGAATCATATGTACTAGTAACTCCGTAGACTCAAAGTATCCGCGTGTAGAGAAACGAGTGCAGTGAGAATGTACGTGATTGAAACACCACCACCATTTTATCTTCAATGTTAATTTTATCTTTGATGTCAATTTTATCTTTAATGTCAAATTTACCTTCAAAGCCATTTACTTCCTGCAAACTCTTACTTTAAAGTCATTTACATTTCAAAGCCATTTACATTTCCAAACAATTTATCTTTCATGCACTTTTATTGCGTTTTCTTTACAATTCACACACTTTACTTTTCTAGCATCTTTACATTCTTTTTCTTGTCTTTAAAATTCCTTTAAATTTCAAGTCTCTTCTTTACTTTCATTTACAATTTCAAGTCTTGTCTTTTACTTTCCTTTATTTTTAAAGTCTTTTCCTTGTTTACTTCATTTTTTCCTTTTCAAGACAATCTTTGAATCTTGTTTAAGGATTCATAGACATTTTTTCCCAAAAACATTGCTAATAACGCAAACAACCAGTTTTTAGCACATGTATTAGGATCAATCTGCTCAAACCTGCAAGTAACCAAGGGTATTCTAGGTATATTTTGAGGACCATCGCTTGTTTACCAATTTTGGGGGTAAACAAATTGGCACGCCCTGTGGGACAGTCCTGAATAATTGTTTTTAACAGTTTTGTATTATAAATTTCCTTCTTGTAACCTCCTTGTGTTGTAACCTCCTCTGCATGGGCATACTAGTCAAAAGGACAATTATTTTCGTGCATGCATTTGAGAAGTGGGAAAGTAGCCAACACATACGACTATATACCAAGAAGGAGAAACATAAGAAGGATGATATATAGCCAGGGAAATTCAAGTGATTTGATTCTCGCAACAAGTGGGTCGAATCCTCAAGTGAGCAGTTCCAACGCTCGCATTACGAATGCACGAGAAATGCCAAGAAGTGAGGCCATAACAGTCTCCAAAACTCCGACAAGGGTTTCGACAACACCAACAGTGGTGTCAGAACCAACCTTTTCGACGGGTCCAGGGGAAACAGTCAACATGCCTTATTCTCAACCAGTGTTGGAGTATATTGGGTCAAGTGCACAAACTCCACCACCCAATTCGACTGCATTTAGGCCTTTTGGACCTACTCTTACTCAGCAATACCCTAGACTCTTTAGGCCATCAACTACCACAATGGTAGGAGTGAGGAATGCACCTCCTGTTTTTTCTGATCATGTTATCCCTTCACCATTATAGGAATATGGCTCAGCAATAAACATGAGAAGGAATAGCCAAGTTGGTGCGTTGGGGAATTCGACGCAGAGTCATAATCTAACAAATGAGTTTGCAGCCTATCTGAGGCAATAGATGGATGAAATCAACATGCAAATGTTTCACAATCTGTCCCAGACAATGGGAGAGGTTTTCCAACCTTTGATTTGGAATACGACTCAGGAGAATCAACAGATGGTAACCCAAATGGCACACATAGCAGAATTCATGGGAGTCCCAGCATTGCCTCGACGCGCAGATCAAGGAATGAACGTGGGACACACTGTGCAGTCACCAAATCACGTGGATCCACCCGTGGTCGAACCATTTGAAGAAGCACATGTCAGGAATCAAAGGCAAAACCCAAAAGAGGACGAACCAAGAGTAAGGGTAGTGCACAGGCATCAAGACGCAAATCAAGTGGTTCACCAAGTTCGACCGAATAATTTGGCAGCAAAAAATAATTTGGCAGCCATGGTCGAACGAATAATGGCTAGAAGTGGAATAAACATGGTCTTCTCTAGGCCAAATTTCACTTTGCCAATAGCGAAGTACTTACTCCAATCATAACTACCTCCTAGGACAAAGGTCCCTAAGTTTACCAAGTTCTCAAGAGATATGACTGAGTCTACAGTCAAAAATATGGCACGGTATATGATACAAGCAGGAGAACTAACAAATGAAGAAAGTCTTAGGGTCAAGTATTTCCCCAGTTCCCTCACCAAAAATTCTTTCACTTGGTTTACTACATTTCCACCTGGTTCAATTTGTAATTGGACTCAATTGGAGTGTTTGTTTCATGAGCAGTTTTACATGGGATATACCAAGATTAGCCTGAAAGAATTAGCTAGTGTCAAGAGAAAGTTCAATGAATCTATTGACAATTAGTTGAACAGATTTTGACTACTCAAAGCTAGATGCTTTACACAAGTGCTTGAGCGTGAATTGGTCGAAATGGCTGTTGGTGGCCTTGACTATTCTATCAGGAAGAAACTGGATACTCAGTACTTGAGGGATATGGCCCAGTTAGCAGATAGAGTTCGACATCTTGAGCGTCTTAAGGATGAGAAAGCTAGGGCGAATAAACATAAGAAGATAGATTATATAGACTATCAAGATGAGGTCGAGGGAGTCCACGACGAGTCCATACCTCTGGAGGATAATGAGATAGACCTAGCTGAACTTAAGCAGTGTCCCCCTTATTCTTGCAAGTTGTTAGTTCCCTCTGATGGAAAAAACCTTGTTGAAACTAAAAGGAACGACAAATATCCTAGGAAAACGTATACTTTCGATGTAACTAAGTGTCGCTCCCAAAGATTTGCATCCCGGTACAAGCGCAAACGGTCGGTGAAAGGAGAAAATGAACTGAAGAAGAATAGAGTCGTCAGCTAGGAATTTTTATCCCGAAGGAAAGGTAATGCTGCATGAACCTAGAAAGATATGGATAAGACGGTTGCTAACCAGAGAAACTGAGAAAGGGGGTTAGTTACAACCTGGGAAGGTATTAGCACCCAGATTGTCCGTCGTACTCGACGGGATCCACGCTTAAAAGATTGTGTTTAAAAGGGGTAGTGTATGTGCTGTCTGTGTGCAAAAGCTAAGAATGAATGTACAGGTGTTAGTGCAAAAAGTGAATTGCTCAGGAACTGAGGCTTTTAAAGAATACTGAAAGAGGGGGATGACAAAGAGACTTTTGTTCGATAACAGTTAAGTTATGCCTACGTATCCTCTCGTGCAATGAGGAAGTCAGAACACCGTAGTTCGACTCAAAGAGACTGAAAGATAAATTGACTGTGAACTGCCTGCTTGTCTATGCTCAAGTGTATGACTCGTCTGGCTCGAGTGCTAACTGTCTTACATTAGATAGAAGAAGCGAGTTCTCGTCTATGAATGAGTGTGATGAGAAAAGAATCCCGAAGGAGACGATTATTGTTTGTTTTTATGTTTTCAATTTTGTTATTGTTTTTGGTGTTTTGCATAAGTTAATGAGCTTAAGCCTAAATCAAAGGTTTGTAAACTCATTATATCCTCCCTGATTAGGGATAATGAGCCTACTTAAGTATGATATAAGCATCTCAACTTAATTACTATGATGATGTAGGATTAAGATCATTAACCTACTTGTAATTAATTAGATATTTTTGGGTTTTTGTTTAGTGTTAAGTAATGAGTTTAATCTCTAATCACAGATTAGTGAACTCATTACACCATCCTAATAGAAGGATAATAGATGAGAACACTTAAGCTGAGGAAGATACCTCAACTTAATCCATGGTTAGGGATTAAATTCATTATATAACAAGACTTTATTGAATGGATTTTAATTAAGGGATGAGATTAAGAAGTGGATTTTAAGTTTGTAAGACAACTTGAGGGGGACTTGTCCATTAAACACTAGGGTTAGTCCCTCTTAACCATAAGGAAACGTTAGAACCCTAATGTAAGGCCCAAGTTACAAGATAAAGTCTTGGTGATTATTAAGTGATTTGATTAAGAGGTTTAAACAAATTAAAGGTTTAACACTTAGGATTAAAGTTATACACTCCATTCTAAGAGAAGGATGCAGGCATAAACCTAATTCCAAAGTCCTAAAACTTTAAGAGTTTAGTCTCTGATTATTGAGATGAGACGAGAGACTCAAAGAGACTCAAAGGTAAAAATCTAAGGGGGACTAATTACAACCCTAATCATTATCATGCCTAGATATTGTCGTACCCTGAAAAATACGACCTCACGCGATCCGAAAGGACGGGAGCCGCGCGCTGAACAGACTGAAGAGTCGCCACCTAATTCTATTTATTCCCGAAGAGGGAAAGGGGAGATATAGATACAACCCGAGAAGAGAGATAAGGACAAAGGTCAACGGAACCATTGCCTGGGTTCGGGAGTCGGTTATGCAGGGGGAAGGTATTAGCACCCCCTACATCCATTGTACTCGATGGGAACCATCTAAGTTATCACGCGCGAAAGGATGTCTATGCTTAAACGAATTGCTTGCTAGAGGGAAATGAGTTTGAATTATAAGTTAGCTTGATCCTAGGTGCTCGGCAAGGATTGAGATCCTCGTGCCTACGTACTCCCGTGTGCAATGGGAAAGTCAGAGCCTCTTAGTTCGGCCTACTAAGGGTATTGGTTGTTGATTTTATTACCTTTCTTCGATGAAAGGGTTTAGGAGTTGGAATGTACTAAAGACTATGGATAGTTTATCTCGTCCAACAAGACGAGCGTCCTGCGTCGAAATAATCGGAGCGAGTAACGAGAGCTCGTTATCCTCCTTTCTACCACTTAAGGCTCGTGGCGTACAAATCTTCTCGTATTTATTAATGTATTTTATTTTCTAAGATCGCTTGACGTTGGATCAAGGGTTTGGATCTAATCGAAACATTTTGGTTTTTTGAGGTTAGAGGGTAAATGCAAGTCGAGTTTGATTTTGTGGTTTGTTAGCGAGGCACAAAGCGCTCGGCTCGCAAGGTAAGGTGGATCCTAATAAACGAAACAAAAACTGGAAAATAAAGTGCCAGTGTGCGAGTGAAATCGCTTGGCGTTGGACCAAGGATTCAGAATTAAATAAAATACGGAAAATAAAATGTGTACAAAGTAATGGGAGAGGGATACAAAATAAATACAGGGGATTGCGAGAAATAAAGAAGTCTCGTTGTAATTCGCCCAAGAGAAAGCGTGTGTGCAGTGTTTTTGAACTGTTCGAAGGCGTTCGACCTTTTTATCGAGTACAACTATTCGAAGGCGTTGGACCTTTTTGGGACGCGTCGAAATTTGGTTCATTTACTTCCTTAGAATCGATTCAAGGTTAGAATCATTCTATGAGGAGTTGAACATTATTTTGAAATGCGGAAATAAATAAATAAATAAAATTGAATTGCTAGAATCAAATTAAGATAAAAAAATAATAATAATAATAAATACAAATAATTGAATAAATTAAATAATATTGAGAATAATGAATGAAATAAATTAATTTAAATGTTCATTTGTCAAAATAATAAAATGGAAAAGAAACTAATTACAAGGAGGGCCTCATATTGACCGAGTATCACCGATTTAATGAAATCGGGCGAACATCGGCCTTTTGTTATGTCATTGGCCCAAAAACTAATATAAAATGAAAATCAAAGAAAGTAAAAAAAAACTGAAATTTAAATGAAGTAAAAACACATAAATCTAAACACACAAATATAAATAAATTAAGAACTAAATAAAGGAAAGGGGGTGAATGAATACTTTGTATGGTGTAAGCAGTAGGAATTCTAGTGGGCTTGAAAGCCCACTTTACAGCCAATAAAACAATAAAATAAATAGAATAAATAAAAAGGGTGTGCATCGATGATATGGTGTGTGGTATGTGGTCAATGGGTTCAAAAATGTTTTAAACCCATTCTAGGTAAACATTTTATTTTAAAAAAAAAAGAAAAAGAAAAAACAGAAAAAGAATATTTGGAAATAAATTCCTCTATATCATAACAAAATATCATTAACCGTACCAAACACAGATTTAGGAAAAAAAAAGAAAACTCATCCTTCTTCTTCACAGTAACGCGAGGAAAAACAAGACAGAACCAAAACCTACCCCCAAAAAATGTTAACGGCGGCGGCTCTCTCCACTCAAGCTTTTCAGATTCGGGTTTCAAATTCGTTTTCGGCTTGTCTCACGAGGGTTCTGTGTTCGTCTTCCTCAAGTTTTTCTCTTTGCTTCAGTTTTCTCTCTCCACGAAAGATCATAGTGGCTTTGAGGGGGGAGAGCGATTCGCCGAATCTGAGTTTGGTCCACTTCTGTTTTGGTTGTTCGAACGGCGGTGGATTTCCGGGTTAACGAAGGTCGGCGGTGGTGGCTAGATTTGCGGCGCGACTGAGATGGTTCTGTTTATGGGCTGACGGCGGGAAGGGTGTTTATAGGTTGTGAAAGGGTTTTCAGGGTTGTTTTCGGGTTTTCTCCATCTCACTCTCTCTGCGTTGCGGTTTGGTCTGTGTTGGATGGGTTATGGCGGCGATGATGAGCGGCGGCTTCGGGAAGAACAAAGGGGCGGCGGCGATGGGTGTTTATGATATGATACGAGTGTTGTTTGGATTTGGTTCAATGGGTTTGTGCAAATTTGATCGAAAGTTTTCTTTGGTGTCTGATGCGTTTTGTTTTTGAGGTTGCGGCTGTTTCGCGGTTTACTGTTGTTGTTGAAGGAAGAAATTTTTCTGGTTTTTCTGTGTTTGGTTTCAAGGAATGGTGGAGATTGAATATTATGAAGCTTTGTTATGGAGGAAAGTTGAAGAATGAAGGAGGTTGAGAGAATGTATATTTGTGTTATGGATCTGTGTTTGTAGAGTATTTTTGGTTTTTTCAGCTTTTTTCCATGAGAAAAAAGAAAGGTCTAATATATAGAGGGTGTGGAGCAGTCACATGTGCCAAACTCGTGTGAGAATAATGGTGAAATCATGATTGATTTTCTTCCAATGAAATGGTAAAACGCTGGGTTGTTGGTGTGTTGCGAGTCTGTTGTGGAATTGGTTGATAGTGGAGTGGGAGGACAGGTTGTGTTGTGCTGTAATTGATATTCTTTTGTGATGCAAACTGTTTCTATTTTAGAACAAATAATAATAATAAAAAACATAATGATAATAAGCATAATACTAATAATAAAAATATAATAATAATAATACTAATAAGAAGTGAATAAAAATAGCAAAAATAAAAATAAAAAAGAAGTAAATAAAGATAATAGTAATAGAAATAAAAAAAGTTTACTAATAATAATAAATAGATAATGAAATAGAATCCTAGTAATAATAAAAGTGATAATAACAATAACAGTATAATCAATATAAAAATAGTAAATAAAATTGAGATATTTTGGGATTCTTGGATAAAGATCTTTTTAAGATGAAAAATGAATTTGTGTAAAATGTTTTAATAGAAATAACAATAATAACAACGAACCTTTTTTGTATATATTTTTTGATAAAAACTTATACAATAGAAATAAAAGACTTGGAATAAAAAGAAAATTTAAATTTTAGTTTGCAAAGAAATAAGTGCATTTTTTTGGATTTTTGCAATGTTAGATAAAAATAAAATAGTGCGCGGGTAGGACAGCAAAATAAAAAGGTAGGACAAATTTGGGGTATGACAGATATCCTATGGTTTGTGAGGCTTAAGAAAGATCTTCAAGGAAACCACCAATGGAAGAAGCAGATGAAAGGAGGAAGAAGCAGAAGAATAAGTTACTTACTTCATTGAAGAAGATAAGTAACTTAAAGGAAGAAAGTGAGAAAGATGGAACATAAGTGAATCAAATTCACTTCAAAGACAAGTTAGAATGCAAATGAAAGAGATAAGAAGGAGTGAGAGGTGAAGGCAAATTCACCTCCCAAAATGACTTACCAAAACCTGAAAGTGTTAGCATGGATGTATAAAGTATTAAGCATGAAGAAATGAAGTGAAATGAGATGAAATGACCAAAGTCAGAAGTGTTTATGAAATTTAAATGTCATGCAAGATGATGCAAAGGCATAAAAAATTCACATGTGTGATCATACAAAGATGGGGTGCAAAGGAAGCATGCTTTGAAGTTTGAAAACACATGAAAGCTTAAGAAATGAAATGAGTGCTAATCATGGCAAATGGATGAAGAAATGATCAAGCAAGGTTATAACATGTCCTAATATGTCTAAGATGACATATGAATTCATGAAATGTCATGGCAAGTTCATGTAATGATGCATATGCAAGGTGAATGCAAATGAACATGAGAAATTAAGGTTACATGGACATGTGAGATGCAAATGGGTAAAACAGAAGCAAATGACATGATAAAAATTTGCAATAAAGCTCAAATAAACCCTAATCCCATCTTAGATCACACCCCAAAGGAGAAAGTCAGAAGCCTAACCAATCAAAAGTTATGATTTTCCTAAGTTTTCTAGGGTTTTTGGGTGGTTCAAAGGGAAAAATGCAAATCAATTTGAAAATGCAAGATAAATTCATGAGTAAAATGACCTATAAACTACATGCAATATTTAACACAATGCAAAAAGAATCATCTTCAAACTCTTCTTTGTTAGGCAGCAATGGTTTTTTAAAGTTAGGGTCCAAAAATATGATTTTCATGACCCTTAATTCAAAGAAAATTGGCAAATTATGATCAAACCTAAAGAGAAATTTGTGTGAAGAGTTTGAAAATGTTTCTAAATGCATTGGGATGATTCATGATTTTTTTGGTGATTTTTAGAAATGTAAATGTATTTTTAATTAATTAAAATGGTTTAATTAATTAAAAATAACATTTAAATATTTTAAAAATGCTTTTTTAATGCAAAAAATAAAATAAAAATTATTTTTGGAATGAGAAAAATATTTAAAGTCAGAATGCAAAAGAAAATATTTTTTGGATGCTTTTTGATATTTTAAATAAATTATGCAAGAAAATGCAATAAAAATGCAATAAAAATGATTTAAATGAGAAGTATGCAGAACCTAAGGCCCAGATTCAAACTGGAAAAGGAGGGAGTTGACTGCGCGTGCAATCCTTTGGCTGATATTTAAACTGGCTAATTAAAATGATTAAATTAATTAATTAAAATTAGGGTTTAAGTGAAATGATCCTGTCCACTGAAACGCGTGCTAAACCAAATCTAAGGGTAGAGATTCAAACTGGGGAGATTAGCCCTAATCCTAACCCTAATCACTTTCAGGTGACCGGAGCAAGCTCCGGTCATCTTCTCTGATGAGCTGTTCATGCTATCTTCTTCCCTAGGCTACCCCAAACTCTCCAGAATCAACCCCCTAATCATTCTAAACAAGAATCAGACCACAAACAACATTTATTTTGCATCAAACGCACGAATTGAAGAAAAACATTTTCAGATCAAAAAGTTTCAGAACATCAATACATCCTGGTTTCTCAACCATTTTAAAAAATAAACATATCAGGATGGTCAGCTAAACATGTAGAATCATATTTTAACTTAAATAGCAAGTTCTGGAAAAAAAGTTCATCATAGCTACCTGAGTTGAAGCTTTGTGTTCTTGAGCTTTCTGGCCTCCCTCTTGGTTCAAATCCACCCCAATGAACTCCCTGATGATGAGTAGGAGCTTAGAGCAAGCTTGTGATGGCTATTTTGAAGTGTTTGGTTCTGAGTATGCAGAAATCGTATTTCTGATTGAGGGTGTTTTAGGCTATGGTGAAGGGTGGGAAATGATCCTGAGGTGTTTTTGAGTTGATTGGTGAAGGAAGTTTGAAGTTTTAGTGGCTGGTTCTTGAGATTCGAAGAGAGGAAGGTTTTGATGGATTTTGAGAATTCTGGCTTGTGGGATGATTCAGGCTCTTGTGTGTTATGAAATGGCTTCCATAATGTTTGTTTAAGCCAATGGGATTGATCAGAAAGTTGTTGTGGCATAGGCTGATTGGTATGGGATGTTTTGCAAAAAAAGTCAATTTTTGTGTACTTGAGGTATGGGCCATGGCAGGTCTTGCTTTTTGGGGTGTCTGGTCTCAACAAGATTCATGGAGAGCCATAGAATCAGTTTGAAGCAGCTGGCACAAGTGGATGAAAGGATCCAATGCATTTTGCAAATTTTGAGAGTTTTGGCCCTTTTGTGATTTCTTGAAGTTCAAGTCATGGAAACACTTGGTTCAATGCACAATTCTGATGTTTAGAGGTTCATTTGACATATTGTGAAGTGTTTGTGCATATTAGAAGTCATTAGAATGCTTGAACATGCCAAAATGCAAAATCCCTCTTTGACATGAAACTTGAAATTATAGGATTTTTGCCAACTTTGAAAGGCCATATCTTGAGTTCTATGATGAATCAAGACATGTTCTTGTACTTTTTGAAAAGGGAAAGACCCAATCTACAACTTTCATGACCAAGAATTTTTCATTTGAAGCATATTTAGTCATGAAAGAGGAGGTTGAAAAACTTTCCCAAAATGGAAAGTTTGCATTTCAAGTCATTTCCAAAAATGGCAAGTTTGCAATTGGCTCAAAATTCTTCAATATTGTGAACTTATAACCTCTTATAAGATCAAATAAAGATCATATAACTTCAATTTGATGAAAATACCCCTTTGGTTCCATTGTTGGGGGCCTCAGAGGCCCTGATTTTGACTTAACTTGCTCAAGAAGTTACCTAGTGAACAAATGACTTCCACAATGAATTTCTTCATCAAACTTGGTACACATGATCCTTATAACATATTAAGAACATTAGAAACAATAATGGCCCAAAAATTTGGAGTTAAAGCCTTTGAAACTAAAACCCTAATTTTGGTCATCTGTGTAGTGAAAACCTTAGCTCTGCTTCCATGCCTTTGCCAGTTCTTGTGATCCCTTAACTTTCATGAACTTTGAGGAGCATAATATGATGATAGAAAACACATGGACCCTCTTGGAAAGCTTTGAGACCTTTAGGATGGCTCAGATGGATTCTTGGATTGCTCATATCACAAACTCTAGATGCAGATGAATTTGAACTATGCAGTGAAACAAAAATGCAATATGAGATGTAATGCTTATGTTAATGCAAAAATGAAAGATCACAAGTCATGGTGTGATATGAGTGAGGGAAAATTTGGGGTGTTTACAACTTCCCCTATTCAAACATGAGTTAGTTGTGTAGGATGTAAGCGCCTGGCTTAACAGACAAACAAGATAACTTGTGGTTGAATACCAAAGACAATCCGAAATTTGCACTCGCTGGAAATAAAAAGAAAAGGGATATAAATTGTAAAAGGTAGTATAGTATGATTATCAAATGAAAATGATGGAGGACGACCATCGAGTAGAGGACGACTGCTGGGGAAAAAGTAGTAGTTAGTAAAGCAATGACGAGGACGGCCGACAAGCTGGGGAAATAAGAATATCATGATGGGGACGACCATCGGGTAAGGAAATAAGATTCGCTGGGGATTAAAGAAAAGCATTGATGGGGACGGCCATCAGGCTTGAAAAGTAAAATAAACAACGATGTGGACGGCCATCGGTTTAAAGAATAAATGAAATAATGATGAGGGACGGTCATCAAAGGTGAAGGACGATTACCTAGCAGGGGACGACTGCTCTTTATCACAACATAGGACGAATGTCGGATAGAAAAAGGTCGACGATGGGGATGGCCATCGGATAAGCATGATGAAGGACGATCATCAAGAGGCGAAGGACGATCACCTACCAGGGTACGGCTGCTCTCGGAGTTTATCACGGCATAGGAAGAATGTCGGCTAACAAGATCAACGATGGGGACGACCATCAGATGAAATGATGAGGGACGGTCATCAAAAAGGTGAAGGACGATCACCTAGCAGGGGACGACTGCTAAAAATATCACGACATAGGACAAATGCCGGATAGAAGGTTCCAACAATGGGGATTCCACTGGGGAAAGGATGAGGGACGGTCATCCAAAGGTGAAGGACGATCACCTGGCAGGGGACGACTGCCGAAAATATCACGACATAGGACGAATGTCGGATAGAAGAAAGTTGTTTTATCGGTAACTTACTGGGGAACGGTAAACACGGACAAGTGCTTACGCTCAAGAATAAAAGGTATAAGGGTTTGACGACGTGTATAGATTAAAGATGCGGACGAGCATCCTTAGAACCATGATACGGACGAGTATCGGTAGAAACAAACGCTGACGCGTGTTTAGAGATGATGATATAGACGAGTACCAACTGGTTAACAAAGAACACAGACGAGTGTCGAATCTGATGAGGAGTGATATAAACAAGATACAGACGAGTATCGAAAACTTATGTATAAGTATGAGTGAGGTTTGTTGGTGAAGTTGGTGCAAGACACGGACGAGTGCTTGACTTGCTGGGGAATGCATGACACAGACGAGTGTCAAATAAGTACTATATACAAATAGGCATCTGTTTTGGGAGTGCAAAGGAGATGCTTTGGATTTCTGTGGGGATAGGATGACACGGACGGGTGTCGAAAAGGACATATTATGAATAAGTATTCGTTTTTGAAAGTGCAAAAGGGACGCTTTGGCTTTTATGTGCAGGGGATACACTTTGTATATTGCTGATGAAATACTGATGGTAATTGCAGGTGACTGGCTCGAACCTGGCTTGTGATCATGCAAACGTTTAATTTTTGCCGTAATGCTCCGTATTAGACGGAATGCTACGCTCATTTGGTGGATATGATGCAAATGCCATGATTATGCAAAAGAGAAACTGATCCGGGACTCGGATCCTGCTGGGATAAAGATCTCTGGTTGATCTGCTCGGAGGGATGTCCCAGCTGGGGAAGAGATCATTGGTAGATCTATCTGCCAGGAGAACTGCTTGGGAAAATAGATCATTGGTAGATCTACCTGTAGAGAAGACTCAACTGGGGAGAAAGAAGCTTCAGCAACTCCGCTGGGAAAGTATGCATGTACTGTTCTCCTGGGGAGAGAATAGAAACCCTGTAGGGAAACAATTCCCATTAACTTTGTTGAGGATGAGAGATCTGGAACTCTGGTGGGGAATAGGCAACTCCTTGCTCATCTTGCTATGGAAGAGTTGTCAGGTACTGCTTGGGGAGGCGATAACATCTGGGAAGCAACCTGTTGGGGATGCAATGCTTGGTATGCCCCATGCTGTGTATTGAATACCTGCAACCTGTTAAGAAACACACAAGTATCCCGAGGTATCCCTAACCGGATTCCGTCATAGGAGTTAGACTTTCCTGAAAGTAATATATTTCCTGCAAGCATTTATTTGAAATGGCTCATTTGCTTTATGCGAGTGCTATATAATGAATATTGGACATTTTGCAAACGAAACAAAAATGTATAAAGCGAGATGTGAATGAAAACTCTGATTTTATTAATCCGGGTGCCCTGAATTGGCAAATACAGTCAAAGAAACAAATCCCATGAAATGAGGAGATTTCTATAAATTGAGAAAATAAAAGTGTTGGCAATGTTGATGACGACGTTCCAGGGTTCTTCCTTTGCTATGACCTATATGACCTTGACGTTCTACTTATCTTGCTTTCTGAAGAAGGTTGATTCTGACTGATGCTTTATCCTTTCGAAACTTGCCGTGTTGTGAGTGATACAGACAAATTCAGAATGCAGTTGTTCGCTTATTCCCTAATTTTGCGTGGATCGCCCTTTCGGGTTTTCAATTCACCGGGATACCCATTTTTGCCTGAGTTGTCCAGTGCGGCTTTTCAACTCAGCGGGTGTACATTCTTTTGATTTTTCCCTTATTTTTACCCGAGTCTTTTATTCTGTTTTTGACTCGCCGGGATGCCCTATTTTTGCCTGGACTTACATTCTGTTTTTATGTCCAGCGGGTCATTTTATGCGAAGTATTTTTTAACTGCATCTGAATTCACAGGGGATAAGAAATCCTCGTCATCCATAGTAGTGAGCATCAGTGCTCCACCAGAGAAAACCTTTTTTACTATGAATGGACCATCGTAGTTTGGAGTCCATTTGCCCCTGTGGTCTGTATGAGGAGGAAGAAGTCTTTTCAACACAAGATCTCCCACTTGGTATTCCCGAAGCCTGACTTTCTGATCGAAGGCTTTCTTCATCCTTTTCTGATATAACTGCCCATGACAAACGGCAGCTAATCTTTTCTCTTCGATCACATTCATTTGATTGTACCGAGACCGGGCCCATTCTGCTTCATCTAGCTTTACATCCATCAGTACCCGTAAGGAGGGTAGCTCAACTTCAACCGGTAGGACTGCCTCCATACCATACACAAGCTGATAAGGTGTTTCCCCAGTGGACGTTCTGATTATGGTTTGATACCCATGCAAGGCAAATGGTAGCATTTCATGCCAGTCTTTATAAGTAACCACCATCTTCTGCACAATCTTCTTGATGTTCTTATAAGCTGCCTCAACAGCGCCATTCATCTTTGGCCTATAAGGAGAAGAATTGTGATGTTGGATTTTGATGTCCCGACAAAGTTCTGCCATCATTTTGTTGTTCAAATTGGAACCATTATCAGTAATGATTCGCTCGGGAACTCCATATCGACAGATGATGTCTCTTTTCAGAAATCTGGCTACCACTTTTCTGGTGACGTTTGCGTACGAAGTTGCTTCAACCCATTTGGTGAAGTAATAAATGGCTACCAGGATGAATCTGTGGCCATTTGAAGCAGTCGGTTCGATCTTTCCAATCATGTCAATGCCCCACATGGCAAAGGGCCGAGGTGAAGACATCACGTTCAAAGGATTCGGAGGCACATGTACCTTGTCTGTGTAGATCTGGCATTTGTGGCATTTCCTGGCATAGGAACAACATTCTGCATCCATTGTGATCCATTAGTAACTTGATCTTAATAATTTCTTAGCCATTGCATGTCCTCCAGCATGGGTACCGAAAGAGCCTTCATGCACCTCGTGCATCAACAAGTCTGCTTCTTTCTTATAAACACATCTGAGTAGCACCATGTCAAAGTTTCGCTTGTATAATGAACCATCAGCATTAAGGAAGAAACTACCGGCCAGCCTTCTTAATGTCTTCTTATCATTGGATGATACCCCAGGTGGGTATGCTTGATCTTCTAAGAAGCATTTGATATCATGGAACCAAGGCTTGTCATCTTTAACAATGTCCACAGAGAATACGTATGCTGGTCGGTCTAGTCTGGATACCAAAATCCGAGGCACATAATTTGCAGTTTGAACTTTGATCATGGAGGAAATGGTAGCTAAAGCGTCTGCGAACTGATTTTCGTCTCGAGGGATGTACTCAAGTTTGACTGTTGTGAAAAAAGTCAATAATCTCCTCATGTAGTCACGATATAGAACCAGATGCTCCTGATGAGTGTACCATTTGTCGTTGGTCTGATTGATTACCAAAGCCGAATCTCCAAATACATTCAAGGTTTTGATCCTGAGGTCAATGGCTTCCTCAAGACTCATGATACATGCTTCGTATTCTGCTTCATTGTTAGTGCATGCGAAGGTGAGTTTTGCCGAGAAAGGCATATGAACTCCCTTAGGTGTTATGAGCACTGCACCAACCCCACGACCATTCATATTTACAGCCCCATCAAACATCATAGTCCATTCTTCTTCTGGGTCAGGCCCTTCAGTGTGAACAAGATCTTCATAATCTTTTGCTTTTAAGTACATGATGTCTTCATCAGGGAAGTCAAATCTCATGGGCTGGTAATCATCAATGGGTTGCTCAGCCAGATAGTCAGAAAGTACACTGCCTTTGATGGCTTTTTGAGATGTGTAGTGAATGTCATACTCTGTCAGAATCATTTGCCATCTTGCAACCCTTCCGGTAAGTGTTGGCTTCTCAAATATGTACTTGACGGGGTCCATTTTTGAGATCAACAAAGTAGTGTAAGTCAGCATATACTGTCTTAGTCGGCGAGCAGCCCACGCTAAAGTACATCAAGTTTTCTCGAGCAGTGAATAACGTTGTTCACAGTCGGTAAACGTTTTGCTCAGGTAGTATATTGCATACTCTTTTCGACCAGACTCGTCATGCTGGCCCAGCACACACCCCATTGACCCTTCTAATACTGTCAGGTACATTATCAGGGGTCTTCCTTCAACTGGGGGCATAAGAATCAGAGGTTCTTGCAGGTACTCCTTGATCTTGTCAAAAGCTTTCTGACAATCATCGTTCCACCTGACTGTTTGTTCCTTTCTTAATAGCTTGAACAGGGGTTCACAGGTTGCAGTGAGATGAGATATGAACCTTGATATGTAGTTCAATCTACCCAAGAACCCTCGAACTTCCCTTTCAGTCCTAGGTGCAGGCATCTCCTGAATGGCTTTGACTTTGTCAGGATCAACTTCAATTCCCTTTTCACTTACGATAAATCCCAGCAACTTACCAGAATGTACCCTGAATGTGAATTTGTTGGGGTTTAGCTTCAGCTGATACTTTCTCAGACGCTTGAACAACTTCAGCAGATTCACCAGATGGTCTTCTTCAGTAAGGGACTTGGCAATCATGTCATCCACGTAGCATTCAATTTCTTTGTGGATCATATCGTGGAATAACGTTACCATAGCCATTGATAAGTAGCACCGGCATTCTTCAGTCCAAAAGGCATTACCTTATAACAAAATGTGCCCCAAGGTGTGATGAAGGTTGTTTTCTCCATGTCTTCGGGTGACATCTTAATTTGATTATACCCAGAAAATCCATCCATGAAAGAAAATACCGAGAACTGAGCTGTGTTGTCGACCAATACATCAATGTGAGGTAATGGGAAATCATCATTCGGGCTAGCTCTGTTCAGATCCCGGTAATCCACACACATACGCACTTTGCCATCCTTCTTAGGCACTAGTACAATGTTAGCGACCCACGGCGGGTAACTAGTTACAGCAAGGAAACCGGCGTCCCACTGTTTTTGTACTTCTTCCTTAATATTCATGGCCATATCTAGGCGAGTACGACGTAGCTTTTGCTTCACTGGAGGGCAATCTTCTTTCAATGGCGGCTTGTGCATAACAATATTTGTATCCAGACCTGGCATGTCTTGATAGGACCAAGCAAAGACGTCGAAGTATTCTCAAAGCATGTCAATAAGTTGTTCTTTTACTGAAGCTTGCAAACTAGCCCCAATCTTCACTTCTTTCAAATCCTCCTCGATACCAAGATTAACAGTTTCAATCTCCTCCTGATGAGGAGTAATCACCTTTTCTTCTTGCCTCAACAACCTGGCTAACTCTTCAGGTAACTCATAGTCTTCTTCAACCCCTTCATCAGCTTGATTAATTGGATTGTCGAAGTCATACAAGGTCATAGCAGTGTCGTTGTCGGTGCAATCTAGAGGGTAACCTCTGCAAGGGTTGAGATTTGTTCGTTTTAGTGATCAATTTTAATCTTGTTTTAAAAAAAAAGTGTAAAATGAAGTTATTATTTTTAAAACATTGCCATTTTATTGTTTTGTACAAAAGTGAAAAATGAAAAGACAGTGAGCGAAAGAGAGAATTGTTTGCAAAAGATGTCTGATATTCATTGATATTCCATTTGCACAAAATTACAAATATGGCCCTATTACAAAATGAGTCCTGACACCTTGGGCAAGATGCAGGACTTGATGCATGCTGAAAAAAGCAGGAAATAATAATTACTCTGCAGGAGTAACCCTTATAATTTCCTAGGAAGACCAGTTAAGGACTTGGTGACCCGGGATCCTTAGACGTATCCAGCTCTCCAGGTTGAGGTTACTTTCCACCTCGTCTTCCAGGTTATTGACAGCATCTGGGGTGAGCATCCCCCCAGTGATGAACTTGGGCTCTTTAGTAGCCTCTGCTTGATCTTGTCGGAATGGTTTGTAACCCAAACCGAATTTGTCCTCCTTCTTCTCCACCGGTAGCAGCTTGCCCCAGCCTTGGGAATTTCCATCTTCAACAACCTTTCGGGATTTCTGATAGGAGACAATTGAAGTACCCATCCTATCCTCCTGGGATGCAGCAAATACTTCATTCGTCGCCTCATTGACGTTCAATGCTTCAAACCCTTGGCTCATGGTTTCATGAATTTCACCATCCATCTCAATGTATTTGTATGTAGCCAGATGGCTAACAAAGATATCCTCTTCACCACAGATGGTGATAATATGTCATTCCCACTCATATTTCAATTTCTGGTGAAGGGTCGACGTAACTGCGCCAGTGGCGTGAATCCATGGTCGACCCAACAAACAGTTGTAGGCTGGCTGAATGTCCATCACATAGAAAGTAGTCTGAAATACCTGCAGACCGATTATCACAGGAAGCTCCACCTCTCTAAGAACTGACCTCTTGGAGCTATCAAAAGCTCTAACCACCAGATTTCTTGGTCGGAGAGCTATTCCGTCATATTCAAGCTTGAAAAGGGCTTTCTTTAGCAAGACATTGAGTGAAGACCCAGTGTCCACAAGAACATGCGAGAGCACAGCCCCTTTACACTCCAGGGTGATGTGTAAAGCTTTGTTGTGGTGACGGCCTTCCGTTGTCAAATCAGCATTGGTGAAGCCTAGCCCATGGCTAGTGTTAACATTAGACACCACTGTCTCGAGCTGATTCACTATGATCTCTTCCGGCACGTAGGCTGCGTGCAGAACTTTAAGTAGTGCATCTCGATGAGCTTCGGAACACAACAACAGGGATAAGATGGAGATCTTGGAAGTAGTCTGGTGGAGCTGATCCACAATCTTGTAGTCACTTCTTTTGATTATCCTCATAAATTCATCCACATCCTGATCAAAGGATGATTTATGGGCTTCTTTTGGTACATGTTCTTCAGGTGCCACACTTGTCCCTTTGGCATCAGCCTCTTCCTTAGTATTGGTCTTTGGAGCTTGTGACGCGAAGAGGCGTCCGCTACGGGTGAAGCCTCCGCATCCCCCGACATTATCCACTTGTGGTGTGAGAACCGAAGAATCAAGAAGGACTCTTTCTCTGTTGCAGTAAAGGTCTGAACCATAGTGCCATGGTACAACATTGTCTTTATCATATGGAATGGGCCCCGACATCGTGATGGTGACTGGGCTAACTGCAACAGAGGTAAGGACCGTTATCGTTTGTGGATCATAAAAGATGGTGACAGGACTTCTGATTGATGTTGGTGGTGATTGACTGAAGCTTGGTTGTTGCTGAAATTGTTGCTGAGATTGTTGTTGATAATTGTTGGAAACAGGGACCGTTGCAGGGTCGTAATAGATGGTGACTGTGGAGACGTCGTTGTTGGTGGTTTCTGTAGTTGTAGAAGTGGATGCAATTGAACTGTTGTTTGTTGAAGTGATGGAAGAGGTGGTTGCTGATTTTGTAGACGAGTCTGTAGGAACAATTGTCTTTGCAGTTGTAGGAGAAACATTTGTTGTTGAAAAAGGAGTTGTTGGTGTTGTAGAAGCAGTTGTTGTTATTTGCAGAATACCCTCTCTGATCAAGCCATTGATGCCATTCCTCAAGCTTGCACACCCATTGACGGAAACCTTGCAAGATTCACAACAGGCCTCACAACCTGGAAACACCTGGCATTTCAAAAGCTGAGCTTTAACCTCTGCCATAGGTGTCTGAGTACTTGTAGTATCTTTAATTAAAATCATGGGTGAGTCCTCCTCTATTGCATTTATCCTCGGCCCACCATGCTTGGGCATAGGATTCTTCATGACATTAGGAGGTGGTGCAAAATTCAGGGCTTTTGAATCTACCAGATCCTGGACCTTCATGTGCAAAGCCCTGCACTTTTCTGTGGTGTGACCAGGTGCATTAGAATGAAAAGCACATCTGGCATTGACGTCGTAATTTATCGGAAGGTTCTGAGGATCCGGTGGAGCCAATGTCCTTAACTCGACAAGATTAAGCTTTAGAAGTTGTGGCAATAAGGTGGAATATGGCATTGGTATAGGGTCAATCACCCTGTTAACCTGAGATGGTCGTTGCTGAAAAGGGCGTTGTTGTTGGTTGTTGTTGTTGTAGGATCTTTGTTGAGGAAATTGTGGTTGTTGAGGAAAATAATGTGGTTGTTGAGTGTATTGAGGAGGTGGGGTAGGAATAGTGATAACGGCAACTGATCTTGGCAAGTATTGGGGTCTTCCTCTTCCCATATGTGCAGAATTTGTTTAACCGGATCTGCGGGGCCCTGCAAATGGTTTCCTTGCACTGCTTGAACTGGCGCAATTATCAGAAATCTTTCCCATTTTCAGTATGCTCTCAATTCGTTCCCCAGCTATAACCACGTCTGCGAAGCTAGTGGAAGAGAATGCAGCCAATCTATCAATATAAGTCCCCTGGAGGGTGTTCATGAACATATCTGCCATCTCCCTTTCTAACATCGGTGGTTGAACGGCAGCAGCTAATTGCCTCCATCTTTGGGCGTACTCTCTAAAGCTTTCCCGGGAAGATTGTGACATTCCCATCAGAAGGTCATCCAATTCCTTACTGTTGCCCTGGTCAAATGAGAGTACCACTCCCGGGACGCCCCTGTCAAGCTATCCTCAAAATAAAACATCCACAGTTTTTCATCCATGGTGTAGGTTTTCAATCTCCCCAGGAAAGACTGAAGATGGGTACGAGGGCAGGATGTACCATTGTATCTTTCAAACAAGGAGGTTTGAATTTGTGAGGAATTCTAACCCCCTCCACTAATCCCATATCCATGACATCAAAACCCAGAGAGTTTTGAGACTCCAAAGACCTTAGCTTTTCTGCTATCTCGTCCAACCGACGATCATAGACTTCGTCTCCTGCCCCGACCACAGTAAATTGTTCTTCCTGAGGGTCCTCTTGCAAGGCCCTCCCTCTAGTGTTGCCTTGGGTGTTTCATATAGCATTGATGTCTGGGTTCAGATGAGGTCCAAACTCTGGGGGATCAGTACGAGGATGTACATGATCGTTGTTACTGGTACCCCCTGTTCCTGGGTGGTTTTCTTCGGGAGTTTGTCGCTCGACTAACTCTCTAAGTCTCTCCTTGCTCTGAGACAATCCAGTCATCACTGCCATAAACTGGTTCATTTGGGCCCTCATCTCAGTCCTTTCATTGGCCATTTGGGTTCTCACGTCAGTCAAGTCTTGTTGAACCTGATCCATCTGTAAGCTCGGAAGGTTGTTTCTGGTTGGATACCGGTGCACTCTATTGACGGGGAACACTCTTCTACGAGCAATGTTTCCTGAAACAACAACAAAGTGAGAAACAACAACAAAAACAAAAAACCTACAGAACAAAGAAAAGAGGTTAGTATGAAATGCAGGATGCCTATTTGTCTTCCAAGGGTATCCGGTTTGGTTATTTGGTTTTGACCTTCCAGACCCTGAGGAAAGATGATGCTGAAGAGAGATAAAGCCCATGAAATAATACAAACCATATATTACAAAATGTAAAGATACATAGTTTGATTACAACAAAGTTCCCATGGTGGGTCAAAATACATCAACAAAGACAAAAGTACAAACAAAAAGAAGTACAAATACAAAGAAATCAAACATCCAGTCCATAATCATCCTCTCTGACTTCTTTCAGGAGAGCCTCCGTCACTGGGCCAACTGGGTGCTCTGTGATGGTCCTGATAAGAAGGTTCATGGTGGCAATGGCACTGGTCAATTTCTTATGCTTGTCCTGGTCCTTTGATCTCTTTAACCCCGCCGGGAGCTTCAACTCAGAGATCTCCTTCTGTGCTGCTAACAAGGCTTCCTGACTCTTCTTTTCATTGGCTTCCAGCTGCTCTATCCTAGCCTGGATCCTCTGATCTTCCTGTGAACGAGCCTCAGTGATCCTGATCCACCTAGCCTGACTCTCCTCTAAGTAATGCTCAGCTCTAGCCTTCTGAGTCTTGGCTTCCTTGCAATCATTCTTCAACACTAACTCCCCTGCTCTAGCCCTTCTGATGTAATCATCTGTCTTCTCAATCTTGGTCAAGTGCTCAATCCAGAGGTTCTCTAACCTTTCATTATCCAAATGACTATCATTCCTCTCCCAGAGGGTCTTCTTCAAAGCTTCAGAGAGCTGAGTATTCCTTTCCTTCAATTTCTCAAAATCCTCTAAACTGACAGTAGTTGCAGGCTCCACTGCTGATGGTCCAGGCACATCTTCTAAGGTAAATGGCATGCGGGTGATCTGTCCCCTGGTACGAGACCAATCAAGATACTGAGCTGAAGCTATGTTGTTGCACTTGCCAAGAATAGTTGTCCCCTTAGTCTGAATATTGTCCCAAGCCCAGGCAGCTTGTCTAGCAATGGCAAGGTTGTGTTGGATGTCACAATAGAGGGTTTCTGTAAAGTCTTGCTCTCTTGGTGGATGTACCAAGGCATACCCTAATTGCCTTTTGAAAAGCAAAGGATTGTAGTTGATGCAACCCTTCACTCCAATCAGGGGTACATTGGGATACTGCCCACAGTTGGTGATGATAAATTTGCCCTTGGTGCTCTGAGTGCAACATCTGATGTCTTCTGATGTAAGGGCAATCATTCTCTTAGCCCAGTTCCTTGGCTGATGAAGATTCAAGAAAGTGTCTGACTTCGGCAAGTGCCTTAATAACCAACTGTAGAAGAGAGGTGCACAATATCTGACTAATCTTCCCCTCTGCTTCTCATTCCTTTGATGCATTGAATAATAAAAGTCTCCAAGTAAGGTAGGGACTGGATTCTTCAACAAGAAAAGGTGAATAGCACTCTTGCTTACAAACTTAGGCTCGTCTGCAAACAAGATGACTCCATATATGCTGAGGGCCAGAAGAGCACAAACAGTGTCCCACCTTCCTGCTGCAGCATGAATGGCGGCCTGAGTAACCAATAAATCCAAATGAAGGCCTGGAATTCCAGCCTTAGTGGTCATGCTCTGGTCAATGAGGGTGGACTCCAAGTGCAAAGCCTTAGCTACATCTTCATTCTTAGGAGCAACCATCTCAGGGTTGAAGGGAATCCCTCTCCTGATAGGGACACCCAACAACATGGAGAACTCTTCCATCAATAGTCCCAATTGAAAATATGGCAAAGTGAAACATCTAAGAGGAGGGTCATAGAACTGGAGACAGGTGTGGATCATGCTCCTCTGGGAGGCATCCAAGTCCATGATCATGTCCATAATGCCACCATAATGTTCCCTGAATAAAGGGACATGATCAAGAGTGATGAGTGCCTGCATCTGCCTGATGCCTGTCAAAGTGGGCTCAAAGAAATGGTAGGTGATGTTGCTCTTCCTGGAGGGGTCCATGCTGACAATGGATGCTGATGAAGACTGAGGAGAAGCACTGATGAAGGCTACTGAAGAAGATGCTGAAGAAAAATCTCTGATGAAGACAACTGATGAAGAGAGCTGAAAAGAATCTTTGGTGAAGATGGCTGGTGAAGGTAGCTGATACAGATAGCTGAAGGAATCTGAGCAGCAGAACATGTCAAAACCAAACCAAAGATAAGATGTGGATACCCTGTAAAACAAATAGATAAATGTTAAATGATGCAAGATGATGTATGCAAAATGATATGCAAAGGATTTGTGATCAAATGTTGGATCTGTTATCTGCCTTGATAGGGTCCATGTGTGTTCATAAGTCCGGATGAAGGCTTAGAAAAACAGTGGGGGCTCAAATAAAGAGTCACAAATCCAGGGTTTCACAAGAACAGTCCGAAATGATGCAACCTTAACAATACCAGTAACAAGGTATAATGAGGCCAAGGGTTCCTTTAAACCTCTAAACATCCCAACCCCCTCGCATGTATTGTTCTTGAACAAGGATCCTCAGACTTGGATCAGTTATGAGAAGTGTAAACACTTCTAACCCGGAGGTACAATGTTTACAATAACCATAAAAGATCCTCCTCTAACTCTCCTCAGATGTTGAAGGTCATAAAAGGTCATCCAGACTTAGCAGGCTTCCCAGATAGCCCTAGTACTACATGAAATCTGTAGCACAGAGTTCTCAAGAAGAAACCCATGTCTGAACCGTGTTTCATATTCCCGCACCAGACTGA
Organism: Lathyrus aphaca; assembly: GCA_963966055.1. Classification (NCBI taxonomy): domain Eukaryota; kingdom Viridiplantae; phylum Streptophyta; class Magnoliopsida; order Fabales; family Fabaceae; genus Lathyrus; species Lathyrus aphaca. The sequence goes on along the minus strand of OZ014524.1, from coordinate 386,346,863 downwards.
AATGGAATGGGAAAGAATATGAAGCCACTCTATCCTATGTGTCACTCAGGTCCCTGGTATGGAACCTTACTCACTCAATGATCCCACCCACCAAAACAGACAAGAGATCCAGCACAATAGGTATGATGATAACAGTATGAAATGCATATAAACAGTAAATGAAAGCAATAAATAAAGTTGTACAGAAAGCAAAAAATAAAGCAATAAACAAAAAGCACAAGTTGCACATAACACCCCTATAAACACAAATCAAACAAGCGCTAGGAGAAACCCACAAAAAGAACCAGAAACCCTGGTTGCAAGATTAGTTTCCCCAGCAGAGTCGCCAAGTTGTCACTCCCAAAGATTTGCATCCCGGTACAAGCGCGAACGGTCGGCGAAAGGAGAAAATGAACTAAAGAAGAATAGAGTCGTCAGTTAGGCATTTTTATCCCGAAGGAAAGGTAATGCTGCATAAACCTGGAAAGATATGTATAAGACCATTGCTAACCAGAGAAACTGAGAAAGGGGGTTGGTTACAACCTGGGAAGGTATTAGCACCCAGATTGTCCGTCGTACTCGACGGGATCCACGCTTAAAAGATTGTGTTTAAAAGGGGTAGTGTATGTGTTGTCTATGTGCAAAAGCTAAGAATGAATGTACATGTTTTAGTGCAAAAAGTGAATTGCTCAGGAACTGAGGCTTTTAAAGAATGCTGAAAGAGGGGGATGACAAAGAGAATTTTGTTCGATAACAGTTAAGTTATGCCTACGTATCCTCTCGTGCAATGAGGAAGTCAGAACACCGTAGTTTGACTCAAAGAGACTGAAAGATAAATTGACTGTGAACTTCCTGCTTGTCTATGCTCAATGTCGCTCCCACCTGTTGAAACAGGGCCAAGAGAGGTACAAACGCGAACGGTCGGCGAAAGGAGAAGGAAAGAATAGAGTCGCCAGCTAGGCATTTTTATCCCGAAGGAAAGGTAATGCTGCATAAACCTAGGAGAAGATGGATAAGACAGTTGCGAACCAGAGAAACTGAGAAAGGGGGTTGGTTACAACCTGGGAAGGTATTAGCACCCAGATTGTCCGTCATACTCGACGGGATCCACGCTTGGAAGTTTGTGTTTAAAGGGGTAGTGTCTGTGCTATCTGTGTGCAAAAGCTGGAAAAGAATGTACAAGTGTTAGTGCTGGAAAGTGAAGTGAAGTAAGAGAGTGTTAGTGCAGGAAAAGAATGAGAAGCTCAAGACTATGAGGCTTAAAGAATAATGCTGGAATAGGGGGAATGAACAGAGACTTTTGTTCGATAACCGTTAAGTTATGCCTACGTATCCTCTCGTGCAATGAGGAAGTCAGAACACCATAGTTCGACTCAAAGAGACTGAAAGACAAATTGACTGATGAACTGCTTACTTGTCTATGCTCAAGTGTATGACCTGTCTGGCTCAGGTGCTAACTGTCTTGCATTAGACGGAAGAAGCAAGTTCTCGTTTGTGAGTGAAAATGATGAGAAAAGAATCCCGGAGGAGACGATTATTGTTTGTTTTTTATGTTTTCAATCTTTTATTGCTTTTTGGGGTTTGTCATAAGAAAATGAGCTTAAGCCTAAACCAAGGGTTAGTAAACTCATCACATCTTCTCTCTGATTAGGGGTAATGAGAATACCTCAAGTATGAAGTAAACACCTCACACTTAATCACCATGATGTAGGATTAAGATCATTAACCTACTTGTAATTACTTAGACGTTTTTGGGTTTTTGTTTAGTGTTAAGTAATGAGTTTAAGCCATAATCAAAGATTTAATGGACTCATTACACCATCCTAATAGAAGGATAATAGATGAGAACATTTAAGCTGAGGAAGGCTCCTCAACTTAATCCATGATTAGGGATTAACCTAATTACAAAACAAAGCCTTTATTAAAGTGGATTTTAATTAATGGTAAGATTAAGAAGTGAATTTTATGGTTTGTAAGACAACTTGAGGGGGACTTGTCCATTAACACTAGGGTTAGTCCTTCTTAACCATTTAAGGAAGAATTAGAACCCTAATGCAAGGCCCAAGTTACAAGCTTGATGTCTTAGTGATTATTAGATGAATTGATTAAAGGATTTGAACACATTAAGGGTTCAACACTTAGGATTAAAGTTATACACTCCATCCTAATAGAAGGATGCAGGCATAAGCTTAATCACAAAGCCTTAAAACCTTTAAGGTTCATTCCTTGATTATGAGATGAGAAGAGAAGACACAAAGATGACACAAAGGTAACACTAATGGGGGACTAATCAAACCCTAATTGTTATCATGATTGGGTGTTCCTAGGGTTTGTGAAGCTTTCAAGAAGATCTTCAAGAGAGCCACCAAGGAAGAAAGCAGATGAGAGGAGGAGAAGCAGAAAAAATAAGACAACTTACTTCACTTAAGAAGATAAGTTGCTTGAAGAAAGAGAGAGAGAAAGGGACATGAGTGAGAAAGCTATCTCTAATACAAGTAAAATGCAGCAATGATGCATAAGAGATATGAGAAAGGATTATGAGAAGTGAAGGCAAATTCACTTCTCAAACACTTACCACCTGAAAAGTTAGCAACAAGCAATGAAATGAAATGAAAATGAGATGAAATGCAAAGATGAAAGCCAAAGTCAGAAGCATATCAAGATGTAAATGATTCTAAGAGATGATGCAAATGTATGTCAAGAGATGCCAATGCTCATACAAGTAATGAGGATGCAAATGAAGCATGAAAAGGAGGCATGGAAGTTCATGGATGCACATGAAATGAAATGGAAGCACAACATGGCAAATGGATGAATAAAAGATAAAGCATGATTCTAATGTGTCCTAAGATGTCTTATATGTCATATGGATGCATAAAATGTCATGACAAGTTCATGTATGCAAACATATGAAGAATGAATGCAAATGAAGGAAAAGATTAGGGTTCACATACAATATGCAATGCCAAATTCAAAATCAGAAGAAAATGACAAGATAAAAATTTGGAAATGGGATCAAAGGTACCCTAAACCTATACAAGTTCACTGCCCAAAGGGGAAGGTCATAAACTAAACCCTAAAGGACTTATGATTTTTCTAAATTTCTAGGGTTTAAAGGGTGATCCTAAAGGGAAAATGCCAAACAAATTGAAAATGCAAGATAAAAATGAAACAAAAATGTTTTTAGAAGCTTGAAAGTATTTAGAACACAATGCAAAAAGAACCATTCACAAACTCAACTTGGATTAAAAGTTATGAATTTTTGAAGTTAGGGTTGAAAATATTCAAATTAAAGAACCCTAATTCAAATGAAAAATGTCAAAGTGTGATCAAAACCAAAAAGAAATTTGTATTGTGAGTTTGTAAATGTTTCTAAGTGTTTTAAAAAGCTCTCTGAATTTTTTTGGAATTTTTAAATACCTAAATGTATTTTTAATTAATTAATTCTCCTTAACTAATTAAAAATAATCATTTAAATGATTTAAAAATAATTTTTAATGCAAAAAAATAAAAATAAAATATTTTTGGTTTCTGAAAATAAATAAAAGCTTGGATAAATATTTTTAGAATTTTTTGATATCATTTGCTATTTTTAAAAATTCGTTCAAATAAAATAGACAACAAATGAAATAAATATTAAATTAAATGAAAAAAAGGGAAAGTCAGCTAATCCTAGGGCTGAGGTTTAAAGTCAGATTGGAGGGAATTGACTTCGTGCGTAATCCAAGGGCCAGAATTCAAACTACGCTAATTATGATTAAAGCCCTAATCTGAACCCTAATTACTTTCAGGTGACCGGAACAGTGTTCCGGTCATCTTCTTCGGCCAGCCTCTCATTCAATCTCTCTCAATACGTAAAATCAAACCACTAAACTCTCCAGAAATGATCCTAACCCCATTCTAAACAAGAATCAGCCATCAAACAACATTTATTTCACATGAACAATGAGATTCGAAGCAAAACAGAAAATCCTTTAGAAATTTCAGAAGCTTCATACATGCTTAAAACTGAATCATTTTCAAAACCAAAAGGTGCAGTGTGATCAGTGAAGCATGGAGAACAATCTAAGAACTTAAGAAATCATTTCTGGAAAATTTGTTCTTGAGGTTACCTGAACTGAAGCTTTCAAAAATGGCACTGGCTGGCTACTTCTTTGCCTCAAATCAGCTCCAATGATCCTCCTGAAGAGTTTGTGATGCTTGGTTGGAGTTTATATGGCCTCTATGTGGAGTTGGCTGAAACTCAGTTCAAGAAATGTGAAAATCGTGTTTTTGATTCAGGGTGTTTCAAGGCAAAGTGAAGGGTGGGAAATGATCAGGGATGATTGTGGAGTTGAATGGTGGAAAAAGTGTGGGAGTTTGTTGGTTGAGTTATGAGTTTCGAAAGCTTTTGCAAGTTAGAGGGATTTTGTGTATGCTGAGGATTCCCAAGTGTTAGGCCGCAATGTTGTATGTTATGGTTTGGTTTTGATCCACATAATAAGCTGTGATAGGTCAGAGAGTGGGTGGTGGCCTATGGTGATTGGTATGGGCAAGTTGCCAAAATGTCACCATGACTTGTACTTGAGGTATGGGCATGTGGCAGGCTGGGATAGAGGCATGGCTGTGCGCAGCAAGGATCAAGGAATGCTATGAAATCAGATTTGATGAGTTGTGGCAAGTGGATGAAAGGTTTTGATCCATTTTGCAATTTTGGGGAAGTTTGGCCCCTTTTGAAATTTGTGAAGTTCAAGGCATGAAAGCTTGTGATTCAAGGCACAAATCTGATCCAAATGAGTTTTACTAGGATGGTATGATGTGTAGAGATGCATTAGAGGTCCCAAATTGGCTTGGTATAAGAATTTGCAAACTTCCCTCTTTGGTACAAAAGTGAAATTTAAGTGATTTTTCCCAACTTTGACAAACCATAACTTGAGTTCTAAAATGAATTAGGTCAATTTCTTGTACTTTTTGAAAAGGGAATGATCCAATCTACAACTTTCATGACCAAGAATTTTCCATTTGAAGCATTTTTGAATCAAAAAGAGGAGGTTGAAAAACTTTCCCAAAATGGCAAGTTTGCATTACAAGTCACTTTCCTAAAATGGCAACTTTGCAAATGGCTGGAAATTCTTCAATTTTGTGAACTTCTAACTTCTTCTAAGATCAAATAAAGATCATATACACCCAAAATGATGGAAAAGACCCTTTGGTTGGGTGATTGGGGGCCTCAGATGCCCTGATTTTGCACTGACTTACTCAAGAAGTCATTTATTGATCAGATGCCTTCCCCATTGAATTTCTTCATGAAAATTGGTGTGTAGGATCCTTATAACATATAGAGACCAATAGAAACAAGAATGACCAAAAAATTTGGAGTTATGGCCTTTGAAACCAAAACCCTAATTTTAGGTCATCTGTGCAGTTAAACTTGGCTCTGCTTCCATGCCTTCCTCAGTTCTTGTGATTTTCTGACTTCCTTGATCTTGGGAGGATATAATATGATGTTTGAACATAAATAGGCCCTCTTGAGATGATTGAAGACCTTTGGAGTGGCTCAGATAGCCCATGGATTGCTCAGATCACAAACCCTAGATGCAGATGACTTAGAACAAATGCAGTGAAGCAAAATTGCAATATGAGATGCTATGATTGAATTGATGCAAATATGAAAGATCACAAGCCATGGTGTGAACTTGGTGAGGGAAAATTTGGGGTGTTTACAGCTGCCCCTATTCAAACATGAGTTAGCTGTGCAGGATGTAAGCAACGGCTTAACAGACAAACAAGATAACTTGTGGTTGAATACCAAAGACAGTCCAAAATTTGCGCTCACTGGGAAAAAGAAAAGGAATATATAAATTGTAAAAGGAAGTAAGGTATGATTATAAAGTGAAAGTGATGGAGGACGACCATCAAGCAGAGGACGACTGCTGGGGATAAAGCAATGACGGGGACAGCCGACATGCTGGGGAAATAAGGAGATCATGACGGGGACGGCCATCAAGCAAAGAAACAAGACTCTCTGGGGATTAAAGGTAAAGTAAATGACGGGGACGACCATCAAGCAAAGAAACAAGACTCTCTGGGGATTAAAGGTAAAGTAAATGATGGGGACGACCATCAGATTGGAGAAATAAATGATGAGGGACGGTCATCAAAGGTGAAGGACGATCACTTGGCAGGGGACGGCTGCTCTGTTGGGGGTAAGATGAGGGACGGTCATCTAAGGTGAAGGACGATCACCTGGCAAAGTACGGCTTCTCTGTTGGGGGTAAGATGAGGGACGGTCATCTAAGGTGAAGGACGATCACCTGGAAAGGTACGGTTGCCAACAGTATCACGACATAGGACGAATGCCGGATAAAAAAGGTCGATGATGGGGACGGCCATCGGATAAGCATGATGAAGGACGATCATCAAGAGGTGAAGGACGATCACCTAGCAGGGTACGGCTGCTCTCGGGGTTTATCATAACATAATACGAATGTCAGATAGTAAGATCTATGATGGGGACGGCCATCGGATAAAATGATGAAGGACGATCATCGAAAGGGTGAAGGACGATCACCTAGCAGGGTACGGCTGCTAAAAATATTACGACATAGTTCGAACGTCGGATAGAAAGGAAATAATTTATTGGGATTTGCTGGGGATAGGTGACACGAACGGGTGTCAGGAGAGTGTATTAATATGTATTTGTGAGTGCAAAGGGGACGTTTTGGCTTTCTGTTGGGGAATTTGAGAGGCTTTCTGTATATTGTTGGTGGTATGTCAGTATTCACAAGTGATTGATTCAAAACATGGCTTATGATTATGCAATATGTTTGACTTTTGCCGTAATGCTCCGTATTAGACGGAATGCTACGCTCTGGGGGGAGAGTATGATGCGAATGCTATGATTATGCTAAAGATACCGATCCGGGATTCGGATCCTGTTGCCGTGAAGATTTCTGACAGATTTGCTTGAAAGGAACATCCCAGCTGGGGGAAAAGATCATTGGTAGATCTGATGAGATGTATGACTCTGCTTGGGGAAATAAAGTCACTGATAGACCCATTTTGGTAATCAGGAGCCCAGCTGGGGTCTTGTGGAAGCTTTTGTCACTTTGTTGTGCGATTCTCAGGCATTACTCTTCCGGAGAGGCTAGAGCTTTGCGGGGAGATAGTTCCCTGTCTTTGCACTTGGCTGAGGAGGAATGATTACTGAACGGTCTTCCCAGGGATTTCTGTAGGGATCCTTCCAAGGATGATGAACTCAGTTGGGGAAATGAGATCATCCCGATGCTGCTTTGATGGGGAGAAGCTTTCATCCCCCATATTGCGTTTTGAATACCTACAATCCTGTTATGACAAAGAAACATACAAGTATCCCGAGGTATCCCTTACTGGATTCCATCATAGGAATTTAGACACTCTCGGGAGTAAGAAATATATTTCCTACAAGCATGTAATTTAGAAAAGACGCATCTGTATTTATGCAACCATTATATTAAGGACATCAGACATTTTTGCAAATAAAGATAAAAATGTACGAGGCAAAATGTGAGTGAAGATCTGATTTTATTAATTTGTGTGCCCTGAATTGGCAAGTACAGTCAAAGAAACAAATCCCCTGAAATGAGGAGATTGTTACAAATTGAGAAAAGTAAAGTGCTGGCAATGTTGATGACGCTTCAGTGCGCTTCCCCTTTTGCTATGACTTGTATGACATTGACGTTCTTCTCATCTTGCTTTTGAAGAAGGTTGATTATGACCGATGCCTTTAACCTTTTGAAGCTTGCCATTTTGTAAGTGATACAGCCGAATTCAGAATGCAGTTGTTCGCTTATTCCCTTATTTTGCGTGGATCGCCCTTTCAGGTTTTCAATCCACCGGGATACCCATTTTTGCCTGAGCTGTCCAATGCGGCTTTTCAACTCAGCGGGTGTACATTTTTTTATTTATTTTCCCTTATTTTTGCCCGAGTCTTCTATTCTGTTTTTTGACTCGTCGGGATGCCCTATTTTGCCTGGACTTACATTCTGTTTTTATGTCCAGCGGGTCATTTTATGCGAAGTATTTTTTAACTGCATCTGAATTCACAGGGGATAAGAAATCTTCACCATCCATAGTACTGAGCATCAGTGCTCCACCAGAGAAAACTTTATTTACTACGAACGGACCGTCGTAATTCGGAGTCCACTTGCCCCTGTGGTCTGTATGAGGAGGGAGGAATCTTTTCAGCACAAGATCTCCTACTTGGTATTCCCGAAGCCTGACTTTCTGATCGAAGGCTTTCTTCATTCTTTTCTGATATAGCTGCCCATGGTAGATTGCAGCTAATATCTTCTCTTCGATCAGACTCAGTTGTTCGTACCGGGATCGGACCCATTCTGCTTCATTTAGTTTGACATCCATTAGTACCCGCAAGGAGGGTAATTCAACTTCAACAGGTATGACTGCCTCCATACCATACACGAGTTGATACGGTGTTGCCCCAGTGGATGTTCTTATTGAAGTACGGTACCCCTGCAAGGCGAATGGTAGCATCTCATGCCAGTCTTTGTAGGTGACCACCATCGTTTGCACAATCTTCTTGATATTCTTGTTAGCTGCCTCTACAGCGCCATTCATCTTTGTCCTGTAAGGAGAAGAATTGTGGAGTTGGATTTTGAAGTCCCGGCACAATTTTGCCATCCTTTTATTGTTCAAATTGGAACCATTATCAGTAATGATCCGCTCGGGCACTCCATACCGACAAATGATGTCTCTCTTCAGGAATCGGGCTACCACTTGTCTGGTGACGTTTGCATACGAAGCTGCCTCGACCCATTTGGTGAAGTAATCAATGGCTACCAGGATGAATTTGTGGCCATTTGAAGCAGTCGGTTCGATCTTTCCAATCATGTCAATGCCCCACATGGCAAAGGGCCAAGGTGAAGACATCACGTTCAAAGGATTTGGAGGCACATGCACCTTATCTGCATAGATCTGGCACTTGTGGCATTTCCTGGCGTAAGCACAACAGTCTGCATCCATTGTGATCCAGTAGTAGCCTGATCTTAACAACTTTTTAGCCATAGCATGCCCTCCAGCATGGGTACCAAAATATCCTTCGTGCACCTCGTGCATCAACAAGTCCGCTTTTGTCTTATCAACACATCTGAGAAGTACCATATCAAAGTTTCTCTTGTACAAGGAACCATCAGCATTCAGGAAGAAACTACCAGCCAGCCTTCTTAACGTCTTCTTATCATTGGATGATGCCCCAGGTGGGTATGTTTGATCCTCCAAAAAGCTTTTGATGTCATAGAACCAAGGCTTATCATCTTTAGCAAGGTCTGCAGAGAATACGTATGCTGGTCTGTCAAGTCTGGACACTGAAATCCGAGGTACAAAGTTGGCAGCTTGAACCTTGATCATGGAAGAAATGGTAGCCAGAGCATCTGCAAACTGATTTTCATCTCGAGGGATATACTCCAGCTTGACTGTTGTGAAGAATGTGATTAATCTCCTCGTATAGTCCTGGTAAGGTATCAGATGCTCCTGGTGAGTGTACCATTTGTTGTTGGTTTGATTAATTACCAGAGCTGAATCTCTGAACACAGTTAAAGTCTTGATCCTGAGGTCAATGGCTTCCTCAAGACCCATGATACAAGCTTCATATTCAGCTTCGTTGTTAGTGCAGTTAAAGGTGAGTTTTGCCGAGAAAGGCATGTGAACTCCCTTAGGTGTAATGAGTACTGCACCAACACCACGACCATTCATATTCACAGCCCCATCAAACATCATAGTCCATTCTTCTTCTGGGTCAGGCCCTTCAGTGTGAATAGCCTCTTCATGATCTTTTGCTTTTATGAACATGATGTCTTTATCAAGGAAGTCAAATCTCATAGGCTGGTAATCATCAATGGGTTGCTCAGCTAGATAGTCAGACAATACATTGCCTTTGATGGCTTTTTGGGATGTGTATTGAATGTCATATTCTGTGAGAATCATTTGCCATCTCGCAACCTGTCCGGTAAGTGCTGGCTTCTCAAAAATGTACTTGACTGGGTCCATCTTTGAGATCAATAAGGTAGTGTGGGTCAACATATACTGCCTTAGTCGGCGAGCAGCCCACGCTAAAGCACAACAAGTTTTCTCGAGCAGTGAATAACGTTGTTCACAGTCGATAAACTTTTTACTTAGGTAGTAAATTGCATACTCTTTTCAACCAGACTCGTCTTGCTGGCCCAGCACACACCCCATTGACTCTTCTAATACTGTCAAGTACATTATTAGAGGTCTTCCTTCAACTGGAGGCATAAGGATTGGAGGCTCTTGTAAGTATTCCTTGATTTTGTCAAAAGCCCTTCGGCAGTCTTCATTCCACCTGACTGTTTGTTCTTTTCTTAACAATTTGAACAAAGGTTCACAGGTTGCGGTAAGGTGAGATATGAACCGTGAAATGTAGTTCAATCTACCCAGAAACCCCCGAACTTCCTTCTCAGTCTTCGGTGCAGGAATTTCTTGAATGGCTTTAACTTTATCAGGGTCAACTTCAATCCCTTTCTCACTTACAATAAATCCCAGCAGCTTACCGGATCGCACCCCGAATGTGCATTTGTTGGGGTTCAACTTCAATTGGTACTTCCTCATACGCTTGAATAGCTTCAACAGATTCACCAGGTGGTCTTCTTCTGTGAGGGACTTGGCAATCATGTCATCCACATAAAATTCAATTTCTTTATGGATCATGTCATGGAATAATGTTACCATAGCCCGTTGATAAGTGGCACCAGCATTCTTCAGTCCGAACGACATCACCTTATAACAAAATGTGCCCCAGGGTGTGATGAAAGTTGTCTTCTCCATGTCTTCAGGCGACATCTTGATCTGATTATATCCTTAAAATCCATCCATGAAGGAGAACACCGAGAACTGAGCCGTATTGTCAACCAATACATCAATGTGAGGTAATGGGAAGTCATCTTTCGGGCTGGCTCTGTTCAGGTCCCGGTAATCCACACACATCCTCACCTTGCCATCCTTCTTAGGCACAGGTACAATGTTAGCAACCCACGGCGGATAGCTAGTTACAGCAAGGAAACCGGCGTCTCACTGTTTTTGCACCTCTTCTTTTATCTTCATTGCCATATCTGGGCGAGTACGGCGCAGCTTCTGTTTTACTGGAGGACAATCTTCTTTCAGAGGCAACTTGTGCATAACAATGTCGGTGTCCAACCCTGGCATATCCTGATAAGACCAAGCAAAGACATCCACATACTCCCGAAGCATGTCAATAAGTTGTTCTTTCACTGAATCTTGCAGACGGGCCCCGATCTTAACTTCTTTCAGGTCTTCCTCTGTACCAAGATTAACCGTTTCAACCTCCTCCTGATGAGGGGTGATAACCTTCTCCTCTTGTCTCAATAACCTGGATAGCTCTTCATGTAGCTCATAATCTTCTTCAACCCCTTCATCAGCTTGATTAATCGGATTGTCAAAGTCATACGAAGTCATAGCGGTGTTGTTGTCGGTGCAGTCTGGAGGACACTCTCTGCAAGGGTTTAGATTTGTTCATTTTAGTGATCAGTTTTATCTTGTTTAGAAAAAGTGAAAAAGAAGTTATACATTTTGAAAAACATTGCCATTTTATTTTTGTACAAAAAATGAAAAATGAAAAACAGTGAGCGGAAAAGAAAAGACTCATTTGCAAAAGATGTCCTGATATTCATTAATTGATCGTTTGCACAAAATACAAGATGGCCCGATTACAAAATGAGCCCTGACATCTTGGGAAAGATGCAGGACTTGATGCATGCTTTAAAGACAAGAAATAATAATTACTCTGCCGGAGTAACTCTTATAATTTCCTGGGAAGACCAGTTTGAGACACGGTTCCCCGGGATCCTTGGACGTATCAAGCTTTCCAGGTTGCGCTCATCTTCTGACTCATCTTCCAAGCTATTCACAACATCCGGGGTGAGCATCCCCCCACTGACAAACTTGGGCTCCTTTGCAGCCTCTGGTTGATCTTGTCGAGTTGGTCTATAACCCAACCTGAATCGGTCTTCTTTCTTCTCAACTGGCAGCAGCTTTCCCCAGCCTTGAGCAGTACCCTCCTTAACAACCTTCCGGGCTTGTTGATATGATGTGATGGAAGTCCCCAGCACAGCAGATGTTTCATTAATATTGAGGGCCTCAAACCCTTGACTCATGGTTTCATGGATCTCCCCATCCATTTCAATGTACTTGAAAGTAGCCAGCTGGCTAACAAAAATATCCTCCTCCCCACAAATGGTAATGACTTGACCCTCCCACTCAAATTTTAACTTCTGGTGAAGGGTTGACGTCACGGTGCTAGCGGCGTGTATCCATGGTCTACCCAATAGACAGCTGTAGGCAGGCTGTATATCCATCACAAAGAAGGTCGTTTTGAAAACCTGTGGGCCAATCATTATTGGTAATTCTATCTCTCCCAGAACTGATCTTTTAGAACCATCAAAAGCTCTTACTACCAAGTTTCTTGGACGTAGTGCCAATCCATCCTGCTCCAGCTTCACAAGGGCTTTCTTGGGTAGGACATTGAGGGATGACCCTGTGTCCACCAATACGTGAGAAAGAACTGCACCTTTACACTCCAAGGTAATGTGCAAAGCCTTGTTGTGATTGTGACCTTCCATTTTCAGATCAATGTTGGTAAATCCTAGTCCATGACTAGCGTTGACATTTCCAACCACGGCTTCTAACTGATTGACAGTAATCTCCTCCGGCACATAAGCTGCGTGCAGGACTTTTAATAGCGCGTTCCGATGAGTCTCGGAGCACATTAGCAATGATAGTATGGAGATCTTGGAAGGTGTTTGGTGAAGCTGGTCCACCACCCTATAATCACTCTTTTTGATGATCCTCATGAACTCATCAACCTCTTGATCAAAAGGAGTCTTCAAAGTTTCTTTAGCAACTGGTTCTTCTTGCACCATGCTCTTCCCCTTTGCCTTAGCAGCAACTTCTGCTTCAGCAACGGGTCTTGGTATTTGCGAGGCAAAGAGACGTCCGCTTCTAGTGAAGCCTCCGCCTACCCCCACATTGTCTATCTGAGGTGAAGAAGTTGATGATTCTAAAGTGATTTTCTGCCCCTCGCAGTATAGATCTGAGCCATAATGCCAAGGGATGGCATTACTGCTTTCGTAAGGAACTGGCCCAGGCACTGTGATAGTAACTGGACTGATAGCAGCTGCAGAGGGGACCACAATGGTGTGTGGATCATAATATATGGTAACTGGAGCTCTGACAGGAGTAGTAATTTGTTGTGAGTTGTTGGAAGGAACATTTGCGGGATCGTAGTATATCGTAATTGCTGAGACACTTTCATTAACTGTTGCTGATGTTGTAGACGGTATCGTTGACTGGACGAATGTTGCAGTTGTAGCAGGAACTGATGGAGTAATAAGTGTTGTCGTTGTAGAAGGAAATGTGACTGAACTTGTATCCGTTGAAGTGATTGATTGAGTAACTGTTGGAGTTGTAGCAGAATCTGTTGGAACAAGGGTTGCTGATGTTGTAGGAGTATCTGTGATTGTTGATGAAGGAATTGTTGGAGTTGTAGTTGCTGTTGTCGTAATCTAAAGAATGCTATCTTTAATGAGGCCATCTATGCCGTTTCTCAGTCTCTCACATCCATTAACGGCAATATTGCAATATCCACAGCCGAGCTCACATCCGGGGAACACTTGGCATTCTAACAGCTGAGCTTTGATTTCAACCAAAGGTGTTCGGATTTGTGCAACACTGTTGATTAAAGCAGATGGTTTTCCCTCCTCAACAACATTAATCCTAGGCCCATTGTAACTAGGCATTGGATTTCTTGTAATGTTCGGAGGAGGCGCAAAATTGAGAGCTTTTGAGTCCACCAAATCCTGGACTTTCATCTGTAGGGCCCTGCATTTTTAAGTATTATGCCCCGGTGCGTTTGAGTGGAATGCACACCTGGCATTGACATCATAATTCTTTGGCAGATTAAGAGGATCCGGAGGAGCCAACGTCCATAACTCAACTAGGTTGAGCTTTATGAGTTGTGGCAAGAGTGCAGCATACGACATTGGGATTGGGTCAATTACCCTGTTTGCTTGTGATGGCCTTTGTTGGAAGGGACGCTGTTGTTGACTACCGTTGTTGTTGTTGTTATACGACCTTTGTTGTAGATAAAGAGCTTGTTGTTGATATTGTGGTTGTTGTTGTTGAGGATACAATGGTTGTTGAGGAATTGGAGTTGGGATGGTGACAGCTGCTATTGACCGGTGAGCATATTGAGGCCTGCCCCTGCTTGCATGAACAGAGTTTGTTTCACCTGCCCTGCGAGGTCCTGCAAAAGGCTTTCTGGGATTGCTGGAGGAACTTGCACCACTGTCGGAGATTTTTCCCATCTTTAAGAGACTTTCAATTCTCTCACTAGCTATGACTACGTCAGCAATACTGGTAGAGGAGAAAGCAGCCAGCCTATCAATATAAGTCCCTTGCAATGTATTCATGAACATGTCAGCCATTTCTCTTTCCGACATGGGTGGTTGGACAGCAGCAGCAAGCTGTCTCCATCTTTGAGCATACTCCCGGAAGCTCTCTCTAGAAGATTGAGACATACCCATCAGGAGAGTTCTATTGGGAGCCATGTCCAGGTTGTATTGATATTGACGGATGAAAGCCTCAGCCAAATCCTTCCAGCATCTTATGGTGGCCCTAGACAAATGCGAATACCATTCTCTTGAAGCTCCAGTCAGACTGTCCTCAAAGTAGAACATCCACAACTTTTCATCCATAGTATAAGCTTTGAGCCTTCCCAAGAAAGACTACAGATGAGTGCGAGGACAGGAGGTACCATTGTACTTCTCAAAGCATGGGGGTTTGAATTTGTGGGGAATTATCACCCCATCTACTAGGCCCATGTCCATCACATCGAAGCCCAAATAATTCTGAGACTCCAAAGACCTTAACTTTTCAGCAATCTCGTCCAATCTTCTGTCATATACCTCATCTCCAGCCCCTATAACAGTAAATTGTTCTTCCTGGGGATCCTCCTGTAGGATTCTGCCCCCAGCAGTATTACCTTGAACATTCCTCGGGATGTTAACTTCCGGATTCAGGTGAGGTCCATACTCTGGTGGGTTAATACGAGGCTGCCCCTGTTCATTGTTGCTAGTTCCTCCTGTTCCAAGATGAGGTTCCTCAGGAGTTTGTCTTTCCACCAGCTCTCTTAACCTTTCTTGACTCTTGGCCAAGCCAGTCATTACTGCCATGAACTGAGACATCTGATTTCTCATCTCCACTATCTCATTGGTCATCTGATTTCTGACCTCAGAAAGGTCCTGCTGTACTTGTTCCATTTGAATGTCGGGAAGGTTGTTACGTGTTGGGTACCAGTGCGCGCGGTTGACAGGGAACACTCGGCGACGAGCAATATTTCCTGAGATCACAACAAAGTTAGAAACACTAATAATTACAAAACCTATAAAACAAAAACAAAGTTAGTATGCAATGCAGTATGCTTATTTGTTTTCCAAGGTATCCGGTTTGGTTCTTGGTTTTGACCTTTCCAGACCTCGAGGAAGATGCTTGATGTTGTTGAGAGAAAAGCCCAAATGAAAACAAGCTAAAATATATTACAAATGAGGAACAATACATAGTTTGTCTTACAATACATGCCCTTGAAGGGTCAAAACACAACAAAAGAAAAGTACATCAAATGGAAACAAACAACAAGCAAAGGATCAGACATCCAGTCCAAACTCATCTTCTCTGACCTCCTTCAGGAGGGCTTCAGTCATTGGACCAGCTAGGTGCTCTGTAATGGTCCTAATGAGGAGGTTCCTGATAGCAATGGCAGTGGTAAGCTTCTTATGCCTGTCCTGGTCCTTTGATCTCTTCAATCCTACTCTGAGCTTCAACTCTGAAATCTCCTTTTGGGCTGCCAACAAACCTTCCTGCTGCTTCTTCTCACTGGCCTCTAGCTGTTCAATCTTGGCTTGAGTTTTCTGGTCTTCCTGTGTACGGGCTTCGGTGATCCTGACCCACCTAGCCTGACTCTCTTGCAGATAGTGCTCAGCCCTAGCTTTCTGAATTTTGGCCTCCTTACAGGCATTCTTCAATATCTGTTCCCCAGCCTTTGCTTTCCTTATGTAGTCCTCTGTCTTCTCAATTTTAGTCAGATGCTCAACTCTGAGCTTTTCCAATCTCTCAATATCCAGACGAACATCACTTCTTTCCCAAAGAGTCTTCTTCAAGGCTTGAGATAAGTTCTCATTCCTTTCCTTCAACTTTTCAAATTCCTCCAGGCTAACTATTTCCGCAGGCTGTACTGTGGATGGTCCAGGCATGTCTTCCAAGGTGAAAGGCATTCTGGTAATCTGAGCTCTAGTACGGGACCAGTCATAGTACTGAGCTGAAGCAACATTATTACATCTTCCAAGAATAGCTATCCCTTTTGTCTGGATGTTGTCCCAAGCCCAGGATGCTTTTCTGACAACAGCTGAATTAGGTTGCACTTCACAATATATGGTCTCAGCTAAATCCTGTCCTCTGGGAGGGTGGACCAAGGCATAACCCAGTTGTCTCTTAAACAGTAAAGGATTATAGTTGATGCAACCCTTCACTCCTATAAGAGGCATATTTGGGTATCGTCCACAGCTGGTGATAATGTCCTTGCCTTTGGTGCTCTGGGTGCACCATCTGATATCATCTGAAGTCAAGGCAATGAACCTCTTAGCCCAATTCTTCTGCTGATGTGGGTTCAAGAAGGCATCTGACTTAGGCAGGTGTCTGAGCAGCCAGGTGTAAAACAAAGGAGCACAACATCTTACCAATTTTCCCCTTTGTTTCTCATTCCTCTGATGAATGGAGTAGTAAAAATCTCCTAGCAATGTGGGTACTGGGTTTTTCAAAAGAAACAGATAGATGGCATTCTTGCTGACAAATTTAGGCTCATCTGCAAACAGGATAGCCCCATATATGCTGAGGGCTAATAGTGCACAGACTGTCTTCCACTCTCCTAATGAAGCCTTCAGGATGGCTTGAGAAATCAAGAAGTCCAAATGCAAACCAGGGATCCCAGCCTTTGTTGTCAGACTTTGTTCAATCAGGGAAGGCTCCAAGTACAGTGCCCTTGCTATTTCTTCATTTCTGGGAGCAGTCATCTCTGGGTTGAAGGGGATTTCACCTTTGATAGGTACTTCAATCAATAAAGAAAACTCTTCCAGCAGAGGTCCTAACTGAAAGTCTGGAAAGGTAAAACATCTCAATGGAGGGTCATAAAACTGCAAGCATGTGTGGATCATGCTCCTCTGAGAAGGATCAAGGTCCATAACCATGTCCAGGATACCTCCATAGTGCTCTCTAAACAGTGGGATGTAGTCAGGTGTGATGAGTGACTGGACCTTCCTGATATCAGTCAACACATGCTCAAAGAAGTGGTAGGATATGTTGCTCTTCCTGGGAGTAGTCATGAGTGTTGTTGAAGAAACTGAAAATAAGTGCTGATGAAGATCACAGACTGAAGTACTGAAGGTGGACCACTGACAGACTGGTGCTGGTGAGGATGGAGATGACTGCAGCAGATAACAGGTGAAGACAGCTGAAGCAGAGGTCTATGCAGAAGAAGGGGTCAAAACCAAAACCAAGATACAATGAAATGGATACCCTAAAAAGCAAATAAACAAATGTCAAATGATGATATGATGAGTTATGCAAATGATATGCAAGGGTTTGTCATCAAGCTGGATCTGATTGTCTGTCTTGATATAAGGCCCATGTATGTTCAAAAGTCCATATGGAGGTTCAGAAATCCAGTAACCAGGGTGGGGGACTCAAATAAAGAGTCACATGTCCAGGGTTAATCACAAGAATTGTCCAAAGTGAGGTATTCTTAAACAAAACAGTAACAAGGTATGATGTGGCCAAGGGTTCCTGCAAACCTGTAAACAGCCCAACCCCCTCACAGGTAGTGTTCTAGAACAAGGATTCTCAGACTTGGATCAGTTATGAGAAGTGTAAACACTTCTAACCCGGAGGCACAGTGTTTACAATAACCATAAAAGATCCTCCTCTAATTCACCTCAGTTTCTGAAGGTCATAATAAAGGTCATCCAGACTTAGCAGGCTTCCCAGATAGCCCTAGAACTACAAGAAATCTGTAGCACATAGTTCTCAAGGAGAAACCCACATCTGAACCGTGTTTCATATTCCCGCACCAGAACGAAATGGAATGGGAAAGAACATGAACCACTCTAGCCTAGGTGTCACTCAGGTCCCAGGTATAGGACCTTAAGCTCTCAATGGAACCCCACCCACCAAAACAACAAACCAGATCCAGCAATGATAATATGACAGTATGATGCATAAAACTGTGAATAAAGCAGTAAATAAGACTGTACATAAAGCAATAAATAAGGCAAATACATAAACACAATTAGCACATAACACCCCAATAAACACAAATCAAACAAGCGTTAGGAGGAACCCACAAAAAGAACCAGAAGCCCTGGTTGCAATATAAGGGTCCCCAGCAGAGTCGCCAAGCTATCGCTCCCACCTGATGACATAGGGCCAAGAGGGGTACAGACGCGAACGGTCGGCGAAAGGAGAAGGAAAGAATAGAGTCGCCAGCTAGGCATTTTTATCCCGAAGGAAAGGTAATGCTGCATAAACCTAGGAGAAGATGGATAAGACAGTTGCGAACCAGAGAAACTGAGAAAGGGGGTTGGTTACAACCTAGGAAGGTATTAGCACCCAGATTGTCCGTCGTACTCGACGGGATCCACGCTTGGAAGTTTGTGTTTAAAGGGGTAGTGTCTGTGCTATCTAAGTGCAAAAGCTGGAAAAGAATGTACAAGTGTCAGTGCTGGAAAGTGAAGTGAAGTAAGAGAGTGTCAGTGAAGGAAAAGAATGAGAAGCTCAAGACTATGAGGCTTAAAGAATATTGCTGGAATAGGGGTAATGAACAGAGACTTTTGTTCGATAACCGTTAAGTTATGCCTACGTATCCTCTCGTGAAATGAGGAAGTCAGAACATCGTAGTTCGACTCAAAGAGACTGAAAGACAAATTGACTGATGAACTGCTTACTTGTCTATGCTCAAGTGTATGACCTGTCTGGCTCAGGTGCTAACTGTCTTGCATTAGACGGAAGAAGCAAGTTCTCGTTTGTGAGTGAAAATGATGAGAAAAGAATCCCGGAGGAGACGATTATTGTTTGTTTTTGATGTTTTCAATCTTTTATTGCTTTTTGGGGTTTGTCATAAGAAAATGAGCTTAAGCCTAAACCAAGGGTTAGTAAACTCATCACATCTTCTCTCTGATTAGGGGTAATGAGAATACCTCAAGTATGAAGTAAACACCTCACACTTAATCACCATGATGTAGGATTAAGATCATTAACCTACTTGTAATTACTTAGACGTTTTTGGGTTTTTGTTTAGTGTTAAGTAATGAGTTTAAGCCATAATCAAAGATTTAATGGACTCATTACACCATCCTAATAGAAGGATAATAGATGAGAACATTTAAGCTGAGGAAGGCTCCTCAACTTAATCCATGATTAGGGATTAACCTCATGACAAAACAAAGCCTTTATTAAAGTAGATTTTAATTAATGGTAAGATTAAGAAGTGAATTTTATGGTTTGTAAGACAACTTGAGGGGGACTTGTCCATTAACACTAGGGTTAGTCCTTCTTAACCATTTAAGGAAGAATTAGAACCCTAATGTAAGGCCCAAGTTACAAGCTTGATGTCTTAGTGATTATTAGATGAATTGATTAAAGGATTTGAACACATTAAGGGTTCAACACTTAGGATTAAAGTTATACACTCCATCCTAATAGAAGGATGCAGGCATAAGCTTAATCACAAAGCCTTAAAACCTTTAAGGTTCATTCCTTGATTATGAGATGAGAAGAGAAGACACAAAGATGACACAAAGGTAACACTAATGGGGGACTAATCAAACCCTAATTGTTATCATGCTTGGGTGTTCCTAGGGTTTGTGAAGCTTGCAAGAAGATCTTCAAGAGAGCCACCAAGGAAGAAAGCAGATGAGAGGAGGAGAAGCAGAAGAAACAAGACAACTTACTTCACTTAAGAAGATAAGTTGCTTGAAGAAAGAGAGAGAGAGAAAGGGACATGAGTGAGCAAGCTCTCTCTAATACAAGTAAAATGCAGCAATGATGCATAAGAGAGATGAGAAATGATTATGAGAAGTGAAGGCAAATTCACTTCTCAAACACTTACCACCTGAAAAGTTAGCAACAAGCAATGAAATGAAATGAAAATGAGATGAAATGCAAAGATGAAAGCCAAAGTCAGAAGCATATCAAGATGTAAATTATGCTAAGAGATTATGCAAATGTATGTCAAGAGATGCCAATGCTCATACAAGTAATGAGGATGCAAATGAAGCATGAAAAGGAGGCATGGAAGTTCATGGATGCACATGAAATGAAATGGAAGCACAACATAGAAAATGGATGAATAAAAGATAAATCATGATTCTAATGTGTCCTAAGATGTCTTATATGTCATGTGGATGCATAAAATGTCATGGCAAGTTCATGTATGCAAACATATGAAGAATGAATGCAAATGAAGGCAAAGATTAGGGTTCACATACAATATGCAATGCCAAATTCAAAATCAGAAGCAAATGACAAGATAAAAATTTGAAAATGGGATCAAAGGTACCTTAAACCTATACAAGTTCACTTCCCAAAGGGGAAGGTCAGAAACTAAACCCTAAAGGACTTATGATTTTCCTAAATTTCTAGGGTTTAAAGGGTGATCCTAAAGGGAAAATGCCAAACAAATTGAAAATGCAAGATAAAAATGAAACAAAAATGGTTTTAGAAGCTTGAAAGTATGTAGAACACAATGCAAAATGAACCATTCACAAACTCAACTTGGATTAAAAGTTATGAATTTTTGATGTTAGGGTTGAAAATATTCAAATTAAAGAACCCTAATTCAAATGAAAAATGTCAAAGTATGATCAAAACCAAAAAGAAATTTATATTGTGAGTTTGTAAATGTTTGTAAATGTTTTAAAAAGCTCTCTGAATGTTTTTGGAATTTTTAAATACCTAAATGTATTTTTAATTAATTAATTCTCATTAACTAATTAAAAATAATCATTTAAATGATTTAAAAATAATTTTTAATGCAAAAAAATAAAAATAAAAATATTTTTGGTTTCTGAAAATAAATAAAAGCTTGGATAAAATTTTTTAGAATTTTTTGATATCATTTGCTATTTTTAAAAATTCGTTCAAATAAAATAGACAACAAATGAAATAAATATTAAATTAAATGAAAAAAAGGGAAAGTCAGCTAATCCTAGGGCTGAGGTTTAAAGTCAGATTGGAGGGAATTGACTTCGCGCGTAATCCAAGGGCCAGAATTCAAACTACGCTAATTATGATTAAAGCCCTAATCTGAACCCTAATTACTTTCAGGTGACCGGAACAGTGTTCCGGTCATCTTCTCCGGCCAGCCTCTCATTCAATCTCTCTCAATACGTAAAATCAAACCACTAAACTCTCCAGAAATGATCCTAACCCCATTCTAAACAAGAATCATCCATCAAACAGCATTTATTTCACATGAACAATGAGATTCGAAGCAAAACGGAAAATCCTTCAGAAATTTCAAAAGCTTCATACATGCTTAAAACTGAATCATTTTCAAAACCAAAAGGTGCAGTGTGATCAGTGAAGCATGGAGAACAATCTAAGAACTTAATAAATCATTTCTGGAACATTTGTTCTTGAGGTTACCTGAACTGAAGCTTTCAAAAATGGCACTGGCTGGCTACTTCTTTGCCTCAAATCAGCTCCAATGATCCTCCTGAAGAGTTTGTGATGCTTGGTTGGAGTTTATATGGACTCTATGTGGAGTTGGCTGAAACTCAGTTCAAGAAATGTGAAAATCGTGTTTTTGATTCAGGGTGTTTCAAGGCAAAGTGAAGGGTGGGAAATGATCAGGGATGATTGTGGAGTTGAATGGTGGAAAAAGTGTGGGAGTTTGTTGGCTGAGTTATGAGTTTCGAAAGCTTTTGCAAGTTAGAGGGATTTTGTGTATGCTGAGGATTCCCAAGTGTTAGGCTGCAATGTTGTATGTTATGGCTTGGTTTTGATCCACATAATAAGCTGTGATAGGTCAGAGAGTGGGTGGTGGCCTATGGTGATTGGTATGGGCAAGTTGCCAAAATGTCACCATGACTTGTACTTGAGATATGGGCATGTGGCAGGCTGGGGTAGAGGCATGGCTGTGCGCAGCAAGGATCAAGGAATGCTATGAAATCAGATTTGATGAGTTGTGGCAAGTGGATGAAAGGTTTTGATCCATTTTGCAATTTTGGGGAAGTTTGGCCCCTTTTGAAATTTGTGAAGTTCAAGGCATGAAAGCTTGTGATTCAAGGCACAAATCTGATCAAAATGAGTTGTACTAGGATGGTATGATGTGTTGAGATGCATTAGAGGTCTCAAATTGGCTTGGTATAAGAATTTGCAAACTTCCCTCTTTGGTACAAAAGTGAAATTTAAGTGATTTTTCCCAACTTTGACAAACTATAACTTGAGTTCTAAAATGAATTAGGTCAAGTTCTTGTACTTTTTGAAAAGGTAATGATCCAATCTACAACTTTAATGACCAAGAATTTTCCATTTGAAGCATTTTTGAATCAAAAAGAGGAGGTTGAAAAACTTTCCCAAAATGGCAAGTTTGCATTACAAGTCACTTTCCTAAAATGGCAACTTTGCAAATGGCTGGAAATTCTTCAATTTTGTGAACTTCTAACTTCTTCTAAGATCAAATAAAGATCATATACACCCAAAATGATGGAAAAGACCCTTTGGTTGGGTGATTGGGGGCCTCAGATGCCCTGATTTTGCACTGACTTACTCAAGAAGTCATTTATTGATCAGATGCCTTCCCCATTGAATTTCTTCATGAAAATTGGTGTGTAGGATCCTTATAACATATAGAGACCAATAGAAACAAGAATGACCAAAAAATTTGGAGTTATGGCCTTTGAAACCAAAACCCTAATTTTAGGTCATCTGTGCAGTTAAACTTGGCTCTGCTTCCATGCCTTCCTCAGTTCTTGTGATTTTCTGACTTCCTTGATCTTGGGAGGATATAATATGATGTTTGAACATACATAGGCCCTCTTGAGATGATTGAAGACCTTTGGAGTGGCTCAGATAGCCCATGGATTGCTCAGATCACAAACCCTAGATGCAGATGACTTAGAACCAATGCAGTGAAGCAAAAATGCAATATGAGATGCTATGATTGAATTGATGCAAATATGAAAGATCACAAGCCATGGTGTGAACTTGGTGAGGGAAAATTTAGGGTGTTTACACTCAAGTGTATGACTCGTCTGGCTCGAGAGCTAACTGTCTTGCATTAGACGGAAGAAGCGAGTTCTCGTTTGTGAAGTAGTGTGATGAGAAAAGGATCCCGAAGGAGACGATTATTGTTTGTTTTTGTGTTTTCAGTTTTGTTATTGTTTTTGGTGTTTTGCATAAGTTAATGAGCTTAATCCTAAATCAAAGGTTTGTAAACTCATTATATCCTCCCTAATTAGGGATAATGAGCCTACTTAAGTATGAGATAAGGATCTTAACTTAATTACCATGATGATGTAGGATTAAGATCATTAACCTACTTGTGATTAATTAGATATTTTTGGGTTTTTGTTTAGTGTTAAGTAATGAGTTTAATCTCTAATCATAGATTAGTGAACTCATTACACCATCCTAATAGAAGGATAATAAATGAGAACACTTAAGCTGAGGAAGATACCTCAACTTAATCCATGGTTAGGGAGTAAATTCATTATATAACAAGCCATTATTGAATGGATTTTAATTAAGGGATGAGATTAAGAAGTGGATTTTAAGTTTGTAAGACAACTTGAGGGGGATTTGTCCATTAAACACTAGGGTTAGTCCCTCTTAACCATAAGGAAAAGTTAGAACCCTAATGTAAGGCCCAAGTTACAAGATAAAGTCTTGGTGATTATTAAGTGATTTTATTAAGAGGTTTAAACAAATTAAAGGTTTAACACTTAGGATTAAAGTTATACACTCCATACTAAGAGAAGGATGCAGGCATAAACCTAATTCCAAAGTCCTAAAACTTTAAGAGTTTAGTCTCTGACTATTGAGATGAGAAGAGAGACTCAAAGAGACTCAAAGGTAAAAAGCTAAGGGGGACTAATTACAACCCTAATCATTATCATGCCTGGATATCCTATGGTTTGTGAGGCTTAAGAAAGATCTTCAAGGAAACCACCAATGGAAGAAGCAGATGAAATGAGGAAGAAGTAGAAGAATAAGTTACTTACTTCATTGAAGAAGATAAGTAACTTAAAGGAAGAAAGTGAGAAAGATGGAACATAAGTGAATCAAATTCACTTCAAAGACAAGTTAGAATGCAAATTAAAGAGATAAGAAGGAGTGAGAGGTGAAGGCAAATTCATCTCCCAAAATGACTTACCAAAACCTGAAAGTGTTAGCATGGATGTATAAAGTATAAAGCATGAAGAAATGAAGTGAAATGAGATGAAATGACCAAAGTCAGAAGTGTTTATGCAATTTAAATGTCATGCAAGATAATGCAAAGGCATACAAAATGCACATGTATGATCATACAAAGATGGGGTGCAAAGGAAACATGCTTTGAAGTTTGAAAACACATGAAAGCTTATGAAATGAAACGAATTCTAATCATGGAAAATGGATGAAGAAATGATCAAGCAAGGTTCTAACATGTCCTAAGATGTCTAATATGACATATGAATGCATAAAATGTCATGGAAAGTTCATGTAATGATGCATATGCAAGGTGAATGCAAATGAACATGAGAAATTAAGGTTACATGGACATGTGAGATGCAAATGGGTAAAACAAAAGCAAATGACATGATACAAATTTGCAATCAAGCTCAAATAAACCCTAATCCCATCTTAGGTCACACCTCAAAGGAGAAAGTCAGAAGCCTAACCAATCAAAAGTTATGATTTTCCTAAGTTTTCTAGGGTTTTTGGGTGGTTCAAAGGGAAAATTTCAAATCAATTTGAAAATTCAAGATAAATTCATGAGGAAAATGACTTATAAACTACATGCAATATGTAACACAATGCAAAAATAATCATCTTCAAACTCTTCTTTGTTAGGCAACAATGGTTTCTTAAAGTTAGGGTCCAAAAATATGATTTTAATGACCCTTAATTCAAAGAAAATTGGAAAATTATGATCAAACCTAAAAATAAATTTGTGTGAAGAGTTTTAAAATGTTTCTAAATGCATTGGGATGATTCATGATTTTTTTGGTGATTTTTAGAAACCTAAATGTATTTTTAATTAATTAAAATGCTTTAATTAATTAAAAATAACATTTAAATATTTTAAAAATTCTTTTTTAATGCAAAAAATAAAATAAAAATTATTTTTGGAATGAGAAAAATATTTAAAGTCAGAATGCAAAAGAAAATATTTTTTGGATGCTTTTTGGTATTTTAAATAAATTATGCAAGAAAATGCAATAAAAATGAAATAAAAATGATTTAAATGAGAAGTATGCAAATCCTAAGGCCCAGATTCAAACTGGAAAAGGAGGGAGTTGATTGCGTGCGCAATCCTATGGCTGATATTTAAACTGGCTAATTAAACTGATTAAATTAATTAATTAAAATTAGGGTTTAAGTCAAATGATACTGCTCACTGAAACACGCGCTAAACCAAATCTAAGGGTTGAGATTCAAACTGGGGAGATTAGCCCTAATCCTAACCCTAATCACTTTCAGGTGACCGGAGCAAGCTCCGGTCATCTTCTCTGGCGAGTTGTTCATGCTATCTTCTTCCCTAGGCTACCCCAAACCCCCAAACTCTCCAGAATCAACCCCCTAATCATTATAAACAAGAATCAGGCCACAAACAACATTTATTTTGCATCAAACGCACGAATCAAAGAAAAACATTTTCAGATCAAAAAGTTTCAGAACATCAATACATCCTGGTTTCTCAACCATTTTCAAAAATAAACATATCCGGATGATCAGCTAAACATGTAGAATCATATTTTAACTTAAATAGCAAGTTCTGGAAAACAAGTTCATCATAGCTATCTGAGTTGAAGCTTTGTGTTCTTGAGCTTTCTGGCTTCCCTCTTGGTTCAAATCCACCCCAATGAACTCCCTGATTATGATGAGGAGCTTAGAGCAGGCTTGTGATGGCTATTTTGAAGTGTTTGGTTCTGAGTATGCAGAAATCATATTTCTGATTGAGGGTGTTTTAGGCTATGGTGAAGGGTGGGAAATGATCCTGAGGTGTTTTTGAGTTGATTGGTGAAGGAAGTTTGAAGTTTTAGTGGCTGGTTCTTGAGATTCGAAGAGAGGAAGGTTTTGATGGATTTTGAGAATTCTGGCTTGTGGGATGATTCAGGCTCTTGTGTGTTATGAAAAGGCTTCCATAATGTTTGTTTAAGCCAATGGGATTGATCAGAAAGTTGTTGTGGCACAGGGTGATTGGTATGGGGTGTTTTGCAAAAAAAAGTCAATTTTTGTGTACTTGAGGTATGGGCAATGGCAGGTCTTGCTTTTTGGGGTGTCTGGCCTCAGCAAGATTCATGGAGAGCCATAGAATCAGTTTGAAGCAGCTGGCACAAGTGGATGAAAGGATCCAATGCATTTTGCAAATTTTGAGAGTTTTGGCCCTTTTGTGATTTCTTGAAGTTCAAGTCATGGAAACACTTGGTTCAATGCACAATTATGATGTTTAGAGGTTCATTTGACATATTGTGAAGTGTTTGTGCATATTATAAGTCATTAGAATGCTTGAACATGCCAAAATGCAAAATCCCTCTTTGACATGAAACTTGAAATTATAGGATTTTTGCCAACTTTGAAAGGCCATATCTTGAGTTCTATGATGAATCAAGACATGTTCTTGTACTTTTTGAAAAGAGAAAGACCCAATCTACAACTTTCATGACCAAGAATTTTTCATTTGAAGCATTTTTGGTCATGATAGAGGAGGTTGAAAAACTTTTCCAAAATGGAAAGTTTGCATTTCAAGTCATTTCCAAAAATGGCAAGTTTGCAATTGGCTCAAAATTCTTCAATCTTGTGAACTTCTAACCTCTTCTAAGATCAAATAAAGATCATAGAACTTCAATTTGATGAAAATACCCCTTTGGTTCCATTGTTGGGGGCCTCAGATGCCCTGATTTTGACTTAATTTGCTCAGGAAGTTACCTAGTGAACATATGACTTCCACAATGAATTTCTTCATTAAACTTGATACACATGATCCTTATAACATATTAAGAACATTAGAAACAAGAATGGCCCAATAATTTGGAGTTAAAGCCTCTGAAACCAAAACCCTAATTTTGGTCATCTGTGTAGTGAAAACCCTAGCTCTGCTTCCATGCCTTTGCCAGTTCTTGTGATCCCTTGACTTTCATGAACTTTGAGGATTATAATATGATGATAGAAAACATATGGACCCTCTTGGAAAGCTTTAAGACCTTTAGGATGGCTCAGATGGATTCTTGGATTGCTCAAATCACAAACTCTAGATGCAGATGAATTTGAACTACGTAGTGAAACAAAAATGCAATATGAGATGTAATGCTTATGTTAATGCAAAAATGAAAGATCACAAGACATGGTTTAATATGAGTGAGGGAAAATTTGGGGTGTTTACACTAAGTGTGACAAAAAAATTGATTTATTAGTTAAGGATGGCCAAATACTAGCGCCATCAGGCGTTAAAATTCCACCTTTAGATCAACGAAAGAAAAAAGGTTTTTGTAAACACCATAGTTACCTGGGTCATAAAACTTCTCAATGTTTTCTTTTCAGGGATTTGGTGCAAAATTCTATCCAGGAGGGAAGTCTCAAGTTCGGAGATAAGCAAAAGGCACAAATGAAGATTGATACAGATCCTCTTCAACTAGCTGAGGGAATTATACCGAACCTACGGTAGTAAATCTGGTTGACGTTGTTGATCAAGTTGCTGATGATGATGACACCCTAAAGATAGTCGTAGCCATGAAGGAGCCCGTGATGGTTAGAGTTGCTGAAGACCCTGCCCATGATGCTATGGTGATCATGGCTGAAAGAAAGTTGACTGAGGGACAATTAGAGCATCTGATATGTATGAATGCAGGGTTCTTCAAGACATCACCTGATGTCGAAAGATTTGATGTGGGAGTCACTGCTGGCCCAGATGCAGGGACTGAAAAAGTGAATCTCCCATTGATTACCAAGGAAACTGATGAAGTTTTTACCAACATGGACAAGGCCACTGAGGGTCTTGACCTAGGCTTCTCCAAAATGCAATTGAAGGATGAAGTCAATGTTAACATGGTCGAAATAACTAGAGACTAAATGGCCCAAGATGATGCTTTGGTGCCTCAGAAGATTAACTACAAAAACACTTATCCTAAGGAGGATGAGACCATTGTTGACTTCTTCAGAGATGTCAAAACAAAAAGTCAGAGGTTATGTTGTGTCTCAGGTGCAGTTCTATCTTCGACATGGAAGCTGCCAAAAGCCTTCAGAAAGTTGATAAGGCTGGTAGAAAACAAAAGCAAAAAGATGACCAAGGGCAGAAACAAAGGTGTTTCAATCCATGACGCACTGACTAGGGTAACAAAGACTAACCTCTCAAGTCGAAGCGTCCCTCATTTAAGCTAAGTGGGGAAGTCCCTAGGGACAAATGGTATAAGCCCAATGAGTCGAACAAAAAGGGAACCCAAAAATGAAAGTATTTTGATGTCGAAAGAGGGTCGTCGATGGGATATATAAGGGAGGTCAGAACATCGAATAAATCTGTGTATGTGTCTGAGAATTATAAGGGTAACAACCCTATGTCTAGGTCAAGTGGCATAGAGAGCAACAAAGAAGGAAGGCTAAGAAAGAAGCCTCCAAAAATGATGTTGTTGAATCAAGCACGAATATGGTTGATGAAGAGGGTAACAACCTCAAGATTAAAGTAATGAACAAAGTGTCTGTGGGTCACAAACCACGTTCATCAAAGGACAAGGGAGTTGAAATCAGAGCAGAGATCAAAGCAGAATTAAAAGTTGTCGAGGACGAAGTAATGACAGGTAACTTTGAGTGTGGATCTGAAGCATCCTTTAATGTCCTGGTGAAAGTAGTCTCAGTTATGCCCAGGGAATATGACCGTATTACTGAGGTTGATAACCTGGATGCCAACACTGAGGCAAAGATGGCTGCATACAAGCCAGTGTGCTACTATGTTATGAACAATGGGTGTGTTGAAGAGCAAAATACCTTCTTCGAACGTCCTTCTGAAGCCATGATGGGGCACCTAAAGCCCTTATACATCACCGACAAGGTGGAAGGTTGTTAGAACAATTTTGGTTCTAATCCTCTAAGAGTTTTGATGATAACAATTATTATTATGCAAGAATAGAAGTTCTAACTTATGCTGAGAATAACTTAGTTATTTATGTATTATAGAAGTTCTTAAAAAGGAAGTTATTGAAAAGAAGGTTTGCTTCAATAGAAGAAGACTTGTGCTATCAAATAGAAGCTATATAAGTTAAAGAGAATCCTTCATTAAAGACAGTATTAAAAGTTGTGTACAAAGAATTAATTCACTCTGATTGTTGTCTAGAAGATGGTGATTCTTTCATTAAAGCCTTAATTAAAGAATATCTAAATTAATGCTGGGAACAAATATCTTTTATTATGGAAGGTTTTTATGGTATTAAATAATATCCATAATTGGCTCAAGATGTCTCCAATGGTCTTATCAAATCAAGCATTATATAAAGGAATCATTTTGAAGAGTAAAAGCTCTGGCTCCTACAACTTACATGTTGCGCCATACATTTCTTGTAACAAATCACCTTGTGATTATAGCTTTATTAGAAGCAAGTTAATTACTTTTTATTATCATTGTAAAAGATAAGAATCTTTCCTTGAGTGACTAGTTTAAGTCAGAAGAATCAAGAGGACATTGACTGTAGGTCATTGTGTGTATTCAAATATTGAATAGTGGATTAAGACCTCATTGATAGAGGCAAAATCACCTTGGCGGGTGGACTGGATGTAGTTTGAGTTCAAACGAACCAGGATAAATTAAAGAGTATTTTAAGTCATTTTTTATTAGTTATTGAAAACCCAATTCCAACCCCCCCTTCCTTGTGTTTTACGTCCCTTCCATTGGCATCAGAGTGCTAGGTTCTGAGATATACACTTAATCATGTCAGTAAAAGATCTTGAAGTTAAAACACATGGCAGACGCTGGCAACAACAACAATGTCTACCAAAATGATAAGATCAAAGCAAAACCTCCAGTGTTCAATGGTGACAACTTTGATTACTGGAAGGATGTTCTGAAGAGTTTCTTTCTGGCTCTAGATGGAGATCTTTGGGATATGGTGACAGATGGATACATTCATCCTGTTGGAGGAGATGGTCGGAAGATTGAAAGAAAGATCATGACAGCTCAACAGAAGAAGGAATTCAGAAATCATCACAAATCTAGAACCATACTTCTAAGTGCTATCTCATATACAAAATATGAGAAGATCACTAACAGAGATTCAGCCAAACACATGTTTGACTCCCTGAGGATGACACATAATGGCAACACTCAAGTCAAGGAGACAAAAGCTCTGGCTCTTATCCAGAAGTATGAAGCATTCAAGATGGAAGAAGATGAAACAATTGAGAAGATGTTCTCAAGGTTTCAAATTCTGGATGTTGGACTAAAAGTTCTGGACAAAGGCTAGTCAACAGCAGATCATGTGAAGAAGATTATCAGAAGCTTGCCAAAGGCATGGAGACCCATGGTCACTGCTTTAAAGCTATCAAAAAATATGAATGAGATATCTTTAGAAGAACTGATCAGCTCCTTGAGAAGTCATGAGATAGAACTAGAAGAAGATGAACCCCAGAAGAAAGGTAAGACTATTGCTCTTAAATCTAACAAATATGATTCTAAAGTGTTACAGGCAGAAGAAGAAGAAGAAGAAGAAGAAGAAGAAAGCTCTGGAGGCTCATCAGAAGAAGATGAATTGTCTCTTCTATCCAGAAGAGTTCAACAACTCTGGAAGAATCGTCAGAAGAAGTTCAGAAATACCAGAAGATCTAATAACCATTCTGAAGCATCCTCTGGTCACAGAAAACCCAGAAGCAAAGAAGTAGTATGCTACGAATGCAAAGAACCTGGACACTATAAAAGTGAATGTCCAAAACTCCAGAAAGAGAAACCTAGAAAGAAATTCAACAGAGAAAAGAAAAAGAGTCTCATGGCAACATGGGATGACTCAGAATCATCTGAAGCTGATTCAGACTCAGAAGATGAACATGCAAACCTTGCACTAATGGAAAAAATATCAGAAGATGTTCAAGTATCAAAATTAGAGTCAGACTCTGACACATAAGAGGTATTCTCTAAATTTTCTATATCTCAATTAGAAGATAGCCTCTCAAAAATTCTTGAAAAATATCAGAAGCTTCAATTCAAATACAAAGACATGAAACAAAGTCTAGTATCTGAATTATAAGAAGTTAGAAAACTTAAATCAGAAAACTCTGAGCTGAAGGAAAATATTTTTGAATGTAAAAATTCTTTTGAAAAACTTAAAGCTCAGAAGGAATCTGATCAGAAGTTCTGCTTAATTCTGATAATATCATAAAGCAATATGATTATAGTTTTCAAATATTTCTAGCTAAAAACATAGACAGAAGCAAAATTGCCTTTATGATCTATGGAGTTAGCAGAAATGGTAGAAGAGGTATAGGGTATGTGAAAACCAAAGGAGAGAAAACTCTGAAGTTTAAAAGATTGATGACTTAGTCATAAAATTTAATACTCCCTTAAGTTCTCACTTTACCTATGGTCATAATCATTATCTAATATACACCAGTGAGTCATCTTCTTCTATAAGTTCTGATATGAAACGTAAGATCAATCAGAAGTTTGTAAAAACTAACAAACAAGGACCCAGAAAGATATGGGTACCCAAAGATAAAAATGTGTATGTTGAAGATGTATTTAACTGCCAAATTGTAACACCAATCATGGTACTTGGACTCTGGATGCTCACGACACATGACGGGAAGAAAGCATATTGTCGTTCCCACTAAAAGACACCCAGGTCAGATAGGGTATAGACGCGAACGGTCGGCTAGGCATTTTTATCCCGAAGGAAAGGTAATGCTGCATAAACCTAGAAAGATATGGATAAGACGGTTACGAACTAGAGAAACTGAGAAAGGGGGTTGGTTACAACCTGGGAAGGTATTAGCACCCAGATTGTCCGTCGTACTCGACGGGATCCACGCTTAAAAGATTGTGTTTAAAGGGGTAGTGTATGTGTTATCTGTGTGCAAAAGCTGGAAGAGAATATACAAGTGTCAGTGCAAAAGGTGAATTGCTCAGGAACTGAGGCTTAAAAGAGAATGCTGAAAGAGGGGGAAGACACAGAGACTTTTGTTCGATAACAGTTAAGTTATGCCTACGTATCCTCTCGTGCAATGAGGAAGTCAGAACACCGTAGTTCGACTCAAAGAGACTGAAAGATAAATTGACTTGTGAACTGCTTGCTTGTCTATGCTCAAGTGTATGACTCGTCTGGCTCGAGTGCTAACTGTCTTGCATTAGACGGAAGAAGCGAGTTCCCGTTTATGAGTGAGGATGATGAGAAAAGAATCCCGGAGGAGACGATTATTGTTTGTTTTTGTATTTTCAATCTTTTATTGCCTTTTTTTGTGTTTTTCATAAGTTAATGAGCTTAAGCATAAACCAAGGGTTAGTAAACTCATCATATCCTCCCTTTGATTAGGGATAACGAGAATACCTTAAGTATGAGATAAACACCTCAAACTCAATTACCATGATGATGTAGGATTAAGATCATTAACCTACTTGTGATTATTTCGATGTTTTTGAGTTTTTGTTTAGTGTTAAGTAATGAGTTTAAGCCATAATCAAGGATTTAGTGGACTCATTACACCATCCTAATATAAGGATAAAAGATGAGCACACTTAAGCTGAGGAAGATACCTCAACTTAATCCATGATTAGAGATTAACCTCATGACAAAAAAAGCCTTTATTGAAATGGATTTTAATTAAAGATGGGATTAAGAAGTGGATTTTATGGTTTGTAAAACAACTTGAGGGGGACTTGTCCATTAACACTAGGGTTAGTCCTTCTTAACCAATAAAGGAAGAATTAGAACCCTAATGCAAGGCCCAAGTTACAAGCAATTGTCTTAGTGATTATTAAGATGGATTGATTAAGAGGTTTAAACAAATTAAGGGTTTAACACTTAGGATTAAAGTTATACACTCCATCCTAAGAGAAGGATGCAGGCATAACCCTAATCACAAAGTCTTAAAACCTTAAAGGTTTAGTCTCTAATGATGAGATGAGGAGAGAGACACAAAGAAGACACAAAGGTAAAAACTAAAGGGGGACTAATCAAAACCCTAATTATTGTCATGCTTGGATGTTCCTATGGTTTGTAAGGCTTACAAGAGATCTTCAGAGAAGCCACCAATGGAAGAAGCAGATGAAAGGAGGAGAAGCAGAAGAAACAAGTTACATACTTCACTGAAGAAGATAAGTAACTTGGAGAAAGAAAGTGGATGATGAACATGAATGAGCAAGCTCACTCTAAAGCAAAGAAAAATGCAGCAATTATGCATAAGAAGAATGATAAGAGAGATGAGAAGTGAAGGCAAATTCACTTCTCAAGTTACTTACCACCTGAAAAGGTTAGCATAAAGGAAAGAAATGAAATGAAAATGAAGCATATGCAAGGATAAAAACAAATCCAGAAGCAATCACATGATGAAAATGATGCTATGAGATGTTGCAAAGGCATGTCAAGTGCAATGAATGTTCATACAAGAGATGGAATGCAAAGGAAGCATGCTTTGAAGTTTGAAAGTTCATGAAAGCTCATGGAATGAAATGAATGCACATCATGGCAAATGAATGAAGAAATGATCAAGCATGATTCTAATATGTCCTAAGATGTCTTAGATGTCATATGAATGCAAGAAATGTCATGGCAAGTTCATGTATGGATGCATATGCATGATGGATGCAAATGAACATGAGAAATTAGGGTTTTAAGGCAACATGAGATGCAAAAGTCAAAAACAGAAGCAAATCACAAGATAAAAAATTATAAATGAACTCAAAGGAACCCTAACCCCATATGATATCACACCCGAAAGGAGAAGTTCTAACTCTTAACCTAAAGAAAGTTGTGAATTTTCTAAGTTTGTTAGGGTTTTAAGGTACCTTAAGAGGGAAAATACAAGATAAATTTATGACAAAAATATGCTAGATACTACATGTCATATGAAGAACAATTCAAAAAGAAACAATGTCAAACCCTTCATGATTAGGCAGAAAAGAATTCTTGAAGTTAGGGTTCAAAAAAAGGGATTTTTATGAACCCTAAATTCAATAAAAATGTCAAGATTGAATTAAAACCAAAAAGAAATTTGCATGAATGGTTTGACAATGTTTCTAAATGTCCAAAGATGCAATGTGAATTTTTTTGGAATTTTTAGAAACCTAAATGGTATTTTAATTAATTAATTTCCATTAATTAATTAAAATAAACATTTAAATATTTTTATAATGATTTTTTAATGCAAAAAATAAAAATAAAAATGTTTTTGGGTGAAGAAAAATATTTGAAATCAAAAAGCAGAAGAAAAATATTTTTGGAATTTTCTAGGTATTTTAAATAAATTAGACAAAATAAATGGAATAAAATGAAATAAAATTGAAATAAAAGAAAGTATGTTGATCTGATGGACAGGATTTAAACTGGGGTGATAGAGGGAAGACCACGCGCGCATCTTAATGGTCAGAATTCAAACTTACTTAATCCTATTTAATTAATTAATTAATCACAATTAAACCTAATCTGAACTAATCCTGGCCACCCATTTCAAATTAATCCTGATCCAAGGGCCCAGAACACGCCTGGCTCACTAAACCCTAAAATTAACCCTAATCCGTTTCAGGTGACCGGAACAGTGTTCCAGTTATCTTCTCCGGTAACACCCCAACACTAACTTCTTCCCTAGGCCATTTCTGGAGCTCTAAAGCTCCAGATCAACTCCTCTCCTCTCCCTAAACATGAATCCACCCTCAAAACTAATTTCTCATGGCTGAAACTCAAGATTCGAAGAAGAACACAAAAATAGTGAAACTTTCAGACAGTCAGTACATGCTCATTTCGCAACCATTTTCAAAAATAAATATATCATGGTGATCAGCAAAGCATAAATAACAATCTAAGAACTTAAAATTGCATTTCTGGAAAAAATGTTCTTGAGGTTACCTGAGCTTGAGCTTTCTCAGTTTGAAGCTTTTGGACCTCTTCTCCTATGCAAACTCACTCCAATGATCCTCTGGGTGATGCTTTGATGCTTGGAAGGAGTTTATAATGGCTGGTTTTAGTGGTTGTTCTTCAACTGGCCAGAAATCTTATTTTGGTTTTGGGTGTGTTTAGGCTGCAATGAAGGGTGGGAAATGATCCTCTTGTGATGCTGATTTGATTGATGAAGGAAGCTTGAAGTTTGAGTGTGTGTGCTATGAGTTTCGAAAGCTTTTGCTTTTGGGGTGATTTTGTGGAACTTAGTGATTTTGAGGTGTTAGGCTTGTGCATTGTGTGTTATGAGCTGCCTTTGATCCACATAACAATGTTTGATAGGTCAGAGGAGTTGTTGTGGACTGTGGTGATTGGTATGGGAAAGTTGCCAAAATGTCAACATAACTTGTACTTGAGGTATGGGCTCATGTTGCAGCTGGCTTTTGGCTTGTCCTGGCTCAGCAAAGATCAAGGAGAACCATGGAATTGGTTTTGTGGTGATTCAGCAAGTATATGAGATGTTTCATGCTCTTTTGCAATTTTGAAGAAGTTTGGCCCCTTTTGAATTTCTTGAAGTTCAAGGCATGAAATGAGATGATTCTTGGGCCAATTCTGATTCTTAGGCAATGCACTATGTTTGTATGATGCATAGAAGTGTATTAGAGGTCACAAAATGGCTTGGCAAGTGATTTTGCAAAAATCCCTCTTTGGTGTATTCTTGAAAATTATAGGATTTTTGTCAACTTTGAAAGATCATAACTTGAGTTCCATAATGAATTAGAACTTGTTCTTGTACTTTTTGAAAAGGGAATGATCCAATCTACAACTTTCATGACCAACAATTTTTCATTTGAAGTATTTTTGGTTGAGAAAGAGGAGGTTGAAATACTTTCCCAAAATGGAAAGTTTTCATTACAAGTCATTTCCATTTTTGGAAACTTTTGGTTTAGCTCACTTTTCTTCAATTTTGTGAACTTACAAGCACTTCAATGATCAAATAAAGATCAAATAACTTAAATTTGATGAAAAATCCACTTTGGTTCCATTGTTGGGGGCCTCAGATGCCCTGATTTTGCTCTGACTTGCTCAAGAAGTTACCCAGTGAACAGATGACTTCCACAATGAATTTCTTCATCAAACTTGGTACACATGATCCTCATAACATATTGAGACTATTAGAAACAAGAATGACCAAAAAATTTGGAGTTATGGCCTCTGAAACCAAAACCTTAACTTCAGGTCATCTGTGTAGTGAAACCCTAGCTCTACTTCCATGCTTTCCAAGTTCTTGTGATTTCTTGACTTCCTTGATCTTTGAGGGATATAATATGATGATAGAACATACATGGACCCTCTTGGAGTGATGGGAAGACTTTGGGTTGGCTCAGATGGATCCTTGGATTGCTCAGATCACAAACCCTAGATGCAGATGAACTTGAACTAATGCAGTGAAGCAAAAATGCAATATGATATGACTAATGCAAATATGAAAGATCACAAGCCAGTGGTAAAAATGAGTGAGGGAAAATTTAAGGTGTTTACACATATGTTCCAAAGTCTTGAGTTGAAAGCTGGAGGCTATGTAGGTTTTGGAGGCAACCAAAAAGGAAAAATTATTGGCTCTGGAACTTTTGGTAATGGCACTCTTCCCTCTATCTCAAATGCTATATTAGTAGAAGGATTAATGCATAATCTATTATCCATAAGTCAATTAAGTGATAATGGTTATGAAATAATCTTCAATCAAAAGTTCTGTAAAGCTGTTAGTCAGAAAGATGGAACAATCCTCTTTAGTGGAAAGAGAAACAACAACATATATAAAATAAAACTTTCTGAACTAAAAAGTCAGAATGTAAAATGTCTAATGTCTGTGGAAACTGAGCAATGGGTCTAGCACAGAAGATTGGGACATGCTAATATGAGAAGATTATCTTAAATTAACAAACTCAATCTGGTCAGAGGACTTCCAAATTTGAAGTTCAACTCAGAAGCTCTGTGTGAAGCATGTCAGAAAGGCAATTTTTCAAAACCTGCTCTTAAAGCTAAAAATGTTGTATCCTCCTCTAGACCATTAGAACTTCTGCACATTGACTTATTTGGACTAGTGAAAACTGCTTCAATAAGTGGCAAGAAGTATGGATTAGTGATCGTAGATGACTATAGCAGATGGACATGGGTAAAGTTTCTTAGACACAAGGATGAGTCAATTGATGTATTTCCAAACTTCTGCAAACAAGTTCAAAATGAAAAAGAGTTTAGAATTGTCAAAGTCAGAAGTGATCATGGTGGAGAATTTGAAAACAAAAAATTAGAATCATTTTTTAATGAAAATGGCATCTCTCACAATTTCTCTTGCCCTAGAACCCCACAACAAAATGGAGTTGTAGAACGTAAGAACAGAACATTGCAAGAGATGGCCAAAACCATGATCAATGAGACTAACATAGCTAAACACTTTTGGGCAGAAGCAATAAATACAGCATATTATATTCAGAATAGAATATCTATAAGACCTATTCTGGAAAAGACTCCTTATGAATTGTGGAAGAACAGAAAGCCCAACATTTCATATTTTCATCCATTTGGATGAACTTGTTTTATTCTGAATACTAATGATCCTCTGAATAAGTTTGATTCTAAGTCACAAAAGTGTTATATGTTAGGATACTCTGAATGTTCTAAAGGATACAGAGTATACAATACAGAAACACAAATTATTATAGAATCTATCTATGTCAGATTTGATGATAAGCTTGGTCCTGAAAAACCGAAGCAGAATGAATTTCTTGCAGATATAGAAGTTGAAATAACTATAAACAGAACATCTGAAGAACAACCATCTACAGAACAAGACAAGACAATCACTCCAACAAGTTCTGAAGAACCCACTTATAAGAAACTATCCAGTAGCACATTGAATCATCTAGAAGATAAAATCTTGGGAAAGAAGGATGATCCAATCAGAACAAGGTCATCATTCAGAAATTCTGAAGAATCTCAAATGGGACTTGTCTCTCTGATTGAACCAACTTCTGTAGAAGAAGCTCTCTCAGAAAATGATTGGATACTTGCAATGCAAGATGAACTCAATCAATTCACCAGAAATGATGTGTGGGACTTAGTACCTAGACCCAGAGGATTCAACATCATTGGCACCAAGTGGTATTCAGAAACAAGCTTAATGAACAAGGAGAAGTTGCCCGAAACAAGGTACGGCTGGTTGCACAAGGTTATAGTCAACAAGAAGGAATAGACTATACAGAAACCTATGCACCAGTTGCCAGGTTAGAATCTATTAGACTTCTAATTTCATTTGCCGTCAATCAAAATATCATTCTATATCAAATGGATGTCAAGAGTGCATTTCTAAATGGTTATATTGATGAAGAAGTGTATGTGCACCAACCCCCTGGCTTTGAAAATACAAATTTTCCAGAACATGTCTTTAAACTTAAAAAATCCTTATATGGTCTGAAACAAGCTCCCAAAGCTTGGTATGAAAGACTAAGTAATTTTCTTATGGAAAATAATTTCATCAGAGGGAAAGTGGATACAACTCTTTTCATAAAAACATTAAAAATGATATTCTGATATGCCAAATATATGTAGATGATATTATATTTGGTTCCACTAAAAGTACATTGGGAAAGGAATTTGCTGAGTCTATGCAGGCAGAATTTGAGATGAGCATGATGGGAGAACTAAAGTTCTTTCTAGGAATCCAAATCAATCAAACATTAGAAGGAACTTATATCCATCAAAGAAAATATGTCAAAGAACTTCTGAAGAAATTTGACTTATCAGAAAGTAAGATCTCTAAAACCCCTATGCATCCTACGCGTATTCTAGAGAAGGAAGAGGTAAGTAAGAAAATAGATCAGAAGATCTATATAGGTATGATTGGCTCTCTCCTCTATCTAACTGCATCTATACCAGATATCCTATACAGTGTATGTTTATGTGCAAGATTCCAATCAGATCCTAGAGAAACTCACTTAACAGCAGTTAAGAGAATCTTTAGATATTTGAAAGGTACTACTAATCTTGGTCTATGCTACAGAAGATCCAAATATTACAAGCTTGTAGGTTACTGTGATGCTGATTTTGCTGGAGACAGAACATGAAGAAAAAGTACTTCTGGAAGTTGTCAATTTCTGGGAGACAATCTAATTTCTTGGTCAAGCAAAAGGCAGTCAACCATAGCATTATCAACTGCAGAAGCTGAATACATTACAGCAGCTGGATGCAGTACTCAGATGCTCTGGATGAAAAATCAGCTTGAGGACTTCAATATTTATGAGAGTAACATTCCCATCCTCTGTGATAATACTTCTGCTATTTGTCTCTCTAAAAATCCAATTTTACATTCTAGAGCTAAACACATAGAAGTTAAACATTATTTCATTAGGGACTATACTCAGAAGGGAATATTATTTTTAAAATTCATAGATACTAATCACCAATGGGCTGATATTTTTACAAAATCCCTTGCTGAAGATAGATTTAATTTCATTCTAACTAATCTTAGTATGGAATTATGTCTAGAATGAAAAATGTTTACTTACATGTTTTTATCTCTCAGAAGTTCTGAACTGATTATTTTATTTATTCATAAGTTAGTTTAATGATCTGACTGTTTATCTTTGAGAAATTCTGTTTCAAAAGAATAACATGCAGATTCTGACACCAACACATGTCACTCAACCTCTGAGGACCCCTAGAAGCTCAGAATAAGTGTTCTAACTCTGAAGCCGGACAGAACATGCAATCAGACAACTATCTTCTGCAGAAGGACACGCGTTCAACTTCTGGGAAACCGAAAAGGCTGAATTGACACAATAGAGGCGCACATCTTTTTGGTAACTGTTCCAAGATCTCTACGCCTTCCCCTTTTGTCATCTAGCATTTATTACTTTCTAATCATGATGTTTTCAGCATTTATTATTTCCACTAATTATGTTTTATCATTAAATGCAATTTTTCCTATTTAAACTCACTTTCACCTTCACTTTTTCACTTTTACCATTCACGCTGCTTTCACTCTTTCCTTTTCACCCTAAATTTTTCTACTTTTACTCTGCAAATTTTTTGTAAACCCTCATCTTAGTAACAATGGCTTCAGCCTCTCAACCAGAAAAGGATTCATCCACAGAAATGCTACATATCTCTCCTGTCAAAATACTCCTCACCTC
Organism: Lathyrus aphaca; assembly: GCA_963966055.1. NCBI lineage: Eukaryota > Viridiplantae > Streptophyta > Magnoliopsida > Fabales > Fabaceae > Lathyrus > Lathyrus aphaca. The sequence continues at coordinate 386,306,308 of OZ014524.1, read as the reverse complement.
TACTGACAAACTGGAAGTCTTATGTGAGTTGTTCGTGGATTTTGAAAGTTTAAAAGAGAATGGTTTTGATCTTCATCCTGCCGTCAAAGCTCAAGGGTGGGAAAAGTACTTTGATCGTCTCATGGGACCAGTCTTCCCCAAGATGTTTAAAGAATTCTGGGTATTTGCAAGTGCTTCAAATTCCCATGTTACCTCTTACATTCTGGGGAAAAGAATCATCATCTTAGAAGATCATATTGCAAGACTCATACAATCTGATGGAAATGGAATCAAGTGTAGTGAAATGGATAAACTCTCAGACATAAAACTGGTGGCTAAAGAGATTTTCACCCATGGAAAATCTTCAAACAAAATCAAAGATCTGAAGGATCATCTGAGGATCTGGGCAAAAATCATTCTGGGAAGCATATGTCACAGGAAAGCAACAAATTCTCCTGATTATATTAACATGGATCAGCAGTTTCTCCTTTACTTCATCTCCAAGAAGAAGAAAGTCAATCTAGAACATTCTCTCTTCAACCATCTGAAAAATAGTGTCAAGGAAACCAGAGAAGGAGAAAATACCAAGAGGGATTGGATACCTCTAGGAAGATTAATCTCAGACATTCTGACTGAAAACAAACTCGTGGATCATCTGGCTGCAGCACAACAGATTGAGTTACTGGAAACAGATGTTGGGAAACCTAAGAATGCAAAGAATCTAAAGAAAATGAAGTTCATTGACTCTATCAAGAAGGACCCAACTCTTAACTCCAGAGAGGTAATCACTACTAGGAAGATTCCTCTACAGAACTTCCCAATGTTCTCTTCTGACACACTTCCAGAGGTCATTGTCAGATATTTGGAATCATGCAAGTTGGATGGGGTGAACCCTCTGTTCAACCCAGAAGAACTCAAGAATCCAGCTCCAGAAGTTGTCTTAAAGAAGAACAAGAAGAGGAAAGCTGGGGAAGGAACTTCTCAGAAGGCTGCTAAAACAGTCAAAAAGAAAGGTAACTCTTCATCTTCTCAATCTGATTACGTTTCTGTTGTAGAAGCTGTAAAAATGGTCATGTCTGAACCAACACCTTCTGAACCAACTCCTTCTGAACCCATCCCCTCTTCTGAACCCAACATTGCTTCTGATCCAAATCCTTCTGTGATACTTATATCTGTTGTCACACCTTCTATCATACCACAACTAAATCAACCAAAAATTGATCACAATCAACCACAAACTCTAGATGATTTTGACATACCAATTGATCCAACTCCACCCTCTAATATAAACACACCAAAATTTGTTGAAACACATACAGAACTTCAAAATGTTCTATCTGATATTGATGCATTCCAACCATTTGAATCTCACCAAAATAATCCTATTCAAACTTCTGAAACACAACAAACTAGTGCCTTCCAACCTATGCATGTTGACTTAAACACACTTGTTTTTTACCTATCACCAATAAGAGAGAAATCATTGTCCTCCTATGAATCCACTCCACCAAACTCACCCACATTAATCACAATTCCAGATACTCCTCCAGAAAACTCTGAACCAGAAGACCCACTTAGAACTTCCATTGACATAGAGGCTCTCCAAAAATTATCTTCTGTCACAAACAAAACTGCTATTCCTGCTCCAAAACCTAAACCCACCAAAATAGACATTGATTCACTTCTGCTAGCTTTTGAAGCAGAAATGAAAATCAGACTTGAGAATCTAAAGGTATCCTACTCAGAGCTTCTTGATCCAGTTGCTCCTGATTTTTTATGGGCAACATTCAGAAAATGGTTCAACGTGGAGACCAAAAAGCTTAAAGATATCTGCTATGATATCGCTCACCAGAACTTCTGCGAGTATCTCAAAGAAGTGGTCTCCAACATTGAAAAGAACAAACCTCTACTTCTGGATGACAAGCCCTGGACTGAACCAGAACCAGTTAAATCATACTCTGATCTTCAGATGGTTTTAGTTCCTTCTGAAGAAGTTCAGGAAAATGAATCTGTTCCAGTACCTTCTGTCGAAGAAAACTCTGAAGATCAAGTTGCTGCTACTACTGAAGAAACTCTACCAACATCTCTCGTGCTGAAAACCTTAGAAGAATTGAAGAAGGAAAATGAAATGGTCAAGCAGAGGTTGGACAAGCAGGATGAAACTAATGTTGAACTGAAGACTATGATTGGCAAGCAAGTGGAGTCATCTTCTGAAATCAAGTCCCTTTTAGAAGCATTAGTTACTAAGATGAACCTCATTCCCTGAATTTTTTTCTTGTTTTTTTTTAACTTCTGCATTTTTTTTAACTTTTTGATTAATGACAAAAAGGGGGAGAAACGTAGAAGATTTTTATCTATAGAACTTTATCAAGATTAACCTCTAACATATTAATATTCTGATAAAACTGTTTGAGTTGTTATTCTAAATAGAAACAGGTTAAGAAATCAACTCAGGGTGAGCTAAAGCAAAGAACTTCTGATAGAAGAATTAAATTCGTTGAAAGAACTTCTAATGAAAAATCTCTGAAAGGATAATTCTCATAAACCAAAGGGAGTCCTTCTAATACTTTTAACTCTATTCTTAAATCAAAATAAATGTTTTGTCATCATCAAAAAGGGGGAGATTGTTAGAACAATTTTGATTCTAATCCTCTAAGAGTTTTGATGATAACAATTATTATTATTATGCAAGAATAGAAGTTCTAACTTATGCTGAGAATGACTTACTTATTTATGTGTTGTAGAAGTTCTTAAAAAGGAAGTTATTGAAAAGAAGGCTTGCTTCAATAGAAGAAGACTTGCGCTATCAAATAGAAGCTATATAAGTTAAAGAGAATCCTTCATTAAAGACAGTATTAAAAGCTGCGTACAAAGAATTAATTCACTCTGATTGTTGTCTAGAAGATGGTGATTCTTTCATTAAAGCCTTAATTAAATAATATCTGAATTAATGCTGGGAACAAATATCTTTGATTATGGAAGGTTTTTATGGTATTAACTGATATCCATAATTGGATCAAGATGTATCCAACGGTCTTATCAAATCAAGCATTATATAAAGGAATCATTATGAAGAGTAAAAGCTCTGGCTCCTACGACTTACATATTGCGCCATACATTTCTTGTAACAAATCACCTTGTGATTATAGCTTTATTAGAAGCAAGTTAGTTACTTTTTATTATCATTGTAAAAGATAAGAATTTTTCCTTGAGTGACTAGTTTAAGTCAGAAGACTCAAGAGGACATTGACTGTAGGTCATTGTGTGTATTCAAATATTGAATAGTGGATTAAGACCCCATTGATAGAGGCAAAATCACCTTGGCGGGTGGACTGGATGTAGTTTGACTTCAAACGAACCAGGATAAATTAAAGAGTATTTTAAGTCATTTTTTATTAGTTATTGAAAACCCAATTTCAACCCCCCTTCCTTGTGTTTTACGTCCCTTCAAAGGTGTGGCAATTAACAAGATTCTGGTGGATTGTGGTGCTACAATAAACATTATGCCACATTTCTTGTTGCCTAAAATTGGCAAGTTGGACACAGACCTCAAGCCTTATAACTTGGTCCTGTCAAACTATGAAGGAAAAACTGGACCCACTATAGGGGTCCTACAGGTAGATTTAACTGTGGGAACAATCACCAGACCCACTCTCTTTATGGTGGTCGAAACAAAGGCCAACTATAACCTCCTGCTGGGAAGGGAATGGATACATGGCATTGGTGCAGTGTCGTCTTCAATGCATCAAAGGGTTACCATCTAGAGGCCAGATGGCATCGTCAAAAACATTGAAGCTGATCAGGGGTACTTCAAAGTACCAGTTAATCATGTGGAAGGTGTAGAGTTCGACAAGAATTTGGCACCCATTGGACCATGTGCACCAGCGGCGTTTGAGTTAATACAAGATGATCACTCATATTGCAGGCTAAACCTTCATCCTATCGAAGGATTTTGTTGGGATAAGGAGATTGTGGGGGAAGCAGGTAACCTCTTACCAAATTTCCCTGATCCTGAAATCCGGCCCACGGGCTGGGGGAGTGAAGGCAGTAATAATGATTGACTTCGACGCTCTAAAAAGAATTTTGGCCTATATGGCTGAAACAAGAATACAAGCGGCCTTAGAGGCTACAGGAAGTGAAATGGTTGTTGAAGCCATTACAAAATTTGTAGAAGAAGATCATGTGAAGGATTTAGACTAAGAGCCTCCAAATAAGGCTCAAAAAGATTCAGACCAAAGTCTTGATGAAATTTATGAAAATGAGCCTTTGGGATTCGAAAAGGATCCTCTGTCAGAAAATACCAAAATGCTGGCTCAGGACCCCTTAGAAGAAATTGACCTGGGAGATGGGGAAGCAAAAAGGCCTACTTACATCAGTGACAATCTCGACCCAGAACTCAAGGTCGTAGTAGTCAACTTGCTAAAGGAATTTAAAAATTGATTTGCTCAGGACTATGACGAAATGTCTGGCTTAAAGAGAGGGTTTGTCGAACACAAGTTGCCAATTAAACCTGGGAAGAAGCCTGTCAAACAAAATCCAAGACGCTTCGCCCCAACAATCCTCACTAAGATTAAAGAGGAAATTGAGAGGCTGCTTCGATGCAAGTTCATTTGCACAACTAGGTACGTCGAATGGTTAGCCAATATTGTACTAGTAATTAAAAAGAATGGATCTTTAAGGGTATGCATAGACTTTAGAGACCTAAACTCTGCAACCCCTAAAGATGAATATTCGATGACTGTAGCAGAAATGCTAATTGACTCTGTTACAGGACATGAGTACCTAAGTATGCTAGATGGCTACTCAGGATACAATCAGATATTCATTGTTGAGGAAGATGTCCCTAAAACTGCTTTTCGATGCCCAGGGGCCTTGGGCACCTATGAATGGGTAGTCATGCCTTTTGGTTTGAAAAACGCAGGGGAAACTTACCAAAGGGCAATGAATTCAATTTTTCATGATTTCATAGATACTTTTATGCAAGTATACATAGATGACATAGTTGTAAAGTCCATCTCTGGACTAGATCACGTTAGTCATCTTAGACGTTCTTTTGAAAGAATGAGAAAAGATGGTTTTAAAATGAACCCTGTTAAATGTGCTTTCTGTGTGCAGGCATGGGACGTTTTGGGATTTGTGGTCCACAAGAAAGGGATCGATATCAACCAGAATAAGACCAAAGATATTATGAAGGCTAAAGAGCCTTCGACGAAGAAGGAGCTCCAATCACTCTTAGGGAAGATCAACTTGTTGAGAAGATTCATATCAAACCTAAGTGGAAAGACTCAAGCTTTTTCACCCTTGTTCCGCATGAGCAAGGAAGGATTTCATTAGGGGTAAGAACAACAAGAAGCCTTCGACAATATCAAGGAGTACTTGAGTCATCCTCCAATTCTTTCTCCACCTTGTAGAAAGAAAAGTATGAGATTGTACATAACTGCTTCAGATATAACTTTAGGGTGTATGTTAGCCCAAGAGGATGATGATGGCGTCAAAAGAGCCATTTATTACCTTAGTTGAGTTTTAAATTATGCATAAATTAGGTATAGTATGATAGAAAAGTTATGCGTATGTTTGTATTACTCTTGTACTAAATTGAAGCAATATATAAAACCAGTTGATGTTTATGTTTCTTCACGTTTTGATGTTATTAAACATATGTTGTCTAAACCTATTTTGCATAGTCGAATTGGGAAATGGGCACTAGCATTAATTGAGTACTCTTTAACGTATAAACCTTTAAAAGCAGTTAAAGGGCAAGTGGTTGCAGACTTTATAGTCGACCACTCTATAAATGAAAGTCCTTTATACTATCTGGAGATTGAGCCTTAGAAGTTATACTTCGACGGGTCTAGTCACAGGAATGGGACTGGAATTGGGATACTTGTTATTTATCCTCACAAAATTCCAACAACACTCAAGTACAAAATTGATGGCCATTGTTCCAACAATGAAGCTGAATATGAAGCTTTAATAGTTGGACTTGAGGTATTGTTGGAATTGGGGGCAACTCATGTCGAAATAATGGGAGACTTAGAGTTAGTAATAAAACAAGTTACCAGAGAATACAAGTGCATAGAAAACTTAATTATGTACTTTGTAATAGTAAATAGACTATAGAAAAAATTTCAAACAGTCACCTTTCGACACATCCCTAGATTAAAATATCAAGTCTCAAATGACTTGGCTCAAATTGCATCAGGATACAAAGTTTCAAAAGAAAAGTTACAAAATGCAATTGAGGTTAGAGGAAAGGTTATGTCATTAGGTTTATCCCCATCATACTTAGAAGAAACTAAGCTTGGGTATGTTGATGAAGAAAACTTTGCAATTATGATGGTCGACAACATAAGTGACAAAGATTGGAGAATGCCCTTAGTGGACTACCTAGAAAATCCAACAGCTTCGACGGACAGAAAAATCAAATACCAAGCCTTAAGTTATGTTCTACTGGGAAATGAACTATATAAAAAGACTGTTGAAGGATTATTGTTGAAATGCCTTAGTGAGGCCGAAGCATATTTAGCTCTTTCGACGGTCCACAGTGGGGCATGTGGAGCACACCAAGTAGGTCACAAAATGAAGAGGTTGTTGTTTCGACAAGGTGTGTACTGGCCCGCAATGTTGAAAGATTGCATAGAATTTTCCAGAGGATGTCAAGAATGTCAAGTACACGCTGGCATCCAACATATCCCTGCAAGTAAATTACACTCTATAGTGAAACTTTGGCCTTTCAGAGGATGTGCTTTGGATTTAATTGGAGAAATTCGACCAGCATTTTCAAAAAATCACAAATACATCTTGGTAGGAATTGGATATTTTTCCAAATGGATGGAAGCTATCCCATTGCCAAATGTTGACCAGGAAGATGTAATTGAATTTATTCGAAAACATATCATATATAGATATGGTATACCAGAAACAATCACTACAGATCAAGAATCTGTGTTTACTAGTCGAAATATGCAAGAGTTTGCCATTGAAATGGGCTTTAAGCTCTTAACATCTACACCCTATTATACTCGGGCCAATGGCCAGGTTGAAGTATAAAATAAATTAGTTATTGGTTTGATTAAAAAATACGTGGGTAAAAATCCAAGAAATTTGCACAAGACATTAGACCAGATCCTTTGGGCATGTCGAACTTCACCTAGAGAAGCAACCAATACTACACCGTTTCTACTAACCTATGGCCATGATGTTGTCTTACCTCTTGAAATGTATCTTCAATCCACAAGAATTCAAAGGCACCATGAAATCCCAGCTGATACTTATTGGGTCATGATGCTAGATGAATTGCTTGATTTGGACGAAGAGAGACTTCATGCCTTACAATTGTTAGAAAGGAAAAAGAGGAAGGTAGAAAAATCCTATAACAAGAAGGTTAAATTAAAAGCCTTTGTAATTGGTAAATTAGTATGGAAAGTCATATTACCCATGGATCGAAAGAATAAATCTTTAGGGAAATGGTCACCTAAATGGGAAGGCTCTTTCCAAATCACCAAAGTGTTCAGTAACAATGCTTATGAAATTCAAGAGATTGAAGCTAACTTAAGAGTCTTTAAAGTAAATGGGAAATATCTGAAAAGATACAGACCAATACTACAAGAGATTCACATATGAAAATAAAACTTTCATTGATGAAAAAGGGCCATAAAAGGCCTACAAGTACAGAAGTCTGAAAACATGGTTTAGTAACCAAACCAAAAAAACCCTAGACTTCTAAATCCTCCCAGGTGAGGCAGTTGAGACAATCCATCCAATCTGCATCAGCTTCTTCATCAGTGTCTGAAAGTTGATCCTTGGGAGGAATCTTGCTGGGAGGAGTGGTGCTTTCCTCCTTAGCCATGGAACGTGTGACCACTCCCGTAGCTGGAGAAGGACTTTCCTTCTTCTTGGTGCTCTTGCCTTGTTGGTGCGAAGGAGTGCCATCAACTTTCTTTGTAGAGTTCTCCATGATGCTGCAATGTAGATAATGGAGCAAATGAAAGTATTATTTGTAAGGGAAAAGCTACATGTTGATTGGACGAACAAAAGGCAATAAAGGGGCGCAAGAACTTTTCCTTGAAAATGACAGTTCAAAAAGACGTTTTGGCTTCAGCCTTGAATTGGAAATTGTGCCATGTAATTATGAGACACAAAAAGCTGAAAAACCGCCGTCAATAATTAAATTAAGACAATAAAATGCTTTAATTTAATTTTAAGTTAGATCCCATATGACTTAAAGGGTTGTTCTGATGGCCAGATTAACATATTACTTATGAGAAAGCTGAATTATAATGCAAATTTGAAAGGTAATAAAGAGCATAAAAATTAAAGGGGAAACCATGCCCTAATTATCATTACATAATGGCTATAATAGGGCCAACAAAAATGATGATAAAAATAAAGCTGAAAGATGGTAAAAAAAACATCGAAAGCCTAAAAGGGAATCCTTGATTGCAACTGGAGGAAGTTGTGCTTGGTAATCAGAAGACGATTTTCACAAAAGGCCATGGCAAGCTTGGCCTCAGCAAGTTTCTTGTCGAGAGCCTTAGCAATGTCGATAAGGTCAATAATGTTTTTCAATTCAGCATCTAGCTAAATGCTGTTAGCTTGGCTCAGCTCAAGATTTTGCTGCTTAGCATCAACGATTTTCTTCTGAAGTTCCTCAAGCTCTTTCTCCCATACCTCAACGACTATGGTGTTTGAGGCTATTTGCCTTTCCCTTTTAGACTTATGTCGGTCAAGTTGTTCGACCCTACTTTCAACCTCCCTTGCTCGCTCCCATGCATTAATACTCTAGGGTCCAACCTTCTGAATGACATCATCAACCCCTGGGGCTAACTTCAGATCATCAGACATCTGGTTCACCAGATCACTTGGCTCCATAAGGGCAACAGAAACTTTGGGATCAATAGTTTATAGATCCAGTGTCTGCAGATTGTCCTTCAGCTAGAGACGTGCAGTAGGATCTGTGTCCAAGGTAGTGTGAATGTCCCTCTTGAAGAATTTGTCTTGGATTTTCTTGAGGACAGGGCCAACAAAATCATTTTGAGCAGAAGCCCCAGGAGCCAGTGGAGAGTCACTTGCGGAGAAGCAAGTACTCTTGCCAAGTTTTATCCTGGCATACTCCCTGGGATTCGACCACTTCAGACTTTCCAGTCTATCCCCAGCAATAGGAGTCGAAAGTTGGAGGTTCCCTTCAGGAAATGGTTGTTAAGTCACTTCAGGCTCTATTTCTTTATCAGTCTCCCCCTTGCCCTCTTCATTATCCTTCTCCTCTTCGTCTTCCTCCTCTTCAAGGTTAATTATATTGTGGCCTTGGGAAGCGGCTGGGGGACCCTCATTGATCTCTGGTTCTTTATTTTTAGGACTATAAGGGGCAGGGCCTTCAGTATGTCCGCCACTTTCTTCTCCTTCGACAGCAAAAGTTGCATCTATTGCCTCAACTAGCCTGCTTGTCTGGCCATAAAATTATTTGCCATAAAGGATTTCACACTCATGCCCATAGTCATCAGTATGAGACTACTAAGTGGCAGTTTTAGCAGGAGAATGTGGAGCGGCTTCAATTGTTTGAGGATGGACATCTGCCATAATCATGGGTTTGTTGACCTCACTCAACGAGCTATAATAGAGCTAAAATCAGAATTTGGGTGATAAGTTGGCTCACCTTGGCTGTTTAGAAGAGTGGCAGGCAAGAAACTAGCAGTCAAAAGGCTGCTGAGTAATATTTGCCCCATCCTGTTGAAAAAGAAAAAAGTTAAGTCAAGATGGTAAGAAGAGATTAAAAAAAGGGATGACAAGCTATATACCTGATTCTCTTCGCCACCAGGACTAGAGTTGGCACTCTTAGGGGCACAAGCAGGCTTCGCCACAGGGGTGGGAAGAATATTTTCGACACCACCTTCAATTGGCGCCTTTTTCATTATCTTTGCCATCTTAAAGGAAGATTGGCCAACAGCAATAGGATACATTGGAGTCTTCCTCTTCTTCCTAAGGAGTTGCTCCTCAAGAGACTTATCTTCGTCGCCAGGGATGGGGGTGGAAGCTTTTTAACCCTTCTTCAGGGGCATTGAAGGCTTGTTAGTTGTTTGAAAAGATGATCAAATATAAGAAGGTGAATATGCATAAGTCACACAACTCAGGATTTTTGCATACCTTAGTGCCTTCGTTGTTTTCCTTTATTACCACTCCTTTGGGGGCAGTGGATTTCTTGGAAATTGCTGAAAGCGACAAAACAAATGATAAGAGACATTAATGAATCAGCTATTAAGAGGTGAGTGTAAACCTCAAACCTTCACATATGTCGGTTTCGACATGAACGTCTTCGATCCCTATGTGAATGTGCCCTTTGAAACTGTCAAGTGTGTGCTTAGTCGCAACCACCCTTTGGGCTTTCAGCTGAGATTGCTGTCGAAGGATCTTTATTGAATCCCCACAGATAAACCAGTCTAGAAATGGAGGGACAAGTGCCACACCAAACTTAGCTGAAGGTAGTCTAGGGAGTTTTGGAGGAAAGAGTCGAGAAGCCACCTCATACCGCCTCTCACAAGGAACGTTTGAAGGGATTTTCAACTTATCCATTTTTTGTAAAAATGTTTCCTTCAAAGTGACAACAGCCTCGCGAATAGTTCGACTAAGGTAATCTGGTCGATAGACAGTTTCAAAGTATTTCTAAAAAGCTTGTATCTCTTGGATGTGAGCAAACTTACTTTTCTTGACCTTCTCCTACACATTCACAAAAGCCAGGTTAAGGAGGGCATAAAATTCAGTAGCCATGAGAAAGTTCTCATGATAATACTGGCGCCACCAATCATTGAAAGGATGGGTGCGCTGAATCGAAGGTCGAAAGATGACGGAATATAAAACTACCTTCTGGGATTCCCATATGGCAAGGACAGTATTAACTTCAACTTCGTCGAATAGGTTGTTGGAGAAAATAACGTGGCCTTTTTTATTATAAAGGCATTTAGGGAAACTCTGACTTAACCCAAACTTCCTAGAGACCAAGTTAGGCTAGTAAGAAATAAGGGTCGTATCAGGTTTTCCACCATTCAGCCTATAAACAAAGAACCTGTGAATTAAAAAGGCTTCCCAGATTGAAACAGAGTCCAAATGCAGCTTCTTTGTGGGGGAATTGGGGAAAGCCCTAGTAAACCATCTAGGCCCACACTTCTTTCTTGCAAAAGGAGCCATGGATAGTGTAATGTTATACTGGAGTGCAAACATCATCAAGTTGGAGAAAGCCTCTTTTTGGGTTACGCCTTCATCAGTAGGCGTGAGCTTCGCCAGGCGAACACTTTCTGTGTTCCTGAGCCTGATTGCCTCTGATTCCTCATTAAACTTCCCTTTCCTGGGAAGCACAGGCTCAAAAGTGGCATTCAGCCACAGTTGGAGGAGCCAGAGAGGGCCATTGAGACTCAGGGAACTAGAGTCATTATTGGAATTCCTCAATCGAGCCACCCCTTCACAAAGAGACTCATAGAGGCTGACCAAAATAAGTTTGCTCAAGCAAACTTTCTTGTTGTTGTGAAGTTGGGTCAAAGGCAGATACTTCTTTTCCACCTGAAAGGACTTGGTGCAAAAGACATATCTGGATAGCCAGAGAGTCAGAAAAGCAATATGCTCTTCATCAGAAACTGCCTCTGCATCTGGTTTAGAGTGATGCTGGATGAAGGGAGTGTATGTTAGCTTAGACCCATTAAAACCAATGGTGTCTTCAGCATCAATAGTGGGATCATAAGTGGTACCATCAGGTCGAAGCCCTGTGATATTAGTTATGTCAAAGAGTGTGGGGGTAATCATTCTACATGGAAGGTGAAAAGTATAATGGTTACAGTCCCGGAAATACAAGGAGGCAGCTAGGAGGTTCAAGCAGTAAGGGATGTGAGTCTTTGTCAACATCAAAAGATCATATATCCCAATGGCCTTCCAATGGTCAGCCTTAGTTTTCTCCAACCTATACAACCACTGATCAAACACAGCAAACTTGTTTACAACTCTAACCAGCCTGGTGCCATCATGAAGGTACTTCAGGTTTAGCTGGGTAGGAGCAGGTGGTTCAGTTGAATTATCATCAGCTTTAGGGAGGTACTTATGCCCTAAAGGTTGAGTTCTATAGTAACAGGGGAAGAATTCCTTCAACTTCTCATTTGTACCTGGTACGACAGCCAAAGGACCAGACACAATAAAGGGACAGTCATTCACAAGGAAAAGAATCATTACCTAAGAACGATATACGCTCCTTATCTCATTGATCAGAGGTTCAGGTACAAACTGAGGATTCTTGATGGTTTTGGGCTCAATTATGTTGTTGAAGGGCTCAAGTGTTTGTTCGAAACGAAAGCCTTGGCTTTCTGACCTTTCTTTTGAGAGACAGTAGCCTTAGAAGACGCCATTGTTGAAAATGAAAATGGAAGTTTTTAGGGTTCTTAGAGAAAGAAGAAGACTTTAGCAAGAAAGAGATTGAATTCGTGAGAGTTTGGAAAAGTTTCTTTGTTTGCTGAAGAAAGTATTTATAAGCGAAGGTAATGAGAAGTTGTGAAGTCTTTCCACTTAATGGAGACGTGGATTGGTGGGACACGTGGCGCTTGGGATATGACGCGTTGAGGAGGCAGTTAATGCGAAAGACATTTTAGTGCATTGTTTTAAGGAAAAACCCATGATTAAAATCCAGCAGATTCGACTGATGGGACTTTTGGGATTTTTACCATTATGACATGACGTCATGCGCGTGGGAGAAGAATAACAACAATTTTAGAATGTGGGATAGGTAGTTTTTCAACCATACTTTCATCTGACCTGAGTTGGCGTCGAAAAGATGAATACCAAAAAATGATCTTTTCATCAAGATGGTCGAAAAGAACATTTTTTGGGGGGCAATTTGTTATCCCTAAATTTTGACGCTGGCAATTAATGGGGTTATTTGGCTTAATAAATGAATTGTCTCATTATGAGCTAAAAGTGAGGTTTTTTACCTTATTCATTAGAGGATGAAGGTCAAATACTTAGTGAAATTCTAAGTTTGGAATATTTTCTAAGTGTTTGGAGGATTCAACCAAGGGTTCATTCGATGAAGATGACAGTTACTAGGGTCTGCATACGCTCAAACATGGAGGGAAATGGGAGATCTTCAATTCAAATACAAAGACAAGTGGCGTAAGATGAAGCTTCTACAACTAGTAGTGAGACAAGTGTCACCATCTTAGGATAGTTTTAGGAAGAAACCTTCAAAAGCGGTTACTTTGTAATGTATATAAATAGCTATGTTTAGTATGTGAATAAGTGTGTGGAAATCATATCTACTAGTAACTTCGTAGACTCAAAGTATTCGTGTGTAGAGAAACGAGTGCAGTGAGAATGTACGTGATTGAAACACCACCACCATTTTATCTTCAATGTCAATTTTATCTTTGATGTCAATTTTATCTTAAATTTCAAATTTACCTTCAAAGTTGTATACTTCATGTTAACTATTACTTTAAAGTCATTTACATTTCAAAGCCATTTACATTTCCAAACAATTTATCTTTCATGCACTTTTATTGCATTTTCTTTACAATTCAAGCACTTTACTTTTCTAGCATCTTTACATTCTTTGTCTTGTCTTTAAAGTTCCTTTAAATTTCAAGTCTTGTCTTTACTTTCATTTATAATTTCAAGTCTTGTCTTTTACTTTCCTTTATTTTTAAAGTCTTTTCCTTGTTTACTTCATTTTTCCTTTTCAAGAAAATCTTTGAATCTTGTTTAAGGATTCATAAACATTTTTTCCCAAAAACATTGCTAATAACGTAAACAACCAGTTTTCAGCACATGTCTTAGGATCAATCTGGTCGATCCTGCGAGTAACCAAGGTTATTCTAGGTATCTTTAGAGGACCAACGTTTGTTTACCAATTTTGGGGGTAAATAGGTGGAGGGGGCCTGTACATAAAGAATCCAGATAGGTCTTCGTGGCCTTCAATTGGGACTGTGGTCTTTTGGTTGGAGAAGGTGGTGGGGTACCTGCGAGGTACTCCGACGCTCAAGTCAATAAGTGCTCAACAAAAGTGTAAGTGAAAAGGGTCGAAAAGAAGTGAATACCTGACTCTCCAAAGATGGAGTTTTATAGGGGCATTTGTCCGCACGTTACGGGAGCGTGCCTCTAACTGAGTATAACTGTCTTAACAAATTCATTGGGCAGTTGGTTGCGCGGAAGATGTTTAGGCGCGTGAGGTGGAGGTCCCCGATGACTATGTGCTAACGGTTCTATTTTTGTAATGGTCATATCTTCGTGGATCACATAATGGGCTTGTCCCAACTTTCTGTTGGATTGGGCCTCAATTTGGCACTAGGCACATGCAAGGCCAATCCAGAACATGAGCCCCCCAAGTCGTTGTGCCTACGGGGATAGTGACTTAAGGTACCGAGCCAATGGTCGACGTGTTCCTAATAGATCCATTCTCTTGCTTTTTCTGTCGGGAATTTGCTCGTAGTAAGGGTTTAGAAATTAAAAGATTCTTTCTGAGATTATAGAATGATTGAAATTCTTAAGACACGCGTAATAAAGCACCGTCAAGTATTCATGACATATGGGGGCTATCCCTAGGAAATAATTGCAATGGCCTTTGCGCTTCTCTATGTGAATTCCAAGACATTATAAAAGAAGGAGGAAACATTCATTTCCCACTTTTATAATCGCTTGCTCTCATCGTGAAATTTGTCTGCAACTTTCTCCTTGCTTGAAGAAATACCTTCTTCGTCATCTCTCCAGCCAGAATCATGGACCCAGGTAAACCTTCGTCTTCTCTACTCATGTTTTTCTGGGTTTAAATTGATGAATGTTCATGGTTATTTTAGGGAGTTCATGGTGTATTCAAAGTTTTCTGGACATCCTGATGAACTCCTGGAAGTCCTGATGAACATTCATCCTGAATGTATGAATGTTCTTCGTAGGTTTTATGAACATTCATAGAATTCCAGGTTCTGCCAATCCTGCTAAGGTAAGATCTAGATAGGACTTAAATGACGATAGTTTGATGTTAGCGAACCGAGCATAGGTTGTAGAGGGTACATCCCCGGTAACATTAGGCTTAAGGTAGACGAGGATTATTTTGGTCAGGCGACTTTAGCCCTCGCCTATTTTTCCTTGACTAAAGGGCCTATCCTGGGGCATATCCTCGGGTTTTACGAAGCCCTTTCACTTGAACTGCAGTGGAAGGGTGGATTTGAGTTCGTCGAATTCACTTTGTTTCCTCTGCTTTTCAGGTGAATGCAGTTAGAAGAATGCTCGTGGGACCGAAGATCTCCCTGTAACAGATAACGCAGATGTTCCCGTGGAAGATCGCTCCTGGATCATAGACGAACCACTAGAGACAACCTCCCAATTATCCATTGATTCTTCGGACGCATGGTCGAGGATTGAAAGGAAGAAGAAGGGAGATGGTATTAACTGGCGAGATCTGTCGCTGAAGCCGATGCATAGGATATGTTCCCGATTCCCCGCTCTTTGGTTTCCGATGTACAAGTTCGCATTTTGCGAGGCTGGGTATCGTCTGCCCTTTACGGACTTCCATCAAGCGGTGTTTACGCATCTTGAGATGGCGCCTGCCCAATTGCATCCTAATGCTCTTACCTTCATCAGAGCGTTCGAGCTGGTGTGCCTCTTTTTGAAGATAGGGGCAACTATGAGCTTATTCTTCAGGGTCTTCCATTTGCATAGGAAGTCCCAAGATGGTCAACATAGTCGGGTGTTATTGAAGCAAGCCAGCAGATTGTTCAAGGCTTACCAGGACTCTATACGAGACTTTAAGTACCGTTTTTACATAATCCAACCCTGTTCGCAAACTGCTAAGGACTCGTTGTATAATCAGGAGATGATCGGCAACGAGGAAAAGATGGTGTCCCATTTCCCCTTGAAGTGGGTGAACGTCCACTTCCAACACTCCAGCGACCACTACATAACCAAACCCGAGGATTTGAGTGCCGACGACACTGCGGCCTATAATATTTTGTTTAACTATTTCGCCAGCTTCCGCCTTTTGGAGTTGATCGACGGTGATGGAAAACCCCTCCTACGTCCGGATGGGACACTAAAAACTGTAGCTAGGTTAATCAATGTTAAGTCCCTACTCAACTGTCCGAATGAAGAGGCTTCCATGCAGCTCCTAGGTGAATTGGATTTAAACTGTATTTGCTTTACGAATAGGTTCATTATCTAATCTCATCTTTTGTTTTTGTAGTGCAAATGGCCGAAATGAGGGGACATTTGGTGAATTCCAACAAGGGAAATATCAAAAAGGGTGCGGGAAAGAATTGGGTCAAGGCTATTAAGGATCAAGGCACCCTGGATAGCTTCATGGCGTCATGCAATTCAACGCATGGGGGCACTCCTGTGGACGGATCTCCATTGGGAAAGAGACAGAAGACCGAAAACCCTTCTCCGCCTCCCAAGACTAAATTTGCGACCTCCGGACCTTTTGACCTTCCTCCCTGTGTCACTCAAAGGGCTCTATTTGATAAAGGATCTTCTGTCCGGGTGACTGATGTCGATGTTGTTGTTGTTATCTCTACAAGTATCGACGACCTGAGGGCTGAGCTTTGCAAGGATGCTGCTGGTATGTTTCATATCTTGGAGGTTGCTCTTGCCTTCAATGACGCCGATCTTGTTCCCCGCAAGTATCTTCTAGCGGCCAAGGCCAAGATCGAGAAAGTGGAGGCTCGAAGTTGAGAACAGGAAGTTGAAGAAGGATGTCACGGAAGGTAAAGTGGCAGCTGGGGAGGGTGAAACCGAGGAGGAGGTGGCAATGACGACCAGGGCAGAATTGATTGCTCGTATTCGACTTCTGGCTCATGACAACATGAACATGGTTGCCTTTGGTTTCTACAATGCGGTGGAGCAACTCAAGGTCATCAATCTCAGGGTGGATTTGGTGGTTGAGAGCACCGGGCCCTTGCACCGCGTGGAGGACGGGCAGTTGATGCCTCCTTAGGATGAAGAGTAATGATCTGGCATGCGTGCCATTGACTTTTAGGCATGTATGCCCCATCTTTTTGTTAAATGATGTTTGGAGCTTTGTCCCCTTTTTTGATTATGTAAAGATAATGCCGACCTTTTGGCCTTATTTTATAATATTTTGTTGTTGCGTTTTACTTGTGTATGCTTTGATTTGTTTAGTGTGAAAATCTTTTTGTGCTCGATAAAATACATTAAGCTCGTCAGTGTATGGAACTGGCCAAGGTGCGAGGTTAGTGCTCACTGAAGGGAGTTAGGGGACATGATTATGTCTCGTTTCCCTAAGGCTTAGACCTTTCCCATCGCGAGATGGGGGTCAGCCACGCTGGTATAACAATGGCGGAGCTCGTTTGTGGTGTCCACGTTGGGCAACCCAACCGCCCATAAAATTGGACAAGTGGTTGCGTTCATTTTTAATGAGGGTGTACTTATACCATGATACGTCCATGTGGTCGGGCTTGTCCCCCTTGTGGGGTGTCTTAGCCGACAGCTATCCCGCGTTTTAGCTAGGTTTTAGTTGTAATATTGTTTGAGCTTTTCAGCGTTCCATGGTCGAGCAAAAGGTTCCCCACTTAATTCGTCTAGGTAATACGCTCATGTGCCAGTTTTTTATTTAACGCGATACGGGCCTTCCCAATTGGCTACGAGCTTGCCTTCGTGCGAATCCTTTTGATTTCTGCGCAAGATGAGGCTGCCCACCTGGAATTCTATCTTGACGATCTTGTGGTCGTATCGCAACGTTATCTTTTGCTTCAGGGATTCCTCGCGTAAAACTTCCCCCGAACGAACCTCTTATACCAAGTCGAGCTCCTCTCTTAAGGCCTCGTCATTGAGTTCCTCTTCTAAGGGTGCTTCTATTCATCTAGAAGGTTCTCTAATTTCTACAGGATTGACAAATTCAGTCCCGTAAGTCATTTGGAACGGAGTTTCCCCGGTTGTACAATGCGGGGTGGTTCGGTAAGCCCACAATACATTATGGAGTTCCTCGACCCACTTGTTCTTCGCTCCGCCTAACCTTCGCCTGAAACCCCATAGAATGACTTTGTTTGCGCTTCTGCTTGTCCGTTCGTCTGACGGTGCCCGACGGACGCGAAGTGCTGCTTGGTTCCAGTCTTGGCAACGAAATCCTAAAAGTTTCTATCTGTGAATTGGGTGTCGTTGTCTGTTATAAGGGATCGTGGCACGCCGAATCTTGCGAGGATGTTCCTCTTATAGAACCGGAGGATGTTGAACACGATGATCCTGGCCAAGGCATCGGCCTTTATCCATTTAGTGAAGTAATCAACTGCTACGATCACGTATTTGTTTTGGAAGGAGCCTTGAATGAAGGGACCGAGGATGTCCATGCCCCATTGCGCGAATGGCCATAGCGACGACATGGTTTTCAGAGTGTTCGGGGGTGCGATGTGCATATCTGGGTGATGTTAACATTTTTCGCATCTCCTCACGTGCTCCTTTGCATCGTTCTTCATGGTTGGACAATAATACCCGGCCCGCAAGGCCTTTCGGGCCAATGATCTTCCGCCCAAGTGTTGGGCATTAATTCCCTCATGTATATCGTGCAGTATGTCAGACACTTTTTCCTCTTCGACGCATCTTAAGATTGGAATGGAAAATCCTTGGCGATACATCTTTCCGCCCATCAGAACGTAAGACGAAGAGCATCATTTGGTGGCGTTGGCCTCCTTCTTGTCGTTGGGCAGTTCTTCGGTGGTCAGGAACCTGAAAGCGGGGGTCATCCAACAGTTGGTGTCTCCCACCATGTTGAATTCAAGGATAGTCTTTGTCTTTTCGATGCTTGGTCTGGGAAGGGTTTCCTGAATTACAGATTTGTTACCGCCCTTCTTGCGTGTGCTTGCTAATTTGGACAGGATGTCTGCTCGTGAGTTTCATTCACGTGGAATGTGTTGGACGTCCCAGGCTTTGAATTGCACGAGCATTTGCTGAACTAGAGCTAGGTACTCAATTAGATTGTCGTTCTTCGCTTGATAATCCCCTTTACCTAGGACACGACCAATTGTGAATTGGTGAAAATCGTAACTTCTTGTGCTCCCAAGTCTCTTGCGAGGCGTATTCTGTAAACACCCCAAATTTTCCCTCACCCACTCACATCATGGCTTGTGATCTTTTCATATGCATAAGTTCAATCATAGCATCTCATATTGCATATTTGCTTCACTGCATTGTTTCTAAGTCATATGCATCTAGAGTTTGTGATCTGAGCCATCCTTGAGCCATTTGAGCCACTCCAAAGGTCATCAATCACTTCAAAGGGGTCCATGTATGTTCAAGCATCATATTATATCCTCATAAGGTCAAGAAAGTCAAAGAATCACAAGAACTGAGAAAGGCATGGAAGCAGAGCCAGGTTTAACTACACAGATGACCTAAAATTAGGGTTTTGGTTTCAGAGGCCATAACTCCAAATTTTTTGGTCATTCTTGTTTTTAATGGTCTCTATATGTTATGAGGATCATGCATATCAATTTTCATGAAGAAATTCAATGGGGAAGGCATCTGATCAAGAGATGACTTCTTGAGCAAGTCAGTGCAAAATCAGGGCATCTGAGGCCCCCAATGACCCAACCAAAGGGGTTTCTCCATCATTTTGAATGTGTATGATCTTTATTTGATCTTAGAAGAAGTTAGAAGTTCACAAAATTGAAGAATTTCAAGCCATTTGCAAAGTTGCCTTTTTGGGAAAGTGACTTATAATGTGAACTTGCCATTTGGGGAAAGTTTTTCAACCTCCTCTTTTTGATTCAAAAATGCTTCAAATGAGAAAACTTTGGTCATGAAAGTTGTAGAATGGATCCTCCCATTTTCAAAAAGTACAAGAACTCATTCTAATTCATTTTGGATCAAAAGTTATGGCTTGTCAAAGTTGGACAAAATCACATAAATTTCACTTTTGCACAAAGAGGGAAAGTTGCAAAACCTCATGCCAAGCATTCTCATGACTTCAAAATGATTTCTAAGCATTACACAAACATAATTCATGACCCAAAATTCAAAATGCACCAAAGAATTTCTCATTTTCATGCCTTGATCATTAAGAAACTTCAAAAGGGTCAAACTTAGTGAAATTTGCAAAACCTCCCACAACTTCTCACAAGCTTGCTAATTGGCCTCAATCTCATTTCCATGGTCATCCTTGAATCAAGCTGCAGCAGACATGCTTTTATTCTAGCCCTAAAACAGCCCATACCTTGTAGTACACATAGACTTGACTTTTTGCAAAAGGGGCCATGCCAATCACACTGTGCCACCACCAACTCTCTGCCCTATCACAGCTTGATATGTGGACTAAAAGAGACTCAAAACACACAAGAGGCAGGCCTAAATACACAGCATCACCATAGTTCCCAAAAAACTTTCCTCTTGTCATTTTCCTTCGAATCTCATCACACAAACATCAAACCTCAAAACCAACTTCACCATTCATTCAGAAAAGCTTAATAGAGCATAAACCACCCCTCATCTTGCCTTGAAAGTCCTTGAAACAGAAATACGATTTTCCACTCCCTTGGACAGAACTTCATCAATCTCACAAACTAGCCACAATACACTCCAACTAAGCCTCAAAGCATCTTCAGGGAGATCATTAGAGGAGCTTTGAAGCAGGGGGGCAGTCTGAAAGCTCCAAATTGAAAGCTTCACCTCAGGTAGCTTCGCAAAATCATTTTTCCAGAAACCCTTTTTTAAGTTATTGAAATGATCTACATGCTCCCCTGAATGCTTCGCACTTTTTATTTTTGAAAATGATTGACTATTGAGCATGTACTGCATCTCTGAAAGTTTGGTCAGTTTTTAGGTTTTGATTCGTATCTAGGTTTTGAGTGAAAAGAAATGGATTTTGAGGGTGGATTCATGTTTAGGGAGGTTGAGAGGTTTGATCTGGAGCTTTACAGCTCTTAAAATGGCCTGGGGAGTGAGATTGAAATTCTCAGGGAAGGGTGTGGCCGGAGAAGATGACCGGAGGTCATTTCCGGCCACCTGAAAGTCATTAGGGCTTTAACTGTGATTAGGGTTTAGTTTGAATGTGAGCCATAGATCCTGTTGACCCGTGTTGACCCGCACGCGAATGAGTGGCCCAGGTCCACCATTAAACCCTAATCCTGATTTATTAATTTAATTAATTAGGTTTTAGTTTTAATTTAGCCAGTTTGAATCTGGACCATAGGATCTGGCGCCAGTCAATTCCCTCCAAATTCATTTGAATGTGAGCCTCAGGATTTGCATACTTCTCCATAAATTCATTTTTATTTCATTTTATTTGTATTAAACTTCCACGAATTTTAAAAAATAGTAAAACACATTAAAAAATTCTGAAAATTTTTATCAAACCTTTTATTAATTTTCAGAACCCAAAAACATTTTTATTTTTATTTTTTGCATCAAAAATCATTTTTAAATCATTTAAATTTTTATTTTTAATTAGTTAATGGAAATTAATTAATTAAAAATGCATTTAGGTATTTAAAAATCACCAAAAAATTCACATTGCATTTCAAAACATTTAGAAACATTATCAAACCCTCAAAACAAATTTCTTTTTGGTTCTTGACCTATTTTGACAATTTTCATTGGAATTAAAGTTGTTTAAAGGAAATATTTTGATCCTAACTTGAAAAAATTCATTCTGCCTAACCATGAAGAGTTTGATAATGGTTCTTCTTGCATTGCATCCTTTATAGCATGTAGCTTTTAGGGTAAAATTGGTTTGAATTTATCTTTCATTTTCAATTTAATGAGCATTTTTCCTTTTGATGTGCCTTGAAACCCTAGTTGACTTAGAAAAACCATAACTTCCATTAGGTTAAGACTTAGGTCCCCTCCTTTGGGCAGTGAACTTGTGTAGGGTTAGGGTTCCTTTGATCCCATTTTCAATTTTTTATCTTGTCATTTGCTTCTGATTTTGAATTTTGCATTGCATATTGTATGAAAACCCTAATTCTTGTCTTCATTTGCATCCATCTTTCATATGCTTGCATTCAGGAACTTGCCATGACATTTTGTGCATCCTCATGACATATGAGACATCTTATGACATATTAGAATCATGTTTGATCATTTCATCATTCATTTGCCATGTTATATGTTCATTGCATTTCATAAACTTCCATGAATCTTTATGGTTCAAAGCATGCTTCATTTGCATCCTCATCCTTGTATGATCATCCACAACTCTTGGCATGTGTTTGCATCATCTCTTAGCATCATTAACATCATGTTTATGCTTCTGACTTTGGTTTGCATCATGACTTTTCATCTCATTTGCATTGTTTTTCATTTCTTTTGCTAACTTTTCAGGTGGTAAGTTGTTTTGAGAAGTGAATTTGCCTTCACTTCTCACAATCTCTTTTCATCTCTCTTATGCACCATTGCTGCATTTTATCTTGTGTATTAGAGTGAGCTTGCTCATTCATGCTCCTTCCCCTCTTTCTTTCTTCAAGTGACTTACCTTCTTAAGTGAAGTAAGTTAGCTTGTTTCTCTCTTCTCCTTCTCCTTTCATCTTGTTCCTCCTTGGTGGCTCTTTGAAGATCTTTCTCTCTTAAGCCTCATAAACCCTAGGAACAACCAAGCATGATCATGATTAGGGTTTGATTAGTCCCCCCATTAGCTTTACCTTTGTGTCATCTTTGAGTCTCTCTCCTCATCTCATAATCAAGGACTAAACCCTAAAGGTTTTAAGGCTTTGTGATTAAGCTTATGCCTGCATCCTTCTATTAGGATGGAGTGTATAACTTTAATCCTAAGTGTTAAAACCTTAATGTGTTTAAATCCTTTAATCAATCCATCTAATGATCACTAAGACATCAAGCTTGTAACTTGGGCCTTGCATTAGGGTTCTAATTCTTCCTTAATTGGTTAAGAAGGACTAACCCTAGTGTTAATGGACAAGTCCCCCTCAGGTTGTCTTACAAACCATAAAAATCACTTCTTCATCTTATCATTAACTAAAATCCATTTTAATAAAGGCCTTGTTTTGTCATGAGGTTAATCCCTAATCATGGATTAAGTTGAGGAGCCTTCCTCAGCTTAAATGTGCTCATCTATTATCCTTCTATTAGGATGGTGTAATGAATCCATTAAATCCTTGATTATGGCTTAAACTCATTACTTAACACTAAACAAAAACTCCAAAAACATCTAAATAATCACAAGTAGGTTAATGATCTTAATCCTACATCATGGTGATTAAGTGTGAGGTGTTTACTTCATACTTAAGGTATTCTCATTACCCCTAATCAGAGGGAAGATGTGATGAGTTTACTAACCCTTGGTTTAGGCTTAAGCTCATTTTATTATGACAAACTCCAAAAAGCAATAAAAGATTGAAAACATCAAAAACAAACAATAATCGTCTCCTCCGGGATTCTCTTCTCATCTCTTCACTCACAAACGAGAACTTGCTTCTTCCGTCTAATGCAAGACAGTTTGCACCTGAGACAGACAGGTCATACACTTGAGCATAGGCAAGTAAGCAGTTCACAAGTCAATTTATCTTTCAGTCTCTTTGGGTTGAACTACGGTGTTCTGACTTCCTCATTGCACGAGAGGATACGTAGGCATAACTTAACAGTTATCGAACAAAAGTCTCTGTATATTCCCCCTCCTTCTAAGCATTACTCTTTAGAGCCTCATAGTCTTGAGCATTTCACTCTTGTTCTTACACTGACACTTCTCTTATACACTTCACATTTATTTTACACTGACACTTGCATTCTTTCCAGCTTTGATGCACAGATTGCACTGACACTACCCCTTTAAAACACAAATCTTTTAAGCGTGGATCCCTTCGAGTACGACGGACAATTTGGGTGCTAATACCTTCCCAGGTTGTAACCAACCCCCTTGCTCAGTTTCTCTGGTTCGCGACCATCTTATCCATATCTTTTTAGGTTTATGCAGCATTACCTTTCCTTCGGGATAAAAATGCCTAGCTGGCGACTCTTGTCTTTTGAGTTCACCCTTGTGTGTTCTCTCCCTTTCGCCGACCGTTCGCGTTTGTACCCCTCTTGGCTCTCTGTGTCATCAGGTGGGAGCGACAGCTTGGCGACTCTGCTGGGGAACCTTATACTGTAACCAGGACTTCTGGTTCTTTTTGTGGGTTCCTCCTAGCGCTTGTTTGATTTGTGTTTACTGGGGTGTTATGTGCTAATTGTGTTTATGTATTTGCTTTATTTATTTCTTTATGTATAGCTTTATTTATTGCTTTCTTTTACAGTTTTTCATATCTCATACTGTCATTATCATTGCTGGATCTGGTTTCTGTTTTGGTGGGTGGGGTTTCATTGAGAGTTTGAGGTCCTATACCTGGGACTTGAGTGACACCTAGGCTAGAGTGGTTCATGGTCTTTCCCATTCCATTTCGGTCTGGTGCAGGAATATGAAACACGGTTCAGATGTGGGTTTCTTCTTGAGAACTCTGTGCTACAGATTTCCTGTAGTGCTAGGGCTATCTGGGAAGCCTGCTAAGTCTGGATGACCTTTATTATGACCTTCAGAAACTGAGGTGAATTAGAGGAGGATCTTTTATGGTTATTGTAAACACTGTACCTCCGGGTTAGAAGTGTTTACACTTCTCATAACTGATCCAAGTCTGAGGATCTTTGTTTTAGAACACTACCTGTGAGGGGGTTAGGCTGTTTGCAGGTTTGCAGGTACCCTTGGCCACATCATACCCTGTTACTTGTTTTGATTAAGAGTACCTCATTTTGGACAGTTCTTGTGATTTAACCCTGGACATGTGACTCTTCATTTGAGTCCCCCACCTTGGTTACTGGATTTCTGAACCTCCATCTGGACTTCTTGAACATACATGGGCCATATATATCAAGACAGATAATCAGATCCAGCTTGATCACAAACCCTTGCATATCATTTGCATACTCATCATTTGCATCATTTAACATTTGTTTATTTGTTTTTCAGGGTATCCACATTATATCTGGCTTGGTTTTGACCCCTTCTTCTGCATAGACCTCTGCTTCATCAGTTATCTGCTTCTGCTATCTTCATCATCACCAGCATCAGCGTATTAGTGGCCCATCTCCAGTATCAGTCTTGATCCTCATCAGCACTTATCTTCATCATCTTCAGCAGCATTCATGACCACTCCTAGGAAGAGCAACATTTCCTATCATTTCTTTGAGCCTGTGTTGACTGGCATCAGGCAGGTCCAGTCACTTATCACCCCTGACCACATCCCTTTGTTTAGAGAGCATTATGGAGGTGTCCTGGATATGGTTATGGACCTTGACCCTTCTCAGAGGAGCATGATCCACACTTGCCTGCAGTTTTATGACCCTCCTTTGAGATGCTTCGCCTTCCCAGATTTTCAGTTAGGGCCTCTGCTGGAAGAATTTTCATCATTGATTGGAATACCTGTCAGGGGTGGAATCCCCTTCAACCCAGAGATGCCTGCTCCCAGCAATGGAGAAATAGCGAAAGCACTGTACCTGGAGCCTGCTTTGATTGAGCAAAGCATGACAACAAAGGCTGGGATCCCTGGTCTTCACTTGGACTTCTTGATTTCTCAGGCCATCCTGAAGGCCTCATTGGGAGAATGGAGGGCAGTCTGTGCATTGTTAGCCCTCAGCATATATGGGGTTATACTGTTTGCAGATGAGCCTAAATTCATCAGCAAGAATGCCATTCATCTTTTCCTTCTGAAGAACCCAGTACCCACATTGCTGGGAGATTTCTATTACTCCATTCATCAGAGGAATGAGAAACAAAGGGGGAAGTTGGTGAGATGTTGTGCTCCTTTGTTTCACACCTGGCTGCTCAGACACCTGCCTAAATCAGATGCCTTCCTAAACCCTCACCAACAGAAGAATTGGGCCAAGAGGCTCATTGCTTTGACTTCAGATGATATTAGATGGTGCACCCAGAGCTCCAAAGGCAAGGACATTATCACCAGCTGTGGGCAATACCCAAATGTACCTCTGATAGGAGTAAAGGGTTGCATCAACTACAATCCTTTGCTGTTTAAGAGACAACTGGGCTATGCTTTGGTTCACCCTCCTAGAGTGCAAGATTTAGCTGAGACCCTGTATTGTGAAGTAAAACCTAATTCAGCTGTTGTCAGACAAGCATCTTGGGCTTGGGACAACATCCAGACAAAAGGGATGGCTATTCTTGGAAGGTGTAATAATGTTGCTTCAGCTCAGTACTATGACTGGTCCCATGCTAGAGCTTAAATTACTGGAATGCCTTTCACCATTGAGGATATACCTGGGCCATCTACAGTACAGCCAGCAGCCACTGTCAGCCTGGAAGAATTTGAGAAACTAAAGGAAAGGAATGAGAATCTGTCTCAAGCTTTGAATAAGACCCTTTGGGAAAGGAGTGATGGTCGTGTGGACATTGAGAGGTTAGAGAAGCTTAGGGTGGAGCATCTAGCCAAGATTGAGAAGACAGAGGACTACATCAAGAAAGCAAGAGCTGGGGAGCAAATATTGAAGAATGCTTGTAAAGAAGCTAAGATTCAGAAGGCTAGGACTGAGCTCTATCTGCAAGAGAGTCAGGCTAGGTGGGTCAGGATCACTGAAGCCCGGACTCAAGAAGATCAGAAAATTCAAGCCAAGATTGAACAGTTAGAGGCCAATGAAAAGAAGCAGCAGGAAGCTTTGTTGGCAGCCCAGAAGGAGATATCAGATTTAAAGCTTAGGGCTGGATTAAAGAGATCAAAGGACCAGGAAAGGAACAAGAAGCTGACCACTGCCATTGCCACTAGGAACCTCCTCATTAGGACCATTACGGAGCATCCAGCTGATCCAGTGACTGAGGCACTTCTGAAGGAGGTTAAGGAGGATAAGTTTGGATTGGATGTTTGACTGCTTTGCTTGTTGTTTATTTCCCTTTTGATGTATTTTTCTTTTTTGATGTATTTTGACCCTCCAGGGGCATGTGTTGTAAAACAAACTATGTACCGTTCATCATTTGTAATATATTAGTGTGCTTTCATTGGGTTTCTTTTCTCAAGCAATATCAAGCATCTTCCTCGAGGTCTGGAAAGGTCAAAACCAAGAACCAAGCCGGATACCTTGGAAAACAAATAAGCATACTGCATTGCATACTAACTTTTGTTTTTTTTGTAGGTTTTGTTATTATCTTTGTTTCTAACTCTGTTGTGATCTCAGGAAACATTGCTCGCAGAAGAGTGTTCCCTGTCAACCGTACGCACCGGTACCCTACTCGCAACAACCTTCCTGGTATCCAAATGGAGCAAGTACAGCAGGACCTGACTGAGGTCAGAACCCAGATGGCTAATGAAAGAGTGGAGATGAAAAACCAAATGACCCAATTCATGGCTGTAATGACTGGCTTGGCCCAGAGCCAAGAAAGGTTAAGGGCATTGGTAGAAAGACAAACTCCCGAGGAACCTCATCCTGGAACTGGAGGAACAAGTAATAATGAAAGGGGTCAGCCTCATGTTAATCCACCTGTATTTGGACCTCATCTAGATCCGGAAGTCAACATCCCGGGAAATGTGCAAGGAAATACTGCTGGGGGGAGAATCTTGCAAGAAGATCCCCAAGAAGAGCAGTTTACTATCATGGGAGCAGGAGACGAAGTCTATGATAGGAGGTTAGATGAAATTGCTGAGAAGTTGAGATCTTTGGAGTCTCAAAATTCCTTGGGCTTCGATGTAATGGATATGGGGCTGGTGGATGGGGTGAGAATTCCCCACAAGTTCAAACCCCCGTGCTTCGAGAAATACAATGGAACCTCTTGTCCACGAACTCACCTCCAGTCTTTCCTGGGAAGACTAAAAGCATATACCATGGATGAGAAGCTGTGGATGTTCTACTTTGAAGATAGTCTGACTGGGGCTTCAAGGGAGTGGTATTCACACTTGACCAGAGCTACTATCAGATGCTGGAAGGACTTAGCTGAAGCTTTCATCAGGCAGTATCAATACAATCTGGACATGGCTCCCAACAGGACCCTCCTAATGGGAATGTCTCAATCTTCCAGAGAAAGCTTCAGAGAATATGCCTAGAGGTGGAGACAGCTTGCTGCTGCTGTCCAACCACCCATGTCGGAAAGAGAAATGGCCGACATGTTCATGAATACTTTACAAGGAACATATATTGATAGACTGGCTGCCTTTTCTTCTACCAGCTTTGCAGATGTGGTTATAGCTGGTGAAAGGATTGAGAGTCTATTAAAAATGGGTAAAATTTCTGATAATGGTGCAAGTTCATCCAGTAATCCCAGGAAGCCTTTCGTGGGACCCCGAAGGACCGGTGAGACAAATGCCATTCGTGCCAGCAGGGGCAGACCTCAGTATGTTCACAGATCAGTAGCAGCTGTCACCATTCCAGCTCCAATTCCTCAGCAATCAGCATATCAACAACAACAACAACCACAATATCAGCAACAAATTCAGTATCCGCAACAGAGAACCTACAACAGCAACAATAGCAATCAACAACAGCGTCCTTTTCAGCAAAGACCTTCACAGGCAAACAGGGTGATAGACCCTATCCCTATGCCTTATGCTGCCTTATTGCCACAACTCCTGAAGCTTAACTTGGTTGAGTTAAGGACATTGGTACCACCCGATCCCTCCAACCTCCCGAAGAATTATGATGTCAACGCCAGGTGTGCTTTCCACTCCAATGCACCTGGTCACAATACTGAAAAATGCAGGGCCTTGCAAATGAAAGTCCAAGATCTGGTGGATTCTAAAGCCCTCAACTTTGCACCTCCTCCGAATGTCAACAGAAATCCTATGCCTAATCATGGAGGGCCGAGGATTAATGCCATTGAGGAAGACAAACCATCTACCTTGATCACCAATGTTGCACAAATTCGAACACCTTTGGTCGAAATTAAAGCTCAGCTTCTGGAGTGCCAAGTGTTCCCCGGGTGTGAGCTCGGCTGTGGGTATTCCAACATTGCAGTCAACGGGTGTGAAAAGTTGATAAGCGGCATAGACGGTCTTATTAAGGATGGAATCCTTCAGATTTCAACAACGGCGCCTACAAATCCAGCAATTCCTTTAACAACAATTCCTGATTCTTCTACAACAGCAGCAACAATCATCCCTACCGATTCATCAATATCATCAGCAGTTACTCCGTCCATCACTTCAACAAATCAAATTTCAACAACCATTTCTTCTACAACATCAGCATCCATTTTATTAGCAGGATCTTCTACAACGCCAGCAAAAATTAATGAAGATGTCTCAGCAATTACGATCTATTATGACCCATCAAACGTTCCTCCCAACAGCAATTTCCAACAACAAACAGTGGCACCTCCTGCCAGATCACCAGTCACAGTTTACTATGATCCGCACACCGTCACAGTTATCTCCTCTACAGCAGTCAGTCTGGTCACCATTACGGTGCCTGAACCCGTTCCTTATGAAAGCAGTAATGCCATACCTTGGCATTATGGCTCTGATCCTACTGCAACGGGGAGAAAATCACTCTGGATTCATCAACCTCTTCTCCGCAAGTTGATAATGTTGGGGGAGGCGGAGGCTTCACCAGAAGCGGACGCCTTTTTGCCTCACAAATGCAAAGACCTAATGTTGAAGCAGAAGCTGCTGCCAAAGCAAAAGGAAAGAGTGTGGTACCTGAAGAGCCAACTGCCAAAGAAACTCATAGGACATCTTTTGAACAAGATGTAGACGGGTTCATGAGAATCATAAAAAGAAGTGATTACAAGGTGGTGGATCAGCTTCACCAAACTCCCTCAAAAATCTCCATATTATCCCTGTTGATGTGTTCTTAAGCTCACAGAAATGCATTATTGAAAGTCATGCACGTAGCATACGTGCCAGAGGAGATTACTGTTAACCAGCTAGAAAATGTGGTGGCAAATGTCAATACCAGTCATGGACTGGGCTTCACCAATGCTGACTTAACAACAGAGGGACGCAACCACAATAAGGCTTTGCATATCACCTTGGAATGCAAGGGTGTTGTTCTATCTCATGTACTGGTGGACATTGGGTCCTCACTCAATGTTCTGCCAAAGAAAGCCTTAGTGAAGCTGGAGTATGATGGCTTGGCACTGCGTCCGAATAATCTGGTGGTGAGAGCATTTGATGGCTCTAAAAGATCAGTGCTTGGAGAGATTGATCTGCCTGTGATGATTGGCCCGCAGACCTTCAAAACTACCTTCTTTGTGATGGACATTCAGCCGGCCTACAGCTGTCTGTTGGGTAGACCCTGGATCCACGCCGCTGGAGCTGTTACGTCTACCCTTCACCAGAAGTTAAAATTCGAGTGGGAAGGCCAGATCATCACCATCTGTGGGGAAGAAGACATCTTTGTTAGCCAGCTGGCTACGTATAAGTACATAGAAATGGATGGAGAAATCCATGAAACCATGAGCCAGGGGTTTGAGGCCCTGAACATTAATGAAGCATCTGTTGTATTGGGAACCTCCATAACGTCATATCAGCAAGCCCGGAAGGTTGTTGAGGAAGGTACCGCCCAAGGATGGGGCAAGTTGTTGCCCGTGGAAAAGAAAGAAGACCGATTTGGGTTGGGTTACAGACCAACTCAACAAGATCAGTCAGAGGCTGCAAAAGAGCCCAATTTTGTTAGCGGGGGAATGCTCGCCCCGGATGCTGTGAACAATTTGGAAGACGAGGAGGAAAGCGACCACAACCTGGAGAGCTGGATACGTCCAAGGACCCCGGGGAGCCAAGTCCTTAACTGGTCTTCCCAGGAAATTATAAGAGTTACTCCTGCAGAGTAATTATTATTTCCTGTATTTTAAAGCATGCATCAACTCTTGCATCTTACCCAAGATGTCAAAACTCATTTTTGTAATCGGACCATCTTGTATTTTGTGCAAAGACCAATTAATGAATATCAGGACATCTTTTGCAAATGAGTCTTTTCTTTTCCGCTCACTGTTTTTCATTTTTCTTTTTGTACAAAAATAAAATGGCAATGTTTTTCAGAATAAAATAACCTCATTTTCACTTTTTTCTAAATAAGATAAAACTGATCACTAAAATAAACCAATCTAAACCCTTGCAGAAAGTGCCCTCCAGATTGCACCGACAACAACACTGCTATGGCTTCGTATGACTTTGACAATCCAATCAATCAAGCTGATGAAGGGGTTGAAGAAGATTATGAGCTACCTGAAGAGCTAGCCAGGTTGTTGAGACAAGAGGAGAAGGTTATCACTCCTCATCAGGAGGAGATTGAAACGATTAATCTTGGTACGGAAGAAGAAGTGAAAGAAGTCAAGATCGGGGCCTGCCTGCAAGGTTCAGTAAAAGAGCAACTGATTGACATGCTTCGGGAATACGTGGATGTTTTTGCTTGGTCTTATCAGGATATGCCAGGGTTGGACACCGACATTGTCATGCACAACCTACCTCTGAAAGAAGACTGCCCACCAGTAAAACAGAAGTTGCGCCGTACTCGCCCAGATATGGCAATGAAGATAAAGGAAGAGGTACAAAAGCAGTGGGACGCCGGTTTCCTTGCTGTGACTAGTTATCCGCCGTGGGTTGCTAATATTGTACCTGTGCCTAAGAAAGATGGCAAGGTAAGGATGTGTGTGGATTACCGGGACCTGAATAGAGCCAGCCCGAAAGATGACTTCCCTTTACCTCACATTGATGTATTGGTTGATAATACGGCTCAGTTCTCGGTGTTCTCCTTCATGGATGGATTTTCAGGATATAATTAGATCAAGATGTCACCTGAAGACATGGAGAAGACAACTTTCATCACACCCTGGGGCACATTCTGTTATAAGGTGATGCCATTCAGACTGAAGAATGCGGGTGCCACGTATCAACGGGCTATGGTAACATTATTCCACGACATGATCCACAAAGAAATTGAATGTTATGTGGATGACATGATTGCCAAGTCCCTCACAGAAGAAGACCACCTGGTGAATCTGTTGAAGCTATTCAAGCATCTAAGGAAGTACCAACTGAAGTTAAACCCCAACAAATGCACATTCGGGGTGCGATCCGGTAAGCTGCTGGGATTTATTGTGAGTGAAAAGGGGATTGAAATTGACCCTGAGAAAGTTAAAGACATTCAAGAAATGCCTGCACCGAAGTCAGAAAAGGAAGTTCGAGGGTTTCTAGGTAGATTGAACTACATTTCACAGTTCATATCTCACCTTACCGCAACCTGTGAACCCTTGTTCAAACTATTAAGAAAAGAACAAACAGTCAGGTGGAATGAAGACTGCCAGAGGGCTTTTGACAAAATCAAGGAATATTTACAAGAGCCTCCAATCCTTATGCCTCCAGTTGAAGGAAGACCTCTGATCATGTACTTGACAGTATTAGAAGAGTCAATGGGGTGTGTGCTGGGCCAGCATGACGAGTCTGGTCGAAAAGAGTATGCAATATACTACCTAAGCAAAACGTTTACCGACTGTGAACAACGTTATTCACTGCTCGAGAAAACTTGTTGTGCTTTAGCGTGGGCTGCTTGCTGACTAAGGAAGTATATGTTGACCCACACTACTTTATTGATCTCAAAGATGGATCCAGTTAAGTACATTTTTGAGAAGCCAACACTTACCGGACGGGTTGCAAGATGGCAAATGATCCTCACAGAGTATAATATTCAGTACATATCTCACCTTACCGCAACCTGTGAACCCTTGTTCAAACTATTAAGAAAAGAACAAACAGTCAGGTGGAATGAAGACTGCCAGAGGGCTTTTGACAAAATCAAGGAATATTTACAAGAGCCTCCAATCCTTATGCCTCCAGTTGAAGGAAGACCTCTGATCATGTACTTGACAGTATTAGAAGAGTCAATGGGGTGTGTGCTGGGCCAGCATGACGAGTCTGGTCGAAAAGAGTATGCAATATACTACCTAAGCAAAACGTTTACCGACTGTGAACAACGTTATTCACTGCTCGAGAAAACTTGTTGTGCTTTAGCGTGGGCTGCTTGCTGACTAAGGAAGTATATGTTGACCCACACTACTTTATTGATCTCAAAGATGGATCCAGTTAAGTACATTTTTGAGAAGCCAACACTTACCGGACGGGTTGCAAGATGGCAAATGATCCTCACAGAGTATAATATTCAGTACACATCTCAGAAGGCCATCAAGGGCAGTGTATTGTCTGATTATCTTGCTGAGCAACCCATTGATGATTACCAGCCAATGAGATTTGACTTCCCCGATGAAGACATCATGTTCATAAAAGCAAAAGATCATGAAGAGCCTATTCACACTGAGGGGCCTGACCCAGAAGAAGAATGGACTATGATGTTTGACGGGGCTGTTAATATGAATGGTCGTGGTGTTGGTGCAGTACTCATTACACCTAAGGGAGTTCACATGCCTTTCTCGGCAAAGCTCACCTTCAACTGCACTAACAACGAAGCTGAATACGAAGCTTGTATCATGGGTCTTGAGGAAGCCATTGACCTCAGGATCAAGACTTTGACTGTGTTCGGAGATTCAGCTTTGGTAATCAATCAAACCAACGGCAAATGGTACACGCACCAAGATCATCTGATACCATACCGGGATTATACAAGGAGGTTATTGACTTTCTTCACAACAGTCAAGCTTGAGTATGTCCCTCGAGATGAAAATCAATTTGCAGATGCTCTGGCTACCATTTCATCCATGATCAAAGTTCAAGCTGCCAACTTTGTGCCTCGAATTTCAGTGTCCAGATTTGACAGACCAGCATACGTGTTCTCAACAGACATTGTTAAAGATGATAAGCCTTGGTTCCATGAAATCAAATGCTTCTTGGAGGATCAAACATACCCACCTGGGGCATCTTCCAATGATAAGAAGACATTAAGAAGGCTAGCTGGTAGTTTCTTCCTGAATACTGACGGTTCCCTGTACAAGAGAAGCTTTGATATGGTACTCCTCAGATGCGTTGATAGGACAGAAGCAGACTTGTTGATGCACGAGGTGCACGAAGGATCCTTTGGTACCCATGCAGGAGGGCATGTTATGGCTAAAAAATTGCTAAGATCAGGCTATTACTGGATCACAATGGATGCATATTGTTGTGCTTATGCCAGAAAATGCCATAAATGCCAGATTTATGCGGATAAAGTGCATGTGCCTCCGAATCCTCTAAATGTGATGTCTTCACCCTGGCCCTTTGCCATGTGGGGCATTGATATGATTGGCAAGATTGAACCGACTGCTTCAAATGGTCACAGATTCATCCTGGTTGCCATTGACTATTTCACCAAGTGGGTTGAAGCAGCTTCATATGCAAATGTTACAAGGCAAGTAGTAGCCCGATTTCTGAAAAGAGACATCATCTGTTGGTATGGAGTGCCCGAGCGAATCATTACTGATAATGGTTCCAACTTAAACAATAAAATGATGGCAGAATTATGCCGGGACTTCAAGATTCAACACCACAATTCTTCTCCTTACATGCCAAAGATGAATGGCGCTGTTGAGGCAGCTAACAAGAATATCAAGAAGATTGTACAGAAGATGGTGGTCACCTACAAAGACTGACATGAAATGCTACCATTTGCCTTGCATGGGTATCGAACGTCAATCAGAACATCCACTGGGGCAACACCGTATCAGCTTGTGTATGGTATGGAGGCAGTCCTACCTGTCGAAGTTGAACTACCCTCTTTGCGGGTACTAATGGATGTTAAACTGAGTGAAGCAGAATGGGTCCGATCCCGGTACGAACAGCTGAATCTGATTGAAGAGAAGAGACTAGCTGCAATCTGTCATGGGCAGCTGTATCAGAAGAGAATGAAGAAAGCCTTCGATCAGAAAGTCAGGCTTCGAGAGTACCAAGTAGGAGATCTTGTGCTGAAAAGACTCTTTCCTCCTCATACAGACCACAGGGGCAAGTGGACTCCGAATTATGATGGTCCGTTCGTAGTAAAGAAAGTTTTCTCCGGGGGAGCACTGATGCTCAGTACTATGGATGGTGAAGACTTCCTGTCCCCTGTGAATTCAGATGCAGTTAAAAAATACTTCGCATGAAAATGACCCGCTGGACATAAAAACAGAATGTAAGTCCAGGCAAAAATAGGGCATCCCGGCGAGTCAAAAACAGAATAAAAGACTCGGGCAAAAATAAGGGAAAATAAATAAAAATGTACACCCGCTGAGTTGAAAAGCCGCATTGGACAACTCAGGCAAAAAGGGGTATCCCGGTGGATTGAAAACCTGAAAGGGCGATCCACGCAAAATAAGGGAATAAGCGAACAACTGCATTCTGAATTCGTCTGTATCACTTACAACACGGCAAGCTTCGGGAGGTTCAATCTGCGATCAGAATCAGTCTTCTTCAGAAAGCAAGATAAGAAGAACGTCAATGTCATACGAGTCATAGTAAAGGGGAAGCTCCTCGAAGCATCATCAATATTGCCAGCATCTTGTTGTTTCTCAATTTGTAATAATCTCCTCATTTCAGGGGATCTGTTTCTTTGACTGTACTTGCCAATTCAGGGCACACAAATTAATAAAATCAGATTTTCGGTCACACACTGTCTCGTACTCTTTTATTTGCAAAATGTCCGATGTCATTAATATGTTGATCGCATAAATACAAATGCGTCTTTCCTAAACTACATGCTTGCAGGAAATATATTGACTCATGGGGGTGTCTAAACTCCTATGATGGAATCCAGTAAGGGATACCTCGGGGTACTTGTGCGTTTCTTTGTCTTTACAGGATTGCAGGTATCCAAAGCGCAATATGGGGCATGAAAGCTTCTCCCCAGTAGGCTGCCAAATCATTATTTCCTCAGCACACCTTCCAAACAGCACCAGAGATGCTTTCTCCCCGTCAGAGTTACCAGGCATCACTTCTCCAACATTTCCTTCAAAGAGCAGCACCAGAAGGTGTTCATATCCCCAGCTGAGTTGTCAAGTATCATCCTCGGCAGGATCCCCACAGAAATCTCTAGGAAGATCTTTCAGTGATCTTTCTTCTTCCCCAGCCGAGTGTTAGACAGGGAACCATCTCCCCACAGAGTTTCAGCCTCTATCCAGAAGAGCAACGCCTGAAGATCTCACAAACAGAGTAAAGAAAGCTTCTACAGGCCCCAGCTGGATCCCTCATTACTAAGATAGGTCTATCAGTGATCTATTTCCCCATGCAAAGTCAGATATGTCAGATCTACCAATGATCTCATCCCCAGCTGGGATATCCATTTCAAGCAGATCAGCCAGAGATCTCCACAGCATCGAGATCCGAATCCCGAATCGGTATCTTTGCATAATCATGGCATTCGCATCATATTTTCCCCACAAAGCGTAGCATTCCGTCTAATAGGGAGCATTACGGCAAAAATCAAACATATTGCATAATCATACGCCATGTATCGAACTGGACACTTGTAAATATTGACGTTCCACCAACAATATACAAAATGTTTCCCAAACTCCCCGACAGAATATTAAAGCATTTCCCTTACACTCACATATACAGATACACACTCCTTTTGGCACCCGTCCGTGTCATCATTCCCCAGTAAAGTCGCCCAAACAGATACTTATACATTACAAATACTTCTCGACACCCGTCCGTGTCATATCCTCAGCAGAAAGCTAAAGCGTCCCCTTTGCACTCACAGCACAGATACATGTATACACACTTTCCTGACACCCGTCCGTGTCGCGTTCCCCAACACAGTTGCCTGAGCACTTTGTAAACCAAATACTTGTTTATAATACGCTTCTCCCGACACCCGTCCGTGTCGTGTTCTCCACAGCAAGTTAAACTCTCGTCTATATCTCACTTATACAGATACTCATCCGTATCTTGTATACGCCACTTGAATCCCTTCAGATTCGACACTCATCCGTGTTCTTTTTTAACTCGTTGGTACTCGTCCGTATCATCATCTCCGAACATGCGTCAAGCGTTTGTTTCTACTGATACTCGTCCGTATCATAGTCCTAAGGATGCTCGTCCGCATCTTTAACCTATACACAGTGTCAAACACTTATGTCTTTCATCTCTTGAATGTAGACACTCGTCCGTGTTTACCATTCCCCAGAAGAATTCCCGGCAAATCTCGATTTTCGTCCTATGTCATGATATTTTCGGCAGCTGTACCCTGCCAGGTGATCGTCCTTCACCTTTTTGATGATCGTCCTTCATCATTCCCAGCGGAGTCTTTATTCATTAGAACCCCTTTCTATCCGACATTCGTCCTATGTCGTGATATTTTTAGCAGTCGTCCCCTATTAGGTGATCGTCCTTCACCTCTTGATGATCGTCCTTCATCGTTTTATCCGATGGCCGTCCCCATCGTTGATTCTTTTATCTGACATTCGTCCTATGTCATGATAAACCCTGAGAGCAGCCGTACCCTGCTAGGTGATCGTCCTTCATCATGCTTATCCGATGGCCGTCCCCATCGTCAACCCTTTTCATCCGACATTTGTCCTATGTCGTTATACTTTCGGCAGCCGTACCCTGCCAGGTGATCGTCCTTCACCTTAGATGACCGTCCCTCATCTTATCCCCAACAGAGCAGCCGTCCCCTGCTAGGTGATCGTCCTTCACCTTTGATGACCGTACCTCATCATTTATTTCATTCATACCTTGAACTTGATGGTCGTCCCCATCATTTACCTATAATCCCCAGAAAATCTTATTTCTTTGCTTGATGGCCGTCCCCATCTTAATCTCTTATATCCCCAGCTTGTCAGTCGTCCCTGTCATTGCTTTATTTCCCGTCTTTTCCCCAGCATGTCGGCCGTCCCCGGCATTTCTTTTTCCCAGCAGTCGTCCTCTGGTCGACGGTCGTCCTCCGTCGCCCGCACTTTATAAACATACTTTATTTTTACAATCTATATCCCTTTTCTTCTTCATTCAGTGAGTGCAAATTTTGGACTGTCTTCGGTATTCAACCACAAGTTATCTTGTTTACCTGTTAAGCCGTTGCTTACATCTTGCACAGCTAACTCATGTTTGAATAGGGGCAGCTGTAAACACCCCAAATTTTCCCTCACCCACTCACATCATGGCTTGTGATCTTTTCATATGCATAAGTTCAATCATAGCATCTCATATTGCATTTTTGCTTCACTGCATTGTTTCTAAGTCATCTGCATCTAGAGTTTGTGATCTGAGCCATCCTTGAGCCATTTGAGCCACTCCAAAGGTCATCAATCACTTCAAAGGGGTCCATTTATGTTCAAGCATCATATTATATCCTCATAAGGTCAAGAAAGTCAAAGAATCACAAGAACTGAGAAAGGCATGGAAGCAGAGCCAGGTTTAACTGCACAGATGACCTAAAATTAGGGTTTTGGTTTCAGAGGCCATAACTCCAAATTTTTTGGTCATTCTTGTTTTTAATGGTCTCTATATGTTATGAGGATTATGCATATCAATTTTCATGAAGAAATTCAATGGGGAAGGCATCTGATCAAGAGATGACTTCTTGAGCAAGTCAGTGCAAAATCAGGGCATCTGAGGCCCCCAATGACCCAACCAAAGGGGTTTCTCCATCATTTTGAATGTGTATGATCTTTATTTGATCTTAGAAGAAGTTAGAAGTTCACAAAATTGAAGAATTTCAAGCCATTTGCAAAGTTGCCTTTTTGGGAAAGTGACTTATAATGTGAACTTGCCATTTTGGGAAAGTTTTTCAACCTCCTCTTTTTGATTAAAAAATGCTTCAAATGAGAAAACTTTGGTCATGAAAGTTGTAGAATGGATCCTCCCATTTTCAAAAAGTACAAGAACTCATTCTAATTCATTTTGGATCAAAAGTTATGGCTTGTCAAAGTTGGACAAAATCACATAAATTTCACTTTTGCACAAAGAGGGAAAGTTGCAAAACCTCATGCCAAGCATTCTCATGACTTCAAAATGATTTCTAAGCATTACACAAACATAATTCATGACCCAAAATTCAGAATGCACCAAAGAATTGCTCATTTTCATGCCTTGATCATTAAGAAACTTCAAAAGGGCCAAACTTAGTGAAATTTGCAAAACCTCCCACAACTTCTCACAAGCTTGCTAATTGGCCTCAATCTCATTTCCATGGTCATCCTTGAATCAAGCTGCAGCAGACATGCTTTTATTCTAGCCCTAAAACAGCCCATACCTTGTAGTACACATAGACTTGACTTTTTGCAAAAGGGGCCATGCCAATCACACTGTGCCACCACCAACTCTCTGCCCTATCACAGCTTGATAT
The DNA here is from genome assembly GCA_963966055.1 of Lathyrus aphaca. Classification (NCBI taxonomy): domain Eukaryota; kingdom Viridiplantae; phylum Streptophyta; class Magnoliopsida; order Fabales; family Fabaceae; genus Lathyrus; species Lathyrus aphaca. The sequence goes on along the minus strand of OZ014524.1, from coordinate 386,267,200 downwards.
GTGGACTAAAAGAGACTCAAAACACACAAGAGGCAGGCCTAAATGCACAACATCACCATAGTTCCCAAAAAACTCTCCTCTTGGCATTTTCCTTCGAATCTCATCACACAAACATCAAACCTCAAAACCAACTTCACCATTCATTCAGAAAAGCTTCATAGAGCATAAACCACCCCTCATCTTGCCTTGAAAGTCCTTGAAACAGAAATACGATTTTCCACTCCCTTGGACAGAACTTCATCAATCTCACAAACTAGCCACAATACACTCCAACTAAGCCTCAAAGCATCTTCAGGGAGATCATTAGAGGAGCTTTGAAGCAGGGGGCAGTCTGAAAGCTCCAAATTGAAAGCTTCACCTCAGGTAGCTTCGCAAAATCATTTTTCCAGAAACCCCTTTTTAAGTTATTGAAATGATCTACATGCTCCCCTGAATGCTTTGCACTTTTTATTTTTGAAAATGATTGACTATTGAGCATGTACTGCATCTCTGAAAGTTTGGTCAGTTTTTAGGTTTTGATTCGTATCTAGGTTTTGAGTGAAAAGAAATGGATTTTGAGGGTGGATTCATGTTTAGGGAGGTTGAGAGGTTTGATCTGGAGCTTTACAGCTCTTAAAATGGCATGGGGAGTGAGATTGAAATTCTCAGGGAAGGGTGTGGCCGGAGAAGATGACCGGAGGTCATTTCCGGCCACCTGAAAGTCATTAGGGCTTTAATTGTGATTAGGGTTTAGTTTGAATGTGAGCCATAGATCATGTTGACCTGTGTTGACCCGCGCGCGAATGAGTTGCCCAGATCCACCATTAAACCCTAATCCTGATTTATTAATTTAATTAATTAGGTTTTAGTTTTAATTTAGCCAGTTTGAATCTGGACCATAGGATCTGGCGCCAGTCAATTCCCTCCAAATTCATTTGAATGTGAGCCTCAGGATTTGCATACTTCTCCATAAATTCATTTTTATTTCATTTTATTTGTATTAAACTTCCACGAATTTTAAAAAAATAGTAAAACACATTAAAAAATTCTGAAAATGTTTATCAAACCTTTTATTAATTTTCAGAACCCAAAAACATTTTTATTTTAATTTTTTGCATCAAAAATCATTTTTAAATCATTTAAATTTTTATTTTTAATTAATTAATGGAAATTAATTAATTAAAAATGCATTTAGGTATTTAAAAATCACCAAAAAATTCACATTGCATTTCAAAACATTTAGAAACATTATCAAACCCTCAAAACAGATTTCTTTTTGGTTCTTGAGCTATTTTGACAATTTTCATTGGAATTAAAGTTGTTTAAAGGCAATATTTTGATCCTAACTTGAAAAAATTCATTCTGCCTAACCATGAAGAGTTTGATAATGGTTCTTCATGCATTGCATCCTTCATAGCATGTAGTTTTTAGGGTAAAATTGGTTTGAATTTATCTTTCATTTTCAATTTAATGAGCATTTTTCCTTTAGATGTGCTTTGAAACCCTAGTTGACTTAGAAAAACCATAACTTCCATTAGGTTAAGACTTAGGTTCCCTCCTTTAGGCAGTGAACTTGTGTAGGGTTAGGGTTCCTTTGATCCCATTTTCAATTTTTTATCTTGTCATTTGCTTCTGATTTTGAATTTTGCATTGCATATTGTATGAAAACCCTAATTCTTGTCTTCATTTGCATCCATCTTTCATATGCTTGCATTCAGGAACTTTCCATGACATTTTGTGCATCCTCATGACATATGAGACATCTTAGGACATATTAGAATCATGTTTGATCATTTCATCATTCATTTTCCATGTTATATGTTCATTGCATTTCATAAACTTCCATGAATCTTTATGGTTCAAAGCATGCTTCATTTGCATCCTCATCCTTGTATGATCATCCACAACTCTTGGCATGTGTTTGCATCATCTCTTAGCATCATTAACATCATGTTTATGCTTCTGAATTTGGTTTGCATCATGACTTTTCATCTCATTTGCATTGTTTTTCATTTCTTTTGCTAACTTTTCAGGTGGTAAGTTGTTTTGAGAAGTGAATTTGCCTTCACTTCTCACAATCTCTTTTCATCTCTCTTATGCACCATTGCTGCATTTTATCTTGTGTATTAGAGTGAGCTTGCTCATTCATGCTCCTTCCCATCTTTCTTTCTTCAAGTGACTTACCTTCTTAAGTGAAGTAAGTTAGCTTGTTTCTCTCTTCTCCTTCTCCTTTCATCTTGTTCCTCCTTGGTGGCTCTTTGAAGATCTTTCTCTCTTAAGCCTCATAAACCCTAGGAACAACCAAGCATGATCATGATTAGGGTTTGATTAGTCCCCTCATTAGCTTTACCTTTGTGTCATCTTTGAGTCTCTCTCCTCATCTCATAATCAAGGACTAAACCCTAAAGGTTTTAAGGCTTTGTGATTAAGCTTATGCCTGCATCCTTCTATTAGGATGGAGTGTATAACTTTAATCCTAAGTGTTAAAACCTTAATGTGTTTAAATCCTTTAATTAATCCATCTAATGATCACTAAGACATCAAGCTTGTAACTTGGGCCTTGCATTAGGGTTCTAATTCTTCATTAATTGGTTAAGAAGGACTAACCCTAGTGTTAATGGACAAGTCCCCCTCAGGTTGTCTTACAAACCATAAAAATCACTTCTTCATCTTATCATTAACTAAAATCCATTTTAATAAAGGCCTTGTTTTGTCATGAGGTTAATCCCTAATCATGGATTAAGTTGAGGAGCCTTCCTCAGCTTAAATGTGCTCATCTATTATCCTTCTATTAGGATGGTGTAATGAATCCATTAAATCCTTGATTATGGCTTAAACTCATTACTTAACACTAAACAAAAACTCCAAAAACATCTAAATAATCACAAGTAGGTTAATGATCTTAATCCTACATCATGGTGATTAAGTGTGAGGTGTTTACTTCATACTTAAGGTATTCTCATTACCCCTAATCAGAGGGAAGATGTGATGAGTTTACTAACCCTTGGTTTTGGCTTAAGCTCATTTTCTTATGACAAACTCCAAAAAGCAATAAAAGATTGAAAACATCAAAAACAAACAATAATCGTCTCCTCCGGGATTCTCTTCTCATCTCTTCACTCACAAACGAGAACTTGCTTCTTCCGTCTAATGCAAGACAGTTTGCACCTGAGCCAGACAGGTCATACACTTGAGCATAGGCAAGTAAGCAGTTCACAAGTCAATTTATCTTTCAGTCTCTTTGGGTCGAACTACGGTGTTCTGACTTCCTCATTGCACGAGAGGATACGTAGGCATAACTTAATAGTTATCGAACAAAAGTCTCTGTATATTCCCCCTCCTTCTAAGCATTACTCTTTAGAGCCTCATAGTCTTGAGCATTTCACTCTTGTTCTTACACTGACACTTCTCTTATACACTTCACATTTCTTTTACACTGACACTTGCATTCTTTCCAGCTTTGATGCACAGATTGCACTGACACTACCCCTTTAAAACACAAATCTTTTAAGCGTGGATCCCGTCGAGTACGACGGACAATTTGGGTGCTAATACCTTCCCAGGTTGTAACCAACCCCCTTTCTCAGTTTCTCTGGTTCGCGACCGTCTTATCCATATCTTTTTAGGTTTATGCAGCATTACCTTTCCTTCGGGATAAAAATGCCTAGCTGGCGACTCTTGTCTTTTAAGTTCACCCTTGTGTGTTCTCTCCCTTTCACCGACCGTTCGCGTCTGTACCCCTCTTGGCTCTCTGTGTCATCAGGTGGGAGCGACATATTCCTACTAAGAAAGCTTTGTATTCAGCCTGATTATTTGATGTTGGAAAGGATAGGGCTAAGGAAACCTCGACTATCATACCTTCAATTCTTTCGAGGATAATTCGTGCTCCGCTTCCAAATGGTCCAGATGCCCCGTCGACGTAAATGACCCATCTGCAGTTACTTTCCACGGGAATTTCCACGGGGGTCATCTCGGCGACAAAATCTGCTAGTGCTTAGGCCTTTAAAGCCTTCATGCGTTTGTAGTGTATATCAAACTCGGACAGCTCTAACGACCATTTCAGTATCCTGTCGGCCATATCCGGTCGTGCCAAGAGTTGTCTAATGGGTTGGTCGGTCCTCACGACCACCGTGTGCGCTAGGAAATTGTGTCCTAATCATCTGGAAGCATTTACGGGGGCAAGGGAGACCTTCTCGATTTGTCGGTACCTTAATTATGGGCCTTGTATGGCTTTGCTCGTGAAATATACGGGGTTTTCCCGTCCGCATCCTCTCTTATCAGTGTCGCGCTGATGGCTTCGGTGTTGACGGCTAAATACAAGTATAGGAGTTGCCCGGCCTTTGGCCTTGAGAGGATGGGGGGCTCAGATAGGGCTTGCTTGAGGTGATGTAGAGCTTTCTCGCATTCATCTTTCCATTCAAATGCAGCTTCCTTACGGAGGAGCTTGAAGAAAGGGGAAGCGTGCTTAGCAGATTTCGCAACGAAATGAGATAAGGATGCGAGCATACCGTTCAGTGATTGAATTTATTTTTTCGAACTAGGCGTAGGAAATTCTGTGAATGCGCGACATTTGTCGAGGTTGGCCTCGATACCCCTTTCCGTAAGGTAGAAACCGAGGAACTTGCCCGCTCGCACACCAAAAGTGTACATATCCGGGTTGAAATGCATTCTACATTGTCTGGCCTGATCGAACACACTCTGCAAATGAGAAGTATGATCAGATTCCTAGATGGATTTGACGACCATATCTTCCATGTATACCTCTAGCATGTCCCCTATTTGTGATTTGAAGACTTTATTCATCATGCGTTGATAAGTGGCTCCTGCGTTTTTTTAACCTGAAGGGCATTATGTTTTAGTAATGCGTTGTCTATGTTAGGCAGGGAATAGGAATCTTTCGGGCATGCCCGATTAAGACCGGTGTAATCAACACAGAGTCTCCACTTTCCATTTGATTTTTTAACAAGTACAGTGTTTAAGAGCCAGGTCGTGTACCTGGCCTCGGTTACAAATTTGGCCTCTATGAGGTCCTTAACTAGTTTCTCTACGGCTAAAGTCTTTTCCTCGGATTGCTTACGCCTGCATTGTGCGACTGCGCGGGCAGTTGGGTTGATGGCGAGTTTGTGGCATGCAATTTCTGGAGATATTCCTGGAATGTCAGCGGTGCTCCAGGAAAAAAGGTCGGCGTTGCTGCACAGGCACTGCTTTAGCTACTCTTTGACTTCGCTGGGGACCCCTGCTCCGATCCGGACTCCTCTATCGGGGTTATCTCCGAAAGTCACGACTTCGAAGTCCCCTTCGGGAAAGGGGCATAGCAAGGTCGACTTATCTGCAGGGGTATCAACTTCCTCATCTACAGGAATGCGGGGATCGAGTTTGATCATGTTGATCTGGAGAGTAGGCTTCTTCTCGGGCTAGATGTCGTCAGATGGAGGGTTTTCCTCCCTTGCCCGCTTCCCGCTCTTTGGCGTGTTTTCTATCATAGTCTGGCCCTTGGTCGCTGCCTCAAAGTACCTTCGTGCTGCCTCGATATCTCCATGTAAGGTAGCCACGTGGCCTTTCTCGGTGTAATACTTCATTTTGAGATGGACTGTCGAAGGTATGGCGATGAGCTCGGCGAGTATGGGTCTCCCCAATATGCACTGGTAGAGCGAATGGCAATCAATTACCAGGAAGTGTGTTTTGATGGTCTTGGAAGTGTCTCCTTCCGCGAAGGTGATGTTCAGCTCGACGTAACCCCATGGTCTTGTCATGGCACCGTTGAAGCCTTGCAAGTTGGAACCTACCTACAAGGATAGGTTCCCATGGTCGCGTTATAGAGCCCTAAAGAGCGAAGTGTACATGATGTCGACTGAGCTTCCCTGATCGACGAGGATTCTTCGTACATCCATTTTTGCACGGATCAGTAGAGGAATGTGGGAGTTGAGGGATCCTTTGAGCAACTCCTCTCGGTAGAACGTAATCGGTTGGGACTTCCCCTTGACTCTTTCAATGGACGACTGTAACGCCCAAATTGTTTAATTAATTATTTTATTAAGTATTTAATTAATTAATTGTGTTCGTCGGTATATTTATGTTGAAGTTGATTAAGTCGATAAGTCGGAAAAATAAGTCGGAAGCCGTAAAATTAATTAGTAGAATTAATAAAATAGTTGTTGTGTTAATTTGGTTAGTGGGCTAGAATTTGTGTTCGGATTAGTAATATGGGAGGTGTTATTGTTTAGGCCCATTAGAAATTATAATACATAATTAATTTATTTATTAAAAAGAAAATAAAAATAAGTTATAGAAACACACAAAAGAACTTTCAATTAATTATATGAAAGAACTGAACTCAGGAATCTAGCTATCCTCGGGTTCTTGAATTGAATTACTCTTGAGGCTAGCCCTCGAGTTGTGCTTCATTCTCCCTTTCGTACCTAAAACTTATCAACAAATACAAATCATTTTTATAATTCATCAGCGAAGGAACTGAATTCTGGAGTCTAGCACTCCACATAATTCTTGAATGAATCACTCCTGGGCTATCCCCACGCGTTGTGGTTCATTTTCCCTTTCATTTAAAAAACACCTTAATGAAGGTCAAACACTTTTCTTTAAACGAACATTGTTTAAATCTTTCTATCTCGCAAACAAGCTAGCGCTTCAGCCTTCGCCGCGAGTAAAAGCCAACACTTAGCAGTAGAAAGCATTTCAAACAATTGTTCATTAAAAATCACAAACTGTAGTTGTACAAACTACGAAGCTCTGACTTTCCCATTGCACAAGGGAATACGTAGGTACATGGATTTTAATCCTTCACGAGCATAATAACAAAAAAAATAATCTTTTCTCCATAACAATAATAATAATAAAACTTTCTTTTCCTTTTAACAAACATATTAACAAATCATTTAGAAGACAATGACATAAATCAACATTTAATCGCATAGCTAACTAAGAGGTTCCCGTTGAGTACAATGGATGTGAGGGGCGCTAATACCTTCCCCTTGCGTAACCGACTCCCGAAATTAGAATTTGGTTCCGATGACCATTTCTTATCCTTTATTTAGGTTATATCTATATCTCCCTTTTCTTTAATTAGAATAAATATAATTAGGTGGCGACTCTGTTGTTTCTTTCCGCGTCCCATCTCGAGGATAGTATTTTTTCGAATTACGACAACTTGGCGACTCTACTAGGGATAACAATGTGCTAGAGAGAGTCGAGCCTAACTTAGATTTGTGCGTTTATTTTGTTTGATCTTGTCTTTTTATCTTCTCTATGTTTGTTATTTATGTTTTGTCTATTTGTTCTTTTATTCGCTTTATTTGCTTATTATTATACTTGTCTGTGGGATCTTGGGGTTACATCACGAGTAACAGTTAAGTTGTGGAAAAAGAAGAGGTAAAACCTAGGTTAGAATTTGGTAGTTATTAGTGTTAGTCTTCAAGGACTCACTCCTTGCAAGCCTAGCATGAAATCTCCCCCAGATAGTTAGACTTTTCGTAGATCTTGTCGCAACGCAGCTAGCCTGTCGCGTGACCTGATTCATGAAATGGTTGTGACTCTGAACCCCATAGAACCAGTTTCAGTTTTGGTAGTTGTGTAATGTTAGGCTCCGAGGGCTCGCCTCTTTGTCAGCCTAGCATGAGAACTCCACTCAAGGTAGACCTTATCGTCATTATCGTCACAATGCAGCTAGCCTGCGGCGAAGCGTTAGTACGATAAACGTCTGTAACCTTGAGTTTCCTTAAACCATCACCGTAGAAATTATCCTGTGAGTGAGATTTATGGGTAGAGAATATAGAACCAATCTCTTACAGCCTACCTATTAAGAAGGTCTCGGATTTACTTGTGACACCTTGCATCCTTGCTTCTTAGCATCTCAGCATCATACGCATCATCTCCAATGAACAAAGAGACATCTATTGCAAACATCACAAGTTTAACCATAGATGAACTTCAGTTTGTAATCCCTTTTGTAAAAAGTCTTTCCCATTCTGATGTTTTCAATTTATTTTTGAGTTCCTTGAAATCATCCTTGCATTTCATCCATTCGCATACCATTGCATCTGCATTTCATATCATTTTCTTTCCTCAGAATAAGCTCATTCCATCCTTTGTCTTGGGTCAGCAGTTTGATTCCTGGCACGTGTCCAGAACTAAGAACCATGTCTCAAGAAGCAATGAGTGAGCTAAGGAGAGGTCAAGAATTGTTGAAAAAGGAGATTAACTCCTTGAAGAAACAGATGGATTGGGTCTTGGAAACTTTGTAAGCTCTGTTGAAGAAGGAGGGTCGCCATGTGCCCATTGCCGCAGTAGAGGGAGCTAATGTCCTACCTCCATTTGATGTCACCTCAAGTCAAGAATGTTTCCCTGTGGAAACTCCTCATCTTCTAGTCCATGGCCCTCCCCTGCTAGGTCAAAGTCAACCTCTGATTTTCAAATCAGAACCTCAACATCCATTGGTTATTCCATCTCAAGGTCGGAAAAAGAAGCGGAAGCGAAATAAGGGGCTGGGTCAGAACAAAGGGAATGAAGCTCACTATGAACTCGTTCCTGTGCCACTCAACAAGTTCTACCCGCTACTAATCCAAAATTAATTGATAACTCCTTACGCACCTGTGCCATCGCCATATACATGGTACAACCCTGATACGAATGCAATGTGTGAATTCCATAAAGGGGTGGTAGGACATGATTTGGATACTTGCCCTGAATTGAAAGTCTGGGTACAAAAGTTGATACATAACAAAAGGTTAACCCTTGAAGAGGACCATCCAGAGGTTGAATGTGCATACCGCACTGGAGCCATGGGGCACCCTATCAAAGAATGCCATAATTTTGAGCTCAGGTTACAAAGTGTGATTGAGTTGCTAGTATCCCAAGAGGGAAGGGCAAATGCAGACAATTGGATTGTTGAGCCAGGAGATAAGAAAGGAAAGAAACTTATGAAGGTTCTTAAGGTTTCGTACCACAAACAACAGGTCGCGAGCATAACTGATGGAGCATCTTTTATTTCTCACAAGAGCATCGGGACACCATCTTGGAATTTCAATATCGCCACTCCCACTGGCGGAAGCAAAAGAGAAGTAGGAGGTAGATCAAAATGGGTGACATACATCATTGAGTTTGAAGAACTTAAAAGTCATCACACCAAGAGGCTAGAAGTACCTAGAGTGCCAGTAGTGTCAGCTTATCAGTGATTGAAAGCTCAGGATTCTCGCCCGGAAGGTGTCTCAAATCAGAATAAAAGACAAGGGGGAAGACCTCCAATCCCTCAAATCCACATGACCTACACATAATTATATCCTTCATTGTTGAATAAAGGATTGGTTGTTCCAAGGCCTTTGGGTCCCCCGCCAGATCCACTTCCAGCAAACTACAACCCAAATGTCCATTGTTCATTCCATGATGGTGCTCCAGGGCATGATTTGGAAGGTTGTTATGCCTTAAAGCACATCGTGAAAGATTTAATTGAGAAGAACATTATTTCACTTGAAGACACTACTCTGATTATCAGGGATAATTCTCGTCCAAGTCAGCAAGCCCAAAGCCGAGAATATCCAAATCAACATCAAAGCCAACATAAGCCTCACAACAATTTGGAAAGAAGGAATGCTCCTCTTCATGCAGTACCTTTATCATACACTCAACTTCTGCAACCTTTGATTCAAAGCTCATTAGTGATTCCCAAGTCTCTCAGGCCATTGCTAAAGCTATACCTGCCTGAGTATAATCCACATGAGCAATGTGGATATCATGTTGGATCAATGGGGCATTCAACTGAAGACTGCAAAGCTTTTCAAGCCAAGGTACAACAATTGATTGACAAGGGGTACATATCCTTTTCAGAAGGAAACTTGTTGGTGCATGTCAACCTCTCACCCGAGTGAGTACCAAAACTCTTCGGGGCATCTCTTGAAGACAGTAAATCAAGACATTTTCAATTCCATAAAGGTGGCAATCCTTTGTTTGTTTCAGCATTGTTGTTGTATTTTTATTTGCATGTTGATTTTGCATTTGCTTGTAAGCATTGTTGTTTTTTTAAATTGGCAAGATTAATGAAATATTTATGCATATTTTGAATCAATCCATTCGTGTTCACTCATTTTCTTTCATTGTTATGTTATAAAACAAAATAATTTATCCCATTTATTTATCTTTTTCAAATTTTTGTTTTAGCAAAGATTGGAGGGAGGATGATGAAAACCAGATACCTGAATTCTCCACTTGTATGCTCTCATTTAAAACATTGCCAATGATGTACAGGAATTGTTTCAAATTCCCAAACACTGGTGAAATAAGGATGATAATCCCTTGCTAATCCCTTAGAGCCTAGAAGTATGAGTTTTGTTTTTTAAAGTACAAAAACCCTAAATTAATTTTTAAACCTGGGGCAGGGTAGTCAGTTTCAGTTAATCTGTTTACATTCAATCTTTAAGAGATTTAATCAATCATTCAAGAAGGATCAGCTACATACTTTCCTCCGCGCATCAAAGAAGTCGTGAAGGATCAAAAGTTTGTAGTATTTGTTCTCTATCCTCCAATAAAATGGCAGTCACAACTATTCAACAAAGACAGAAAAAAAAGAGAAATACAAATAAAACGTCCACTAAGTCAAAAAACAGAAAAGACGACTTAGGAGAAAATCAATGAAGTCAAGGAAAAGAAGTCATCAAAGCAAAGATGAAGCAAGGTGGCTACCATCTCATTTTAAATCTTGACCCTTACGCCGCCAAAGACTTTCGAGATCTGAATGCGTATGTCAATTTAATTGAACGTAGGATTGGAGTTCATCACGAAGAATGGGCGGGTTACAAATAAATTTTGAGCCTTTTTATCCTTTATTTCATAAATCGTGAACCAGACCACGCTACAACCCTTAAAAGACCTAATTGAGGTAGGGTTTGTTTCGAGAGCATACTACAACAAGGTTGTGTTAACCTGACTTCTAACGATCTTTGCTAATCATTTGTATTGATCACTTCATCTGCCATTCCATAAATGGCTAGATCCACTTTGTTTTTTTCAATCAATGATTATTCCATTATATATCACCATCATACCAATAATTTGTGATTTCAAAACTTGCATAAACGTTGCATTAAAATTGCCAATTTATAATGTTTATTTGCAAGTCAATTCAGCATCAAGGAAATCCCAACGAATGCAGCCAGTTAGGGAATTCAACTTAGTAAGAGAAGCCCAATCAGGGGCAACCACTTCAAGAATCATCCAATCTGAATCAATCTCTTCAAGAGTCAGCTACTCATAGGTTGAACCTTCAAACTCAGACTAGAGCAAGCTATCATAAACAGTTCAAGAGTTCAATGGCCAACCAAATCAGGAGTTTCCCATCCCAGGGATCAGATAACCGGAGGCAAATCTCCAATAATCAAGCACTGGGGCAACCATTTCAAAGTCCATTCTATGGCAGGTTGTTTCCAAACCTTTTGAAGAGGATACTTTCAAAAAACCTATTGATTAGGGGAAAGATGAATCACACAGGGGAAAATCCTCTCCAAGCCTTCAAGTTGTTCAAGCGGGCCTCATGCAAACAAATAAACTTTGAGTTCAAAACGGGTATCGGGAATCATGTCGTCATTTTTTTGTCTCCTTCTATAGAGTCGTCTTCCAAGGATCCTTTTCATCCAATACCCATTACAGGGGCATATTTGGAAGTCATTTGAGTCAGTGTATCTTTCTCATGTGCTAGTCATGTCGCTTCACTCTCAGCGTTAAGCCCTGCTACCGCCTCATTCATCGAGCGTATGCCCACAATAAAAAAGAGTTATCCTTTGCAGAATAAGCCTCTTCTAACGTGCAATCATTTATTGCCATCAGTATCTCCTTAAAAGTCCAATTGTCATTGGCACAAATTAGTTAAGCTGATCATGAAACCCTTTCGATTGCAGTCTAAGTCAACTTAATTTGGCATGTATCTGTGTTTTCTTGATGGTTCCTGAAGGTCTTCTTTGAACTCTTCATTTAAGGAATTCTAAAGGTTAGATGTTTTGTCTTGTTGAAAGCTCCAACATTTCTTTCTTTCCTCAGCTAGTCGCTCAGAGCCGTTGATTTATCTCTACTTTGCATTCTACTCCCAACATCAGTTGGTCGTGTAGAGCCGCTATCCAATCACTGTGTTTGTCTTCTTTATCCTTAGTGTCAACAGTTACACTTGAACCTGTTGATTTATCACTTTGGGTACTTTGAATTTTCCCTTTTCCTCAATCGCCGAGTTGAGTTTGTTTTCCCGACCGCCGTGTCGATGTCGTTTTAGTTATTTCCTTAATCCCCGAGTTGAGTTTGTTTTCCCGACTGCCATGTCAATGTCATTTTAGTTATTTCCTCAATCTCCGAGTTGAGTTTGTTTTCCCGAACGCTGTGTCGATGTCGTTTTCGTTATTTCCTCAATTGTCGTGTTGAGTTGTTTTCCCGACCATTGTGTCGATGTCGTTTTAGTTATTTCCTCAATCGCCGAGTTGACTTTGTTTTCCCGACCGCCGTATCGATGTCATTTTAGTTATTTCCTCAATCACTGAGTTGAGTTTGTTTTCCCGACCGCTTTGTCGATGTCATTTTCATTATTTCCTCAATCGCTGTGTTGAGTTGTTTTCCCGACCTCCATGTTGATGTCGTTTTAGTTATTTCCTTAATCGTCGAGTTGAGTTTGTTTTCCCGACCACCGTGTCGATGTCAATTTAGTTATTGCCTCAATCACCGAGTTGAGTTTATTTTCCCGACCGCCGTGTCGATGTCGTTTTTGTTATTTCCTTAATCGCCGAGTTGAGTTTGTTTTCCCGGCCTCCGTGTAGATGTCGTTGTAGTTATTTCCTTAATCGCCGAGTTGAATTGTTTTCCCGATCGCCGAGTCGATATCTTTCAGTTATTTCCTCAACCGCCGAGTTGCTATATTGGGATCCCCAACAATCACCCTTGAACTTGCTAACTCATCACTTCGGATAGTTTGTTCTCATTCATAGTGTCAGTTGGTCGCATAGAGCCGTTGATTTACCTTTTCGTTTATTCCCATGTCTTTCTATTCCTGACGACAATTTGGTCGCATCGAGCCACTGCTTTTTGCTTTGAACTATTTTTTTAGCCGTCCCGGAATGTCATTTTGTTCATTAATCTTATTTTCTTTTTATTTCTCGTCTTTTGTTATTCTTAGTGCCAGCAGTTACACTTGAACCTGTTAACTTATCACTTTGAATACTTCCCGTTCTCGTTTTCGTCCCCAGCATATGTCACCCCTAGTGAGTCTTTCCCCTTTTGTTTGTCGACATATCGAATCATACTCATCTTTCATCGCATAAGATTAGAAGAGTTAGGTAGTCTATAGTTCAGCATAACATTGCATTTAGGGGCAAAGTTTTCGGTTACTTCTATATTTAAATACCGTTCACTCTGATTTCATGAGGATTAACATCACCCATTCTATCTGGTAAAGTTATTTAAATAGGGAAAACTGTCACACCTCAAATTTTACCCCCTAACCTTCCGTATTATGCATTCATTTTATCATTTTGCATACTAGGTGTGTTTTAGAGCATTTTGGATTCGCAACAGCTTTCGGAAGTTTGTTCTCATGAATCGTACGACTAGGATTTCCCTTTTTTGGGTATGGTCGGTCTAATTGCAAATTTAAGCTTCTTTTTTTTTTGCATTTTCAAATTTTTTGTTTCTAAACTTAATTGTTATTTCTATTCATTTTCAAGTTTTTGTTTCTAAATTGATCTTTTTTTATTTTTTTTTATTTTTCTAATTTCTATTTTCTAATTTTTATTCCAACTTCTACTTCTAATTTTTATTCCAAACTCTACTTCTATTTTTAATTCATTTTAAAATTTTTATTTTTATTTTTAATTTTTATTTCCATTTATTTTCAAGTTCCCATTTCTAAATCTATTTTTTTTTTTAATTTCTATTTCCAACTTTCAACTCATATCCATGCTTCTATTTTTAAAGTTTTGTTTCAATTTCTACTTCTATTTTTAAATTCATTTTCAAATTTTTATTTCTTTTTTTAATTTCAATTTCTATTTCCATTACAAGTTTTCTTTTAAACCTCTAAGATTTGTTTTAAATTTCTAGTCCAAGTCTCAATTATCTTTCAAGTCATTAGTCCATTTTCATATTAAAATTTCATTTCATGTTCAAAATTTCAAGTGCAAGTTTCAAATTCATACTCCAAATCTTCTTTCCAAATTTTAATTCCAAAAAGTTCAAAAACAATTCATGACCAAAGTCAATTAATCAAATTATAATTCATGACCAAAGTCAATTAATCAAATTCTAATTCATGACCAAATCCAGTTTCTATGCAAATCCTTTCCAAATGTCAACGTTACAAGTTTGTTTCCAAATTTCAAATCCATGACAAAGAGCAAAAACAAGTTCAAAACTAAGTGTTGCTCAATTACAAAAAAAAAAACAAAGTTCAAAACTTATGTCATCCTAAGTTAACACACCCAAATCCATGGTTGTTGTTGAATCTTTCATGATATGATACGGTTTTGCCAAGTCTTTCGAATGGTGTCAAGTCCAATTTACTCCAAGAAGTGTACATGAAATAAGAAAATAAACAAGGATTAGTATTTCATTCACGATTAAGTTGCATTCACATCATCATCTTCTCATCACAATTCAAATTCATTCAAACTTGTCAAATTTATTCTATCATTTCATCATAATCATAATCATGTTCATACATATTCAATTCAAATTCATCATTCAAGCATACATAAGTTTCAAACATATCAAAACATGTCATATTCAAGATTCACAAACAATGATCCAAATGCATTCCAACATGTTAGAGCACATCATTCCATTCATACAACTCATAACCTCTTCAAGCATTTCAAACATAATTTTGTTTCAATTCAGAATTTATTCACAAATTTGATTTCCATTCAATCATTTTCCATATTATAAACAAGTTCATCATTTGATGGGATGTAACATATTCACATCTTTAGCATACCCTATCACAAGGAGATTTATTCACATGTTACAAACATAATTTCACATTAAAAGTACACTACAAAATAAAAGCAGGGACCACACTCTCTTTTTTATACAGCCAAACAAAATTTTCAGTTCAAAAATAACAGCAAACCTGCTGTATTTTCAGACTGTCATGCCCTCAAATGTCACTTTCAGAAATGCAGATCCCCCCCCCCCCCCAAAACTCAGTCAAACTTAGCTAGCAAGTTTACTAACAAATTCAAATCCCTAAACCTAATCTTGAGCCCTATATAAGGGACTATTTTATCAGTTGTAAAAAGGGCATCCACAACTTTAGCCAACAACACATACAACACAAAACAAACAGCCATAACTTTAGCCAACAACACATATAACACATACAACACAAAACAAACAGCCACAACTTTAGCCAACAACACATACAACACAAAACAAACAGCCACAACTTCAGTCACAAAATAACCATACACAACCGGAAAAAACTGCAGCCATAAAACTTCATACATAAACCAGTCACGGCAGCCATACATACAATACAAAAACCAGCAACAATACCACAAAAATAAAACCAGCAGGAACTTTTAGAAAAAGCAAAAAAAAAAACCAGCAAGGGCTACACAATAAAAAAACAAAAGCAGCAATAGTAAAAATCCTAACTGCATACTTATAATCGAACTCACCAGACCATCCAAAACCGACGCCGCTGCGAGACCTTCACCAAGCCAAACATTTCATAATCACAAACCACACTTCGTTCTCCTCCAAAATATTCATAACAAACCAGCCGTATACCCTTTTCGTCATCACTGTTGCTGATCCATTCTTAACACCTTTTGAAACGCAGAACCAAACCGCAACACATCATCGTCGGACTTCCACCGCCACTGTAACACCCTTCTACCCCAAAATAAAATATTTAAATAATATCAGAGTAATCATCGAGAAAGGGTATCACATTTCATCAGAAAATCAAACACACAGTGTCCTGTCCCGTAACACTGGTTAAACAACATCAAGAATAACATAAAGCATTTCGCAGTGGAATTTAAACTTCAAAATTCAAAACTTCATTAGTTTACTTCATAAACATAATTTTCACCATCCTGAGTTTAACATCATAAAATGGGAAAACATTTATCCAAATAATAACATAACTGAAAACATTTTAGCAAAAGAAAACCCATCCCAGTGTTACATGACACAGAGCAGGACACATAAACCAGAACCACTAATAAGGAACACTAAAGATGCTCCGAGACTCGTGAAACTCCTATTGTACTGCAAGTCTACTCTTCGACATCTGCAAGTTACCTACGAAGGAGACAACATTTCCAAGCAGGCAGGGTGAGTAATCATAATTTATCATAAATATATTAAAATATGGAATATAAATAAATTAGCATAAGCATGTCATAACATCTTCAACCATATAATTCAGCAACAACAACTCAATCATGAACACCTTATAAACAAATTCTGCAACAACAACTCAATCGTGAATTCATCCAGACATATGCAATTCCAACTATCATGATATGCAATTATGCATGTGGTACCAATTTCATCGTGAGATGGATACATGACCATCAACCTTCCACAAAGGAGCACATCGTAAATCATCGAGACACTTCAATCCACACAATGGGATTGAAGCAAATAAATAGGCCGAAGCCCCATCGTGAATATCATGAAATGCAGAGATGCGTTACACCGTAAAATTCATCGAGAAATCAATTACGCATCATTCATTTCATATCAACAACTCAACATCAATTAATCATATATTTCCATCGTAATAACACGTCAAAACCTCATTTCATTAGCTACCTCAACTCATCAAGACATAACCCATCATTTTTATTGTTCAACAGATAATCATCATAAAATCAGGTATTTCATCACGACAACACATCAACCATACTTCTTTTATCAACCATACCACAAAACAATTATTCTAATCAACGAGACAACCAAACAAATCCCCTCATCAACAACAACAAAACGCCAATTCACAACAACATCATGTTTATAATCATAAAACCAATTTTTAATAGCAAAGCAAACGACTTCCTTCATCAACAACAACAAATCGTCAACTTACAATAGAATCTTATTTATAATCATAAAACCAACTCAACTTTTCTAAATATTCATCATTTAAAAATGTATCATTTCACTCATTTTATTTCATCAGATTAAAGTTCGTCTCGTTAGCTTTCCGACGCTTCAAACGGGACCTAAATCGGAGTTACGGATCAAAAGTTATGAATTTTTCAAAGTAAAAGTGCCACTGTTACAGTGTTAACCGGTTAACCAAAGCGTTAACCGGTTAACGCCTCATTTTTTCGCCCAAAACGCATATTTTTCACTGGTTAACCGGTTAACTAAAGCGTTAACCGGTTAACACCTGTACATAAGCAGTTTTCTGCTGTTTTTACGAATTCTACCCCAAAATACCTCAATTTTTCATACGAATTCATTCCAATGCAACCCAAAACTTCTTACCAATCAAAATTAATCATATACAACAACAATATATCAATTCAAACATCAAACACACCATTCTAAATCATCTTATCAATCCTAATTCACCAATTCATACTCTTATAACTCAATATATGTCATCAAACCTAACAATCCCCGAAATCATACAAACCTAATCTATTCATAAACCAATTCCTATATAATTATAATAGATTATGAAAACTCCCCATACCTTAGAGAATTTCACCGATTGATACACCTCTCCAAGGTTCTTCGTAACTTCCTGACTCTGAGCTTCTTCTCCTTCCTTTCTTCAGAGCTCTTTTCCAAAAACACGATAGACCCAATTTTGATCGTATACTCACTTTTACAAAAGCTATCCCAGTTTATGTTTTTCCCAACTTAACCTTACTCTTTCTTCATAAAGACCATCTTGCCCTTTTCCTCAATATTTTTATTAAATAATACTAATATAATAATACACTAATTATTCATATTATATAAAAGTACTCCTCATATTCCCAATTGGCCAACATAACCTCCATACCCCCACTTTTATTATTATCTAATAATAAACAATAATTTCGAATAATACTACATGATTATTCTTATTATTAATATTATTAAAATAATATCACCACAATGCATCGGGCCACATAACCGCCTATTTTCCAAAATTATCATATATCCTCAAATAAGTATCAATTACTCATAATCGAATTCGGGGTGTTACAGCCACGGTACCACCTCCGACGAAAACAAAACCGCCGCACGACCCTCACCGAACCTCCCTCCATCATTCTCTGAACCGCAACCCTGGATCGCTCCACCATTCCAAACCCGCCACCACAAAACTTTCACTAACCGCATTAAAACATTTCAAAACCAGAACTCGCTGTGAAAACCGTAAAACCGCCACCCCCTTTCAAACGACCAAACCACTGTGAGAAACGCTCACCACTGCCCAACAACCTTCGAAAATCCAAATCAAATCCCAGTGAAACCTCCAACAAAAACGAAACCACCGTTGTCCGAAAACCGCCATCCACCGAACCACTGTGCCGTAACCGCGAGAGAGCAAAACAGATCGAGCGTGAAGAGAGAGACAAGACGGATCGAAAAGTGTTTGGGTGGGTCTGTGGTTTCAAATCACGTTCCTCTTTTCTTTAGCTTTTAATATGAGTTTTTTTTTTATTTTGTTTTAAATAACATAATTTCTTATTTATTTTGTTTAATTTTGGTAGCTTGCTGGGCTTCTTAGTCCATTGGGTCAAATTTTATTAAAGACACACCTCAGATCCATCGATCCCCCCTCTCCACCTATGTTTCTTTCTTTCTTTTTTTTGGTGGGCTTAGCCCATGTTTCTACTCACTACACCCACCAAAATCAGCGGATATCCTCCCTTTTTTTTTGTTTTATTGTTTTATTAGATTTAGGTAAAATAATTGCTAATATTTTCTAACCTTTTTTTTATTCAATAGTTTCATTTCATTTTAATTCCACTTTATTTGAGTTGTTTATTTTCTTGTTTGGGGCCAATGATATAACAAAAGTTCCGATTTCAATAAATCAGTAAAATCGCGACCAATATGAGGCCATTTTATTTATTTATTTTTTATTTCATAATTTATTTTGTTATTTAGCCTATTTATTCATTTTATTTTATTCTTATATAATATCAAGTTCTAACGGTTCCAAAATATTCATACACTGCACGCACGTTTTCTCTTGGGCAAATTACAACGAGACCCTTTATTTTATCACAATCCCGTGTAAATTATCATGTATCCCTCTCCCGCTTATTTTTTATGCAATTTATCTTCCCGCCTTTATTTTATTGGTTTCGTATTACTAGGAACACCTTTAGGGACTAGGATTCGAATTCCCATAATCAATTAAATAATTCATATGCCTACATTTTGCAATCACGTAAGTCGGTCACCTATGTGATTGTCATCCGCACGACTTTACGCATCATAAGTAATTAACAAGGAACTGAACCCTGGAGTATAGCATTCCACGAGTTCTTTAATGAACCACACCTGGGCTAGCCCCACGCGTAATGTTTCATTTACTCCTTCGTTACAAAAAAAATTAAACCCTAAAACATCCAAAAGCAAACACAACACTTAATTCACAAAGCAAATAACGAAGGAACTGGATTCTGGAGTCTAACACTCCACATAGTCCTTGAATTAAATCACTCATGGGCTATCCCCATGCGACGTGGTTTATTCGCCCTCTTGTTCCTAAAATACCGGAAATCTTTCAATTAATTATACGAAAGAACTGAACTCAGGAATCTAGCATTCATCGGGTTCTTGAATTGAATTACTCTTGAGGCTAGCCCTCGAGTTGTGCTTCATTCGCCCTTTCGTACCTAAAACTTCTCAACAAATACAAATCATTTTTATAATTAATCAGCGAAGGAACTGAATTCTGGAGTCTAGCATTCCACATAATTCTTGAATGAATCACTCCTGGGCTAGCCCCACGCGTTGTGGTTCATTCGCCCTTTCATTTAAAAAACACCTTAACAAAGGTCAAACACTTTTCTTTAAACGAACATTGTTTAAATATATCTATCTCGCAAACAAGCTAGCGCTTCAGCCTCCGCCGCGAGTAAAAGCCAACACTTAGCAGTAGAAAGCATTTCAAACAATTGTTCATTAAAAACCACAAACTGTAGTTGCACGAACTGCAAAGCTCTGACTTTCCCATTGCACAAGGAAATATATAGGCACAAGGATTTTAATCTTTCGCGAGCACAATAATAAAAAAAATTAATCTTTTCTCCATAACAATAATAATAATAAAACTTTTTTTCCTTTTAACAAACATATTAACAAATCATTTAGAAGATAAAGACATAAATCAACATTTAATCGCATAGATAACTAACAGGTTCCCGTTGAGTACAACGGATGTGAGGGGTGCTAATATCTTCCCCTTGCGTAACCGACTCCCGAACTTAGAATTTGATTCCGACGACCATTTATTATCCTTTATATAGGTTGTATCTATATCTCCCTTTTCTTTAATTAGAATAAATATAATTAGGTGGAGACTCTGTTGTTTCTTTCCGCGTCCCATCACGAGGATCGTATTTTTTCGAGGTGCGAAAAAGTTGCTCTGATGTTGTTGGATTATTATTGATTGTGTTAAATCCTGAAAACAAATTAAATTAGGGACGATATACAGTACTCGGGTGGCGCAGGCCACACCCATTACGCAAGGGGTGGCACGGGCCACCCAATAACGAATGATACATGGCGCACGCCATTATTTATTTAATTATTTTCATGGCACGACGCAGGCCATAAGGCCATACGGCAGGCCACAAAGAAAAATAAAAAGAGAACATTAATTCTCATTTTTGGTAAATGGCGCAGGCCACCAAGGGTGGTGCTTGACATGTATTATTTTTATGTGCATGTCATATGATGAGTGTGGAATAAGGGTGGCGCAGGCCACCCTATTTTGTGGGGGAGGGTTTAATTCAATGCATTCTATTTTTTTAATTAACTTTTATAATAATTCCAATGAATTAATTCTAGAGTTTTATAGCTTCCTAACTATAATTAGTAAACTAAGAATTAAAATTATTAGTAAACTAAGAATAAATCTAATGGGTGAACTAAGAATAATACGACTGGTAATGAGATTTAGCAGGTAACACAAACAGTAGGAAACCAATTTAAGTTTAGTAGAAAAATGTAGGTTTAACAAATTAGCATAAACAGTGGCAGTAGCATGAGTTCCATGATAGATGACTTTTAATAGAACATAAAAAATTTAAGTTTTGTAACAAAATCGTGTTAACCGCAGAAAGTTGAATTATTGGAGTGAATGACGTTGTTTATGTTGATTTTATGAAAAAGTGCTATGTATTAAGTATGATATATTTTAAGTTGAAATTTCGTTGAAAGTTGAAAGTGTAATATCCCGTTTATGTGGAAGTTTTTATGAACTATGATTTTAATTATATTTCACGGGTAGAAAATGGGGTGTTACAACGACAACTGAACTGGGGATAAATCGACCAAATGCTCGAGGTTTCGTCGAACGGATTCGACTGTCATCTTGTTGTAACTCCCGCCCGAGATGAGCATGGACGATGGGAAGCATTCCCACGGACTGTGTGATGCCAAGTATCCTGCGCGTAAAAGGTGTTGAAGAATATATAAGTCTTCAGGTATGGTGACAGAAAGAGCTACCTGCATAGGGGCGGCTTCTTCGGCGACCTCGTCGACCCTTCTGGCTTCCTCCTGTCGAGGAGCTTTAACGTACTTCTTGAGGTGTCCCTCTTTGATAAGGATCTCGATGGCATCCTTGAGATGGATATAGTCCTCGATGACGTGCCTGTGGCTGCGGTGGAACCGACAATATTTGCTTTTGTCGGTATTGGACTTCGAAGCCGTAGGCTTGGGGAAGCGAACGCCTCCCTATTTGAATTTTGTATTGATGCCCTCGCTGATGATCTTTTCGCGAGGAGCGGTGAGAAGGGTGTACTCTGAGAAATGGCCAGCTGGTCCTCTGCTTTCACAAGGGTGATCATCCATACGCTTCTCGCGCCGGGGTGTGTCGTCGCCATCCATTTGCTTGTGAGCTTTTGTATTCTCGTGATTCCTCGAATCTCTCGTTTTGTACGCAGCTTCCTTCTCCTCGTACTGAATGTATGCTTGGGCTTTGTGAAGCAGTTCTGCAAGTGACTGGGGAGGTTCGATGCCCACGGCCTTCCGAAACTCGTTGTTGGGGGTGCAAGCCCTTCTCTAAAATGTACTGCTTCATGTGGTCGGTGGTGTGCACTTCCACGACCTCCTTGTTGAATCGGGCAATATAGTCTCTTAGGGGCTCTTCCTTCCCCTGCACGATACCTTCGAGGGTGGCCTCGAATTTGGGATGACGCATGGAGGCGGTGAAATGTCTGGCGAACTGGTTTTTCAGAACTCTCCACGAGGTGATCGACCCTGCGGGAAGATGCTTGTACCAAGACATGGCGCCTTTGCACAAGGTGATGGGGAACAACCTGCATTTAATAGCACCTTCCATGTTGTGATAATGGAGCATGACTTCGAGGTTCTCAATGTGATCGTCGGGATCAGTAGTCCCGTCGTAAGTGGCTAAAGGCGGAGGCTTTTCTAGTCCTCAAGGGATGTAGGTTTCCATGATCTCGCGGCTGAGAGGATCGCGGATGCCTTCGTCGTCACTGCTCCTAGACTCATGACGAGGGTACATGCTCTAATGACGATCATCGTCGTAACGAGTCTTCTTGTCGTGGTCTCGATCTTCTGGTAAGTGTCTGGATCTACGTTGAGGAGATCGGGTATGCTTTCGCACACGTTCTGGATGCAATGTTTCGGGCGGATCTTAATCCCTGAGAGGAGAAAGTCGCTTGGGTTCTTTCCCTTTCCGACCTCGGTGTGGAGATTGAGATCTTCGAGGTGAAACATTGTGGCGGTGTCTCCTAGATAGCGAGGGAGATAGGAGGCTCTGTTCGAGCACTTGCATACGCTCATTCTGCTGAAACATGGTGAGATTTGCCTTGTTAAGAGCAGTAATAAGGGCTTGAGTGGTGTCATCTACCTCCGTAGGAATGAGAATTGGTTCAAAGACGGGGTTTGCGTGAACGACAGATGTCTGTTTCAAGTTGTTCGAAGTCGGGGAAAGAGGATTTCTTTTGCTGTTACCGACATTGGGTTGAAAAATTCTTTGGTTACCGGTGTTGTCGCTATCGCTGAGGAGGATGACGGGAGGATCTTTGACAGTCTCGAGCATCTGGGCTGTCATGAAGACAAAAAAAAAACTTTGGCCTTACGGTGAAAAGGGGATCTTGATCACGAAAGACGGGGGAGCTGTTGGTTCCCATAGACAACGCCATTGTACAGAAAGAATCTGGACAGGTCTTCGTGGCCTTCAACTGGGACTGTGGTCTTTTGGTTGGAGAAGGTTATGGAGTACCTACGAGGTACTCTGACGCTCAAGTCAATAAGTGCTCAACAAAAGCGTAAGTGAAAAGGGTCGAAAAGAAGTGAATACCCGACTCTCCAAAGATGGAGTTTTATTAGGCATTTGTCTGCACGTTACGGGCGCATGCCTCTGACTGAGTATAACTACCTTAACGAATCTGTTGGGCAGTTGGTTGCGCGGAAGACGTTTAGGCACGTGAGGTGGAGATCCCCAACGGCTATATGCTAACGGTTCTATTTTTGTAACGGTCATATCCTCATGGATCTCATAATGGGCTTGTCCCAACTGTTTGCTGGATTGAGCCTCAATTTGGCGCTGGATACATGCTAGGCCAATCCAGAACAAGGTCCTTCCTCATTCATCAAATATGTTATTTGGTTAGCGGTTATTTGGTCGATTTGGGTAGAACAAAATAATTTTATTTTTAATTCTCATACTTGTAACATGGATAATATTTGTTGGAGTATTAAAATTAGTGTTTAGAAATGGAATTGTATAGAAGAAATTCTTTATTCCAACTCTTCCTTTCTAAATTTTTGTACGAACCTTGTAAGTTTTAGAGAGGAGTTGGTGAGGGCTTAGGTGTTCGCTTAATTTAATTTTTTTTTAAAGAAAAAAAAAATAGTACAAATGAATAAATATTTTATTAATAAATGTAACGAAGTGGAGGCGATAAATATGATAAATAAACTATAATAATAAGAAGAAAATCCTATTCGAAATTGTATCAACATCGTCGGATCGTAAATACAGATTAAAGGTTCTTCCATTTGCTTTTAAGCACTTCCCACTCTCAGGTATTCATCGAAAAATCCCTCCATTTTATTCCCAAATTCTATTTATTTACTTCACACACTAAATCTGAATGCTAAATCTGAATGCTATTATGCACCAACAATCTTTTTCGAAATTGATACATGCTTCCATTTTCACAAGTTTTCTTTCTAGTGTTTTCTTGAGTAACATGAAATTAAAATTGGGTTTTCAATTTGTATGCTGCAGCTACAAAGTAGGGTTTGAAGCGTGTTATTAATAACTACAATGGTTTTGATAAGCGGGAATAACAAAAGGTAAGTTTTTTGTGTTTGTGTTTGTTTTCGCCATGTGATTGGAGTATAATTCTTAAATTTCAAGGGAATTTTGTTGTGGTTAGTTAACCCTTCAATTCAATGGGATCATGTGTTCTTATTGGCTTCTTTATGATTTAGGGTTTATAAAAATGGTTATTGGGCTTTCTTTGTTGGATAAACACTGATCGAAACTAGAATTTACATGTAACAAAAGTGTATGATTTAGTGATATGGTTTAGGAATTCTAATTCTTATAAGAAAAATGGGGATTTTATGCTTTGATTCGAACACGCCACTTCAAGCTAAAGCTTACAGGTTTTATGCTTTATAGAAAAGGTGATGGGAATGTAGAGAAAATTGAAACAATAGGGTTGTAGTAGGCTAGTTGCTGCAGCTGGAAAGTTGTAGTGAGGCTGGAGGAGGCTGTAACAAAGACGCTTGAGTCCGCCAGATCGGAGGATTCCTAAGGTGACTGTGTTGGTTGTCGAGAATGGGTCTCACTGGAGAAGACGCATCTGGTTGAATCAAAGCTAGATGTGGAAAGAAAAACACTAAATAAAGCAAACTGAATGTGTCTAGCAAGACGAAAATGCCAACTGGACACAGTGGCTCAAACTAAAGAAACAAGTAACTCTTGAAGCAATGCTGGAGAAGTCGTATGTGAGTGGTAGATTGGCAGGAACTGGCAAAGGATGGCGATCGATGCACTGTGAAGATCAGCTGAAGAAGCTGCCAAACACAGAGGAGAGGCCCTCATAAGTCTAATAATACAGTGTGTTTAATCAACAGGTGTGGGCACGAGCAATGGTGTTTAAGTATGGAACTTCGCCATATGGTCAATTTTCATCAGAAAAACCGACGGCAGAGGCTGAGGACAGTGGCTAAGGCGGTCAGGGCAAATATGGATGAAAAATAGGCTATCTGTAACAGAACACAATGCTTAAGGCTCACGGAAAAGAGATACAATAACTCTAACAATAAGGAAATTTGTTGGAAGAATTTATAGTGGTTGCTCGCTGTGGTTGTGAGTCTAAATGAGAGCATTCACTTCTATTTCTAACATGTATAATAAAGGCTAATTGATATGGTTTACTAAATCTAATCCTAATAATAAACATTAAGATTTGATCATTTTATTCTAACAATATTTTTATTTTGATGTTTAACTACAGTGTTTTACAACAAGCAAATGATGAGAGGAACAAGGCTCATGGTATTACAGTTCATCACAATTCACATCAGCAAGGAAATAAAACCGTTGAAAGTGGGCGCACCCAGAATTTGGCCAACACATTGTTGACCAAAGGAATGACAACAATGGATGAATTTAAATACGGGTTTCCATCCGAAAGCTTATCGACTACATCAAATAAATGGTGGGGATGTGATGATCGTGATCAGACCAGCCCAAACAGATCCGAGAGCCAGCCCGAAGAAAGCACAGGAGAAGCAGAAAAGAAGGAATGTGAAACCGGAAAAGGTGAAAATTGTGAAGAAACTACTCAAGGTTCATCTTTGTTGAGAGCTGTGAGGAAAAGAGCTGTAGAAGAAGGAAGAGAAGCATTTAAATTAGGTGTTTTTCGAGGCTATGGTGTAAACAACATAGCCAAAAGGGAGAAAATATTGCTTCACCAAATATTTGGATCTTCATTGCCAAAGTCATGGATACATGATTTGGATTTCGTGTAGTAACATTGTCATGTAGTTTTCGGACTCAATTGTTTGATCTCAAATTATCATTCGATCTTAGGTTGATAACTTTATGAAATTGAAAACTGTTTTTCCTAATGCAGGGAATCCAAATTCATGAATCAAGGGACATTATCATTCTGCAGTCTTTTAGACTATGTTTGCTGCATTGTGTACTTAAGGAACTAGTAGAAGACTCGTGCGTCCGTACGGGAAAGTTCATTCATATCTTAAATCATTTAATAAAAATCTCATTATAAATAAGGGAATAAATATTTGTATCTCCTACGGCACAAAGAATACATTCTTAATCAAAGAATACATTCTTAATCTTTCTTTTCATCCTTTGTGTTCATGCTCTAACTCCTTCTCTTATTCATATAACTAAGATGCAATGAAAGTTCTTTCACTACAAACCAATGTACAACTGAATAAAAATTCATTTAGAAATCTCTAACAGCTGAGAGGAAGAAAATAGTTTTACAAAACAAAATAGTTATAGAATATTTCCTCTTCTCCTATAATGAGTAATTATTTGACCATTTCACACATTTAAAAAAAAGTGAATAAATGAAAAAAAGAATGGTATTTTATTAAAGTACACATTATCAAGTATTGAAAATGGTGAAAGTATTAATGATTAAAGGAAAGGATTGAAAAAAATTAATTTTGTATTATAAATTGAAATTATTTAATTTGGACAATTTAATTGTAAATAAGTCATTCATTATGGGATTGAGAGAATAAAATAGTGAAGCGGTCTCAAGTTAACATGGATACTCAATGTAATTTATTTGCATTTCCATTAAATTTATCCATATATCTCAGTCAGATGGAATTTATATGGATAGTTGTAATCACTTCCATTCTCTTCTAAAACAAACTTAGAAGATGTTTTTGGATCATTTTATATCTTGATTGAAAATTATATAAATTAGCAACAATGATATATACACCCTCATGATAAAAAAACTAATTTATTAACAAAACTTGAATCTGATAATCTAACAAAAGCTTGTAAAAATCATGCTCACAGAAGCTTATATAAAACTTATAGAAGTTTATTCATCACCAAACACTTGTTTTTGTCTATAAAATAACTACTTGAAAATTCTTCAAACAAACCGTGCTCACACAATTCCTGCTTGAAACAAAACTAAAAAGGAAAATAAGTAAAAAATTGAAATGCTTTGAATGAAAAAGGAACAGAAAGTGACACCATAAAAATGAAAATGCAATCTTTCAATGATTGAATTTGTCCTAAATAAAATATTTACTCAAAAACGCCAAAGAATTATCTGTTGTAGCATATAAAACAAAGTAAAGATATTGATGCGGAACTTCATTGAAATGACATCAAAGCAACAAATGTATCATATTTATCAGTAAAGACAGCTTTCAAAATCTTTCTTCTATAGCAAAAATTGGATGGATAATATGAGATTTTGCAATGCCATCCCAATTTTCGACTGATAAATCACATTCAATACATGTTACACTATCTGTAACTTCTATAATTGGTACTTTGGCAGACAAGATAACTTATGAAATAGTAACATGCCCATTTCCTGTAGCAGATCATGGTCTACTTCATTAATTTTACATGGAAAATAATTTGTACTCGTCAATTTAAAAAGCATTTGTACTTATCAAAGCTGTATAAAAAAGAAACATCACATCTATCTAATTTTTGTTTGGAAACGAATTTAATGAAGCACAAAATCTCGACAACAGCATTCTTCTCCAAATCATTTCACTCATATAATTTTGTCACTGTTACAACATATTAAAATACTTCAAGATATGTTTGAAGAATGACAAAAATGTTTCCTTATCAAGCATGTAAAGGGTGAAAGATTAATTCCTATGATGAATCCCTATAAAGCATGTAAGCAATTGCTTATACAATTACATAGCAATATAACATAACTTGTTTACCATAGCTATAATTTATATGTATAATTAATTTAGATGACATATACAATACAACTAATGTAACTTTAAAATTGAAAGTGTAAGAACCAGAGGTCTCCAAAATAACACCAGAAGATTAACTACTATTGTGGATGCTAGGATGCAATCACCAACTCAAAGGATATGTAAGCCAATAGTAATATACCAACTGAAAGCATATGTAAGCCAATAGTAATATACCAACTGAAAGCATATGTATTTCCCCGTGAGTTGGACATGTGAAAATTTAGTTACTTCTATAAACATGAGTTGGACATCATCCTACAAAAACTGAAACCAAGTGTATGCTCAATTCGCGCCACTATATTTCCTCTTCTTTCACCTCCTCGGTATAAGTATCTAACCAAATATCAGGAGATTTCATATACAAAAATGTTATGATGCATTAGTCATTCTACAAATCAATTATAAAACATAATTGGTTTTTGCAGGATACAATGACAAAAGCAAAGGCAGTTCAATATCATACACTTGATAATGACCTATAAAATATGAATCAAAGACAAAAACGCAGGCAAAATTGGTGGTTGATTGTAAAAGTACTTTCATCTATATTGTATACACAAATCCTAAGCAAAGTTGTTGGGTGAACCACCACATTCAAAAAAATGTTAATATTGAATGAAAAACTATTATATTAAAAAGTGAACATTCTTCCTTGCTCTAGAAGAGTCGAGCTCTGAAACGATTTCTAAAGAAGTTGTAAAATGTAACATTAAAAGTGATCAACATATAAAAGTTCTTAATCATGAAATTACAAGATTTCCTTGCACTACCTATCAGCCGGGAACCGCGTGAAGTTCTTTGAGGATGGAACTACTCAAGTAAAGTTTCTATAAGAAAAGCTCCTAAAACATAAAGACATAAAAACATTAGGAGGCATCTACTTAGAGAAGATCAAATCATTACAAAATGAATATTCACATTGAAGAAAGACTCAAACAATTGGTGAGTAATGTAAAGTCAAGAAAATTACATAAAACTATAATCTTTTGTGTATTATGTGCTGGATGGGCAAGTTCGAAGCCAATTCTAATCAATATCATTAAGAGTAGCATCAAACCACAAAGTAGAAGTCAGTTCTAGAAGAAAGAAACTCAAGTTTAAGATAGCCTAGATCCTATCAAGTAACCCAAAATCTTTTAGAGGATGAAAGGACTACAACGATCTTTGCAAATTAATTCTAATGCCATCGAAAAGCTAAATTCAATTAATAACAAAACACATAACAATTAATCTAATAGAATCATTAAAGATACTTAGAATTACATAAGATGGCTAAATAACTTATTTGACACTGGTATCAGAAATGTTTATAGATAGGAGCTGTAGTAAAGAACTGACTCACCTCCATCTCATGGAGTATCATTATGACTGTACTCCAAAGCAGATAAGAAATAAGAAATTGTTTATCTATAACACAGTGGAAAAAGTGAAATAAAATAAAAGAAAAAAGTAACTAAATTATACAAATATACATAATCATATGCAACATTTATACAATATCAATCCAACTCACCCAAATATGATAGCATTACACAACATGATGTTGTTATCCCGAGGAGTACCACTTCTCCCTGCAGATGGATCTTGTTGCAACCCATTATTATCTCTCATAAGTCTCTTTCTAGCAGTAGTCGACATTGCTACCAACTACAAAAACCAGCAGCCACAAAAAAGAGTACATCACTTCAATTAGCTCTCAAATCAAAATCAAATTCATAATTAATTAAAAAAGAGCAGATGATAATCCAGTTGTAATTTGACAAAGCATTTCATCTTTTATTTTACAATGTCCTCTGTAACATACTCCATAATTAAAATTGAACTAAAATACCATAAAATTTATAATTAATATATGCTAAAGCTCTCAAAATATCACAAGACTTAAACTATCTAAAGGGTTTCAGCCATAGTTAATTGGGAAGAGTTTAACATAAATGAGATAGGAAGCTTGAATCTCCATCAATATCTAAGAAAGTAAAATCATTATTTGGGAGTTTAACAACATTGTATCTTATGCCATCGACTGTACTTGAATTTGTAGAGAAAGAATCAGTAAAGTCTTTTATTGAAAATGGAAGCATTAAATAAGTTTATAAGAACCCTGGATCTAGTTTTATCTCACAATTCATGAATATTTCTCTACTGATCGGTTGAGAACAAAACATATCTTAGACAATTTTGAAGGAAGATGAACCGGCTGAAAAGATGAGAGTGTAAATACAAAAACAGTTTGAAAAGATGATAGTACCATGTAAGCACCCACAAACCTCACCACTAATACAACGCAACTGGCTGCCACCCACAACTTCGGTGCACCCTAACTTCTTTTTCTGTTGTGTTCATCTCTATATTTAGGGTTTGAAGGGAAAATAATAGAGGGAGAAAGAGGGGTGAGGAAAAAAAAGAGGGAGGAAAAGGAAAGAAGGGAGGAAGATCCGAAGGAGAGCCGAAAGAGAGAGAGATGGGAAAAAGAGGAATTTTTTTTTAAAAAGGTAAAAAAGAAATGGGGTGAAAAGAGGGGGAAAATTGATATATCAATTTGGACCAATAGGTGGTTGACATGTGGAAAAATGGAGTAATATGAGTTATTTAGCAATGTTAAGTTACTTCTTTACGAAAATGTCCTTATCTTATGCATGATGGAAAATTTAAAAAAGGATATATTAGTAAAATTAGTGGCACATTATATTAATCGGTTATATTAATCGGTAGATAATTGACAACTTCATTAGAATTTTTTTTAAATTATATTGTAGTCTTCATCTCTTGTAGTTTTTTTAGGCTGGTGTTTGGAACCAATGGTATGAAGCCCTTTTATTCTTTTTGTACTTCCTGATATCATCATTAGGAGATTGATGATACTACATTGAAAGAACAAGAGAACAAATTAAATAAGGACTTATTTGCATACAGTTAGTTTAGCTATTAGCAATAAACACTTTTTCTTTCTTTATCGTTGTATCATATTCAAGATTTAATCAAAACCTCTAATTACAACACAAACACATAATGTTAAGTGGGGAGTTTGGAAATGGAAAGATTTTTAATTACCAAATACACGGTTCCATAAAACCACACATCATTAATTAATCATATTTGTTCCAGATAGATCGGTACGGATCTCGTGACCTTTGTCGCTCCCACCTGATGACACGGGGCCAAGAGGGGTACAGACGCGAACGGTCGGCGAAAGGAGAGAGAACACACAAGGGTGAACTCAGAAGACAAGAGTCGTCAGCTAGGCATTTTTATCCCGGAGGAAAGGTAATGCTGCATAAACCTAGGAAAAAGATGGATAAGACGGTTGCGAACCAGAGAGACTGAGGAAGGGGGTTGGTTACAACCTGGGAAGGTATTAGCACCCAGATTGTCCGCCGTACTCGACGGGATCCACGCTTAAAAGATTTGTGTTTTAAAGGGGTAGTGTCAGTGCAATCTGTGTATCAAAGATGGAAAAGAATGCAAGTGTCAGTGTAAAAGGAATGTGAAGTGTATAAGAGGAGTGTCAATGTAAGAACAAGAATGAAATGCTCAAGATCATGAGGCTTAAAGAACAAAGCTGAAAGAGGGGGAATATACAGAGACTTTTGTTCGATAACTGTTAAGTTATGCCTACGTATCCTCTCGTGCAATGAGGAAGTCAGAACACCGTAGTTCGACCCAAAGAGACTGAAAGATAAATTGACTTGTGAACTGCTTGCTTGCCTATGCTCAAGTGTATGACCTGTCTGGCTCGGGTGCAAACTGTCTTGCATTAGACGGAAGAAGCGAGTTCTCGTTTATGAGTGAATGAGATGAGAAAAGGATCCCGGAGGAGACGATTATTGTTTGTTGTTGAGTTTTCAATCTTTTATTGCCTTTTGAAGTTTGTCATAAGAAAATGAGCTTAAGCCTAAATCAAGGATTAGTAAACTCATCACATCTTCCCTCTGATTAGGGGTAATGAGAATACCTTAAGTATGAAGTAAGCACCTCACACTTAATCACCATGATGTAGGATTAAGATCATTAATCTACTTGCATTTATTTAAATGTTTTTGGAGTTTTTGTTTAGTGTTAAGTAATGAGTTTAAGCCATAATCAAAGATTTAATGGACCCATTACACCATCCTAATAGAAGGATAATAGATGAGAACATTTAAACTGAGGAAGGCTCCTCAACTTAATCCATGATTAGGGATTAACCTCATGACAAAACAAAGCCTTTGTTAAATGGATTTTAGTTAATGGTAAAGGTTAAGAAATGGATTTTAGGGTTTATAAGACAACTTGAGGGGGACTTGTCCATTAACACTAGGGTTAGTCCTTCTTAACCAATTAAGGAAGAATTAGAACCCTAATGCAAGGCCCAAGTTACAAGCTTGATGTCTTAGTGATTTATTAGATGGATTGATTAAAGGGTTTAAACACATTAAGGGGTTAACACTTAGGATTAGAGTTATACACTCCATCCTAATAGAAGGATGCAGGCATAACCCTAATCACAAAGCCTTAAAACCTTTAAGGTTTAGCCCTTGATTATGAGATGAGAAGAGAAGACACAAAGATGACCCAAAGGTAAGACTAATGGGGGACTAATCAAACCCTAATTATTATCATGCTTGGAGATCCTAGGATTTGTGAGGCTTAAGAGAGAAAGAATCTTCAAAGAGCCACCAAGGAGAGAAGCAGATGAAAGGAGAAAGAAGCAGAGAAGAGCAAGACAACTTGCTTCACTTAAGAAGACAAGTTGCTTGAAGAAAGAAGGTGAGGAGAGAATATGAATGAGCAAGCTCACTCCAATACAAAGATAAAATGCAGCAATGATGCATAAGAGATGAGAAGAGAA
This sequence comes from Lathyrus aphaca, assembly GCA_963966055.1. Classification (NCBI taxonomy): domain Eukaryota; kingdom Viridiplantae; phylum Streptophyta; class Magnoliopsida; order Fabales; family Fabaceae; genus Lathyrus; species Lathyrus aphaca. Next base: position 386,234,223 of record OZ014524.1, on the reverse strand, counting down.
TGTGAGAAGTGAAGGCAAATTCACTTCTCAAAACAACTTACCACCTGAAAAGTTAGCAAAGGAAATGCAATGCAATGAAAATGAGATGAAATTCCATGATACAAACCAAAGTCAGAAGCATAAACATGATATTAATGATGCTAAGGGATGATGCAAACACATATCAAGAGTTGAGAGTGATCAAACAAGCATATGGGTGCAGATGAAGCATGCTTGAACCATGGAAGTTCATGAATGCACATGAAATGAAATGAATGCCTAACATGGAAAATGGATGATGCAATGATCAAACATGACTCTAAGATGTCCTAAGATGTCTTATGAATCATATGGATGCACAAAATGGCATGGCAAGTCATTGGATGCAAGCAAATGAAAGATGGAGGCAAAGGAAGGCACAAATTAGGGTTTACATACAACATGCAATGCAAAAATTCAAAACCAGAAGCAAATGACATGACAAAAAATTGAAAATGGGATCAAAGATACCCTAAACCTATACAAGTTCACTGCCCAAAGGAGGGGACCTAACTCTTAACCTAGTGAAAGTTATGGATTTTCTAAGTCAATTAGGGTTTTAAGGTACCTCATCATGAAAAATGCAAAATAAATTGAAAATGGAAGATCAATTCAAACCAAATTTATCCTATACACTACATGCCATGAAGGATGCAATGCAAGAAGAACCATCATCAAACTCTCAATGGTTAGGCAGAATGGATTTTTCAAAGTTTGAACCAAAATATTGCCTTAAAATGAATTTAATTCCAACAAAGATTGTCAAAATGCATCAAGAACTAAAAAGAAATTTGCTTTGAGAGTTGGATAATGTTTCTAAATGTTTCTAAATGCAATGTGAATTTTTTGGTGATTTTTAAATACCTAAATGCATTTTTAATTAATTAATTCTCATTAACTAATTAAAAATAAACATTTAAATGATTTAAAAATGATTTTTAATGCAAAAACTAAAAATAAAAATATTTTTGGTTTCTGAAAAATAATGAAATGCTTGACAAAAATTTTCAGAATTTTAAAATGTGCTTTGCTATTTTAAATAATTCGTAAAAGATAAAACAAATTAAATGAAATAAAAATTGAATTTATGAGAAGTATGCAAATCTAAGGGTTGTGGTTTAAACTGGTTTTGGAGGGAGTTGACCCGCGCCATATCCCGTGGTCCTCATTCAAACTGACTAAATTAAACTAAACTTAATTAATTAATTAAATTAAATAGGATTAGGGTTTAATGAAATGATTCAGGCCATTCAAACGCGCGGGAGTCAAACCTAGTCAACTAAATCCACGGTCCAAATTCAAACTGAGCCCTAAACGTGATTAATGAGTTAATGACTTTCAGGTGGCCGGAAATGACCTCCGGTCATCTTCTCCGGCCACAACCCTCCCTGAAAATTGCTAACTTCTTCCCTAGGTCACTAAAATCCAGTCTCTCTGCCCAGAAATGATCCTCATGCATCATACATCAAGAATCAACAAACAAACAACATTTAAAACACATCAACAATGAGAATCGAATCAAAACAGTTCTAGGTCAAAAAGTTTCAGAACACGAATACATTCTCATTTCTCAACCATTTTCAAAACAAACATATCACCATGATCAGTGAAGCATAAAGAATCATTTAGTAACTTAAAAACAAGTTTCTGGAAAAAATGTTCTTGAGCTTACCTGAACTGAAGCTTTGATCTTTGGAACTTTCTGGCTGCCTCTTTGATCCAAAACGCCTCTAATGAACCTCCTGAGAAGCTTGCAATGCTTGTTTGGAATTTCTTTTGGCTGGTTTGAGAGATTGATAGAGTTCTGTTCAGGAGGGGGGAGAAATCGTATTTCTGTTTGTGGGCTTTTCAGGGCAAATTGATGGTTGGGAAATGATCAGAGGATCATGTTGAGTGATTCTATGAAGTTTGTTTTGATGTTTGTGGCTTGTGTGATGAGTTTCGAAACAAAATGCATAAGAGGTGAGTTTTGGGAACTATGGCTTGTGTGATGTTTCAGGCTGTGTTGTGTTATGTGTTGAGTCTCATTTGGTACACATATCAATCCTTGATAGGTCAGAGAGTTGTTGCTGGCCTAGCTTGATTGGTATGGGTCTTTTGCATAAAGTCAACTTTTTTGTGTAAGAGAGGTATGGGCCATTTCAGTCAAGGTACAAGGCATGGTTTGGCTACAGCTTGAATCAAGGAGAACCATGGAAATGGATTAGAGGCAATGCAGCAAGTGGATTAGGGTTTATGTGATGTTTTGCAATTTCACAAAGTCTTGGCCCTTTTGAAGCTTCTTAATGCACAAGTCATGAAAATGGACAATTCTTTGGTGCATTCTGATTTTTAGGTCATGTTTCATGTTTGTGCAAAGGTTAGAAGTCACATTGAAGTCATATTTTGCCTTGACAAGATGTTTTGCAACTTTGCCTCTTTGGTGTAAACTTGAAATTATGTGATTTTGTCCAACTTTGACAAGCCATAACTTTTGATCCATAATGAATTAGAATGAGTTCTTGTACTTTTTGAAAAGGGAATGATCCATTCTACAACTTTCATGACCAAAGTTTTCTCATTTGAAGCATTTTTGAATCAATTTGAGGAGGTTGAAAAACTTTCCCAAAATGGCAAGTTTTCATTACAAGTCACTTTCCCAAAAAGGCAACTTTGCAAATGGCTTGAAATTCTTCAACTTTGTGAACTTCTAACATCTTTTATGATCAAATAAAGATCATACACATTCAAAATGATGAAGAATGCCCTTTGGTTGGGTCATTGGGGGCCTCAGATGCCCTGATTTTGCACTGACTTGCTCAAGAAGTCATCCCTTGATCAGATGCCTTCCCCATGGAATTTCTTCATGAAAAATGATATGCATGATCCTCATAACATATAGAGACCCATGGAAACAAGAATGACCAAAAAATTTGGAGTTATGGCCTCTGAAACCACAACCCTAATTTCAGGTCATCTGTGCAGTTAAACCTGGCTCTGCTTCCATGCCTTTCTCAGTTCTTGTGATTCTTTGATTTCCTTGACCTTGTGGGGATGTAATATGATGCTTGAACATGCATGGACCCCTTTGAAGTGATTGATGACCTTTGGAGTGGCTCAAATGGCTCAGGGATATCCCAGATCACCAACCCTAGATGCAGATGACTCTGAAACAATGCAGTGAAACAAAAAATGCAATATGAGATGCTATGATTGAACTTATGCATATGAAAAGATCACAAGCCATGGTGTGAAAGGGTGAGGGCAAATTTGGGGTGTTTACAACCTTTAACATAGGACATTAATTATTGTTGTAGGAGAGAAGTGGATGTACCTGTAAGACACTCTGATGTTAAAGTAAGCATTGGAAAAAGAGTGGAGGCAAGCACAAAGTGTGTTAGAATAATGGAAATAGAATTGAATATCTAACCTCCAAAGCAGGAAGGTATTTATAAGTGACCCCCAACGACCATGTAACGCCCCGATTTCTGAATTAATTAATTATTTGATTAATTTGGCGTGATATGAGAATATTATGAGGCAATATGAAGTATTTGGATTCGATGACGATACGAGGATGATTATTGTGATGGTTTCGAAGGATTTCTGATTTATGGGATGTATAAGTGCGTCGGAGAATTACCGGGTATTTGTGAATAAAAAGAATAATAATTTATTTAACTAATTAAGTTGATTATTGAATTAATTGAATTTTGTTGAGAACTATGGAGTTCGGTGATGTGTCGACGGGAGATATTTGACGGAAGACGATTTGTGGACTTATCGGTTTAATTTGGATGAAAATAGAATTAGTTGGAATTAATTGATTAAATAAAACAGAATAATATGTTATTTATGGAGCTAGAAGACATTGTGGTCATTGTAAGAAGTTAGTAGGGGGTATTATTGGAAAATCATAATAGAGGTTATGAGGGTTACATAGATGAGTGGGGAAATACATGCAGTACGTGGGAAAAAAGGAAAAAGACAGAGATAAGAAGAAATAAGGGTTTCAGTTTGTGAGGAAAACAAATGATCGGAAGAGGAAATTCGATGAACGTGAAAAAGATTCGGACGAACCGACGATAAACCAAAGGTAAGGGGTGTTTAATCGTAATTATTATATTGGATTATAAAATTGATATTGAGTATGTGTCTGAATTTTAAGTTGATGAAACCATTGATGAATGTTTGATGAAGAACTGAATTGAACAGAAAACATAATTGCATGACTAGTGGGGGGTCATTATAATTTTGGAGTTAATTAGTGATGAGTAATCGAAAGATCATGATGAAATTACAGTAGGAAAATCTATATGAAAATTTGACTCGATACGAATTTTGGAAGAAAAACCTGAAAACCCCCGGAATAGGAATAAGTGGCGGGTGCCACCAATGTAGGTGGCTTGCGCCACATAGAGAAAAGTGGTAGGAGCCACATGGAATGGTGGCTTGCGCCACCATGGCCTTCCTTTAAGCGACTCGCGCCACTATTATAAATGTGGCTTGTATTTTGTTGTTTTGTTTTTAATAAGTGGCAGGGGCCACCAAAACATGTGGTTGGCGCCACATTTGTACTTTTTAAGTGGTCATGGCCACATTAGAAAGTGGCTTGTGCCACTAGGGAAGCATAAGGGTGGCTTGCACCACCTAATGTTATTTTGGGGGTGGTCAGTGTTGTAACGCCCAAATATTTAATTATTTATTTTATTAAATACTTAATTAATTGTTCGCGTTTTGTCGGTCTATTTTTTTGTTGTGGTTGATTAAGTCGATAAGTTGGAAATCTAAGTCGGAAGTTGTAGGAAATATTATTAGAGATAATATTATAGTTGTTGTAATGGGTTGATTAGTGGGCTTGAAATCGTGTCCGAATTAGTAAATATAGGGGTGTAATTGTTAGGCCCATTAGTAATTATAACAATTAGTTAATTTTGATAAAAAGAAAATAATAGAATTAGAATTAAGTTATGTCACGAAGTGGAAAACCAAAAGAAATTGCACGATCGTGAGAGAAGAGTGAAAAAAAGGGAAATCGGAAGCGATTTTCGGAATTCGATCGTGTAGGGCTACCTTCAATCCAATCCAAGGTAAGTGTCGGTTCGACCTTTATAATCGGGATTGATAATTTGTATGTAGGGATGAGTAGTTGTGTATGTTGTGGTAATTGTTGATGTTGTTGTGATACTGTTGTTCTTGTCCTTGTTGACTGTTTGATGTTGTTAGTTGTCTGGTTGATGAATTTCTATGTTGAATAAAAGGTTATAATAATGGATAATCGTAACAAATCATTTGGGAATCAGTTGGGAATGTATCAGAGTGAATTTGTTAAGATATTGTAAGCTTGATGTTTATCAATATGTTAACTGGTTTGAGAAGAATTAGAAGACAATGCAAAATTATGGAGGAATATAAAGAAACAGAGAGCATAACTGGGAATCGTGAGGCATGACGCCCGTCATGGTCCTGTGACGCCCGTCATGGTCCTGTGACTCCCGTCACAACCCTGTGACATTGGTCACCAAAGTGTGACGTTGGTCACACTGTTATGGGTGCTTTATAATTTTATTATATTTGCGACTGTGTAGGTTGGTTATTGAGATGCATAAACTTAATTTTAAAATAAACCACTAAGTACAGAAAAATTAATTCAAGTTGTATTAGTATATAGTAAGAAATTAAGTGGGAATAATGTGATGAATTTATTAGGAGCTCAAATATGCAATAGTGCCATAGAATTAATAGCAGGGGTTAGTAAATTTGTTTTTGTCATGAATTTTAACAAAGGCTTAGAATTGGATTAGTTAATAAGTGGTGGTCGTAAAATTAAGGCGTAATGCCAACGTTGAGATGTAGTTGTTGTGTTGTGTTGAAGGTCTTTGGCCAACGTTGATAAGTCGAATGTTGCTACATCATTATGTTGTATAAGTTGTTGAAGTGGATGTTGTTTTTATGTTGTTGCTGTTATTGATGTATGCCGTTTGCATGAGTAGCATAATTGAATTTTTAAGTTGGCCTGGATTGGCACCACGTTGAAAGTTGAAGGCTTATGCCTTGATGCCTCGATAAACTGGAAAGAATTATAAGTTGGGAGTTTTACTCTGAATGGTACCACATGCATTACATAGTTGTGTCATCTTAAAGTTGCATCCTTTGAGTTGTTGATTGTTGTTTTGTTGTTGATGTGAAACGATGAAAATTGTAGGATCTTTACTTATGTATCATTTATCATATTTCGTTTATAATTATTGATATCTCATCCCTTCTGTTTGAATGTTGTCCTTATGTTGGCAACATGCAGGTAATCAAGAGGAGTAGTCGGTTACCTTTAGTCGAGTCGGTGGTTAGTCGCTCTGATACGTAGCACTCAGGGGGATGACGCGTGTCTGTTTTGTTGATTTTGTTGCATGATGAATTTTATTTAATTGAAGTACTTTAGAATACTTGTTAGTTATTTTGAAGTTGTTTTATGTTGGGTAAAGATGCTACATGTTATTTTATTAAACCGCTGCGTGATGTTTAATAAAGTTGAACTAATTCAGTATTATGATGTTGGTTTATGTTTATTTTTGAAAAGTGCTATGTATTAAGCAAGTTATACTTAAAGTTGAAATTGTGATATCCCATTTATGTGGAAATCTTTTTTGTAAACTATGATTTTATTTATATTCAAGGTTAGAAAATGGGGTGTTACATTAGTGGTATCAGAGCAGGTCGGTCTGTCCGGCCAAGTGTCGAGTCTTAGTTGTCTAGCAATAAAGTATTGTTATCATTCTAACTTTTGGTTGTGTTGTAGTGATAAGTTGAGATGGCTGGAAGAAACGAAGCTGTGATGGCTACTGCAATGCAAGCGATGACACAAGTTGTGCAGAACTTGCCGAATGCTGGTGAAGATGCTGGATCACGTAGCTTGGTGACTTTTCAAAGAGAGAATCTGCCAGTGTTCAAAGGGAAGCATGATCCAGATGCAGTTTTGGGTTGGTTGAAGGAGATTGAGAGAATCTTTTGTGTTATGGATTGCACTCCGGCGCAGAAGGTTCGGTATGGTACTCGCATGCTAGCAGTCTAAGCTGATGACCGGTGGCTGGAGACTCGTGAGAGGTTGACTGCTGCAGGTGAAGTTGTTACTTAGGATGTATTCCATAGGGAATTCATGAGAAAATGTTATCCGGAAGATGTCCGTGGCAAGAAAGAAATTGAGTTCCTTGAGCTGAAGCAAGGAAACATGTCTGTCACAGATTATGCTGCAAAATTTGTGGAGCTGTCCAAATTTGATCCTCATTATACTGGTGCTGGTGCTAAATTTTCAAAGTACATCAAGTTTGAAAACAGGTTACGCTCTGAAATCAAGAAGGTTGTTGGGTATCAGAAGATACGCGCCTTTTCTGAGTTGGTTGATAGTTGCAGGAAATTTGAGGAGGACAACAATGCTCATTACAGGGTTGTCAGTGATCATAGAGGCAAGCAACATCAGAACCGTGGAAAGTCGTATGATGCTCCAGCTAGAAAAGGGAAACTGAAAGCTGCTCTGGCTCAGAGAACTAATGGGGGAGGTGCTCCTGCTGGTATAGTTTGCTTCAAATGTGGTCAGGCTAGTCATAAAAGTAATGTATGCACCACTGAGGTAAAGAGATGTTTTCGTTGTGTTAAGATTGGGCATGCAATAGATGACTGCAAGCACAAGGAAATGATTTGTTTTAATTATGGTGAAGAAGGGCATATTGGTAGCCAGTGTCAGAAGCCAAAGAAAGCTCAGACTGGAAAAGTGTTCGCATTGACCGGAACTCGGATCGTTAACGAGGACAAACTTATTAGAGGTACATGCTTCATTAATAATATTCCTTTAATTACTATTATTGATACCGGTCCTACGCACTGTTTTATTTCTGCTAACTGTGTTCAAAGAATGGGTTTAAAATTGTCTATTATGAATGGTGAATTGATTGTTGAGATTCCAGCTAAGGGATCGACATCTACTTCTTTGGTGTGTTTAAAGTGTCCTTTGTTGATCTTCGATAAAGATTTCTATGTTGATTTAGTATGTTTGTCGTTGACTGGGATGGACGTAATTCTTGGTATGAACTGGTTAGAGTATAACTACGTTCATATAAATTTTTATCGCAAGTCTGTGAGGTTTTCTACTCCTGAAGAGGAAGGAGTTAGTTTGTTATCTTTCAGAGAATTACAACAATTGATGAGAGAAGAAGCTTAGATGTTTTCTTTGATGGAAACTTTGTCGGTTGAGAGTAAAGCTAAGATTGATGAATTGATAGTAGTGAAGGAATTCCATGAAGTTTTCCCTGATGCGATTCCTAGTGTTCCGCTAGAGAGGGAAGTTGAATTTGCTATTGATATGGTACCTGGTACTAGGCCTGTTTCGATGGCACCGTATAGAATGTCGACATCTGAATTGTTTGAATTAAAGAAGCAATTGGAAGATTTACTTGAGAAAAAGTTTGTAAGACCAAGTGTATCATCGTGGGGAGCTCCAGTGTTGCTAGTAAAGAAGAAAGATGGTAGTATGAGGCTTTGTGTTAATTATAGACAGCTGAATAAAGTGACGATCAAGAATAAGTATCCACTTCCGTGAATAGATGATTTGACGGACTAGTTAGTGGGTGCTTGTGTGTTTAGTAAAATTGATTTGAGATCGGGTTATCATCAGATCAAAGTGAAAGATGAAGATATTCAGAAGACGGTGTTCAAAACACAGTATGGACACTATGAGTATTATATGATGTCTTTCGGTGTGACTAATGCGCCGAGAGTATTTATGGAATACATGAATCGTATTTTTCATACTTATCTAGACTTTTTTGTAGTAGTATTTATTGATGATATTCTGATTTACTCTAAGTCAGAAGAAGAGCATAAGGAACATTTGAGATCAATGTTGGAGGTTTTGAAAGATAAGAAATTTTATGCGAAATTGTCCAAGTGCGAGTTTTGGTTAAGAGAGGTCATTTTTCTTGGCCATGTAATTTCAGGGAAAGGTATTGCTGTGGATCCTTCAAAGGTAGAAGTTGTGTTGCAATGGGAAACTCCGAGGTCGGCTACAGAGATTAGGAGATTTTTGGGGCTAGCTGGATATTACAAAAGGTATATTGAAGGATTTTCTAAGTTAGCACTTCCGTTAACAAGATTAACTTGTAAAAGTAAAACCTTTGTATGGGATGTTCAGTGCGAAGAGAGTTTTAATGAATTGAAAAAGAGATTGGCGTCGGCGCCGGTTTTGACTTTACCAAATCCAGAGGAACCATTTGTAGTTTATTGTGATACTTCATTGATGGGTTTAGGAGGTGTGCTTATGAAAAATAATAAAGTAATTGCTTATGCGTCGCGACAGTTGAGAATTCATGAGAAGAACTATCCTACGCATGATCTTGAACTTGTTGCTGTTGTGTTTGTGTTAAAAATCTGGAGGCATTATTTATATGGTTCTAGATTCGAGGTTTACAATGATCACAAGAGCCTTAAGTATTTATTGCTCAGAAAGAGCTGAATATGAGACAACGTAGGTGGTTAGAGTTGCTTAAGGATTATGATTTCGGGTTGAATTATCATCCGGGTAAAGAAAATGTTGTGGCCGATGCTTTAAGTAGAAAGACCTTGCATATGTCAGCAATGATGATTAAGGAGTTGGAATTAATTGAACAATTTCGTGATATGAGTCTGGTTTGCAAAGTGAAACTGCAGAGTGTGATGTTAGGAATGCTAAAGATTAATAATGACTTTATGGATAGTATTCGAGAGGCTCAGAAGCTAGATGTGAAACTAGTAGATGTCATGAATAGTTATGGTCAATCAGAGAAGAATGACTTTAAGATTGATGCAAGAGGTGTGTTGAGATTGCATGAAAGAATTTGTATTCCTGATGACGCGGATATGAAAAGAAGTATTCTTAAAGAGGGTCATATAAGCAGTTTGAGTATTCATCCGAGAGCTACTAAAATGTATCAAGATTTAAAGAAAATATTTTGGTGGTCCGGAATGAAAGAAGATGTAGCTTGTTTTGTGTATGCGTGTTTGACTTGTCAAAAGTCGAAGATTGAGCATCAGAAGCCTGCTGGGTTGATGCAACCGTTGGAAGTTCCAGAGTGGAAATGGGATAACATTTCTATGGACTTTGTAACGGGGCTGCCTGTTACTTTAAGAGGGCATGATTCGATTTGGGTGATTGTTGATAGGCTTCAAAGTTGGCTCATTTTATACTTATTAACATCACATATCCAATTGTGAAGTTAGCAGAGATTTATATCCGAGTAATTGTGAAGTTGCATTGTGTTCCTCTATGTATTGTGTCGGATAGAAATATGAGGTTTACGTCGGAATTTTGGAAAAGTCTGCAAGAGTCGTTGGGTTCTAAGTTGAGATTGAGTTCGGTATATCATCCTCAAATTGATGGCCAAACTGAGAGAACTATCCAGTCATTGGAGGACTTGTTGAGAGCATGTGTTCTTGAGCAGGGAGGTACATGGGATACTCATCTTCTGTTGATCGAGTTCACATATAATAACAGTTACCATTCTAGTATCGGAATGGCACCTTTTGAAGCACTGTATGGTCGTAGGTGTAGAACTCCGTTGTGTTGGCATGAATCTGGTGAAAATGTGGTACTTGGACCAGAATTAGTTCGAGAAACTACCGAGAAAGTGAATTTGATTCGAGAGAAGATGAAAGATTTTCAGAGTAGGCAGAAGAGTTACCATGACAAGCAGAAGAAGGATTTAGAATTTCAAGCTGGTGACCATTTGTTTTTTAGAGTCACACCTGTGACTGGTGTTAGGATAGCTTTGAAGTCTAAGAAGCTCACTCCTTGTATCATTGGTCCGTATCAGATTTTGGAACAAGTTAGGAAAGTTGCTTATTGGATGGCGTTACCGCCAAACCTTTCGAATTTGCACGATGTATTCCATGTGTCGCAACTTCGGAAGTATATTTCAGATCCTTCTCATGTGGTTAGTATGGACGATGTGCAAGTGCGAGATAACCTCACTGTGGAGACAAAGCCTGTACGAGTCGAGGATCTTGAAACAAAGACTCTTAGAGGGAAAAAGATAGTGTTGGTCAAAGTTGTTTGGTTAGGAGGTGCTGGAGAAAGCATGACCTGGGAGTTGGAGAGCAAGATGCGAGATCTTATCCCGAGTTTTTTGAATCAGGTAAATTTTCGAGGACGAAAATCCTCTAAGTGGGGGAGAGTTGTAACACCAAAATATTTAATTATTTATTTTATTAAATACTTAATTAATTGTTCGCGTTTTGTCGGTCTATTTTTTTGTTGTGGTTGATTAAGTCGATAAGTTGGAAATTTAAGTCGGAAGTTATAGGAAATATTATTAGAGATAATATTATAGTTGTTGTAGTGGGTTGATTAATGGGCTTGAAATCGTGTCCGAATTAGTAAATAGAGGGGTGCAATTGTTAGACCCATTAGTAATTATAACAATTAGTTAATTTTGATAAAAAGAAAATAATAGAAGTATAATTAAGTTATGTCTGTAAATGGAAAACCAGAAGTAATTGCATGATCGTGAGAGAAGAGGGAAAAAAAGGGAAACTGCAATCGGAAGCGATTTTCGGAATTCGATCGTGTAGGGATACCTTCAATCCAATCCAATGTAAGGGTGGGTTCGACCTTTATAATCGGGATTGATAATTTGTATGTAGGGATGAGTAGTTGTGTGTGTTGTGGTAATTGTTGATGTTGCTGTGATTTTGTTGTTCTTGTCCTTGTTGATTGTTTGATGTTGTTAGTTGTCTGGTTGATGCATTTCTATGTTGAATAAAAGTTTATAATAATGGATAATCATAACAGATCATTTGGGAATGTATTGGAGTGAATTTGTTACGATATTGTAAGTGTGATGTATATCAATATGTTAACTGGTGTGAGAAGAATTGGAAGACAATGCAAAATTATAGAGGAATACGAAGAAACAGAGAGCAGAATTGGGAATCATGAGGCATGACGACCGTCATGGTCCTGTGACGCCCGTCATGGTCCTATGACGACCGTCATGGTCCTGTGACGCTCGTCACAACCTTGTGATGTTGGTCACCAAAGTGTGACGATGGTCACACTGTTATGGGTGCTTTGTAATTTTATTTTATTTGTGACTGTGTAGGTTGGTTACTGAGATGCAGAAACTTAATTTTGAAACAAACCACTAAGTACAGAAAAATTAATTCAAGTTGTATTAGTATACAGTAAGAAATTAAGTGGGAATAATGTGATGAATGTATTAGGAGCTCAAATATGCAATAATGCCATAGAATTAATAGCAGAGGTTGGTAAATTTGTTTCTGTCATGAATTTTAACAAAGGCTTAGAATTGGATTAGTTAATAAGTGATGATCGTAAAATTAAGGCGTAATGCCAACATTGAGTTGTAGTTGTTGTGTTGTGTTGAAGGTCTTTGGCCGACGTTGATAAGTCAATTGTTGTTACGTCGTTATGTTGTATAAGTTGCTGAAGTGGATGTTATTTTTATGTTGTTGTTATTGATGTATGTCGTTTGGATGATTCGCATAATTGTATTTTTAAGTTGGCCTGGATTGGCACCACGTTGAATGTTGAAGGCTTATGCCTTGATGCCTCGATAAACTGGAAAGAATTATAAGTTGGGAGTTTTACTCTGAATGGTACCACATGCATTACATAGTCGTGTCTTCTTAAAGTTGCATTCTTTGAGTTGTTGATTGTTGTTTTATTGTTGATGTGAAACGATGAAAATTGTAGGATCTTTACTTATATATCATTTATCATATTTCGTTTATAATTGTTGATATCTCACCCCTTCTATTTGAATGTTGTCCTTATGTTGGCAACATGCAGGTAATCAAGAGGAGTAGTCGGTTACCTTTAGTCGAGTCGGTGGTCAGTCGCCCTGATACGTAGCACTCGGGGAGATGACGCGTGTCTGTTTTGTTGATTTTGTTGCATGCTAAATTTTATTTAATTGAAGTACTTTAGAATAATTGTTGGTTATTTTGAAGTTGTTTTATGTTGGGTAAAGATGCTACAAGTTGTTTTATGAATCTGCTGTGTGACGTTTTATAAAGTTGAACTAATTCAGTATTATGATGTTGGTTTATGTTTATTTTTGAAAAGTGTTATGTATTAAGAGAGATATACTTAAAGTTGAAATTGTGATATCCCATTTATGTGTAATTGTTTTTTGTAAACTATGATTTTATTTATATTCAAGGTTAGAAAATGGGGTGTTACAAATGCCACTTTCTTGTGGGCTGGGCCACCCAATGCGGTTAAATGCCCTGAAATTGTTTTGTGTATAATTTTAATTATGTAACTCCAATTCTTACGAAAACAGAAGCATCTAGTAACTAGGAGAAAACATAATATTTTAGTATATAATTTAGAGGTTTTATGAGTAGTAACAGTAGGAGATAATGAGCAAATAGATGTTAAGAATAAATGGTTCTTCCACTGTTTTGGGATAATAAAAATGTGTCTTATTGAGAATTGCTGTGAATAATTGATGTTATGTGACAGTGAATTATATGTGGTATGTGTGTATAGCATGATGATGAAATTGATGAACATGGTGGGTGATTATGTTTGTTAGTGGTTTATTTTAAGAGTTTGTTTTATGAATGAGAATGTGTTGATTATTATTTAAGTATGTGCATAAGGTTGTGTGATATATGTGTATGATGTATGTGAATAGAATGTAAAATACGATGATGTCTTGAGGTGAGTTACTTATTGATTATTATGACATATGACGATGTTTTAGTTATGAGGTGTCGGTATGAAATATATGAAGAGATTTATGATGATTAAGATGTTATGAGATATATGATGATATGATGATGAATGGTGATGCGTTTTGACTGGCCGTGGTCATACTTTTTGTGTTTCGCATCATGCATTCATAGCATTCTGTTAGGACGAGATGTCCAGTGACGTTTTTGCACGATGAAAAACCAATGACGAATTTTAGGACGATAATGTCCAATGATGGCCTAAATCCCACTGTGTGGATTAAGTGCAAATGTTGATGCAACGATGACTAGGTCATCAATGATGAATATTGACGCAACGATGACTAGGACATCAGTGATGTTTCGGTATCGCATGCATGAGTCTTATGAGTTGCATATCATTATGATTGGCATTTTTATGATGATGAGTTAATTGATGTTTTAATGAGTATGACGAGTTATATGACAAATAAGTGTATTATGATGTTATTCAAGTGACTTTACTTGTTATTTAATTCCAGCATCTTTTATAATGATTATGATTACTCACCCTTTCTGCTTGGAATTGTTGCCTCGAATGCGGGTAACTTGTAGGTAATCAAGTGTAGTGTAGGAAGCTTAGAAGTGCTTCGAAACGTGTTGTTTACTTCGTAGAAGTAAAAGGAGTCTTGCTCTGATACGTAACACCAGGGATTGGGGTCGATTGCCTTTGCGATATTTATGTTTTATGTTATGTTTGGAGTTTATGTGATATTTGATTAACTATACTATAGTTTTGATTTTCTTTAAGACTGTAACTATGAGTTACATAGAACAACTTGAATTATTTTTAAAATACTTTTTCGGTACTTGAGAATATTTTATAAAAGAGGTTTGAGTCATGATGTATCCGCTGCGAAGTTCTAAATAAGTTAATTTATGATGTTAAAGTGTAATGTTGATTATGATTTTGTTGCAACTCGTGTTACAAAGCAGGACTGTTGTGGTAAGATGTTTTATGGAGATGTGACACCCATGTTCGTACATTGATGATTTGATAATTATTATGATTGTATTGTGATTACTCGTGGGGTTTAGTTGGCTGTTACAATAGTGGTATCAGAGCTAGTCAGTCTGTCCGACCAATGTTGTCTATGATGTTTATTCCTTAGTACGCGACATGTGTGTGAAACACTATCGGTACTTGTTTGTTATCTAATTGTTTGTCTCCAGGAATTGGTTTAAAGCAAGTGAGGGAGAAGCTTGTTTTCCGGAGATGTTTTTGGTGTGAGGAGTTAACTCAAGGTGATATGGATGATAAAAGTAAAAGTGATGTTGGAACTTTAATGTCGTGAACCAAAGAGAGTATGAATTCACGAATTCTTAGATTCCGGTTAAGTTTGAGATGACTTAAGGGAGGACAAGCCGGTATGGTTGATGTTTACTCCTCGGAGAATGAAGAGCGTTGTGTCGAATGGTGATATGTAAGTGATGTATAATCTTTTATGTCTCTTGAAGAATAATCGTGACTTGTCTCTAGAGTGTAAATAGGAGTTGGAGACAATTAAGGGGTGATTCATATCGGATAAACAAGTAAGGCGATTCTTGGAGAATGAAGCTTATATGAGTGTACGTGTATGATGATGGCTATATAATACGTGCATGGATTAATGACGACGGGTTAAGCAGATGTTTGAGAAACAGGGATCTACTCCAAAGAAATTGTTGAATTGATAGATCAACTGTTAACTAATATACCTTGAGTATGATTGGATTGAAGTAGAATTATTTCAGAGTTGGACTAGAAAACGAGGATAGTTGGATGATCTTGGAGGAAAGAGAGAGAAGAAGGACTCATGTTCGTCAATTGCAAATTTTTCAGTTTTGCGAGTATGGGATAATCTTTAGTAATTTGAGCATAACGTTTCACTCTTAACTCTGATTGTAGCGGTTCTAGACGTTTTGGAAAGCTTGCAAAATTCCCTGCAGTTTGCATATAAGATTTGCCTTCAGGAGTTTTGTGAGGAGGGAGATAAGTGTGTTTTAATAATTTGGTTTGATGCTGATTTTTGGAAAATTCTGCATACGGGAATTATTGACCAGTCCCATTGCAAGGAGGATAACATTTTACTCGTGAGTCAGATTCAAGAGATTCTTGAAGTTCTGGAATATAAACGAAATTATCTTCAATTTAGAATATGATTTTGTGTCTGAGAGGTTTGTATTGAAGGATATAAGTGTTTTTGAAGTTGAGCGATTATTGTTGAAATTGGATAAGATGAGGACAGGTGTAAGATGTTGTTAAGAATGAAATGTTAGTATCAGAAGGAATGTGACGGTGGAGAAGTGCATAGAGATGCAACTTATATTGAATAAGAATGATTAGATCGGTAATAACTTTTGTGACGTTTATAGTAAAAGAAAAACAAATGCAAGAGATATGGGTATCGTGCTTGTGAAGATACCAGTTTGTGCCAGGGAGGATTAAGAAGGTTTCTATAGCAACCAGATATGAGATGGAATTATCGAGATTGCGATTTGGAAAGAGATTAAAATGTGTAAGTATATGGATCCATGATGTGGAGAGGTTTAAAAGAAAACTAAAGAATTACAGATGTTTTTAAAGCTCACTACATGGGTAAAAACTTCAAGTGGAATGAAAAGTGATATGTGGAAGGTTTTCGTGTTACTACCATGTGGGTAGAAGTATTGAAGTATATGTTCAATTGAATAATTGCAACTTATGGAAATAAAGTGGTGAAATATAATTGTTGGTGTTATGAGTTATGTTGATGTTTTATGACGGTATTGATGGTGATAATAACGACATTGTGGTGCTCCAGCCTAAGAGCGAATGAGATTCTAAAGTGATTAAATAAGGAGTGAAATGGATTGGTATGTTCATAATTTGGAAGCAGTGCATCTTGTTGGATCGTTATGGTTAATGATGTGGAATTTGGATTTGTGTTGTGAAAGTGGTTGTCAAAGGGAGAGTTCTAATTTAAAGAAGTGAATTTTCTTAGACTCAAATTCTGGTGTTGAGACGGTTGTAAACTCTTCTAAGGTTGCGGTTGTGTTGTAGTGAGAAACTATGAAGTCTATGATTGGAATTAAAAGATTCTTGGGTTAGATAGTTACTATCAAAGAAATCTTTGAGGACTTTTTCTAAGTGTTGTTAACATTAACTTGAGTAACTCGTAAAAGGTCGAGCTTATGTGTGGGATGTTAATTAGGGAGAGAATTTGTGTGATTTAAGGAGTTGGCTACCGCTCCGGTATTGATTTTGCCTAGTTAAGGTGAGTTTTATATGGTGCATTGTGATACGTCTATGATGAGACTTTGAGACATTTTTGTTTGTATTGAGTTAGTACAAGGCTATGATTTAGATTCGAAGTACCATGTTGGTTAGAGCAAATGCAAAGACTGGTGCATTGAATTGAAGGTTGTTGCATATGTTGATTTTGTGTCGAGAGAGTTACGGATAATCAAGCAATTCATAGATTTGAGTTTGGTGCATGAGGAAATTCCTAACAACATGAAGTGGAATATGTCGAAATTGATTAGAGGTATTTAGAAAGAAAATCAGAGGAGGTAAGAAGTACTAGTTAAGATTGATTGATCTAAATGACGTCGGATAACCAAGGAATTAGAAGAGAAATCTCGAGTTGACGTGTATTTTGGGAATCTGAGAAGAATATTTTTAGGAATGAAGATACTAGATTTAGTTATACTTGTCTGACTTGTCAGAGGTTAGAGACTGAAAATCAAAAGTCTTTGAGTTTGATACAACCGTTGAACATTCCAGAATGGAAGTAGAACGATATGTGATGAGATTACGTCGGGTAGAGATTTGAGAAGCAAAGTAAATAAGAAGTAAAGAGAGTGTCTTAGTGAAAGTGTTGTGAACTAGATCAACTAGAGAAAGTTGGACTTGAGAAGGTAAAGACCAAATGAGAGAGCTGTATCCAACTCTAGTTACTTCGGGTAAATTTTCGAGGATGAAAATATTCTAAGTGAGGGAGAGTTGTTACTCCCCGATTTCTGAATTAATAATTTATTTGATTAATTTGGCGTGATATGGGAATATTATGAGGCAATATGAAGTATTTAGATTCGATGATGGGTCGAGGATGATTATTGTGATGGTTTCGAAGGATTTCTGATTTCTGGGATGTATAAGTGCGTCGGAGAATTATCGGGTATTTGTGAATAATAAGAATAATCATTTATTTAACTAATTAAGCTGATTATTGAATTAATTGAATTTTGGTGAGAACTATGGAGTTCGGTGATGTGTCGACGAGAGATATTTGACGGAAGACGATTTGTGGACTTATCGATTTAATTTGGAGGAAAATGGAATTAGTTGGAATTAATTGATTAAATAAAATAGAATAATATGTTATTTATGGACCTAGAAGGCATTGTGGTCATTGTAAGAAGTTAGTAGGTGTCGCTCCCTGGATTTCCATCCTGGTACAAACGCGAAAGTGGCGCGGAAGAAGGTAGAGTCTGTAACACCCTAAAATTTGCCCTCTAAATTATTACTATATAATTGGCTTATGATTCATTCATCTTTTTCTTTCATTAGGTAATAATACTTGCCATCATACATTTTCATGGGCTTCTAAAGGCATGAGATCAGAGCATTTTCCTTGTGATTGGAATTTTCCTATTCTAAGTGTTAAGGTTTGGTTCAGTGGAAACTTGGAGATCAACGATCATGGTTTATTTCCTTGATCATATGACCTTCAAATGGTATGCGGAATCAAGGTGAGGGCATTTCATAATCAGGGGTCAAGAATGGTGTTTAACTCTAAGTCGAGGCCCTGTGAAAGTTATCAGTTCATAATTCAAGATCCAAGAGAAAACAAAGTTAAGTATTTGTGGCCGAATGTCCTTTTATGGGCAAAAGACTCCATTTTGGTTATTCATCACCTTACCATGTCGCGAGTTCTGATTTATTCAAATTCATGGAATTATACAAGTTTCTATCAACCTCCAAATTCAATTCTAGCCCAATTACCATAACCTTATTTATCCACATAAAACCATTTTAATATCCATTTCTAAATCACTTCATTATTCATTCTGGAAATCATATATTGTCCAACATTTATTTTACCATTTCCAACTATTTTTCAAACTTGTTCTAAGTCCATGAAACCATTTTTGAATCCGTCCATTTTACCCACACTTGCTTTATAGGTCAATTCATTATTTAATTCTGAATTTCCCTCTTAATTTTCCCATAAACCCTTTTCTAGCCTTTAAATAAAATAATGATGCTTTATAGGCCCATATATTTTATATCATACAACATCTTGTTCCAAGAGAAAAAAGCTAGGATTTGTTGAGTTTTGAGATGATAAAGTTGTATTAAATCACATGGCGGCGCTAGTATATAAAGTGCTATATGTGTTTATATGATTGTTAGGGTTGGTTGAATTCTATATTTGGGGGCCTTCTTTAAATCAAAGTTATATTATTAAGCAAGAAATATTATTATAACAAAAACTCAGTGAAAGATAAATTCAGATTTTTACCATTTATTAGCAACTTCAACAAGCTACAAACTGATTAACACAATCAGTTACAAATTTCAACAGAAAACCCTTTAACTGATACATAACAAACTTCAACCGATTCCTAACCGAATACATGGAAAAAAACCTAAAATACCCTCTGAATATCATCTGCTATAAAGAAAAGGGTTGCTGCAGAATTAAAGGTGGATGGATTAAAACTCTTCCTCATTCTCCGTTTTTGTTGGAAGGATCCACCACCTTCAAGCTTCACTTTGGTTCTGACTTCTCAGAACTTCGTCTTCATCATCTTCATCCTTTTCTTTTGCATCAATCTCCAGGCTCATCTTTGAATCATCTTCTAAACTTTTTCGTCAACTTCAACCGACCTTCTGCATACCATTCAAGACTTCGTATCATCATCATGGATGAACCTGCAAAAGTCAAGAAAAGGTGATTTCAGAATAATCCTCAACAATCTCCATATCATTCAACTGCAATAATTCAGATTCGTGCATTCGAAAATCATCAACAATAACAATTACATTGAGCAGCGCAAAGTCATGAGCATATCAATTAAAGAAGTTTGTAAGCTCAACATCAAGACCACACTCTGAATCGACAAAAAACTCAGAATTGCAGAATCAGTATCCACAAATCAACACGGAACTTACCGCAATTCAGTTAACAATTACAGGGATGGTTCAACGTCGTCATCATCAACGTTTCATCATGTTCAATTGGCCAATCACAATAGCTCTTAATCTCATTCACCAAGTCTTCTTCAATGGAAAGATTCATGAGGAGTGATGATCCACCACCGAACCTTTAACCTGTGAAACCAAGAAACTCAACATCAGAAGGCAACTAAGAGCATCACATAAGGAGAGAGGTCGAAAGGAAATCTATTGGGGATCACCTCACGGTTTCGGTCAATTCTTTATCACCACCAACCTTCAATCTTGCGGCAAAGCTTCATCAGTTTCAATCGCTCTTCCTAGACCATTATCAATTTGTTTAGCCAAGCTCACCCGAAGTACGAACTTCTCCAAACATCATCGAATATCCCGCATTGTTCGCTGCTTCAACACTTCACACAGAACCGCAACATTCGCAACACCTGCACATTGAAAGCGTAACGTTAATCTCATCTCACGGAGACGGCCAGAAGAATTCGAAGAAGAACGTCATAACAACAACAATTCAGAACGCATTCGTCCGTACAAAAAAGAATCAAAGTCAGTAAGGGTTTGAAAGCGTAACGGAAAAGGGAGGGCAAGAGGTGAGTTCGAAGTGAATACCTGTTCATCTTCGCACCATTGACCTTGTCATCTTCGTACCTCCGGCGTTCTTCAAGCGGAGTGGCCGTCGATCTCGCAGCAGCATCAACAACGTCTCTTCGACTTTAGGAATATTAAAGGGACTTCGATTCAAGGTATGCGCTTGCGTCTCACACTTAAGATCGTTGTTGAATCTGTTCTTGGTTTGTGATTTCAGAGAAGTTTATGTTTATTTGGTCGCGGATTAGAATAATAGGGTTTGGTTTAGGATATGTAAAGAGTGTAGGATAGGTCGCCGGAACAGTTCTTCCTGTGGCGTTATCATGTGCGGCGAGAGGAAGAAGAGGGTACGGCGGCGTAGGAAGAGGAATTAGGTTTCGATTTTGGGGAAGAAGAAGTGATTGAAAAGGTTTGTGAAGAGAAAGAGATTGGGGTTTGAGAGTGAGGGAGAGAACAAGTGAGAGCGAGAGATAGAAGAAGGGAAGGTGTAGCGGCGGTGAAGGGAAAAAGAAAATGGAGATTAGGGTTTGGGAAGAAGAAGGAGGAGAATGTGTGAGAGAGGGAGGAGAGATTTGATTTTGTTCTGTTTTTTTTATTATTATGACTTTGTTTAAATTATGATATTATGTTTTAATTGGGATTAAGAATGTTTTAAATCTCATAAAGATTTGTTTAATATACCTTTAATTATATTAAAACCCATAAATCTTGATTAAAAACCATAAAAGCCATATAATCCCCACCGTCCTTAATTAGTTCTAGGGGGATAAGGTGGATTTTGGGTCCAATCCGGCGGTGACATGTGTCACCGTCCGGTTGGACCGATTTTGTTGTAATCTTATCATCTCCTTCCTTGCAAATGGGCTTCATAATTGCTATTAACACCCCACACCTAAGCCCAGTTATTTTATTAACTAATAATGTACTGACTTCACACCCCTTGGTTTCTATGCATTTGGGCCTTCACGAATTCGTTATTTGCACCCCAATTTTCAGGCCCAGTAATGTCTTAACTTAAAAACCTTTCTTTCTTCACCCCTCTTCTCTATTTTCATTCATTTTTATTTCTATTTCATATAATTTTCCTTTAATTCTATGAAAAATAGTAAAACTAATAATAAAAATCTACAAAAATTAGGATAGAATATTAAGGCAATTTAGAAACTTTCCACATTATCATTTTCTGAATTTTTGCATTTTTCAATTAAATTTCGATTTTTTCATTTAATTGTTTTTGGATTGAATTTTCACATGGACACATAAATTTGTACAATTTATTTCTGTCACTTCCCATAACATTTTTTGCCCATTCTTTTTGCTATGATTAGAGAACAAATTAAAGTACCTAGAATATATTTGGGGTATTTTTTTAGGACATATTTTCTACTGTTTTGGTAGTGTGATTTGTATAAATTTAGGATTGAATCTTAGTTAGATTTAAGTGATCATTTGACATAGTTAGAATTAGAATTTTTAAGAGATTTTTTAACACAATGTTATAATCAGGTTTAAGACACTAGGGAATTAATTTCATATTTTTCCCATGACTTTTGATATTTTTTGCATTTTTATTCATTTCCATCATATTATGCATATTCATGATTCATGTCATTCACTAACTATTTTCTTCTTGTGCAAGGTATTTTCCGAGGATTTGCTTATGGACTTGGATATTATTTTTATGCCTCGATTATACTTTTGTGATTTGTACTTTGTGATGTAATAGCTTAGAACTTGTATGCTTTTATAGTTTCTATAATTAGGATAGAAAAGATAAAATGAATCGCTAGAAAACCAAAAATCTCAAAAAAATTAATAAGACTCGATCCAACGTCGAGTAAAAATTTCAAATAAAAAAATAAAGTTGCATGTGACTTTAGGGTTCCTCGATTACCATCGTTCCACTCCATTCAACCGAAAGCAAGCCTTGTATGGTTTACACCATAAGTCGTGCGTCTTAGCACCACACAATCGACCCACCCGATCCATTGTTTCATCCCATTTACATTTCATTCACGTTTTTTACCCACCATGATTTAGGAGGACCATATTGTTCACTAGTAACTCTTGTATTCTCATTTCTAGTCTTATATCTCTTAGGTAGATTTAATCTCAAACCTCACTAACCATAAGTCATCTTTAAATTCAACTAACTTAGGGTAAAGTCTAGTTTCCCTTAGAATTTTTTCCCTTTTATAACTTGAGTCTCACTTCTCATCTTAAAAGAAAGTCAAAAATACTTAATAAAGGAAAGTTGTACAATGCGCCACGAGCCTTAAGCTATACGGGAAATGACTAGTGGAGGTCTCCTTCACTCTTCTAGGATGCTTTACAAACGTTCCATTGGGGGCGATCTTGGAAAGTATTTGCTCCTGTGTCATAGTCTTTAGTGTTGTACATACCATAAACACAAACTCAAAACACTCTTATAAAAGACAACAAACCAAGAAGTCACGTCTTCTCTTCTCATCTCATACTCTTTGCGGACGAACATGACTTGTCTCGACAGTTCAAACAGCGATACGGTAAACACCCTCGAGTCAGAGCCGGTAACACCTGAGCTAGAGCTATGACAATGTCATCCTAAAAATCACAAACGAGTGTAAGCCTTAGTTAGACGAACTACGACGTCTCTGATCCTCATTTATCCCAATGAGGTACGTAGGCAGTGGGGTAGGGCCCATTCGAGCACAATCTTTCTTTTACCCTACATTTTCCCCTTTATTCCCATTTGTTAGTTCCATTTCTTTTCTCAAGTTCCATTTCATTCCAGAAAGCCATTACTTTCATTCAAACAACATATTATTTCTCACCCTTTGAAAACAGACTTATAAGCGTGGATCCCGTCGGGTACGGCGGACGAATTGGGGTGCTAATACCTTCTCAATTCGTAATTGACTTCTGTATCCAGATCTTTGGTTCGCAAGGCCTCGCCCTTTTCCTTTTTCCTTAGGTTTGTGCAACATTACCTTTCCCATTCCTTCGGGATAAAAATGTCTGGCTGACGACTCTAACTTTTCCGTGCCACTTTCGCGTTTGTACTAGGATGAAAATCCCGGGAGCGACAGCTGGCGACTTTGTTGGGGACTTTTAGAAATTCTAAATTCCCCTTTGAGAGTCAATCCTAGCGCTTGTCTGTTTCTATTTTCTTTGGGTGTTTATTCTTTCGCTGTTATGCTTTAGTTTAGCTTTACTATTTTATTTGCAGTTTATCGCTTTCCTTTACAGCTTTATTTACAGCTTTCTGCACTTTACTTTACTGTCGCATATACTGGTATATACTGTACTGGCTGTTCTAGTTTTCCTTGGCGGGATGGGATTATTGTGAGATAAGCCAAATACACGGCTTGAGTATACACATAGGATTTAGAGTGGGCAGTCGTGTGGCTTGCATGGTCTTGAGCACGTGTAGTTTTCACGAGTCCCACACCCAGATCAGGCTCTCTTGGGATATGTTCTATACTGCCTAGGCAGACCATAGAATGTTCCCACCTGAGCTGCTAACACTGGGAACCGATCATCGAGGACCTTAGTGGAAACAACCCTCTCCAGTGGTGACAGTGGCAGACCACATTTTGTGGCAAACCCATTTGCACCCGAGGGCCCACTAGGAAATCGCATAGGATGACCTTGTTCTCTCGTAGGAACTTGGTTAAAGCAACTGGTCGTATGACGATAGTATTGTACCCTTCGGGATGAATGTACTATTGTTTCTCGACTTCAGTGCTTGAAGCCGGGAACTTATGAGGGATGCTTGTTTTTCCGGAATTCAGCTGAGGCCTCCCTGAGTAGTACATAATGCCAAACCGATTCCCTGATTTGGTCATGAGCCATTCCTCGGAAATGGTGAACGTATTATTGCTATTCGGCTTTGAGAGTCCGTGATGTTGACCCGTAGTAGCACACCCGTGAGATTGGGAGGGGTTTACAGGTTTGCAGGAACCCTAAAAACTTCCAACATACCCGTTTTTGCCAGTATTACTCTGTGTTATGATCCGGTCCTATATGATACTTGGTTGAGAATTATGGAACTTCTGCACAGAGATACTGATATCATGATCTTCATCAACGCTTGGTTATCTGATCCATACCAGCGTCGGACCGCTGACCGCATGCCAGTTGCATACATGACATCATGGCATTTTAGCATACATGTTCAGTTACTTCTAAGGATCCCATATCTGAATTATGTCGGATTTTTTCTGCATTAAAACTTGGATCAAAACAGATGGACTCCTTGGAAATAACTGAACATGACATTTGCATACATCCTTGCATTTTTGACAGGTATTCAGGGACAACTTCTTATCCTGACTTGGTTTCTCTTCAGAATGGCCAATTTGAATCACGACTGTCAAGGTTTAGACATGGAACAACTCCGAGCGGAGATGACTGAGATGAAGGCCCAACTGGGGCATGTTATAATGGACATTTGAGCGTTGTCCCAGGATCAGAAATTGCTGAGGGAAGAATTCAACTTGATGAAGACTCAGATAAAGCTGCTTACAGGAATCATGAATGATATGTCGAAAAAGTAAAATAGTTGTGTGTCTACTTTTCAAACAGAAGGTCATGTTTCTCCCATCTCTTTGGGATGTCCAATAAATCAGGGTTCTTTAGATGGGTTTCCTCTACAGTTCGAATCTCTTCACCAGCAATCGCCACTCGGCAGTCAGGAAGAGCATCAGATAGGAACCAACTCCACATGTGAACTGAATGATCCTACACCAGTCGTCACCAAAGAAGTGAGCACTTTCTTCCCTTATCAGGGATCCTCCTCAGCTGTTACGCCTTGGTTTCCAAGAGAAATACTTCAACCGATTTCGTCTATAGCTCCTCCATGGGTAGCAACCTGTCATCAACAGGAGCAAGAAAGGGTTATTGATCCGATATCCGTGTCTTATGCTGAATTATGTCCACAACTGTTCAAAATGGGGTTGATTGAGTGTCACGAGCTAACTCCTCCTTCAGCATGTATGAATACAAAAGAGGTGGTCAATTTTCCTTCTTCTAGAATCATTGCTCAGGCCAAGTCTTCAAAGGGACTACATCAACAATCTTCATTCACTCCTCGGCCGAGTATGAGTAAGAGAGTACAAAGACATGTCAGGCGTCCAACGCAATGTCAACAACGAAGTTTCCAATCACGACCACAGGGTCAGCAACAACAGGTACAGAGACTGTTTCAGGAAAGAACAAGAGCGAGGAACCGCAGACTTGATCCTATCCCATGTTCATATGCTGTATTGCTTCCAGAACTTCTGAAGTTGAACCTAGTTGAGCTCCGTACCATGAGAGCTCCTTCTGCTGATAATCTACCACCAAATTTTGATCCTAATTCCAGGTGCGAATTCCATTCAGGTGCCCAGGGGCACAGTATTGAGAAATGTTGGGCTTTTCAGAACAAGGTAAAAGAC
Organism: Lathyrus aphaca; assembly: GCA_963966055.1. Taxonomy (NCBI): domain Eukaryota; kingdom Viridiplantae; phylum Streptophyta; class Magnoliopsida; order Fabales; family Fabaceae; genus Lathyrus; species Lathyrus aphaca. Next base: position 386,208,300 of record OZ014524.1, on the reverse strand, counting down.
CTAATTGAGTCCAAGACAATCATTTTTTCTCCTCGTCCAAAGGTACTCCAGAATCTGATGCCTAATCACGATGGAACCAGTGTCACGGTTATTCTACCAGATGGTCCATGTTAAGCTGAAGTCTTCAAGTTAATCACCTAGGACACCAGAGTATTCATGAAGCAAATAGAGCCAGCAGTATTCAAATACTCTCAGTGATGGCATTTATGTGTTTGCCTTTCTTCATTGTTCATTTTCATCCCTATTGAGGGGAACTACGTCACTCTGATTCTTCATTGGTTATTAGTCAATGGAGATACGTAGGCAGAAGACCATCAGGTCTTTCCGAGCAACCTTATGGGGCAACTTTACTCCCCAGCTTTACTCTTTCCTTCAGATGTCTCGTGTCAGAGTCAGAATAGCTAGAAGAGGAAGTATTACTGCCATGGTTAGGTATACAGCTGCAAATTGAAGATTACAAGTCTGTGATTGATCGTTGAAAGTATCCAAGACTGACAGGTCCAGACGGAGCCAAGCCTCCTCAACTATGGGAATATTCAGTTTCTTTACTGCATTTCCATTTGTAGTTTCTTTTATATACTAAACATTTGTCTACATGTATGAAATTTGTTTGCTTTTGAATGTTAGCAATAATAAAACTCACATGTTTTTCTTGAAGTAAATTCATTTGCATTCCCTTACAATTTTGCATGTGTACATCGCAATACCAATTGTCATGCTTAAATCCTATAAAAGGAGAATGACGAAACAAAAACGCAAAATATCTAATTGTGTGCTCTCGAGTAAGACCCTGTTGACGATGTACAGGCTTTGTTTCAAATCCCTAAACACTGGAGATATAAGGAAGATAGACCCTTACTAACCCCTTTGAGCCTTGAAGTAGGAGTTTCTTTTCATATGAAAAACCCTCACATGCAACCCAGGGGCAGGGTAGACATCAGCTAGTCGGACCAAGCGTTCAGGCTTTCATAAAGGAGTGTATTTGAAGGTCCATTGCATTCTACTATGTTAATCAAGGGGTTCAAAGACCCGAAACCACAATGGTTACCCAAGTCAAAAGGTCCAAAGATTGAAAACCACAATGGTTATCCTTCGTCGACCGAAGAATGAGGCAGTTACAACCCTCACGAAGCAATCAAGACAAACAATGTCACGCGACTTGTTCAAAATGCAAAAAAGAAAAAAAGAAAAGAAAAGGCCTGCTAAGTCGAAACTTGAAAACAAGCGACTTAGGCAAAAGTTAGGGCATCCCGCTGGACTCCACAATCAAAGATTCACAAGAATCAGTCCAGGCAAAAGTTAGGGATAAGCAAAATAACGCAAAAGCGAAAGACGGAAAGGATTACACAAGAAAGATCCTCAAAACGAGAACAAAGTCGTGTGGCACAGACATGAAAGATAGAGAAATGACTGACTCTCAGCAATAACCTGATTGGTGCTTGAACTAATAGCAACAATGGTTCCTCAATCAATACGAAACCTTTATGAAAGATGAATGCTTGTGAAAACTAGCTGAATGTAGGAATGGAGAACATCACGAAGAGTGGGTGGGCACAAATAAACTTCGAGCCTGTATCTTTTGTTTCTATAACCGTGAACCAAGCCACGATACAACCCTTAAAAGTCCTAACTGAAACAAGGTTAATTTGAGTGCGTACTACCACGAGACCGCGTTCCTGACTCCTATGAGTTGTGCTAAAAGACATTGGTTGGTATTGCATGTACATACTCTAATTCAAAATAAGGTTGTATCTTAACCGGTGATTCGCTCACGAAGGTTAGCGATCCTTTTTCAAAACTTCAAGATTAACTTGTTTGTTGCATTAGAATCTTCATTCTAAGAATAAACATTTTTGCTTGCATACATTTGTTTGGCATCATAAATGGTTCACATGCGCAAATTCAATCCAGAAGCTTAAGCTTGCCAAGTTGAGAAGTTTAAAACTCCTGAAAGACTGTCACGTCGAGGTGCACTTTTCTGAGAAAAGCTTCATTGAGCAAGGACTTTCCTAATTAGTCACAGTAAGAGCTAGCCAATCCGGGGCAGTCACGTCGAGCAATCTCTTCAAAATTAAAGTACTGAGCCAATCCGGGGCAATTACGTCGAGCAATATCTTCAAATTTTAGGCAAACTGGGGCAATCACCTCGAGATTCAAATCTCTCCAAGAGCGAAGATTAGTCAGTCAAGTGCAAAGCTATTCAAGTACTCGTACTGGGGCAGGCCACCCCAATAGTACGAGAGTTCATTATTTCCCGAAGACAGACGATCGGAAGCATTTACCTGGAGTTTAGAATACCATGGTCACTTGTCAAGCCAACTATCTCGTTCAACACTTCTAACAGATACAAGCTCGTCTGCATTGGCAATGGTTACCTCCCCAACAAGGTTATTAATAACATTCATGCAATCGTTACGATACCTAAGAGTTTAAAGACATCAAGTCTTTTGTAAAATCCTCTTGAGGTAAAGTCCATACAGAGGCAACTAATCCCCAGCACGAGACAACTTGAAGTATTTCCTCCTCAGTAGGACGTGTCTCGGTGTTGTCATCACCAACAGGCAAATAAAATTTATCCTCACTAAAGTCAGCATTTTTTCCTTCAGACGGTTTCCTTGATCTTGGTTCCTCAACAGATCTAAGGTAACTCATATTCCCCTAACGGATTTCGGATGAATCATTCTCCTCCCCAGCGGATCCATAAGAGTGGATAGTCCCCAATAGTCGAGGTATCCCCTGGCACAGTCCTCAAATCTAAAGTCCAATTTATTTTTGGCAAAGGTGATAATTTGGGACAGATGAATTATTCACGCTCTTCTCCAACAAAGATGTTATTCCCACAGGACATCTCAAGATTGATTTCGCGATCATTATGTTTCCCCACAGAGTTAGCAGAGACTTATTACTTCCGCGTCAGGAATTTCTTTCACATTCACACCAGTTTATTAACGATACTCAAGACATGACATCCCCAGTGTCATGGGGCAACATGCCATGCAATTCAACATATGCAAAGTCCACCCGCAGACTGGCCAAAGTCCATATTCGGGTGGCAAGTTTCAAAAGTCCCCCACAGTGGGCAAAAGTCTCCCGTAGTGAGCAAAAGTCCACCCGCAGTGTGGCAAATCTCTAAAGTCCCCCGCAGTGGGCAAAAGTCTCCCGTAGTGAGCAAAAGTCTCCCGTAGTGAGCAAAAGTCCACCCGCAGTGTGGCAAATCTCTAAAGTCCCCCGCAGTGGGCAAAAGTCTCCCGTAGTGAGCAAAAGTCCACCCGCAGTGTGGCAAATCTCTAAAGTCCCCCGCAGTGGGCAAAAGTCTCCCGTAGTGAGCAAAAGTCTCCCACAGTGAGCAAAAGTCCAGCCGCAGACTGGCCAAAGTCCATCTTCGGGTGGCAAGTTTCAAAAGTCTCCCACAGTGAGCAAAAGTCCCCCACAATGGGCAAAAGTCTCCCACAGTGAGCAAAAGTCAAGCCGCAGACTGGCCAAAGTCCATCTTCGGGTGGCAAATTTCAAAAGTCTCCCACAGTGAGCAAAAGTCCAGCCACAGACTGGCCAAAGTCCATCTTCGTGTGGCAAGAAATCAAAGTCTCCCGCAGTGAGCAGAAGTCCACCCGCAGTGTGGCAAATCCTTAAAATCCACCCGCAGTGTGGTAAATTTCCAAAGTCCACCCGCAACATGGCAAATTCTTAAAGTCCACCCGCAGTGTGGCAAATTATCCGGCAATCCACCCGTAGTGTGGTAAAACATCTGAAGCCCAACCGCAGATTGGCAAAAGTCCATCCCCAGGATGGCGAAGTATCTTAAAATTCTATCGCAAGCTAGTGAAAGTCCACCCACAACGTGACAAGTCGTTATTTGTCTAACTCCATCCAATAATACACCATTAAGGCATTGTTGCAGCCTATCAAAGTCCACTCGTAGTGTGGCGAATCAGTAGCCGTCCGACATCATTCAAAAGGCATCCCCTGTTTTCTATTCTTCACATCATAATTATATTCAAGCAGAGTTCGTTCGGTTGAGTTTATTTCCCTGTTCTTCTGCCACAGAGTGCAAATTTTCTGGTTGTTTCTGGTATTCAATCCCTGCATACCTCAAACGTCTGAAAGCAAGTGCTATCATCCATTCACGTCTACAGTGATTGAATAGGGGCAGCTGTAACACCCTAAAATTTGCCCTCTAAATTATTACTATATAATTGGCTTATGATTCATTCATCTGTTTCTTTCATTAGGTCATAATACTTGCCATCATACATTTTCATGGGCTTCTAAAGGCATGGGATCAGAGCATTTTCCTTGTGATTGGAATTTTCCTATTCTAAGTGTTAAGGATTGGTTTAGTGGAAACTTGGAGATCAACGATCATGGTTTATTTCCTTGATCATATGACCTTCAAATGGTATGCGGAATTATTATAACAAAAACTCAGTGAAAGATAAATTCAGATTTTTACCATTTATTAGCAACTTCAACAAGCTACAAACTGATTAACACAATCAGTTACAAATTTCAACAGAAAAACCTTTAACTGATACATAACAAACTTCAACCGATTCCTAACCGAATACATGGAAAAAAACCTAAAATACCCTCTGAATATCATCTGCTATAAAGAAAAGGGTTGCTGCAGAATTAAAGGTGGATGGATTAAAACTCTTCCTCATTCTCCGTTTTTGTTGGAAGGATCCACCACCTTCAAGCTTCACTTTGGTTCTGACTTCTCAGAACTTCGTCTTCATCATCTTCATCCTTTTCTTTTGCATCAATCTCCAGGCTCATCTTTGAATCATCTTCTAAACTTTTTCGTCAACTTCAACCGACCTTCTGCATACCATTCAAGACTTCGTATCATCATCATGGATGAACCTGCAAAAGTCAAGAAAAGGTGATTTCAGAATAATCCTCAACAATCTCCATATCATTCAACTGCAATAATTCAGATTCGTGCATTCGAAAATCATCAACAATAACAATTACATTGAGCAGCGCAAAGTCATGAGCATATCGATTAAAGAAGTTTGTAAGCTCAGCATCAAGACCACACTCTGAATCGACAAAAAACTCAGAATTGCAGAATCAGTATCCACAAATCAACACGGAACTTACCGCAATTCAGTTAACAATTACAGGGATGGTTCAACGTCGTCATCATCAACGTTTCATCATGTTCAATTGGCCAATCACAATAGCTCTTAATCTCATTCACCAAGTCTTCTTCAATGGAAAGATTCATGAGGAGTGATGATCCACCACCGAACCTTTAACTTGTGAAACCAAGAAACTCAACATCAGAAGGCAACTAAGAGCATCACATAAGGAGAGAGGTCGAAAGGAAATCTATTGGGGATCACCTCACGGTTTCGGTCAATTCTTTATCACCACCAACCTTCAATCTTGCGGCAAAGCTTCATCAGTTTCAATCGCTCTTCCTAGACCATTATCAATTTGTTTAGCCAAGCTCACCCGAAGTACGAACTTCTCCAAACATCATCGAATATCCCGCATTGTTCGCTGCTTCAACACTTCACACAGAACCGCAACATTCGCAACACCTGCACATTGAAAGCGTAACGTTAATCTCATCTCACGGAGACGGCCAGAAGAATTCGAAGAAGAACGTCATAACAACAACAATTCAGAACGCATTCGTCCGTACAAAAAAGAATCAAAGTCAGTAAGGGTTTGAAAGCGTAACGGAAAAGGGAGGGCAAGAGGTGAGTTCGAAGTGAATACCTGTTCATCTTCGCACCATTGACCTTGTCATCTTCGTACCTCCGGCGTTCTTCAAGCGGAGTGGCCGTCGATCTCGCAGCAGCATCAACAACGTCTCTTCGACTTTAGGAATATTAAAGGGACTTCGATTCAAGGTATGCGCTTGCGTCTCACACTTAAGATCGTTGTTGAATCTGTTCTTGGTTTGTGATTTCAGAGAAGTTTATGTTTATTTGGTCGCGGATTAGAATAATAGGGTTTGGTTTAGGATATGTAAAGAGTGTAGGATAGGTCGCCGGAACAGTTCTTCCTGTGGCGTTATCATGTGCGGCGAGAGGAAGAAGAAGGTACGGCGGCGTAGGAAGAGGAATTAGGTTTCGATTTTGGGGAAGAAGAAGTGATTGAAAAGGTTTGTGAAGAGAAAGAGATTGGGGTTTGAGAGTGAGGGAGAGAACAAGTGAGAGCGAGAGATAGAAGAAGGGAAGGTGTAGCGGCGGTGAAGGGAAAAAGAAAATGGAGATTAGGGTTTGGGAAGAAGAAGGAGGAGAATGTGTGAGAGAGGGAGGAGAGATTTGATTTTGTTCTGTTTTTTTTATTATTATGACTTTGTTTAAATTATGATATTATGTTTTAATTGGGATTAAGAATGTTTTAAATCTCATAAAGATTTGTTTAATATACCTTTAATTATATTAAAACCCATAAATCTTGATTAAAAACCATAAAAGCCATATAATCCCCACCGTCCTTAATTAGTTCTAGGGGGATAAGGTGGATTTTGGGTCCAATCCGGCGGTGACATGTGTCACCGTCCGGTTGGACCGATTTTGTTGTAATCTTATCATCTCCTTCCTTGCAAATGGGCTTCATAATTGCTATTAACACCCCACACCTAAGCCCAGTTATTTTATTAACTAATAATGTACTGACTTCACACCCCTTGGTTTCTATGCATTTGGGCCTTCACGAATTCGTTATTTGCACCCCAATTTTCAGGCCCAGTAATGTCTTAACTTAAAAACCTTTCTTTCTTCACCCCTCTTCTCTATTTTCATTCATTTTTATTTCTATTTCATATAATTTTCCTTTAATTCTATGAAAAATAGTAAAACTAATAATAAAAATCTACAAAAATTAGGATAGAATATTAAGGCAATTTAGAAACTTTCCACATTATCATTTTCTGAATTTTTGCATTTTTCAATTAAATTTCGATTTTTTCATTTAATTGTTTTTGGATTGAATTTTCACATGGACACATAAATTTGTACAATTTATTTCTGCCACTTCCCATAACATTTTTTGCCCATTCTTTTTGCTATGATTAGAGAACAAATTAAAGTACCTAGAATATATTTGGGGTATTTTTTTAGGACATATTTTCTACTGTTTTGGTAGTGTGATTTGTATAAATTTAGGATTGAATCTTAGTTAGATTTAAGTGATCATTTGACATAGTTAGAATTAGAATTTTTAAGAGATTTTTTAACACAATGTTATAATCAGGTTTAAGACCCTAGGGAATTAATTTCATATTTTTCCCATGACTTTTGATATTTTTTGCATTTTTATTCATTTCCATCATATTATGCATATTCATGATTCATGTCATTCACTAACTATTTTCTTCTTGTGCAAGGTATTTTCCGAGGATTTGCTTATGGACTTGGATATTATTTTTATGCCTCGATTATACTTTTGTGATTTGTACTTTGTGATGTAATAGCTTAGAACTTGTATGCTTTTATAGTTTCTATAATTAGGATAGAAAAGATAAAATGAATCGCTAGAAAACCAAAAATCTCAAAAAAATTAATAAGACTCGATCCAACGTCGAGTAAAAATTTCAAATAAATAAATAAAGTTGCATGTGACTTTAGGGTTCCTCGATTACCATCGTTCCACTCCATTCAACCGAAAGCAAGCCTTGTATGGTTTACACCATAAGTCGTGCGTCTTAGCACCACACAATCGACCCACCCGATCCATTGTTTCATCCCATTTACATTTCATTCACGTTTTTTACCCACCATGATTTAGGAGGACCATATTGTTCACTAGTAACTCTTGTATTCTCATTTCTAGTCTTATATCTCTTAGGTAGATTTAATCTCAAACCTCACTAACCATAAGTCATCTTTAAATTCAACTAACTTAGGGTAAAGTCTAGTTTCCCTTAGAATTTTTTCCCTTTTATAACTTGAGTCTCACTTCTCATCTTAAAAGAAAGTCAAAAATACTTAATAAAGGAAAGTTGTACAATGCGCCACGAGCCTTAAGCTATACGGGAAATGACTAGTGGAGGTCTCCTTCACTCTTCTAGGATGCTTTACAAACGTTCCATTGGGGGCGATCTTGGAAAGTATTTGCTCCTGTGTCATAGTCTTTAGTGTTGTACATACCATAAACACAAACTCAAAACACTTCTTATAAAAGACAACAAACCAAGAAGTCACGTCTTCTCTTCTCATCTCATACTCTTTGCGGACGAACATGACTTGTCTCGACAGTTCAAACAGCGATACGATAAACACCCTCGAGTCAGAGCCGGTAACACCTGAGCTAGAGCTATGGCAATGTCATCCTAAAAATCACAAACGAGTGTAAGCCTTAGTTAGACGAACTACGACGTCTCTGATCCTCATTTATCCCAATGAGGTACGTAGGCAGTGGGGTAGGGCCCATTCGAGCACAATCTTTATTTTTCCCTACATTTTCCCCTTTATTCCCATTTGTTAGTTCCATTTCTTTTCTCAAGTTCCATTTCATTCCAGAAAGCCATTACTTTCATTCAAACAGCATATTATTTCTCACCCTTTGAAAACAGACTTATAAGCGTGGATCCCGTCGGGTACGGCGGACGAATTGGGGTGCTAATACCTTCTCAATTCGTAATTGACTTCTGTATCCAGATCTTTGGTTCGCAAGGCCTCGCCCTTTTCCTTTTTCCTTAGGTTTGTGCAACATTACCTTTCCCATTCCTTCGGGATAAAAATGTCTGGCTGACGACTCTAACTTTTCCGTGCCACTTTCGCGTTTGTACTAGGATGAAAATCCCGGGAGCGACAACTGGCGACTCTGTTGGGGACTTTTAGAAATTCTAAATTCCCCTTTGAGAGTCAATCCTAGCGCTTGTCTGTTTCTATTTTCTTTGGGTGTTTATTCTTTCGCTGTTATGCTTTAGTTTAGCTTTACTGTTTTATTTGCAGTTTATCGCTTTCCTTTACAGCTTTATTTACAGCTTTCTGCACTTTACTTTACTGTCGCATATACTGGCATATACTGTACTGGCTGTTCTAGTTTTCCTTGGCGGGATGGGATTATTGTGAGATAAGCCAAATACACGGCTTGAGTATACACATAGGATTTAGAGTGGGCAGTCGTGTGGCTTGCGTGGTCTTGAGCACGTGTAGTTTTCACGAGTCCCACACCCAGATCAGGCTCTCTTGGGATATGTTCTATACTGCCTAGGCAGACCATAGAATGTTCCCACCTGAGCTGCTAACACTGGGAACCGATCATCGAGGACCTTAGTGGAAACAACCCTCTCCAGTGGTGACAGTGGCAGACCACATTTTGTGGCAAACCCATTTGCACCCGAGGGCCCACTAGGAAATCGCATAGGATGACCTTGTTCTCTCGTAGGAACTTGGTTAAAGCAACTGGTCGTATGACGATAGTATTGTACCCTTCGGGATGAATGTACTATTGTTTCTCGACTTCAGTGCTTGAAGCCGGGAACTTATGAGGGATGCTTGTTTTTCCGGAATTCAGCTGAGGCCTCCCTGAGTAGTACATAATGCCAAACCGATTCCCTGATTTGGTCATGAGCCATTCCTCGGAAATGGTGAACGTATTATTGCTATTCGGCTTTGAGAGTCCGTGATGTTGACCCGTAGTAGCACACCCGTGAGATTGGGAGGGGTTTACAGGTTTGCAGGAACCCTAAAAACTTCCAACATACCCGTTTTTGCCAGTATTACTCTGTGTTATGATCCGGTCCTATATGATACTTGGTTGAGAATTATGGAACTTCTGCACAGAGATACTGATATCATGATCTTCATCAACGCTTGGTTATCTGATCCATACCAGCGTCGGACCGCTGACCGCATGCCAGTTGCATACATGACATCATGGCATTTTAGCATACATGTTCAGTTACTTCTAAGGATCCCATATCTGAATTATGTCGGATTTTTTCTGCATTAAAACTTGGATCAAAACAGATGGACTCCTTGGAAATAACTGAACATGACATTTGCATACATCCTTGCATTTTTGACAGGTATTCAGGGACAACTTCTTATCCTGACTTGGTTTCTCTTCAGAATGGCCAATTTGAATCACGACTGTCAAGGTTTAGACATGGAACAACTCCGAGCGGAGATGACTGAGATGAAGGCCCAACTGGGGCATGTTATAATGGACATTTGAGCGTTGTCCCAGGATCAGAAATTGCTGAGGGAAGAATTCAACTTGATGAAGACTCAGATAAAGCTGCTTACAGGAATCATGAATGATATGTCGAAAAAGTAAAATAGTTGTGTGTCTACTTTTCAAACAGAAGGTCATGTTTCTCCCATCTCTTTGGGATGTCCAATAAATCAGGGTTCTTTAGATGGGTTTCCTCTACAGTTCGAATCTCTTCACCAGCAATCGCCACTCGGCAGTCAGGAAGAGCATCAGATAGGAACCAACTCCACATGTGAACTGAATGATCCTACACCAGTCGTCACCAAAGAAGTGAGCACTTTCTTCCCTTATCAGGGATCCTCCTCAGCTGTTACGCCTTGGTTTCCAAGAGAAATACTTCAACCGATTTCGTCTATAGCTCCTCCATGGGTAGCAACCTGTCATCAACAGGAGCAAGAAAGGGTTATTGATCCGATATCCGTGTCTTATGCTGAATTATGTCCACAACTGTTCAAAATGGGGTTGATTGAGTGTCACGAGCTAACTCCTCCTTCAGCATGTATGAATACAAAAGAGGTGGTCAATTTTCCTTCTTCTAGAATCATTGCTCAGGCCAAGTCTTCAAAGGGACTACATCAACAATCTTCATTCACTCCTCGGCCAAGTATGAGTAAGAGAGTACAAAGACATGTCAGGCGTCCAACGCAATGTCAACAACGAAGTTTCCAATCACGACCACAGGGTCAGCAACAACAGGTACAGAGACTGTTTCAGGAAAGAACAAGAGCGAGGAACCGCAGACTTGATCCTATCCCATGTTCATATGCTGTATTGCTTCCAGAACTTCTGAAGTTGAACCTAGTTGAGCTCCGTACCATGAGAGCTCCTTCTGCTGATAATCTACCACCAAATTTTGATCCTAATTCCAGGTGCGAATTCCATTCAGGTGCCCAGGGGCACAATATTGAGAAATGTTGGGCTTTTCAGAACAAGGTACAAGACCTAATTGAGTCCAAGACAATCATTTTTTCTCCTCGTCCAAAGGTACTCCAGAATCTGATGCCTAATCACGACGGAACCAGTGTCACGGTTATTCTACCAGATGGTCCATGTTAAGCTGAAGTCTTCAAGTTAATCACCTAGGACACCAGAGTATTCATGAAGCAAATAGAGCCAGCAGTATTCAAATACTCTCAGTGATGGCATTTATGTGTTTGCCTTTCTTCATTGTTCATTTTCATCCCTATTGAGGGGAACTACGTCACTCTGATTCTTCATTGGTTATTAGCCAATGGAGATACGTAGGCAGAAGACCATCAGGTCTTTCCGAGCAACCTTATGGGGCAACTTTACTCCCCAGCTTTACTCTTTCCTTCAGATGTCTCGTGTCAGAGTCAGAATAGCTAGAAGAGGAAGTATTACTGCCATGGTTAGGTATACGGCTGCAAATTGAAGATTACAAGTCTGTGATTGATCGTTGAAAGTATCCAAGACTGACAGGTCCAGACGGAGCCAAGCCTCCTCAACTATGGGAATATTCAGTTTCTTTACTGCATTTCCATTTGTAGTTTCTTTTATATACTAAACATTTGTCTACATGTATGAAATTTGTTTGCTTTTGAATGTTAGCAATAATAAAACTCACATGTTTTTCTTGAAGTAAATTCATTTGCATCCCCTTACAATTTTGCATGTGTACATCGCAATACCAATTGTCATGCTTAAATCCTATAAAAGGAGAATGACGAAACAAAAATGCAAAATATCTAATTGTGTGCTCTCGAGTAAGACCCTGTTGACGATGTACAGGCTTTGTTTCAAATCCCTAAACACTGGAGATATAAGGAAGATAGACCCTTACTAACCCCTTTGAGCCTTGAAGTAGGAGTTTCTTTTCATATGAAAAACCCTCACATGCAACCCAGGGGCAGGGTAGACATCAGCTAGTCGGACCAAGCGTTCAGGCTTTCATAAAGGAGTGTATTTGAAGGTCCATTGCATTCTACTATGTTAATCAAGGGGTTCAAAGACCCGAAACCACAATGGTTACCCAAGTCAAAAGGTCCAAAGATTGAAAACCACAATGGTTATCCTTCGTCGACCGAAGAATGAGGCAGTTACAACCCTCACGAAGCAATCAAGACAAACAATGTCACGCGACTTGTTCAAAATGCAAAAAAGAAAAAAAGAAAAGAAAAGGCCTGCTAAGTCGAAACTTGAAAACAAGCGACTTAGGCAAAAGTTAGGGCATCCCGCTGGACTCCACAATCAAAGATTCACAAGAATCAGTCCAGGCAAAAGTTAGGGATAAGCAAAATAACGCAAAAGCGAAAGACGGAAAGGATTACACAAGAAAGATCCTCAAAACGAGAACAAAGTCGTGTGGCACAGACATGAAAGATAGAGAAATGACTGACTCTCAGCAATAACCTGATTGGTGCTTGAACTAATAGCAACAATGGTTCCTCAATCAATACGAAACCTTTATGAAAGATGAATGCTTGTGAAAACTAGCTGAATGTAGGAATGGAGAACATCACGAAGAGTGGGTGGGCACAAATAAACTTCGAGCCTGTATCTTTTGTTTCTATAACCGTGAACCAGGCCACGATACAACCCTTAAAAGTCCTAACTGAAACAAGGTTAATTTGAGTGCGTACTACCACGAGACCGCGTTCCTGACTCCTATGAGTTGTGCTAAAAGACATTGGTTGGTATTGCATGTACATACTCTAATTCAAAATAAGGTTGTATCTTAACCGGTGATTCGCTCACGAAGGTTAGCGATCCTTTTTCAAAACTTCAAGATTAACTTGTTTGTTGCATTAGAATCTTCATTCTAAGAATAAACATTTTTGCTTGCATACATTTGTTTGGCATCATAAATGGTTCACATGCGCAAATTCAATCCAGAAGCTTAAGCTTGCCAAGTTGAGAAGTTTAAAACTCCTGAAAGACTGTCACGTCGAGGTGCACTTTTCTGAGAAAAGCTTCATTGAGCAAGGACTTTCCTAATTAGTCACAGTAAGAGCTAGCCAATCCGGGGCAGTCACGTCGAGCAATCTCTTCAAAATTAAAGTACTGAGCCAATCCGGGGCAATTACGTCGAGCAATATCTTCAAATTTTAGGCAAACTGGGGCAATCACCTCGAGATTCAAATCTCTCCAAGAGCGAAGATTAGTCAGTCAAGTGCAAAGCTATTCAAGTACTCGTACTGGGGCAGGCCACCCCAATAGTACGAGAGTTCATTATTTCCCGAAGACAGACGATCGGAAGCATTTACCTGGAGTTTAGAATACCATGGTCACTTGTCAAGCCAACTATCTCGTTCAACACTTCTAACAGATACAAGCTCGTCTGCATTGGCAATGGTTACCTCCCCAACAAGGTTATTAATAACATTCATGCAATCGTTACGATACCTAAGAGTTTAAAGACATCAAGTCTTTTGTAAAATCCTCTTGAGGTAAAGTCCATACAGAGGCAACTAATCCCCAGCACGAGACAACTTGAAGTATTTCCTCCTCAGTAGGACGTGTCTCGGTGTTGTCATCACCAACAGGCAAATAAAATTTATCCTCACTAAAGTCAGCATTTTTTCCTTCAGACGGTTTCCTTGATCTTGGTTCCTCAACAGATCTAAGGTAACTCATATTCCCCTAACGGATTTCGGATGAATCATTCTCCTCCCCAGCGGATCCATAAGAGTGGATAGTCCCCAATAGTCGAGGTATCCCCTGGCACAGTCCTCAAATCTAAAGTCCAATTTATTTTTGGCAAAGGTGATAATTTGGGACAGATGAATTATTCACGCTCTTCTCCAACAAAGATGTTATTCCCACAGGACATCTCAAGATTGATTTCGCGATCATTATGTTTCCCCACAGAGTTAGCAGAGACTTATTACTTCCGCGTCAGGAATTTCTTTCACATTCACACCAGTTTATTAACGATACTCAAGACATGACATCCCCAGTGTCATGGGGCAACATGCCATGCAATTCAACATATGCAAAGTCCACCCGCAGACTGGCCAAAGTCCATATTCGGGTGGCAAGTTTCAAAAGTCCCCCACAGTGGGCAAAAGTCTCCCGTAGTGAGCAAAAGTCCACCCGCAGTGTGGCAAATCTCTAAAGTCCCCCGCAGTGGGCAAAAGTCTCCCGTAGTGAGCAAAAGTCTCCCGTAGTGAGCAAAAGTCCACCCGCAGTGTGGCAAATCTCTAAAGTCCCCCGCAGTGGGCAAAAGTCTCCCGTAGTGAGCAAAAGTCCACCCGCAGTGTGGCAAATCTCTAAAGTCCCCCGCAGTGGGCAAAAGTCTCCCGTAGTGAGCAAAAGTCTCCCACAGTGAGCAAAAGTCCAGCCGCAGACTGGCCAAAGTCCATCTTCGGGTGGCAAGTTTCAAAAGTCTCCCACAGTGAGCAAAAGTCCCCCACAATGGGCAAAAGTCTCCCACAGTGAGCAAAAGTCAAGCCGCAGACTGGCCAAAGTCCATCTTCGGGTGGCAAATTTCAAAAGTCTCCCACAGTGAGCAAAAGTCCAGCCACAGACTGGCCAAAGTCCATCTTCGTGTGGCAAGAAATCAAAGTCTCCCGCAGTGAGCAGAAGTCCACCCGCAGTGTGGCAAATCCTTAAAATCCACCCGCAGTGTGGTAAATTTCCAAAGTCCACCCGCAACATGGCAAATTCTTAAAGTCCACCCGCAGTGTGGCAAATTATCCGGCAATCCACCCGTAGTGTGGTAAAACATCTGAAGCCCAACCGCAGATTGGCAAAAGTCCATCCCCAGGATGGCGAAGTATCTTAAAATTCTATCGCAAGCTAGTGAAAGTCCACCCACAACGTGACAAGTCGTTATTTGTCTAACTCCATCCAATAATACACCATTAAGGCATTGTTGCAGCCTATCAAAGTCCACTCGTAGTGTGGCGAATCAGTAGCCGTCCGACATCATTCAAAAGGCATCCCCTGTTTTCTATTCTTCACATCATAATTATATTCAAGCAGAGTTCGTTCGGTTGAGTTTATTTCCCTGTTCTTCTGCCACAGAGTGCAAATTTTCTGGTTGTTTCTGGTATTCAATCCCTGCATACCTCAAACGTCTGAAAGCAAGTGCTATCATCCATTCACGTCTACAGTGATTGAATAGGGGCAGCTGTAACACCCTAAAATTTGCCCTCTAAATTATTACTATATAATTGGCTTATGATTCATTCATCTGTTTCTTTCATTAGGTCATAATACTTGCCATCATACATTTTCATGGGCTTCTAAAGGCATGGGATCAGAGCATTTTCCTTGTGATTGGAATTTTCCTATTCTAAGTGTTAAGGTTTGGTTCAGTGGAAACTTGGAGATCAACGATCATGGTTTATTTCCTTGATCATATGACCTTCAAATGGTATGCGGAATTAAGGTGAGGGCATTTCATAATCAGGGGTCAAGAATGGTGTTTAACTCCAAGTCGAGGCCCTATGAAAGTTATCAGTTCATAATTCAAGATCCAAGAGAAAACAAAGTTAAGTATTTGTGGCCGAATGTCCTTTGATGGGCAAAAGACTCCATTTTGGTTATTCATCACCTTACCATGTCGCGAGTTCTGATTTATTCAAATTCATGGAATTATACAAGTTTCTATCAACCTCCAAATTCAATTCTAGCCCAATTACCATAACCTTATTTATCCATATAAAACCATTTTAATATCCATTTCTAAATCACTTCATTATTCATTTTGGAAATCATATATTATCCAACATTTATTTTACCATTTCCATCTATTTTTCAAACTTGTTCTAAGCCCATGAAACCATTTTTGAATCCGTCCATTTTACCCACACTTGCTTTATAGGTCAATTCATTATTTAATTCTGAATTTCCCTCTTAATTTTCCCATAAACCCTTTTCTAGCCTTTAAATAAAATAATGATGCTTTATAGGCCCATATATTTTATATCATACAACATCTTGTTCCAAGAGAAAAAAGCTAGGATTTGTTGAGTTTTGAGATGATAAAGTTGTATTAAATCACATGGCGGCGCTAGTATATAAAGTGCTATATGTGTTTATATGATTGTTAGGGTTGGTTGAATTCTATATTTGGGGGCCTTCTTTAAATCAAAATTATATTATTAAGCAAGAAATATTATTATAACAAAAACTCAGTGAAAGATAAATTCAGATTTTTACCATTTATTAGCAACTTCAACAAGCTACAAACTGATTAACACAATCAGTTACAAATTTCAACAGAAAAACCTTTAACTGATACATAACAAACTTCAACCGAATACTTTAGGAATATCAAAGGGACTTCGATTCAAGGTATGCGCTTGCGTCTCACACTTAAGATCGTTGTTGAATCTGTTCTTGGTTTGTGATTTCAGAGAAGTTTATGTTTATTTGGTTGCGGGTTAGAATAATAGGGTTTGGTTTAGGATATGTAAAGAGTGTAGGATAGGTCGCCGGAACAGTTCTTCCTGTGGCGTTATCATGTGCGGCGAGAGGAAGAAGAGGGTACGGCGGCGTAGGAAGAGGAATTAGGTTTCGATTTTGGGGAAGAAGAAGTGATTGAAAAGGTTTGTGAAGAGAAAGAGATTGGGGTTTGAGAGTGAGGGAGAGAACAAGTGAGAGCGAGAGATAGAAGAAGGGAAGGTGTAGCGGCGGTGAAGGGAAAAAGAAAAGGGAGATTAGGGTTTGGGAAGAAGAAGGAGGAGAATGCGTGAGAGAGGGAGGAGAGATTTGATTTTGTTCTGTTTTTTTTATTATTATGACTTTGTTTAAATTATGAGATTATGTTTTAATTGGGATTAAGAATGTTTTAAATCTCATAAAGATTTGTTTAATATACCTTTAATTATATTAAAACCCATAAATCTTGATTAAAAACCATAAAAGCCATATAATCCCCACCGTCCTTAATTAGTTCTAGGGGATAAGGTGGATTTTGGGTCCAATCCGGCGGTGACACGTGTCACCGTCCGGTTGGACCGATTTTGTTGTAATCTTATCATCTCCTTCCTTGCAAATGGGCTTCATAATTGCTATTAACACCCCACACCTAAGCCCAATTATTTTATTAACTAATAAAGTACTGACTTCACACCCCTTGGTTTCTATGCATTTGGGCCTTCACGAATTCGTTATTTGCACCCCAATTTTCAGGCCCAGTAATGTCTTAACTTAAAAACCTTTCTTTCTTCACCCCTCTTCTCTATTTTCATTCATTTTTATTTCTATTTCATATAATTTTCCTTTAATTCTATGAAAAATAGTAAAACTAATAATAAAAATCTACAAAAATTAGGATAGAATATTAAGGCAATTTAGAAACTTTCCATATTATCATTTTCTGAATTTTTGCATTTTTCAATTAAATTTCGATTTTTTCATTTAATTGTTTTTGGATTGAATTTTCACATGGACACATAAATTTGTACAATTTATTTCTGCCACTTCCCATAACATTTTTTGCCCATTCTTTTTGCTATGATTAGAGGACAAATTAAAGTACCTAGAATATTTTTGGGGTATTTTTTTAGGACATATTTTCTACTGTTTTGGTAGTGTGATTTGTATAAATTTAGGATTGAATCTTAGTTAGATTTAAGTGATCATTTGACATAGTTAGAATTATAATTTTTAAGAGATTTTTTAACACAATGTTATAATCAGGTTTAAGACCCTAGGGAATTAATTTCATATTTTTCCCATGACTTTTGATATTTTTTGCATTTTTATTCATTTCCATCATATTATGCATATTCATGATTCATGTCATTCACTAACTATTTTCTTCTTGTGCAAGGTATTTTCCGAGGATTTGCTTATGGACTTGGATATTATTTTTATGCCTCGATTATACTTTTGTGATTTGTACTTTGTGATGTAATAGCTTAGAACTTGTATGCTTTTATAGTTTCTATAATTAGGATAGAAAAGATAAAATGAATCGCTAGAAAACCAAAAATCTCAAAAAAATTAATAAGACTCGATCCAACGTCGAGTAAAAATTTCAAATAAAAAAATAAAGTTGCATGTGACTTTATGGTTCCTCGATTACCATCGTTCCACTCCATTCAACCGAAAGCAAGCCTTGTATGTTTTACACCATAAGTCGTGCGTCTTAGCACCACGCAATCGACCCACCCGATCCATTGTTTCATCCCATTTACATTTCATTCACGTTTTTTACCCACCATGATTTAGCAGGACCATATTGTTCACTATTAACTCTTGTATTCTCATTTCTAGTCTTATATCTCTTAGGTAGATTTAATCTCAAACCTCACTAACCATAAGTCATCTTTAAATTCAACTAACTTAGGGTAAAGTCTAGTTTCCCTTAGAATTTTTTCCCTTTTATAACTTGAGTCTCACTTCTCATCTTAAAAGAAAGTCAAAAATACTTAATAAAGGAAAGGTGTACAATGCGCCACGAGCCTTAAGCTATACGGGAAATGACTAGTGGAGGTCTCCTTCACTCTTCTAGGATGCTTTACAAACGTTCCATTGGGGGCGATCTTGGAAAGTATTTGCTCCTGTGTCATAGTCTTTAGTGTTGTACATACCATAAACACAAACTCAAAACACTTCTTATAAAAGACAACAAACCAAGAAGTCACGTCTTCTCTTCTCATCTCATACTCTTTGCGGACGAACATGACTTGTCTCGACAGTTCAAACAGCGATACGGTAAACACCCTCGAGTCAGAGCCGGTAACACCTGAGCTAGAGCTATGGCAATGTCATCCTAAAAATCACAAACGAGTGTAAGCCTTAGTTAGACGAACTACGACGTCTCTGATCCTCATTTATCCCAATGAGGTACGTAGGCAGTGGGGTAGGGCCCATTCGAGCACAATCTTTCTTTTTCCCTACATTTTCCCCTTTATTCCCATTTGTTAGTTCCATTTCTTTTCTCAAGTTCCATTTCATTCCAGAAAGCCATTACTTTCATTCAAACAACATATTATTTCTCACCCTTTGAAAACAGACTTATAAGCGTGGATCCCGTCGGGTACGGCGGACGAATTGGGGTGCTAATACCTTCTCAATTCGTAATTGACTTCTGTATCCAGATCTTTGGTTCGCAAGGCCTCGTCCTTTTCCTTTTTCCTTAGGTTTGTGCAACATTACCTTTCCCATTCCTTCGGGATAAAAATGTTTGGCTGGTGACTCTAACTTTTCCGCGCCACTTTCGCGTTTGTACTAGGATGAAAATCCCGGGAGCGACAGAGTCGCCAGCCAGGAATTTTTATCCTGAAGAAACGGGAATGGTAATGCTGCACAAACCAGAAGAAAAGAAAAGGAAGGACACAGGTCCTGCGAACCAAAGAAACTGGGTTCGGGAGTCGGTTACGACCTGGGAAGGTATTAGCACCCCAGATCGTCTGCCGTATCCGACGGGATCCACGCTTGCAAAGAAAACTGTTTCAAAGGGTGAAGAAAATGAAAACTGCTACAAAAGAGAAAGGACTGAAACTGGAGAAAAGAAAAGAAATGGGAAAATGTAGGGAAAATAAAAGAGTGTGCTCAAACGGGCCCTACCCCGCTGCCTACGTACCTCATCTGGACATGAGGATCAGAGACGCCGTATTTCCCCTAACTAGGGGTAGAAAAGATGGCTTGTGAATTAAGGCTTGAACTGCCTATGTCAATGCTCAGGTGTTGCAGGCTCGGATGACGAGTGCGTAACCGTCTTGCAAAATGACAAGTAGGAGCAAGTTCGCGTACGAAGCGAAGGTGATGAGAAAAGAAATCCCGAAGGAGACGCTTATTTTTTGTTTGTGTTTTTTATGAGCTTTTATTTGGTGTGGCACAAGAGAATGAACTCAAGCTCTTTTCCATGGAATGTGTACTTGTTACTACATTCCAAGATGGAATAATAGAACAAGCACACCAAGTAAGGAGAACTTATCCAAGACTTGTTTCCAAGGTCAAGGGCCTAAATTCATTGACTTGTTGAATTTATTAGATGTTTTAGTGATTAAAAATGAAGAAGTATTTTTTAGGGTTTTTCTTGATGAAGATGACCTCGTGATCCGACTTGTGCATCATGCTAGACAAATGCACTATTCCAAGATGGAATGAATACATATTCCCCATGGAATAAGGATTACACAAGAAGTCACTTCTTTCTTTATTAATATTTTTTAGGTTTTGTTTTGAGATGAGATGTAACACCCATATAATATATATCTAGAATAATATCATACAGAGTTAATTTTTGGTACTGACACCATCATAAATTCCTACTAGTATAATTCACATTCTTGTCCAATTCTAAAAACAATATAAACTATGGTACAAGACATGGAAATCATACTAAAAATAAAGGCTAAGAACAGTACAATATCCATTATTGTACAAAGATAAGGAAATACACAGTGGAAGACTAAACTAAGCTTCACTTGAAACATATCGAGAATAGCTCCACTTGTAAATCAAACCTGCAAAAAGGAACCTGAAAAGCAACAACAATAGTGGGGTAAGATAACAACATCTCAGTGGGTTCCCTATCTTAGAGTTCCCTCGGCTCTAAAAGGTTCGATTCCTAGAATCTCAAATACTCACCGTTTCCTCGCTCACGAAATGGAACCAAGTGGAACCAAAGTCCACATGTACTACCACAATAGATATAGAGAATGAAACATCTACCTCAAGTCCTTACGGATGCTTCCCGTGGGACTCAATGTAATACCCACCTCAAGACTTACTCAAGACTTTACGGAGGATTTGACATAACACTCTCTTCGATCCTTACGGATGCTCTTGTGAAACACAAAGTAACCACAAAGAGACTTACTCAAGATCGTCTCATAGATAATGTAGCTCTCACCTCAAGTCCTTACAGGTACTTCGCATGTGACTAAGAACAACTTATCTCAAGATTTATCCAAGACCTTACGGAGGATTCGATGCCTACATATCTCGATTCAACACTCACGTCGAAATAACCGGTTCCTCAAGTCCTTACGGATGCTCTTGCGGAACACAAAGTAACCACAAAGAGACTTACTCAAGACTTCCCACGTAAACCAGTGTAGTACTCACCTCAAACCCTTATGGATGCTTCCCGTGGGACTCAGAATAACCCACCTCAAGACTTACTCAAGGCCTTACAGAGGATTCGTAACATACACACCTCAAGTCCTTACGGATGCTTCATGTGGGACTCAACATTACCCACATCAAGGCTTACTCAAGACCTTACGGAGGATTCGTACGCGATGCATAAGAACAACCACAAACCACAACACCTAAGAGGTACCTCAAGCCCTTACGGATGCTTCTCGTAGGACTAAACATCACCCACCTCAAGACTTACTCAAGACTTTACAGAGGACCCGTGCAATACACCCCTCTAGCCCTTACGGATGCTTCACGTGGGACTCAATGTAATACCCACCTCAAGACTTACACAAGACTATTACGGAGGATCTAGTGTATAGCACGCTAGTGGTTCATACAATCTAGGGTGAACCTAGCCATTCACATGAGTTATGTCATCTAACAAGTCGAGTTACAAACCAGGCCACACTATTGGTTTATGGTAAGATTTCATATCTCTCCCTCCATTCTTGATACTTTTGGTTATATATTTTTCAAACATATAACTCTAATATTCTAGTCTAATTATCATCATTAAACTAATCTCATTGTCTCTATTTCCATTCAATCCTCACGAGTATCACATATTTTTACAACTTGCACAACTAACATAATTACCACAATTCCTTAACTAACATCATTACGGTTAATCGGAAAAGTCGGGTAAAAATAAAAATTTTCAGT
The DNA here is from genome assembly GCA_963966055.1 of Lathyrus aphaca. NCBI lineage: Eukaryota > Viridiplantae > Streptophyta > Magnoliopsida > Fabales > Fabaceae > Lathyrus > Lathyrus aphaca. Next base: position 386,186,382 of record OZ014524.1, on the reverse strand, counting down.
ATCAAAAGATAGTTCATGTTTTTAGCTTCGAATCGATATGTGGAACGCTAAAAACGGATACCCGGATCAAAATTTATGAATTAATTACCAAAATTGAAACCTACAGGTCTCGCTGAGCGAACTCCTTCTCGCTGAGCGAAAATCGCCCTGGAACTTTCGCTGAGAGAGCTACACCCGTTTAGGAAGTTCCAGCCTTACGGGAAAACACTTCTCCCACACCAAATCTCTTCCAAACATCAACCAATGCAGAAAAACATAATCAAACATGTTCATAAACATCATACGAGTAATTTAGTTAGGTTTTAGCCGAGTTTTAACCGTTAATCCATTATTTCTCAAGATTTCTACCAAAAACCCTAAAACTCTTAAACTCCAAAACTTAACCAAAAACTAAAATTAAAGTATCTAACTACGAACCCACCTCGAGAGTTGAAGATTGGCGGAAAGAATGAGCCGATTTGATGGACGGATGATGGAAAATGATGGATTGAAGCTCTAGGTTTTCTCTTCTCCTTTTCCTTATCCTCCTTTTCTTTCTCTTCCTTTCTTTTCTTTCTTTCCAATTCTCTTACTAACTTTCTCTCTTTTCTTTTTCCTTTTATAATACTTAACTATTTTTCCTTATTAACCAAACAAATTATATCTCTCAATTAGTAATATTAATGGGTCCAATGGAGAGTATCCAAAAATGTCTCCGAGTTGAATATTTAATAAAGTCTCTGCTTCAGAACATACTAATTAATCTTAATTAATATTATCCAGAGCGTTAACTAAAATACGGGGTATTACATGAGAAGAGAAAGAACCAAAGGAGCAAAAAGCAAAAGTCTAATGGGGAAAGACTAATCCTAATATTAGAATGCAAAAAATGGTCCTAAAGCTAATGAGGTTTCAACTATCCTAGGAGAAAAGAAGAACCAAAGAGGAGAAAAGAGAGGAAAAGAAAGCTAGCAAGCAACTTACTCCACTAAAGGAGATAAGTTGCTCCTAAAGGGGGAAGAAAATAGTTGCATCACATGATGGCATAAGGCACATCAAAAACCACAAAGAGAAAGCAACTTAAAAAGGAAAAGGGGAAGAGTTGAAATGTGAATAAACATCCACACTTCTCTTACCATGAGCCCCTGCAAGTGTTAGCAAAAATCCAGCATATGTTCATCAATACAATCATGGAGTTAGCATGCTCAAAGTTCAAATCAACAAAGATCAAACAACATGTCAAACTTTGCACATACAAGCATTTACGCGTCGAGAACATGGAAGCATACATCAACCAACAAGCAAATCACCCTAAACTAGCATATTCAATGATCATACAATGATCCATGGCAATTAAAACATGTAAGGGGATCAAACAAGCTCAAAACAGCTCCAAAATGACATTCTGCATCAATGTTAACCGGTTAACCAAAGCGTTAACCGGTTAACCAGTTCAAACCTGCAGCAAATACGTAGAAAACAGGTGCGTTAACCGGTTAACCAAAGCGTTAACCGGTTAACACAGTCAAAACAGCAACAATTTCCTGCAGAAAATCAGCTCAAACCAGTTTATCCCAATAATTCCATCACAGACCAGCAATCAATTAAGCATGAAATAAATGGATCAATTCACATTAATTAACATCATTAAGCTCATGAACATTAGCACACAGATCCGGTTACGAATCAACCAATCAATTCAAGCAACACAAGCAAATACACAAGCACATGGTGAATCTAAAGCACAAGCATGCAAATAAGTTAAAACAGAGCTAGATCTGAATTTAACCAACCTACAAAGCTGAGGTATGCTTTGGTAATTGTTGTTTGAGCTAGAGATGAGAGATTTCACGGAGAACTTTGAAGACCCGGTGCTAAGCTTCACACTCCATGCAAAATAAATGCAAGCAAAGGGTCTTGATGCAAAATTTTGGCTCCAAAAGCACTTATAATTTCCAAACCAGATCTGAACCACCAAGTAAACCAGCAAAATGATGCAAAGAAGCTATGGATGGAGGTCTAGTCCCAAGATCTACACGCTTTAAGGCAAAGTTATGTGATATTCAAAGAGGAACTTTGAGTGATTTGGAAAATTGAGAGAAAAAAATGAGAGAATGGTGAGAGAGATCAAAATTCAGAAAAATGAAGAGGAATGAATTATGAGAGAGAGAGGGGTCCTTGGTTTGGAAGAAAATAGATTAAATATAGTTTAGGTTTGGGGCCCAAACTTTAGGCTTGGGATCCAAAAATATGGTTTGGGAAAGTGATTAGGATCTAGCATTGGAATTAGGCTTGGATAAATGCTTTAGATCCTTCTCCTTAATTAAAAATGAATAAAAATAAGAAAATTGGAAAATTGGAGCCAAAACACATGCTGAATTTGCTGCTGGAATTCAAAATTCACAGCCGTTAACCGGTTAACCAAAGCGTTAACCGGTTAACGCCAGTGAATTTTGAATTTTCCCTCCATTTGGTAGGAAACCTCAATAATAACCCGGCGCCAACCGTTCTGATCAGATTTTGATCCTCAATATTTTTAGGGGCCTTGACCATGATACAGAGCTTGTATAACATGCCTTGAGAGCTTTCTGCCAAGTCACCTATGCTCTTGAATTTGACTTATAATGCTTCAAATTTCCCGGATAGTCGATCACATGCCTTATGTTAGAACATGCAAGTGCTATGCTTCATCTTTCTATGTAAAAATGCTAAGGACATGACATGCTTATGATGATTATGATATGATGATGATGCTAAACAGGAGAGAGCAAATTTGGGGCGTTACAGTAGGGGTATTATTGGAAAATCATAATAGAGGTTATGAGGGTTACATAGATGAGTGGGGAAATACATGCAGTACATGGGAAATAAGGAAAAAGGCAAAGAGAAGAAGAAACAAGGGTTTCAGTTCGTGAGGAAAAACAAATGATCGGAAGAGGAAATTCGATGAACGCGAAGAAGATTCGGACGAACCTACAATAAACCAAAGGTAAGGGGTGTTTATTCATAATTATTATGTTGAATGTTTGATGAAGAACTGAATTAAACAGAAAACATAATCGTAGGACTAGTGGGGGGTCATTATAATTTTTGAGTTAATTGGTGATGAGTAATCGAAAGATCATGATGAAATTACAGTAGGAAAATCTATACGAAAATTTGACTCGATACGAATTCTGGAAGAAAAACCTGGAAACCCCTGGAATAGGAATAGGTGGCGGGTGCCATCAATGTAGGTGGCTTGCGCCACATAGAGAAAAGTGGTAGAAGCCACATGGAAGGGTGGCTTGCGCCATCATGACCTTCCTTTAAGTGGCTTGCGCCCCTATTATAAATGTGGCTTGTATTTTGTTGTTTTGTTTTTAATAAGTGGCAGGGGCCACCAAAATATGTGGTTGGCGCCACATTTGAACTTTTTGTGGCCAGGGCCATATTAGAAAGTGGCTTGTGCTACTAAGGAAGCATAAGGGTGGCTTGCGCCACCCAGTGTTATTTTGGGGGTGACCAGTGCCACTTCCTTGTGGCCTGCGCCACCCAATGCGATTAAGTTCCCTGAAATTGTTTTGTGCATAATTTTAATTATGTAACTCCAATTCTTACGAAAACAGAAGCATCTGGTAACTAGGAGAAAACATAATATTTTAGTATATAATTGAGAGGTTTTATGAGTAGTAACAGTAGGAGATAATGAGCAAATAAATGTTAAGAATAAAAGGTTCTTCCACTATTTCGGGGTACTAAAAATGTGTGTTATTGAGAATTGTTGTGAAAAATTTATGTTATGTGACTGTGAATTATATGTGGTATATGTGTATAGCATGATGATGAAATTGATGAACATGGTGGGTGATGATGTCTGTTAGTGGTTTGTTTTAAGAGTTTGTTTTATGAATGAGAATGTGTTGATTATGATATAAGTATGTGTATAAGGTTGTGTTATATATGTGTATGATGTATGTGAATAGAATGTAAAATACAATGATGTCTTGAGGTGAGTTACTTATTGATTATTATGACGTATGGCGATGTGTTAGTTAGGAGGTGTCGGTATGAAATATATGAAGAGATTTATGATGATTAAGATGTTATGAGATATATGATGATATGATGATGAATGGTGACGCGTTTTGACTGGCCGTGGTCATACTTTTTGTGTTTCGCATCATGCATTCATAGAATTCTGTTAGAACGAGATGTCCAGTGACGTTTTTGCAGGATGAAAATCCAATGACGAATTTTAGGACGATAATGTCCAATGATGGACTAAATCCCATTGTGTGGATTAAGTGAAAATGTTGATTCAACGATGACTAAGTCATCAGTGGTGAATATTGACGCAACGATGACTAGGTCATCAATGATGTTTCGGTACTGACATGCATGAGTCTTATGAGTTGCATATCATTATGATTGGTATTTTTATGATGATGGGTTAATTGATGTTTTAATGAGTATGACGAGTTATATGACGAATAAGTGTATTGTGATGTTATTCAAATGACTTTACTTGTTATTTAATTCCTGCATCTTTTATAATGATTATGATTACTCACCCTTTCTTCTTGGAATTGTTGCCTCGAATGCGGGTAGCTTGCAGGTAATCAAGTGTAGTGCAGGAAGCTTAGAAGTGCTTCAAAACATGTTGTTTACTTCGTAGAAGTAAAAGGAGTCTTTCTATGATACGTAACACCGGGGATTGGGGTCGATTGACTTTGTGATATTTATGTTTTGTGTTATGTTTGGAGTTTATTTGATATTTGATGAACTATAGTATATTTTTTATTTCCTTTAAGACGGTAACTATGAGTTACGTGGAACAACTTGAATTATTTTTAAAATACCTTTTCGGTACTTGAGAATATTTTTAAAAAGAGGTTTGTATCATGATGTATCCACTGCGAAGTTCTAAATAAGTTAATTTATGATGTTAAAGTGTTATGTTGATTATAATTTTGTTGCAACTCGTGTTACGAAGAAGGACTGTTGTGGTAAGATGTTTTATGGAGATGTGACACCCATGTTCGTACATTGATGATTTGATAATTATTATGATTGTATTGTGATTATTCGTGGGGTTTAGTTGGGTGTTACAACTAGCGCTCATAATCAGAGGGTGTTAGCTATCAGAAAAATGACATTAAGCAAATCAAAGTATCGTCTTAGTACGACTGACAAAATTCAAAGAGAAACTGAAGATTTCTCATAAAATTGTCTTTTAAAATAACTTCCATGATGACCCTCATTCAAGAAACAATGAAGTTTCTTAAGATATCACCTCAAGGAACAAACTCAACATTATCAAATATTTTGAAGCAAGATAGATTTGACACCATCTCTTACTTTTCAATATTTGATTGATATTTCAGAACTTAGATGCTTCTTTTTATCTGAATCCTACACTAATATCAGCTTCAAAAAGATTAGACAATGAAGAGCATGCGACATCAGGTTCTGGTAGTGTTCTTCTAGCTTTCAGATATGAAAAATCAGTTAAAATACAAGTATTTCAGAAGCTTCTGAAGTTACTTTTCTATTAACAAATATCACAATCCATTCAGCCAATATGGAAGTTCTTCTAACAAGAAACCTAAGTTTCTTATCATCAGTCTTTCCAATGAACCGAGCTTAATAGATAAAATAATATGTTGAATAGTCTTTTATTATCTAACTCCATTTCTTTCATTTGAAGTTTGCAAGACAAACCTTCAGAACACAGCAGATTCAAGTAGTAAACTTCCTGAATTACTGTGACTTTAGATTTAAGTCGGAGAGCAATCTTCTCAGAATTTGCTATATCTCACAAGAATTTGCTTCAAAAATGATCCCTACAATCTGAACACAAGAATTCAAAGATATTCAAAGCATCAGACACGTCAATGATGTTGATATACTCAGAAGTGAGATATAGCACCTATCAGAATGCAATTATCTAAGAAGATTTTCAATAAGCTTCTTCTGAGTTAGTGAAAGAGATTTTCAAATTGATCATTTTCACACCATCAACTTCTATAGTAATACCTTTCTCAAGGATATTCTATAGACCTTTAGCAACTCTTTATCAAGACCCATGAATTAAAAATATATTTAATTTTTCCATAATTTAAATCCAGTGGTATCACCCTTTGGATATCGTAGGAAAAGTCGTATGATATTTTTTATGTGGCACTTGATTCCTTCTTGAAGAAAAGATATAATTTTCTTATTGGATCATTATTTGCACCACTATTAAGTGTTAAACACATGCCATGCTCTGATACCAATTGAAGGTGTGAAAATTACACAATAAGGGGGATTGAATTGTGTTTCGCTTTTACTTAAATTAGCTTCTGATTAGAGTTCGGAATCAGAACTAATGTTCAGATTCTGTTTAGTTCATTAGGAAGCGAATGTTAACAGGAGTAAATAAATAACACCAGAAGACACAAAAGACTTATCCTGGCTTCTCTCATAACTGAGAGTACTTCCATTGCCCTTGCCTCACAAGAGATTTTCATTATAATCAACCTGATTATAATCATTCATGCTTTTGCATAAGTCTTTTACACTTACTCAGACCCACTGTATAAGACTTCTTTTATTAGAGAACATGTATAAGACTTATCCTTTGCCCACACCTTCTGGACGAGCCACTTGCTCCAAAGGTCCTCTGGTTGAGACTTATCAATACTTAGAGCACATGTCTAAGACTTCTTGCTCACGCCTTCTGACCGAGCCACCTGCTCCAAAGGTCATCAAGACTGCGACTTTCCCTTGCTCAAATTGCACTTGAGACTTCTTGCTCGCGCCCATCAAGAACTTAAGCAATGAGACATACATAGCTTAAACATCTTAGCTCAAGATTTCTGCTCAATCAACCTTGTTGATTAAGACTCTTACAACTCAAGCACATAGTAGGAGGCTTATGTAGCTCCATCATCTTGGCTTGAGACTTGTTGTTTGAATCTCAATGAGACAAGACTTCTGCTCAAGCACATAACAAGATACTTGATCTAAACTACTAAAGGCTCAGCAGAATAAAGAACAATGTGTACATGATACAAATATCAGAGGTATGTGAAATCACCATAACAAAGACCTAAAGCTCTTAAGATTTCTAAGATATCCAATGGTAAGGAATCTTAAGGTTTTTACGATTACAACCTACAATAGAAAATCTGCATATTATAATGGAGTTGATAATTGCTTGATCTTTCTACTCCTTCTTCTGAAGAATCATTTTTAAGATTCAAATTTGAATCTTCAACCATATTTATAGCCATTTTTAGAAACTAGTCATTGAAGAGGTAACTTGATCAAATGTCTTTGTATTTACTTCATAGTACAAGAGTCGTTGAAGATGAATACACAACAGATTCTGAATCCTGTGTGTAACTTGTTTAATCTTTGAGTCTTCACGAGGTTTTATGTTGATAGAGTCATTGAGAATAATTATTTGTAGAGCATGTTAACCTTTCTTGAGCCTTGCAATCTTGGAGTCTCTAGCTGACAAACTGATAAGACACTACAACTTTCTTTCTTCAGTACGGACAACCACAACTTTACCACCAACTTTGAATGGTACCAGATGCTGATATACAATTACCAATTGTAGTAACTCGTCAGAATATTGAGGCCTTCAGCTCAGAGTCTGCGCCAAGCCACACTAGCAATTATTCTTCAGACTCTACCAGAAGCTAGCAATGAAACAATTCTCAAGTGTGTTCATGTAAAACATATTCTAAATATTTATGTACAATGATGTAGAACATGCATAAATAAAACACACATCAAAATAATCATTTTTCTTTCAATACTTTGTTATCATCAAAATCAAAAGAGAACATGTCAAGAAAAGATCTTGTCCTAACAAATAATAGTTGTACTTCAGATTCATTATGAATTGAATTTTATTTTCACTTCTTTCTACTTTATCGTGTATTTCAACTTTATTTTATGTCATTTTTTGTATATCAATTGTATGGTTTAAATCTCATCACATAACATGATTCTTAACATTTATAAATCATCACTTTCATCTGCGTAAACAATAAAACATATATAAATAAACGTTTAAAATGTCTTTCAGAATGGGATGCATGGGGGTATGTGTTAAAATATTTCGGAGATGCTTCTCCGGATCATTTTACATTTTGATTTAAAGAAAGGTACGTCCGGAGATACATCTCCAAAATCTAAGAGATTTTGAATTTTTCTAAAGGTGTTTTTCCACCCCCGAGATAAGAATTTCCCTTACAGTTCTTAGTTGAGTTGGATTAACGAGACTATATGGAAAATGTACAATAGATGGTATAACTATTTTTAAATATAAATCCATTAAGTAAATAATTAAATTAAATAATATTTTTATTATTTATTTTAAAATTTTTTATTTATTTATAAACATTAACAACTTATTTACATTAATATATAAATATAAATAAATATTTAGGTCAATAATTAAACTCTAGATTATTAGTTTACACTTATTTAATTCAATTGATATATAACCATTGATTTAGTTCACACCCAAATTATGTTTTCATTTAAATAAATATTTGGTCCATGTACATATACCACTTTTCTTTTAATATTTTATAATATTTCTTAAATTTTGATTATTGTAAATATACATGTCAGTGATGTCACTTTATTTTTTATTTTTATTTATTTGTTTTAATCTTTTATAAAATTAATTTATATTAAAATTAATCTCTGTAAAAGTTGTTTTAGTCTTTATGTTATTAATATTAAAAAAACCAAAATTATATATATATATATATATATATATATATATATATATATATATATATATATATATATTACAAAAATCAATTTTAATATAAATCAGTTATTTAAAAAAATAAAGATCAAATATAAATTAGTATATATTCGCAAATTTTAAGACAAAAAAAATTGTACATACTTAAAACCAAAAAATTATATATTGACAGATGTCAAATAAGTATTTAACTTAATTTTTTTAGGGTATAAGATAATATTATGTTTTAAATATTAGAAAGTAAAAGAAGAAAATAAAGTTTGTTGAGTCACGTGTTGGCACGCATGATGCATGTGAAGTAGACGATACTGTAGGGCGAATAATAAAATTATACTCCGTGACCGTGAGTTTGTGTTTGGAATTTTCAGATGTTTTGATACGGTGTACTGCACAAAATAAATTGGTCGACCGAATATTCTTAAATAAACCGAATAGAATCTTAAAAAAATCATTATATGTAAGCAATAATTTACTTTTAAATTAAAGCACACATTTTTTAAAGATTTTATTTTCAAACCAAAAGGGGTGCAGATTTTATATGATAGCCATATACTCATATTCAGTCAAACCATATAATCATATTCAGTCAAACCATATAGAAATTGATAAGTGATAAAATTATTCAATTATCATAACTACTTATCTATTTATAAATAAATAAAATGTGAAAAAAATTTAATCTAATATAAAAATGAGATAAAGCAGTTTTATGAGTCGGTGAAAACATCCCAAAAAAATCACTAAATACCTAAGTTGAGTAGTAGAAAACTTGGTGGGAGAAGCTAGGTTCGTCCAACCAATGACATGACTAAAGATAGGATAAAATATGACAACATTTATGACTCATCCTCACAAAGCGAAGATACAAGCTCATTAAGCAAACACAGACGATTAAAGATTTCTTCCAAACTAAGTTACTTCATGCGGAAGCAAGGCAATTTGTCAAACAAGATGACAAAGTCCTTGGCGAAAAATGGGTGATTTTAGAAGACATATTGGTTATGTAACTTCAAGACGAAGGAAGGATTTTCTCGCTTGGCGAGCAGGGAGTCTCACTAAGTGAAATAAAGCAGCCAAATCCACTTGGACAAGTTGAACAAAATTACTAATGAAGAAAAGCAAGCTCGCTAGGCGAGCCAAAGATCTCGATGGGCGAGGACACCAAAACAAAACTTTATAAATAGAGACATCAATCAATTCAAAAGATTCATTCTCTTCCATAATTCCATCATTTTAATTCATTTAAAAAATGCATAAAGGGAGAATTGAGAGGGAACTCCCCAAATGAGATATTGAATAATTAAGTATGGAGGCTTCACTACTACTTATCGGTAAAATAGCAAATGTACTATGTTATCGATTGTAGTAATAATAGGGATTTTCCCAGTATCGGTCTCTTGAGGACTGCGCAAGAATAAATAAGTTTTTATGTAAATCAATTGAACAAAAGATTTCAGGGTTGGTTTAAAATTGGTTTTGAGATAATACTAATCAAAGTAAACGCACTTAATAGAAATAAGTTGTTATGACAAATATGAGAATAACACTAGGGAAGGTATATGAAAACCCATATAATGATAAATTTCCTTAGAATAAGCAATTTCATCACAAGGCTATATCATTACCGCCTTTCAAGATTAGTTTTCAAAAATTCCTTTAAAGAAAACCCTTTGGTATTCCCTCTATACCTCAATTCATTGGTTGTATAGGAAGAATACCAAGCTTTTAGAATACCAAAAGTTTTACGTTTAAATTATGTCATCCCAATTCCTTGGCGATGTCTAATAAAATATTGTTGAATGAAAAACGTTAAATGGGGTACTCCTACCTACGGTTAACCATAAATATAAACATTATTTTACAATTTAGGTTTGCATTACGAACATTCATACAACAAAGTAATAATGAAAATGCAGTGAAAATATTAGAAAATAAGGATCAATATCATTACAATAGGAATTCTGGGACACCCCTAGCATTGGGGGGTTTAGCCTCTCATGTTCATAATAACAACAATAACAAAATAAAAATAAGAATAGGTCATTATACTAAAGTTGGGATTCCGTTGATCTTCAATCGCTTCCGTCGTTTAAAGATCTCCTTCCTCCTAAGACTCCTGAGAGCATAAGTTTCAATCCAGAAATTCCTACGTAAAATCAAAAGTGTGTTTTTCCTCTCTTCTCTCAGCCTTAAAATCCCCAAAATACCCTTTGAAGATACTTAAGAGAAATATAAACAAAAATCGAATATATCATCCTCAGGGCTCCTGACACGGGCCGTGTCAAGAGGCACTTCCTGCTACCTGCGCTTCTTCCCTTTAGAGGCCCTGACACGGGCCGTGTCCTGTGACACGGGCAGCCGTGTCAGGAGGTCTTTCCTGCTGCCTTGTGTAACACCCTATTTTAATATGACTATTTATTTAATTTCGTAAAATCGACTATTTGCTTTATTTGAATTTTGGTGTGAATAATTAAGTTTGGTAACGTGTCAGAAGGGTTTATTTGACGAAATGTCGGTCTTATGGAATTAATTGGTTTAGTGAATAAACTAGAATTAGTTACAATTTAGTCAATTAAATAAATTAAGATAATTAGAAATTAGGAGGTAAAAGAGCAAGGTGGTCATTAGAAGAATAAGTAAGGGTATTTTCGGAATTCATTAATTAAGTTATAAGGGTTACATGAAGGAGTTAGAGAAAAATGATTCATTATGTATTTTTGGAGAAGAGGAACCGAGAGCGAAACCAAGAACATGGGATTGAGGAGAAATCGGGATAATCGGAAGAACGAGGAAACAAGTCAATCAGAAAGCGATAATCTTAAGGTAAGGGGTGTTTAATCTTGATTATTATAATTGATTAGGAATTGATTAGTTTTGATAGTCGTAGAAATTTGGAGAAGATGAAGTGTGTGTGGAGAGATTGGAGAGAAACTAAATTTTGTATAAAGTTTGTGATTAGTTTTGGGAAATTTTGCGCAATCGGAATTGAATTAAGTGAAATCAGTGGGATAGTTTCGTGAAATTTCATTCTAGAAAAGGGTGGCTTGCGCCACCCATCCCCTATAACAGAAGTGGCTTGCGCCACCGAGTATTACCAGACAAGAAAACTAATTAATTATTGATTAATGTGTTCTATGACAAAACTAATTAAAATATTGGTCATATGATATTTGAATGGATTAACTAGAATATTGGTTATATGATATTTGAGTGGACTAATTAAAATATTGGTTAGGTAATATTGGTGTGGATTAATTAAGATATGGGTTATATGATAATTAGGAAGTTTAATTAAATTAATGGATTATGTGTTATATGTATAGAATGGATTAAATTATGGTGGCGAGATTACAATGTGGTTGGTGCCACATTGTAATGTGGCTTGCGCCACTTCTAGAAAGGGGGAGGGCACCATGTGGCGGGTGCCATATTCCCTGGTGGCTTGCGCCACATGCTCATGTGCATGGTGGCTTGCGCCACCAGTGATGTTTTGGGTGGCTAGTGTCACTCCCACGTGGCCAGAGCCACCTAGTTATTTTGGGTTCGTCCAATTTCTGGCATTTAGGTTCAGCTTATGTAATCGTGATTTTACTCCTGAAAATCTGAATTTTTATAAATTGAGAAAACAGAAGCTAGATACAAATAATAAAGAAATTGAATAATGTTATTTCTGAAGGTTTAGCAAATGAAACTGTAAGAACAGTAAGGAATACTTGGGGAAATAATTTTCTGTCAAATAGTTATGTCATTGAGTAACAAAATGGGGACTGTAATTAATAGAAATCAATATAGTTTTGTTAACTAAATGGTGAAATGTAAGGGTAATAACAGTGGATGTATTGTGATGAATATTTGTTGTCAAAAGAAATAAAAAATGAGATTCCACTATAGTTTATATGTGTTGTTGATGATGTTGTGATTTTGTTATGCTACTAAATTAGTGATGTATATGTTGTATAATTGTATATTAAAGTTGTGACTGTAAGTTGAGGTATATGATTGAATGATGATGCGTTTTGACTAGCCGTGGTCGTTTTTATTATTGTGCGCATCATGCATTCATAGCATCGGTTAAGAAGAATTGTCCAGTGACGTTTTGCAGGATGAAGATCTAGTGATGAATTCCGGACGGTAATGTCCAGTGATGGCCTTAATCCCATAGTGAGGATTAAGTGAAAATTTTGGTGCTCTGGTTCCAAGCGAGAACCAATCCTACTGGTGGGGATCTTTGGAGATAACAATGACTAAGTCATCAGTGATGTTTTGGTACCGCATGCAAAGAGTCCTTGAGTTGCATTAGCATTGTGTTTTGACATTTTTCCTTGTATGATGAGTGTTGTTGAATATTATGATGATTTGACGAGTTATATGATGAGAATGAGTGTGTCATTGGTATCATTATTGTGGAATCTTAACCCTGTCAATTTTCCTAAATCTTTTATAATGATTATGATTACTCACCCTTTCTGCTTGGAATTGTTGCCTCTTTCGTTGGTAACTTGCAGGTAATCAAGAGTAGTGTCGGAAGCTTAGGAGTTGCTTCAGGGTGTGTTGGTTTACTTCATTGAAGTAAAGTGGGTTTTGCTCTGATACGTGACACCGGGATTTGGGAGTTTGTCTGTTTGAAATGTTTCATGTTTTGTTGATTTGAAGTCTTGAGACATTTTGATGACTTTTCTTTATTTTAACGTTTTGAATTACGAACCTTGAGATGTTTTATACCATGTGATTTTATGAGATATACCTTAGGGTATTGTTTTTAATTATTAAAGAAGTTTGAAATTTTAATCCGATGCGATGGTTTATTATATGAATTTTGGATATGTCATTATTTTATTGAAGGAAAACATTTTAAACCCGTGTTACGGAGCAGGAACCTTTTATTTGTTAAAGATGATTTTATGAAGATGTGACATCCGTGATTGTGATGAGAAACTTATTTTTTTAAAATAATTCGTTTTTTATTGGGGTTTAGACGAGTGTTACATTAGTGGTATCAGAGTAGGTCGGTCGGTCTGGTCAGGTTGTTTAGAGTCAGTCTTGGTCAGTCGATAATCATGTGTATGTTACCGATGTTTTGTTCTATCTAACCTTGACTGTTGGTGCGCATAATGGCTGGGAGAAACGATATTGTCATGGCTGCCGCTTTGCAAGTTGTTGCTCAAGTTGTGCAACAGATACCCAATGCTGGAGGGAATGAGGGTACTCGTGTGCTAGAGGCGTTCCAGAGGAACAATCCACTAACCTTTGAGGGCCGGTTTGATCCTGATGGAGCACAAGTTTGGCTCAAGGAGATCGAGAGGATCTTTTGAGTCATAGACTGCATAGATGAGAAGGTGCGTTTCGGGACGCATATACTGAATAGAGAAGCTGATGACTGGTGGGTCAGTACTCGCCGTAGGTTGACTCATGGAGATGGTGTGATTAATTGGGTTGTGTTCACCAGGGAGTTTTTGAGAAAGTATTTTCCCTAAGACGCAAAAGGTAAGAAAGAGGTTGAGTTTCTTGAGCTGAAACAAAGGAATATGAGCGTAATTAATTATGCTTCCAAATTTGTGGAATTAGTTTAGTATTATCCGCATTACAGCGAGGCAACTGCTAAACTTTCCAAGTGTGTAAAGTTTGAGAATAGTTTGCATCCGGAAATCAAACGGGAAATTGGCTACCAACAAATCCGTAGGTTCGAGGATTTGGTGAACAACTGTAGAATCTATGAAGAGGATAGCAAAGCTCATTCAGCTCATTACAAGAATTTAAGTGATAAGAGGGGAAAGCAACATCAAAACCATGGGAAGCCTTATGATGCTCCAACTGATAAGGGAAAATATAAGATTGCTGATGGGAAGAAAAATAATGGGGGAGGAGTTGCTACTCCTATTAAGTGTTTTAGATGTGGAGAACCTGGTCATCACTCTAGTGAGTGCGAGAATAAGGTGTTGAGATGCTATAAGTGTAGGAAGACAGATCACCATGCTTCTGAATGCAAGACTGCTAGCCCGACCTATTTCAATTGTGGAGAACAAGGTCATATCAGTACCCAATGCCAGAAACCGAAGAAGAATGATGTTGCTGCCCAGACTAATGGTAAGGTGTTTTCTTTGAGTGGTACATAGACTCCTTCAAAGGACAAATTGATTCGAGGTACTTGATATTGGAGCTACGCATTCGTTTATTTTGTTTGATTGTGCGACTAGATTGGGTTTAAAATTGTCTAAGATGAATAATAGTATGATAATAGATACTTCTGCTAATGGTTCTGTTACTACTGCTTATGTTTGTTTGAAATGTCCTTTGACTATTTTTGGAAATTGTTTTTCTATAAATCTAGTATGTTTGCCATTACATCAAATTGATGATATTCGTGGTTTGAATTGGATGGAATTCAATTATGTCCATATCAACTGTTATGCTAAGACGGTGAGGTTTTCTGAGTTGGATGACAACAGGGAGTTAATGCTCTTATCTGCTAGTCAAGTGGAACAACTTGTAGGGGACGAAGCCTTGATGTTTGCAATATTTGAATCCTTACAAGTTGATCGTGAGGCTCCGAGTGTTGAGTTACATGTTGTTTGTGAGTTTACGGATGTGTTTCTGAATGATGTAAGTGATCTACCGCTAGAGTGCGAAATTGAGTTTATCGTGGATTTGGTACCAGGTATAAGTCCAGTGTCTATGGATCCTTATCGGATGTCTGCTTCAGAACTGAGTGAGTTAAAGAAGCAATTATAAGACTTATTAGAGAAAAAGTTTGTTCGGCCTAGTGTTTCACTGTGGGGTGCTCCTGTGTTATTGGTTAAGAAGAAAGATGGAAGTATGAGGTTGTGTGTCGATTATTGGCAGTTAAATAAAGTGACTATCAAAAATAAATATCCGCTGCCGAGTATTGACGATTTGATTGATCAACTAGTAGGTGCTTGTGTGTTTAGTAAGATTGATTTGAGGTCTGGCTATCATCAAGTTTGGGTTAAACCAGATGATATTCCGAAGACAGCTTTTAGGACAAGATATGGTCATTATGAGCACACTGTAATTCCGCTTCGGAACTTCTTGCACAATCATGAGAGTAGAAGCACTCTCCCACCACCTAGCAGTAGGACCTTTCAACAAGTGTGAGGCAAAAGTCATTGTGTTCTCTTCATTGCACAGCACGATCTGAAAGATTCTCTCCATACTGGTTATCCATTCATGAGCTTTCACTGGATCTAATCCACCATGAAATTCTCGAGGATTCATGCGGAAGAAATCACGGAAAGTTCCACCTTTAGTTTCAGGAGCGACCACCTGAGGATGAAGACCCCCATTCATTTGGTGAACCATCTCCTGCACAAACTGGTTTTGTTGCTGCTGCATGAATTGAAACATATGAGTATTCTCATCGCCACCGGGCTGATTACCAACAGGAGGAGTGGCATTATGTCGACCACGAGTTCTACGTCCACTAGCCATATCCCTAAATGTCATCAAAACAGGATTAAGTTGATCATTCTCAATACCATAAACATATCATTTAGTTCTATATCGAGAATACGTATATGAACGAAAAGAAACACTTATAATATTCCAAGGCTAGGTCGAGGATACGACCTGCTCTGATAGTAACTATAAAGCCCATATATAAAATATATACATCAAAACATATTTTTCATATGTAACTTCAAGTTTGGTACTGAAATACAATAAGTTCTTAGTACAACACATTGTAGTATTTTAGCCAACTGAATATATAAGGTACTACCACAAAAGGGCTAACAATAATACAAGATGTCTAAACAAAAGGAAACTAAGAACTAGATCCGAAGATCTCAAAAATATCCACAACAGAAGAAAAGCCATCGACAAGCAAGGATAATCAAACTGCCTTATCCTTATCCTTCGCAGAACCTGAAGTACCTGTAAAAATATAACAACAACAAGGGGTGAGATAACAACATCTCGATGAGTTCCCTATCTTAGAGTTATCTCGGCTCTAAAGGTTCAATCTAAATATAGCTCGAGTCTTTAGTCACTACCTCTCAAGAAACCTAAGCAAGATGGAACAAAATCCATAAACACTCTCGACGCTACACGAGTATGACATTTACCTCAAGCCTTTACAAAAGTCATTACAGAGAACTCGATGCGATACTCGCCTCAAGTCTTTACGGACGCTTCCCGTGGGACCAAGATCCACCCACCTCAAGAATTACTCAGACTTCCCACATAACCCCGAGTAGTACTCACCTCAAGCCTTTACAGACGCTTCCCGTGGGACCCAGATCCATCCACCTCAAGACTTACTCAGACTTCCCGGAGGGATAATGTACATACATGCCTCAAGTCTTTACACAAGACTTACGGAGGCCCCTTCATGAAATACACACCTCTAGCCTTTACAGACGCTTCCCGTGGGACCCAAATCCATCCACCTCAAGACTTACTCAGGCTATTACGGAGGCCTAGGGTATAGGACGCTAACGGTTTCACAACAACCTAGGGTAATCATAATCATCTCACAAATTACTTCTTTTTATTTCCAAAAGCTCACAAATTCCTAACTAACATAATTATGGTTAATTAGAAAGGTTGGTAAAAGTCGGCTCAAAATAATATTTTTCAGTCTCATTAGATAATACATAGTATTAGCTTCAAAACGATATAAATAACGTATAAATTGGAAAAAGGATGAAGAAGTTATGAATTTTTGAAGATAGAACAAAATTAATATTTTCCCAATACTTACAGTGTTAACCGGTTAATGCCCTGGGTTAACCGGTTAACCACATTAGGTTCAAAGAGTCAGTAGCATAATACAACTCTATTATCCGGTTAATGTCTGGGGTTAACCGGTTAACCGATAGATAATAGATGAAAACCAGCATTTTTGAAGGACATAACTTCTCCAAAAATTATCCAATTAACATCAAACATCAAAACCAATAACAACAAAGGTTCCTACACCTAATATCAACATACTCCTGCATTTTAATTGACTTTCAATTGTTCAAACTCTCGATTCTACGATTTTCTAGCATTTTTCCCTAATCTCAAAAATCTACAAAACTCTAGAAAGTAAAACTATCTAACTAGAACCCACCTTTACCAAAGATGATTGAGAAGATTGAGAGATGAATGGATGATGAACTTCCAGAATCAAGAGCTTCTCCTTCTTCTTCTTCAAGCTTTTCTTCTTTCCCCCTTTTCTCTTCTTTCTCTTCCTCTTGTTATGTTTCTATGTTACATGACACATAAAAAAAGAAAACTTAGGTTTTATACGGGAAAGTGTAATTTCCTCCCAACGGGTCCAATTAGAGAGTATCCAAAAATGTCTCTTAATCCTTAATTTAATAAAACCTCTAAGTCAGATAATATTAGTTAATATAAATTAATTCACTGATTGCTCCAATTATTTTTGTTAAAACATCTCAGAGCAACCCAGAACCCTACTGATGTCAATTAATTATTATTCAGATCATTAAATAATTACGGGGTATTACACTCATAAAACAACTCAAATCATCATACATCATTTATCACAGATTCCTACGCATATAGTCTCTAAACACCGCATAATATTCTCTAAATCATCATAACATCTTATGGCAACAAGGTACATCAATTAAATAATTTTTCAGAATTAAAATAATTTTTCAAAACATGTCAAGTCTCGCTATGTGATACAATACAGTCGAACGGACGAATACAATTTTTTATCTCAGTCGATGCTAATGTTTACTTCAAACACTGTGGCCGTTGTAAGGTAGCAGATGGATGAGAGTAACCATGCGATGGTCCATATGTTAACACAACAAATAGGGACCATTTTAAGACCTTTAATACAATATTCGACATAGATTTACCAACAGTTGTCAACTAAGATGACTCGAATATGGGACTTTTTGGGGGCACCAACTACCCCACGACGTCGAACCCCACCTCCTCGTCTTGGGACACCGGTCTGACAGGAAGAGGAGTACGAAGAGATTTTAGAACAGCCTTACGAAGAGGTTGAACAAATACCCAGGGTGACCCATAGGCCTCCCATCGTGATGTTACATCGATATCAAGACCAAGGAGATGTGTTAGGATAGGTTCGTCAGGATACCATGGTCAAAGAGCAGAACCTTGAAACTATAGTAGAGAGGATTATGGTCCAAAATGGTGCCAATCCAGGCCTTCGATGTCCAACTTACACGTCCCCATTACCTAACTATGTGCTATAAACTGAACTTTCCAAGGGCTGGAAAGTCCCAAAGTTCACCAAATTCGCTGGTGAGACCGAAGAGTCCACAGTCGAACATGTGGCACGCTACCAGACTAAGGTTGGGGACATAACAAATAATGAGGATTTAAAAATGAAATATTTCCATAGTTCCCTCACCGAAAATGAATTTACCTGGTTTATAATGCTTCCTCCTTGGTCCATTCACACGTGGACTCCACTCGAGAGATTGTTCCACGAACAATTTTATACAGGGCCATCTAAGATTAGCCAAAAGGAATTGGCTAGTGTGAAATGAAAGAAGAGTGAGTCAGTCGAACAATATCTAAACAGGTTTAAACTTTTGAAAGATAGGTGCTTTACTCAAGTTCCTGAACATGAGTTAGTTGAAATGGCTATTGAGAATAGGAAGTGTCAAATCCTAACTGAAAAAGCCAGGACCTATGGCCAACTAGGCCAAACAACTGAATCGGAAAGCCGGAGGCTCAATTCTATTTATGACAGTGGGCCTTTGGGGTTCTAAAAGGACCCAACAAATGAGCCACAAAAAATTTAGGCTTAGGACCCACTCGAAGAAATTGATCTAGGAGATGAGACTATTAAGAGACCCACATACATAAGTACGAAAATAAGGTCAAAAATGAAGGCTAAGTTGGTCGAAGTATTGAAAGAGTATAGAGACTGTTTCATCTAGGATTATGGAGAAATGCCTGGTTTGAGTTGAAGTGTGGTGGAGCACCGCTTACCCATACATCCAGGAAAAAATCCAGTCAATTAGCAACCTCGTCGGTTTGCCCCAGAGGTAACTGAAAAGATCAAATAAGAGATTGAGAGATTTCTCAAAAGCTGGTTCATCAGAAATGCAAGGTATGTCGAATGGATCGCTAATATAGTTCCTGTAATTTTGAAAAATGGAACACTTCGCATTTGCATTGATTTCAGAGATCCCAACAATCCTTAATTCTTGAAGATCAAACTCAACATCCTCAAGAACTAGAGCATCAAGTGTCATAAATAATTAACTGAAAAGAGAAATTTTATTCGATATGATTGAAAGATTCTATTATGATAGTTGTGACACTTGTTATTTGTTATAATTTTGGAGATTTATAAGATGGATAACAAGTTAGTGTTTCTTAATTGTGACATTAAGATATACAATATGGTGCAACAAGATAAAATTTTATGTCAATAGATACAAAGTTTATAGTTTACGAACAAATAAATTCCATTTATGATTTAATGAAATTGTCTCATTAGTGATACTGTAACACCCCATTTCTACCCGACATATAGTTAAATCAGAGTTATAAAAATTCTTCACAAACATGGGATATCACATTTTATACTTTCAAACCAATCAAAATAAACTTCATTAATATAAATGCTTCAAAACTACTCAGCGAATTCATAAAAATTACAAATTTGAAATAACATAATTTGTTTTCAATATTAAACTACTTCAACATGGTTTTCGAAATAAGCAACTTAATCAAATTCATCAACTACGTATAATTCAACACAAAAGACAAGACATGCGTTCATCCCCCCAAAGTGCTATGTATTAGAGCAACAAACACCAACTTGAAGCTACTATGTACTCGACTCTTGATTACCTGCACGTTACCAACATAAGGGCAACATTAAAACATAAGGGGTGAGATATTGAATAATATAAACAAGAGTATTATAATCAATACGTAAACGAGAAATCATACAATTACACCATTTCACACAATAAGCAACATCAACATACAACTTCAACAAACAACGATTAACAACACATATATAATAATGCGACTTAAATGCAACTCAACTTATGTATATGCATGTGGTACTATTTGGGGTAAACTCCCAACTTAAAATCTTGCCAGTTTATCGAGGCATCAACAACACATTTGCCAATCCAGGTCAATTTGATTTGAGCATTCGCTCCAACTTGAAAATATGCAAATGTATGCAACTTATGAATGGCATACAACAACAACAACAACAACAACAACGTAAAAACATAACAACGCATATCAATATTTGTCAATTGACTTGCAACTCAATATTTCCCAAAATCAGGACAACACAACTTATATCGACTTCATACGACTAAACACGGGAAAACCAACTAATTACGAATTAATTAATTAAATTTATAAATTAATTATTTTAGTCATCTACTCTATTAGAATCAACTTATTTGATCTCTAATTAATTTCTATAATCAACTCAGTTCGACTCGGATGCGAAAACAGGACGAATCGCCAAAAATTGCATTTTCTGCACACCATTCTTCCCATACACGTATAGACTTATCCATACGCGTATCACTATTCTTTCTAAGTCTCCCATTACGCGTAATACTTTCCATTACACATAATGCATGTACTCCCTATGCGTAGTCTGTGTAAATGGCCAGAGGTCCTTGCCACACCCTCATCCATACGCGTAACGCCAGTGTAATAATCATATGTTACGCGTAAGGCCTCCCCTATTACGCATATCACTAGATCTACTACGTGATTCACCAGACTTCACTCCAGTCCCAATTCTGTTACGAGTTACATAACTTCAACACTCAATTCCAACCTAATTGGGTTTCTACATTGATTTTAGACCTATAATCTTTTGTATACACATCATCTAACAATTTCTACATTCGATTACAAGTCCTAAATCTCCTCCCAACACGAATTTCCTGCAACAACCAGTCCAACAAAAACAACAAAATATAGCAACATGAACAAGTTTATGACAACAATACAACAATTACAACATATTCCCCACACAACAGATCCATACGAAAATCGACAACAACATCTCATACAAAAACACAACAATAATCATATGAAAACCCAACCTACATACGAATTATCCTAATCCCAGTTATAGAATTCGAACCCCACCCTTACCTTGGATTGAAGGCAGCTCGAATTCACAACCAAATCTCTATGAAAATTCAAAATCTAGCCTCCTTCTTCTTCCTCAAGACTTGTTCTTCCTCAAAATTGTGGTTAACCCTTATAATTAGGTTTTAAGCTTAGTAATATTATATTTTTACTAATTACCAAATTACTAATGAGTCTAAAATAGCACCCCACCTTTACTACTCTCATACCACAACCAAATCCACTTACTAATATTATTTCATTAATAATTCTATCATTACTCCGACTTAATTAACTCAACCAACCCAAACATGACTTAACCATCAACTTAATACCGACTCAAACAACTTAACAACATTCTCAACAAAACAACACTTAACAACAAATAATCGGGAAAAATACGCGATAATATTTAATTAAATTAATTAATTAAATACGAGCGTTACAACTCTCCCCCACTTAGAACGTTTTCGTCCTTGAAAATATTACCTTGCCCAAACAACTCAAGATAAGATTCTTGCATCTTACTTTCCAACTCCCAAGTCATACTCTCTCCGGAAGCTTCCAACCAAACAACCTTCACCAAAGTAATCTTTTTTCCCCTTAAAGTCTTTATTTCACGATCCTCAATTCGTACCGGCATCGTCTCCACACTGAGATTATCCCGTACTTGCGCATCACCCATACTAATCACATGAGAAGGATCTGAAATATACTTCTGGAGTTGCGATACGTGAACACATCATGCAAATTCGACAAATTTGGCGGTAAAGCCACTCTGTAAGCAACACTCCCAAACCTGTCTGAAATCTGATATAGACCAATAAAACAAGGAGTAAGCTTCTTATACTTCAACGCTCGTCCAACACCAGTTACAAACGTAACTCTTAAGAATACATGATCATCAACTTGAAATTCTAAATCCTTCCTTCGCTTATCATGGTAACACTTCTGCCTACTTAATATGCCTTTGATTGGAGTGAAAGGTTGCATCAATTACAACCCTTTGCTCTTCAAGAGACAATTAGGGTATGCTTTGGTTCATCCTCCAAGGGGGCAAGATTTGACTGAGACCCTCTACTGTGAAATCCAGCTCAACTCTGTTGTTGTCAGATAAGCTACATGGGCTTGGGACAACATCCAAACCAAAGGGACAACCATTTTGGGAAAGTGCAACAATATAGCTTCAACACAGTATCTTGATTGGTCTCGTACCAGGGCACAAATCACCCGGATGCCATTCACTTTAGAAGATGTACCTGGACCTTCCACAGTGCAACCTGCAGCTACTGTCAGTTTGGAAGAGTTTGAAAAGCTGAAGAAAAGGAATACTCAATTCTCTGAAGCCTTAAAGAAGACTCTCTGGGAGAGAAATGACAGCCGTCTGGATAATGAGAGGTTAGAGAGGCTCAGGATTGAGCACTTGACCAAGATTGAGAAGACGGATGACTACATCAGGAAGGCTAGAGCAGGGGAGTTAGTACTGAAGAATGCTTGCAAGGAAGCAAAGACTCAGAAGGCTAGGGAAGAGCATTACTTAGGGAGAGCCAGGCTAGGTGGATCAGGATCACTGAAGCCCGTGCACAAGAATATCAGAGAACTCAGGCTAAGATAGAGCAACTAGAGGCTAGTGAGAAGAAGCATCAGGAGGCATTATTAGCAGCTCAGAGAGAGATATCTGAATTGAAACTCCGGGCGGGGTTGAAGAGGTCAAAGGATCAGGACAAGCATAAGAAGTTAACCAGTGCCATTGCTACCAGGAACCTCCTCATCAGGACTATCACAGAGCACCCAGTAGGTCCAGTGACTGAGGCCCTCCTGAAGGAAGTCAGAGAGGATGACTTTGGATTAGATGTTTGACTTTTTTGCTTGTACTCTTCTTTTGTTGTACTTTTGATTTTGTTGTTGTATTTTGACCCACCATGGGGATGTTATTTGTAACCAAACTATGTATTTTCACTCTTTGTAATATATGTGGTTTGTGTTATTTGTGGTGGGCTTAATCTTTCTTCATCATCAGCATTTCCTCGAGGTCTGGAAAGGTCAAAACCAAAGAACCAAACCGGATACCCTTGGAAGACAAATAGGCATCTTGCATTGCATACTAACATTCTTTTTGTTTTGTAGGTCTTTGTTTTATTGTTGTTTCTCAATTTGTTGTGGTTTCAGGAAACATTGCTCGCAGAAGAGTGTTCCCTGTCAACAGAATACACCAGTACCCGACAAGAAACAACCTTCCGGGACTTCAGATGGATCAAGTTCAGCAAGACTTGAATAAAGTGAGGACCCAAATGGCCAATGAGAGGATTGAGATGAGGAATCAGATGACTCAATTCATGACAGTGATGACTGGTTTAGCTCAGAGCCAGGAAAGACTGAGGGAGTTGGTTGAGCGACAAACTCCCGAGGAACACCATCCAGGTACATGAGGTACCAGTAATAACGATCACGTGCAGCCTCGCACTGATCCACCAGAATTTGGGCCTCATCTAAACTCATAAATCAATGCCATAAGGAATACTCAGGGTAACACTGCTGGAGGAAGGGTCTTGTAGGAAGATCCTCAAAAAGAGAAATTTAATGTATTAGGGGTTGGAGACGAAGTTTACGACCGTCGTTTGGATGAAATTGCGGAAAATATGAGGTCCCTTGAATCCCAAAACTCCCTAGGTTTTGATGTCATGGACATGGGATTGGTGGAAGGGGTGAGAATTCCTAACAAGTTCAAACCCCCGTGTTTTGAAAGGTATAATGGCACATCCTTCCCACGCACCCACCTTCAGTCATTCTTGGGAAGATTAAAAGCATACACCACGGACGAGAAACTGTGGATGTTTTACTTCGAGGATAGCTTAACTGGGGCATCCCGAGAATGGTACTCCCACTTGACCAGAGCCACAGTAAGAAACTGGAAAGACTTGGCTGAAGCTTTTATCCGTCAGTATCAGTATAACCTGGACATGGCTCCAAACAGGACCCTTCTAATGGGAATGTCTCAATCTTCCCGTGAAAGCTTTAGAGAGTATGCCCAAATGTGGAGACAACTTGCTGCCGCAGTTCAACCCCATATGTCTGAAAGGGAGATGGCAAACATGTTCATGAATACTCTCCAGGGAACATATATTGACAGGTTGGCCGCATTCTCTTCAACCAGCTTTGCAGATGTGGTGATAGCTGGGGAAAGAATAGAGAGCCTATTGAAGATGGGGAAGATCTCCGACAACGGTGCCAGTTCGAGCAGTGCAAGGAAGCCATTTGCTGGGCCCCATAGTTCTGGAGAAACAAACTCTGTACACATGGGAAGAGGGAGACCCCAATACCTGCCCAGAACAGTTGCTGCTGTTACTATCCCTGCTCCACCTCCTCAATATACTCAACAACCACAACACTTTCCGCAACAACAACAATTTCCTCAACAAAGATCATACAACAACAACAATCAACAACAACGCCCTTTCCAACAGCGGCCATCTCAGATCAACAGGGTGATTGACCATATTCCAATGTCGTATGCTACATTGCTGCCACAACTCCTAAAGTTCAATCTTGTTGAGTTGAGGACATTGGATCCACCTGATCCTCAGAACCTTCCAAGAAACTACGATGTCAATGCTAGGTGTGCTTTTCATTCTAATGCACCTGGTCACTCTACGGAAAAATGCAGAGCCCTGCATATGAAGGTCCAGGATCTGGTAGATTCAAAGGCCCTGAACTTTGCACCACCTCCCAATGTCATGAAAAATCCTATGCCAAGCCACAGTGGGCCAAGGATTAATGCTATAGAGGAAGGCTCATCCACGAGTTTAATAGAAGATATTGCAAATATTCAGACACCTCTGGAAGAGGTTAAAGCTCAGCTTTTGAAGTGCCAGGTGTTCCCAGGTTGTGAGGCCTGTTGTGAATCATGCAAAATTTCTGAGAATGGGTGTGCAAGCTTGAGGAGTGGAATTAATGGCTTGATCAAAGAAGGCATTCTGCAAATCACCACAACAGCTTCTACAACACCAACAACTCTTTTGTCAACAACAAATGAATCTTCTACAACTGCAACAACCATTGTTCCTACTGATTCATCTACAACTTCAGCAACCATTTCTTCCATCATTTCAACAAACGACAGTTCTATTTCATCTCTTTCTACAACTCCAGCAACAACCGATAATGACGTTTCCACAGTTACAATTTATTATGACCCGGCAACGGTCCCGAACTCCAGCAACTTTCAACAATCTCAGCAACAGTTTCAACCCAGCTTCAATTCACCACCACCAACACCCACTAGGGGTCCTGTTACTATTTTTTATGATCCACAGACAATTACGGTTCCAACTTCTGCTGCAGTGAGCCTAGTCACCATCACGGTGTCCAGGCCAATTCCATATGATAAAGACAGTGCTATACCATGGCGTTATGGTGCTGACCTTTACTGCAACAGAGAAAAAGTCCTTCTTGATTCTCCAGTTCTCACTCCCCAAGTGGACAATGTCGGGGGAGGCGGAGGCTTCACCCGAAGCAGACGTCTCTTCGCGTCACAAGCTCCCAGAATTAATACTGAGGCAGAGGCTGCTGCCAAAGGCAAAGGGAATAGTGTGATACCTGAAGAACCTGCCCAAAAAGAGACTCATAAATCATCCTTTGATCAGGACGTGGATGAGTTTATGAGGATAATTAAAAGAAGTGACTATAAAGTTATGGACCAGCTCCACCAGACTCCTTCAAAGATCTCAATCTTATCTCTACTGTTGTGTTCCGAAGCCCATTGGGATGCACTACTCAAAGTTCTGCACACTTCCTAAGTGCCAGAAGAGATCATAGTGAATCAACTTGAAACAGTTGTGGAAAATGTCAATACTAGCCATGGGCTAGGTTTCACTGATGCTGATTTGACAACAGAAGGACGTCACCACAACAAAGCTTTGCACATTATCCTAAAGTGCAAGGGAGCTGTACTCTCTCATGTTCTTATGGACACTGGGTCCTTGCTCAATGTCTTACCCAAGAAAGCTCTTGTCAAGCTCGAATATGATGGAATAGCTCTCCGGCCAGGTAATCTTGTGGTCAGGGCATTTGATGGCTCCAAAAGACCTGTTCTTGGAGAGGTGGACTGCCAGTGATAATCGGTCCACGAGTCTTTAAGACTACTTTCTATGTGATGGAGATACAACATGCTTACAGCTGTTTGTTAGGTCGACCATGGATTCACGCCGCAGGCGCATTAACGTCAACCCTTCACCAGAAACTGAAATATGAGTGGGAAGGACAGATTATCACCATCTGTGGTGAGGAGGACATATTTGTTAGCCAGCTGGCTACATACAAGTATATTGAGATGGATGGTGAAATCCATGAAACTATGAGCCAAGGGTTCGAGGCCCTGAATGTCAATGAGGCGACGACTGAAGTATTTGCTGTATCCCAGGAAGACAGGATGGGTACTTCAATTGTCTCCTATCGGCAAGCCCGAAAGGTTGTTGAAGACGGTAATGCCCAAGGCTGGGGCAAGCTACTGCCAGTGGAGAAGAAGGAAGATAGATTCGGTTTGGGTTACAGACCATTCCGACAAGATCAATCAGAGGCTGCTAATGAGCCCAAGTTAATCAGTGGGGGGATGCTCACCCCAGATGCTGTTAACAACCTGGAAGACGAGGCGGAAAGCGACCGCAACCTGGAGAGCTGGATACGTCCAAGGATCCCGGGGAACCAAGTCCTTAACTGGTCTTCCCAGGAAATTATAAGGGTTACTCCTGCAGAGTAATTATTATTTCCTGTCCTTTTTAGCATGCATCAAGTCCTGCATCTTGCCCAAGGTGTCAGGACTCATTTTGTAATAGGGCCATATTGTAATTTTGTGCAAATGGATTAATCAATGAATATCAGACATCTTTTGCAAATGAGTCTCTTTTTCGCTCACTGTCTTTTCATTTTTCACTTTTGTACAAAGCAATAAAATGACAATGTTTTCAAAATAAATAACTTCATTTTCACTTTTTTCTAAACAAGATTAAAATTGATCACTAAAACAAACCAATCTCAACCCTTGCAGAGATAATCCTCCAGATTGCACTGACAACAGCACTGCTATGACCTTGTATGACTTTGACAATCCGATTAATCAAGCCAATGAATGGGTTGAAGAAGACTATGAGTTACCGGAAGAGTTAGCCAGGTGGTTGAGGCAAGAAGAGAAAGTGATTACTCCTCACCAGGAGGAGGTTGAGACAGTTAATCTTGGTACCGAAGAGGATTTGAAAGAAGTAAAAATTGGGGCCGGTCTGCAAGCTTAAGTAAAAAAACAACTTATTGACATGCTTCGAGAATACGTCGACGTCTTTGCTTGGTCCTATCAAGACATGTCAGGTCTGGATACTGATATTGCTATGCACAAGCTGCCTTTGAAGGAAGATTGTCCTCCAGTGAAGCAGAAGCTATGCCATACTCGTCCAGATATGGCCATAAAGATTAAGGAAGAAGTACAAAAACAGTGGGATGCCGGATTCCTTGCTGTAACTAGTTACCCGCCGTGGGTTGCTAATATTGTACCATTGCCTAAGAAGGATGGCAAAGTATAGATGTGTGTGGACTACCAGGATCTGAACAGAGCTAGCCCAAATGATGATTTCCCTTTACCTCACATTAATGTATTGGTCGACAACACAACTCAGTTCTCGGTGTTTTCCTTCATGGATGGTTTTTCAGAGTATAATCAGATCAGAATGTCACCCGAAAAAATGGAGAAGATAACCTTCATCACACCTTGGGGCATATTTTGTTACTTGGTGACGCCATTTGGATTGAAGAATGTTGGTGCCACTTATCAACGGGCTATGGTAACGTTATTCCATGATATGATCCACAAAGAAATTGAATGCTACGTGGATGACATGATTGCCAAGTCCCTCACTGAAGAAGATCATCTGGTAAATCTGCTGAAGTTGTTCAAGCATCTGAGAAAGTATCAGCTGAAGCTAAACCCCAACAAATGCACATTCGGGGTGCGATCCGGCAAGTTGCTGGGATTTATTGTAAGTGAAAAAGGAATTGAAGTTGATCCTGACAAAGTCAAAGCCATTCAGGAGATGCCTGCACCTAGGACTGAAAAGGAAGTTTGGGGGTTCTTAGGTAGATTGAACTACATATCAAGGTTCATATCTCACCTTACTGCAACCTGTGAGCCTTTGTTCAAGTTGTTGAGAAAAGAACAAACAGTCAGGTGGAACGAAGATTGTCAGAAGGCTTTTGAAAAAATCAAGGAGTACTTACAAGAACCTCCAATTCTTATGCCTCCAGTTGAAGGAAGACCTCTAATAATGTACCTGACAGTATTAGAAGGATCAATGGGGTGTGTGTTGGGCCAGGATGACGAGTATGGTCGAAAAGAGTATGCAATATACTACCTAAGCAAAACGTTTACCGACTGTGAACAACGTTATTCACTGCTCGAGAAAACTTGTTGTGCTTTAGCGTGGGCTGCTCGCCAACTAAGACAGTATATGTTGACTTATACGACCTTGTTGATCTCAAAAATGGACCCCGTCAAGTACATATTTGAGAAGCCAGCACTTACTGGAAGGGTTGCAAGATGGCAAATGATTCTGACAGAGTATGACATTCAGTACACATCTCAAAAGGCCACCAAAGGCAGTGTATTGTCTGACTATCTAGCTGAGCAACCCATTGATGATTACCAACCAATGAGATTTAACTTCCCTGATGAAGATATCATGTTCCTGAAAGCAAAAGATTGTGAAGAGTCAGTTCACGCTTAGGGGCCTGATACTGAAGAAGAATGGACTATGATGTTTGATGGGGCTGTCAATATGAATGGTCGTGGATTTGGTGCAGTGCTCATTACACCTAAAGGAGTTCATATGCCTTTCTTGGCAAAACTCACATTTTACTGCACTAACAACGAAGCAGAATACGAAGCATGTATCATGGGTCTTGAGGAAGCCATTGACCTCAGGATCAAGACTTTAACTGTATTCGGAGATTCAGATTTGGTAATCAATCAGACCAATGGCAAATGGTACACTCACCAAGAGCATCTGATCCCTTACCGTGACTACACGAGGAGATTATTGACTTTCTTCAAAACAGTCAAACTTGAGTATATCCCTCGAGATGAAAATCAGTTCGCAGATGCTTTGGCTACCATTTCTTCCATGATCAAAGTTCAAACTGCAAATTATGTGCCTCGGATTTCGGTATCCAGACTAGACCGACTAGCATACGTATTCTCTGTGGACATTGCTAAAGATGACAAGCCTTGGTTCCATGACATCAAAAGTTTCTTGGAGGATCAAACATACCCGCCTGGGGCATCATCCAATGATAAGAAGACATTGAGAAGGATGGCTGGTAGTTTCTTCCTTAATGTTGATGGTTCATTATACAAGCGAAACTTTGACATGGTTCTTCTCAGATGTGTTGACAAGAAAGAAGCAGACTTGCTGATGCACGAGGTGCATGAAGGATCTTTCGGTACCCATGCTGGAGGACATGCAATGGCAAAGAAATTGTTACGATCAGGTTACTACTGGATCACAATGGATGCAGACTGTTGTGCCTATGCCAGGAAATGTCACAAATGCCAGATCTACGCAGATAAAGTGCATGTGCCTCCAAATCCTTTGAATGTGATGTCTTCACCTTGGTCCTTTGCCATGTGGGGCATTGACATGATTGGAAAGATCGAACCGACTACTTCAAATGGCCACAGATTCATCCTGGTAGCCATTGATTATTTCACCAAATGGGTTGAAGCAGCTTCGTATGCAAACGTCACCAGACAAGTGGTAGCCAGATTTCTGAAAAGAGACATCACCTGTCGGTATGGAGTACCCTAGCAAATCATTACTGATAATGGTTCCAATTTGAACAACAAAATGATGGCAGAACTTTGCCGAGACTTCAAAATCCAACATCACAACTCTTCTCCTTACAGGCCAAAGATGAATGGCGCTGTTGAGGCAGCTAACAAGAATATCAAGAAGATTGTGCAGAAGATGGTGCTTACTTACAAAGACTGGCATGAAATGCTACCATTTGCCTTGCATGGGTACCGAACCTCAATCAGAACATCCATTGGGGCAACACCTTATCAACTTGTGTATGGTATGGAAGATGTCCTGCCTGTTGAAGTTGAACTATCCTCCTTACGGGTACTGATGGATGTCAAGCTGAATGAAGCATAATGGGTCCGTTCTCGGTACAATCAACTGAATCTGATCTAAGAAAAGAGGCTAGCTGCCATCTATCATGGGAAGCTATATCAGAAAAGAATGAAGAAAGCCTTCGATCAGAAAGTCAGGCTTCGGGAATACCAAGTAGGAGATCTTGTGCTGAAAAGACTCATTCCTCCTCATACAGACCACAGGGGCAAATGGACTCCAAATTACGATGGTCCATTCATATTAAAGAAGGTCTTCTATGGTGGAGCACTGATGCTCACTACTATGGACGGTGAAGATTTCTTGTCCCCTGTGAATTCAGATGCAGTTAAAAAATACTTCGCATAAAATGACCCGCTGGACATAAAAACTGAATGAAAGTCCAGGCAAAAATAGGGCATCCCGGCGAGTCAAAAACAGAATAAAAGACTCGGGCAAAAATAAGGGAAAATTGAAAAAAATGTACACCCGATGAGTTGAAAAGCCGCATTGGACAGCTCAGGCAAAATGGGTATCCCGGTGGATTGAAAACCCGAAAGGGCGATCCACGCAAAATCAGGGAATAAGCGAACAACTGCATTCTGAATTCATCTGTATCACTTACAACACGGCAAGCTTCGAAAGAATAAAGCGTCCATCAGAATCAACCTTCTTCAGAAAGCAAGATAAGAAGAACGTCAAGGTCATACGGGTCATAGCAAAGGAAGCTCACTAGAGCGTCGTCAACATTGCCAACACTTTTACTTTTTCAATTTGTAACAATCTCCTCATTCTAGGGGATTTGTTTCTTTGGCTGTATTTGCCAATTCAGGGCACCCAGATTAATAAAATTAGATTTTCAGTCACATCTCCTTTTACATTTTTTCGTTCCGTTTGCAAAAGGTCCAGTAGATATAATATTTGCATAAAACAAATGAGCCATTCTTAATAAATGCTTGCAGGAAATGTGTTTACTCTCAGGAATATCTAACTCCTATGACGGAATCCGGTAAGGTATACCTCGGAATGCTTGTGCGCTTCTTTGTCTTAACAGGTTGCAGGTATTCAATACACAGCATGGTGCATTCCAAGCACACTCTCCCTAGCATACCTCCTCCCCGAGCATTGTCCGAAATGCCTTTTCCCTAGCGGAGTTGTCAAAGCCTCCTCATCCCTAGCATAAGTCTATTCAAGAGGAGCTTCCCCAGCCGGGATCCCCACAGAGTTCTCTAGGAAGATCATTCAGTGATCTTTTTTCCCCCAAACAGAGTACCAGTCTCTCAAAGATAAAAGAGCTATCTCCCCACAGAAGTTCTGGTCTCTCCCCAGAAGAGCAATGCCTGAAATTCTCACACAATAAAGTGACGAAAGTTTCCTTATCCCCAACTGGGCTTCTCCTTACATGATAGGTCTATCAATGATCTATTTCCCCAAGCAGAGCTATATATCTTAGCAGATCTACCAATGATCTTCCCCAGCTGGGATACTCCTCCAAGCAGATCAGCCAGAGATCTTCACAACAGTGGGACCCGAATCCCAGATCAGTTTCTTTTTTGCATAATCATAGCATTCACATCATTTTTCCCCACAAAGCGTAGCATTTCGTCTAATACGGAGGATTACGACAAAAATCAAGCATTTGCATGATCACAAGCCTAGTTCAAATCAGTCACCTGCAAATACCACCAGCATTTCATCAGCAATGTATATAATAAAAACTCACATTCCCTGCAAGTAAAAGCCAAAGTGTCCCCTCTGCACTCTCCAACACAAATATCTGTTTATATATATTCTTTCGACACTCGTCCGTGTCGTATCATTCCCCTGCGGATATAAGCCAAGACATCTTTTGCATTCAGAAACCTATATACCCTTTTGACACTCGTCCGTGTCATCTTTCCCCAGCATGGTTGCCCAATCACTTGTTGCAAACCAAACACTTTTCCACAATACACTTTCCTTTCGACACCCATCCGTGCCATCCTATCCCCGCAGGTCGCCGAAACACCTTTTGCACTCTCATATACATATAAGTTCATAACTTATACACTTTCTCTTCTGACACCTGTCCGTGTCACCCTTCCCTAGCAAGTTGAACACTCGTCCGTGTCTTGCTCATACTTCACAATACTTATTCATACTTATACAGATACTCGTCTGTATCTTGTATATACACTTACTCCCCACAGATTCGATACTCGTTTGTGTTCTTTGTTAGCCAGTTGGTACTCGTCCGTACCATCATCTCTGAACATGTGTCAGCGTTTGTTTCTACCGATACTCGTCCGTATCATGGTCTTAAGGATGCTCGTCCGCATATTTAGTCTATACACAGTGTCAAAACTCTTATACCTTTATTTCTTGAGCGTAAGCACTCGTCCGTGTTTACCATTCCCCGGTAAGTCGCCAACAGAACAACTTTTCTTCTATCCAACATTCATCCTATGTCGTGATACTTTCGGCAGCCGTACCCTGCCAGGTGATCGTCCTTCACCTTTGGATGACCGTCCCTCATCCCTTTCCCTAGTGGAGTCTCCATTATTGGAACCCTCTTTTCTATCTGACATTCGTCCTATGTCATGATAAAGAGCAGTCGTCCCCTGCTAGGTGATCGTCCTTCCCCTTTTGATGATCGTCCTTCATCATTTTATCCGATG
Organism: Lathyrus aphaca; assembly: GCA_963966055.1. Lineage (NCBI taxonomy): Eukaryota > Viridiplantae > Streptophyta > Magnoliopsida > Fabales > Fabaceae > Lathyrus > Lathyrus aphaca. The sequence goes on along the minus strand of OZ014524.1, from coordinate 386,152,762 downwards.
GCCGTCCCCATCGTTGACTTTGTTATCCGACATTCGTCCTATGTCGTGATAAACCCTGAGAGCATTCGTACCCTGCTAGGTGAACGTCCTTCACCTCTTGATGATCGTCCTTCATCATGCTTATCTGATGGCCGTCCCCATCGTCGACCTTTTCTATCTGACATTCGTCTTATGTCATGATAAAGAGCAGCCGTCCCCTGCTAGGTGATCGTCCTTCACCTTTGATGACCGTCCCTCATCATTTATTTCATTTATTCTTTGAACCGATGGCCGTCCCCGTCGTTGTTCACTTTACTTTTCAAGCCTGATGGTCGTCCCCATCATTGCCCTTACTTCAATCCCCATAGAATCTTGTTTCTTTTACTTGATGGTCGTCCCCATCATGATCTCTTTATTACCCCATCATGTCGGCTGTCCCCGTCATTGTTTTATCCCCAGCAGTCGTCCTCTGCTCGATGGTCGTCCTCCATCGCCTTCATTTGATAATCATGCTTTACTATCTTTTCAATTTATATCCCTTTTCTTCTTCTCCCCAGTGAGTGCAAATTTCGGACTGTCTTTGGTATTCAACCACAAGTTATCTTGTTTGTCTGTTAAGCTAGGCGCTTACATCCAGCACAACTAACTCATGTTTGAGTAGGGGCAGCTGTAAACACCCCAAATTTGCCCTCACTTATTTCACACTAGGGCTTGTGATCTTTCATATTTGCATCAGCATAAGCATACCATCTCACATTGAATTTTGTACCACTGCATAAATTCAAGTTCATCTGCATCTAGGGTTTGTGATCTGAGCAATCCAAAGATCCATCTGAGCCACTCCAAAGGTCTCCAATCATTCCAAGAGGGTCCATGGGTGTTCTATCATCATATTATATCCCTCAAAGATCAAGTAGGTCAAGAAATCACAAGAACTTGGAAAGCATGGAAGCAGAGCTAGGGTTTCACTACACAGATGACCTAAAATTAGGGTTTTGGTTTCAGAGGCCATAACTCCAAATTTTTTGGTCATTTTTGTTTCTAATAGTCTCAATATGTTATAAGGATCATGTGTACCAAGTTTTATGAAGAAATTCATTGTGGAAGTCATTTGTTCACTGGGTAACTTCTTGAGCAAGTTAGAGCAAAATCAGGGCATCTGAGGCCCCCAACAATGGAACCAAAGGGGTATTTTCATCAAATTGAAGTTATATGATCTTTATTTGATCATTGAAGTGCTTGGAAGTTCACAAAATTGAAGAAATTTGAGCTAAACCAAAAGTTGCCAAAAATGGAAATGACTTGTAATGGAAACTTTCCATTTTGGGAAAGTTTTTCAACCTCCTCTTTCTCAACCAAAAATGCTTCAAATGAAAAATTGTTGGTCATGAAAGTTGTAGATTGGATCATTCCCTTTTCAAAAGGTACAAGAACATGTCCTAATTCATTATGGAACTCAAGTTATGGCCTTGCAAAGTTGGCAAAAATCCTATAATTTTCACATACCAAGCCATTTTGTGACCTCTAATCAACCTCTAAGCATCATACAAACATAATACAGCTTATTGTGACTAGGATTGCCCAAGGAATCACAAGTTTCTATGGCTTGCATCACAAGAAATCACAAAAGGGGCAAATTGCATAACACTTGCAAAATCTCTTGCAACCATGCTTCCACTTGTGCCAGCTGCATAATTTCAATCCCATGGCTTTCCTTGATCAATGCTGAGGCCAGACATGCTCTTGAACAACCCCTGCCATAGCCCATACCTCAAGTACACATAATGTTGACTTTTTGCAAATCACCCCATACCAATCACCACAGGCCACCACCCACTTTCTGACCTATCAAGACATGTTATGTGGACTCAAAGCAAGCTAACTCACATAATCTTGGAGCTCAGAACCTCTCATAAACCAAGTTCACAAAAATCACTCTCAACCTTCCTCTCTTCGAAACACTCTGCACAAGCATCAAACCTTCAATATTTTTCCATAGATCAACTCACCATCATCCACAGATCATTTCCCAACCATTACCAAGCCCTAAAAGCCAGCCAAACACAAACACGATTTTGGACCAGCTGAGTTGCAACCTCTCAATCCAGCCATTCTAAACTCTTTCAAAGCTTTGCAACATCATCAGAGGATCAAGTGAGGTGGATTTGCACAGGAGAAGAGGTCCAAAAGCTTCAGAGGTGAAAGCTCCAGCTCAGGTAGACATCTTCAAACTTTTTTCCTAAACTTGTTTTTTATGTTATAGAAATGATCTATATGCTTCACTGATCACACTGCACTTGTTGGTTTTGAAAATGGTTGCGTATTAAGAATTTCATGGTTGTCTGAAAGTTTTTCCATTTTTATGTTTTTCTTCGAATCTTGAGTTTGATGCATTAGAAATTGATTTTGAGGGTTGATTCTTGTTGGGGAAGGTTTAGGGATGTGATCTGGAGCTTTAGAGCTCTGGAAATGGCCTAGGGAAGAAGTTTGCAGTTTGGTCTCGCCGGAGAAGACGACCGGAAGTATTCTCCGGCCACCTGAGACTGATTAGGGCTTAATCAGCGTAATTAAGGAAGTTTGAAGCTTGGCCGTTGGATGAGGATTAGGGTTAGCGTATGAGTGGTCAAGATTAGCTCATTAGGTTAATTTCAGATTAATTAATTTAAAACTTAATTAATTAGCCAGGAGTGATCCCAGCCTTTGATCTGCGCGCGCAGTTAATCCCTCCCCCCCGGTTTGAATCTCAGCCTTAGGATCAGTTGACTTTCCCTCTTAATTCATTTTTATTCATTTTTATCTTATTTCTTTTGCATATTTATTTAAAATACCTAGAAAAATCATAAAAATATTTCCTTCTGCATTTTAATTCCAAATATTTTTCTTCACCAAAAAACATTTTTATTTTTATTTTTTGCATTAAAAAATCATTTTAAAAATATTTAAATGTTTATTTTAATTAATTAATGAAAATTAATTAATTAAAATACCATTTAGGTTTCCAAAAATCACAAAAAAAAAATTCATATTTCATATTAAGACATTTAGAAACATTATTAAACCATTCATACAAATTTCTTTTTGGTTTTGAACATGCTTTGACATTTTCTTTGAATTTAGGGTTTATAAAATCCCCTTTTTGGAACCCTAACTTTGAAAAATCTTTTCTGCCTAACCATGAATGGTTTGATGATGGTTCTTTTTGCATTGTTTTCCATATATCATGTAGCTTCTAGGATATTTTTGTCATGAATTTATCTTTCATTTTTAAATTGATTTACATTTTTTCTCTTAGGGTACCCAAAAACCCTAGTTAACTTGGGAAAATCATAACTTCCTTTAGGTTAAGAGTTAGACCTTCTCCTTAGGGGTGTGATATCATATGGGGTTAGGGTTTGTTTGAGATCATTTGCAAATTTTTATCATGTGAATTGTTTTTGTTTTGACCATTTGCATCTCATCCTTTCATGTAACCCTAATTTTGCATCCATACTTGCATCTTACATTGCATTGCATGAACATATGAACTTGCCATGACATTCTAAGAACTTGTATGCCATCTTAGACATCTTAAGACATTGCTTGAACATTGCTTGGTCATTTATTCATACATTTTCCATGCCTTGCATACATTTCATTCCATAAACATCCATGTGTTTTTATACTTCAAAGTATGCTTCATTTGCATTCTTTCTCTTGTATGATAATCCATTGCACTTTGTATGCCTTTGTATCATGTCATAGCATCATTTTCATCATGTGTATGCTTCTGGTTTTGGTTTTTACCTTTGCATATGCTTCATTTCATTTCATCTTTTTCCTTATGCATATTGTGCTAACATTTTTAGGTGGTAAGTAATTTGAGAAGTGAATTTGCCTTCACTTCTTATTTCTCTTCATCTTCTTCATATGCATCATTGCTGCATTTTTCATTGTCTTAGAGTGGGCTTGCTCATTCATGTTCATCTCACTCTCTTTCTCTAAGTTACTTATCTTCTTCAGTGAAGTAAGTAACTTATTCATCTGCTTCTTCCATTGGTGGCTTCTCTGAAGATCTCTTTTAAGCCTCACAAACCATAGGAACATCTAAGCATGACAATAATTAGGGTTGTGATTAGTCCCCCTTTAGCTTTTACCTTTGTGTCTTCTTTGTGTCTCTCTTCTCATCTCATCATTAGAGACTAAACCTTTAAGGTTTTAAGACTTTGGAATTAGGGTTATGCCTGCATCATTCTCTTAGGATGGAGTGTATAACTTTAATCCTAAGTGTTAAACCCTTAATTTATTTAAACCTCTTAATCAATCCATCTAATAATCACTAAGACATTAACTTGTAACTTGGGCCTTGCATTAGGGTTCTAATTCTTCCTTTATTGGTTAAGAAGGACTAACCCTAGTGTTTAATGGACAAGTCCCCCTAAAGTTGTCTTACAAACCATAAAACTCATTTCTTAATCTTACCCTTAATTAAAATCCACTTTAATAAAGGCTTGTTTTGTCATGAGGTTAATCCCTAATCATGGATTAAGTTGAGGTATCTTCCTCAGCTTAAGTGTGCTCATCTATTATCCTTCTATTAGGATGGTGTAATGGGTTCACTAATCCTTGATTATGGCTTAAACTCATTACTTAACACTAAACAGAAAACCCAAAAACATCTAAATAATCACAAGTAGGTTAATGATCTTAATCCTACATCATCATGGTAATTAAGTTGAGATGTTTATCTCATACTTAAAGTATTCTCATTATCCCCGATCTAAGGGAGGATATAATGAGTTTACTAACCCTTGGTTTAGGCTTAAGCTCATTAACTTATGACAAACACCAAAAACAATAAAAAACTGAAAACACAAAAACAAACAATAATAGTCTCCTTCGGGATTCTTTTCTCATCATCTTCACTCACAAACGAGAACTTGCTTCTTCCGTCTAATGCAAGACAGTTAGCACTCGAGCCAGACGAGTCATACACTTGAGCATAGACAAGTAAGTAGTTCACTGTCAATTTATCTTTCAGTCTCTTTGAGTCGAACTACGGCGTTCTGACATCCTCATTGCACGCGAGGATACATAGGCATAACTTAATTATTATCGAACAAAAGTCTATGTGTCTTCCCCATCTTTCATCATTCTTCTTAAGCCTCATTCCTGAGCATTTCACTTCACTTTCTTGCACTGACACTTGTACATTCTTTTCCAGCTTTTGCACACAGATAGCACATACACCTACCCCTTTAAACACAATCTCATAAGCGTGGATCCCGTCGAGTACGACGGACAATCTGGGTGCTAATACCTTCCTAGGTTGTAACCAACCCCCTTTCTCAGTTTCTCTGGTTCGCAACCGTCTTATCCATCTTTTTCTAGGTTTATGCAGCATTACCTTTCCTTCGGGATAAAAATGCCTAGCTGGCGACTCTTTTCACTTTCACTTCATCTTCTCCTCTCGCCGACCGTTTGCACTTGTATCGGGATGTAAATATTCGGGGAGCGACACTACATGATATAAGTCCCTAAGTATGCTAGGATACCTCACAAGATCAAACTATGTCAAACTATGTACAAAAATTTCACCTAAGTTCACATGAATGCAAATTAGGGTTTATGGATGAAGTATGAATGCATATGGCATAGAAGAATGAATTAATACATGAAATGAGTATCAAAGTCAGTAGTGAATGCTTATGAATAAGGATGAATTATCATACTATCATGGATGCAATGGTTTGGTCCTATGGAGCAAGGAGAAGAAGATGTGAGGGCAAATGAACAAACATCGCATAAGATCGCAAATGATGCAAGTTAAGGATGAATGACATATGGATATGTATGAGACGATTATGGGTCAGTAGCACACAAGATATGAAATGCAATTAGAATGCGTGATTTGGCATTTATGGTTCCCACAAAATTCATGTTAACAATTAGAGGAGAAGAGAAACAAGTTTAAGTTAAACATGTTCACATAATGATGCACTTTGAAACACCAAAACAAATCAAATGAATATGATTCAAGAAGTGACCTATAACTGTAATTAAGGATCTAAAAGTGACCTATAATTAACTCCTAAAATTTACCAAAAAGTATCTCAAGCAAATGGTATGAATGCATTTCTAATATTTAGGTTATGGAGCAAATAAGCACATAAATCACCCTATGATCTAGGTGACATGAAAAAAAAGCAAAAAGGATTTAAAAATTATGAAATTAAATCCCTGGAATGTTGAAGTCAGTAACTAACATGGTCTAAAAGGATTTCACAACATTATGCACCAAAGTGCCAAAACAATTACTTTATGAGCAAGATAACAAGGCATGATCTCCGAAAAACAACTCCACAAAGTGGATCAAAAATGGCACCAAAAATTATGAAAAAATTCCTAAGTAGCATCATAATGTCACCAATTCCAGTGATTAATCACACACAAAAAATTAGGTCTCACACCTATGGGGAAAATGGTTTTGGTCTCTTATGTCAATACCATTCCTTTTGGGACAGCTTGGAATAAAAAATCCAAATTAATTACTAAAACCAATCAAACCTGGAATAAAAAAAATGAAAAATTAATTAAGAGGATGAGGATCATTCATGAATTTTTACAGATATTTATCCCACCTAAAACTATTTTTAATAATTGCTACGAAACGGGCAAAAAACGATATTTTAAGGGAAAGCGAGAGGAAGTGAATTCTACAATCCGTAACCTAATCCCTAAGCTCCGAAATCGACACATATAATCAAAAATCATAAATAAATCTAGTGCCTCAGGTGGGAGGACTCAATATTCACCTTAAGTTATATGATCCTAAGCCACATACTACTAAAATGGTGCGTTAAAGTGGAAAGTCGAAATTACTCACTTGATCGAAGTACCGATTCTTCATATAAGAGAAATCCGAAAAAACTCCAAGAAATGTCTTGTAATCTTCCATGAGAAAAATAAATGCTCATCTTCCATAATTGCTTTGTGAAGATCCCCCATAATCGAAACAAAAATAACGACACAAAATATCATTTGAATCCAAAGGTATCCCACAAATAAAGTGGAATACCAACCAAACGATTGTCGCTAAGATCTTTGCGAGAACCTTGCATGAACTCAACAAACGCATTAGAAACCAAAAAGAGGTGCAACTGGAAGTTGCACCTATGCCTCACAACTCAAAATCAAGTAAAAAGATGAATATACGAGTCATGGACATGCATTGAAATTTATGATTCAAAATGGGGCAGCACTTATGCTCTAACATAAACAACATGTAAACTCAAACCGGAATCGAAAAAATTTACATGCAATGAATGGAAAATAATCAACAAACATAAGTACAAGTCAAAACAAGATAAAAGCATCAATATAACACCAAACCGAACTTAAAAAGCCTTAAAACGAAAAAACGCGTCAAAAATCACCGACTCGGAATTGAACGAAAATCGTATGGTAACTTGTAAACATGCCAGCGAATTCAAATATGCAATCGGTTTTTGAAAATTCCACTCGGAAGTGTGACTTTTTGGCCAATTTCATCGGCTGGCAGTAGCAAAATAGCCGAAAAAAGTTGTTCGAAATCGACTAAAAAGTTCATCAATGGCTCCGGAATAATCAACAAAGTCAAATTATACTATTCACATTCGCGAAAACGTGCTACGGTTAGGACGTTATGACCAAAACGCATTTTTCGACATGCGGCACATGAACAACATCAACAATTAAGCCTCAACCTATCCTATTCCGAATTTACACATTGAAACAAGCATGAATTCAAAAGTCAAGCACTTCAATCAATATCAAGTCATAATAATTAGCTCGCTTAGGAATTCAACTAACATGCACTGATTATTCTATGTCAACTTTACCAAGCTTTTTCAATTATGCACCACAAAAATTATTAGAATAAATTAATCAAGAATCAATCAATAATCAAATCATGAATCAATACACATAATCTCCACAAGATTAATTCAACTTCAAAATTCAATTCAAGAAACAATTCAACAATTATTCATGAATTAAAGTTTAAGAAGCTTACCGAATGAAGAATCGATGAATAAATTGTGAATCCGGAGGAAGTGAGACGCGATCATGAATGGAGGAGAAGAGGAGAGGCCGCGTGGCTTCCGGCGGCGGAGGATGGTGTTCGCACGGTGGTGAAGTTGACTGGAGGTGGTGGTTCGTGGCGGCTCGGCTACCTGAAGCTTGATCGGAATTGTTGTGTTTTTGAGTTCTTGATGAAGTTGTTGTTGTGTTCTTGAGAAAAAGTTGAGAGAATGAACTTCTATCCTTTAGAGAGAGTTTGTTAAAGTTTTTATGGTGTTTGTAAATTATGATTGAAGTTATGAGACAAATTGTGGGTTAAAAGAATATATAGTGGAGTGTAAAATGAAAGGCAAAAGGTAGAATTTCGGCTTAAGTGAAAATAACAATATATTTGACAAATTCTTTTTTTACTCTGAGTCTTCCACAACAGCGTCCGCCTCTGAATCACGGTTGCAACGCAAAAATAACGAACGTTATACGATCAAAATCGAGTGCGATCGATACGTTTAAGCTGCAAGACGTCACTGAATAAGTTGTTTTTTTGGCTTATTTGGTGTCTGCTACTTGAAAATGTGATGTGGTCAACCTTTTCGGAGCATAATCTCGACTCGACTTTGTCAGAAAAGTTTTAGATCTATGAGTTAGTGACCTCGTGTTAAAATGTGAGCTCAACCGGAAAAATGAAGAGGGAGATATGAATTTTCTCGTGAAACCACTTTCAGCCTTTTTCTTCGGTTCAACACTTCAATTTTGCGAAATAAACCAAAACGACAATCTTCGGGGCATCGTTCAAACTCGAGCTTGTCTTGGAACTTTAAGATGATAAAATTTGTGAACCAATGCTTCAAGAACGGACGCAATCCGATTTAAAAATTGACCGAGTTATGAATTTTACAAAATCTGACAGACAGTGCGTTGCATCAAAGAACCCCACTGGTAATTCGCATTTTCGGGATGCTTCTGCTTGGACCTAACCCAAACTGAATTCACAGAATGAAGATAACATCTAAATGAAATTTTAGGCACCGTAACGACATCAATCCGATGAACAAGCTGAGAGTTATGAATTTTTTAGTGTTCAAAACTCACCGGTTCAGCACTGTTTTTCACTATATCGACTCTGAAAACTCGCACATTCGGAGATCTTCTTCAAAGAATTATTTCTTGGTAAAAACCCGAAAATTGGAAAGGATATCAAGACGTAACTTTTGGCATATGAATCTCTCAGAAATGTTGATCCTATAAGAAGTTACGAACTCTTGAATACCGCTAGCACAGTTAATCGGCGAAACCGAAATTTTAGAAACAAATAATTCCCGCCATTTTCCTTGATGAATTGGCCTCCGAGCCGAACACAAAAGTTGTAGAGAATACCGAAACGGTCTAAACTATTGAGTTTCAAGCCAAAATGAGTTTCCGAGCATAAGTTACAACTTTTGCAAACTGCATCATAAAACTAATATTCTGCTTAAACTCTTCTGAATCATCCGAGAACTTTTGGCTTCTTCTGAGTTTCTTGTGCACGTGCCGAATGAAGAAATAAAAGTCAGTTGCAACCTATGAAATATCAAATGGAGATGTATGTTCACGTATGTTTATGATGCAATTGTGATCTAAATGCAATTCAATGTATGAAAGGATATGCTAAATGACATGGAAATGAGAGGGCAAATTTTGGGGTGTTACAGCTGCCCCTATTCAATCATCTGCAGACCTGAATGGATGATATCGACGACTTTTAGACATCCAGGTATGGAGTGGTTGAATACTAGAATAAAACCTGGAACTTTGAACTCGGTGGATAATAGAAATGCCATCTGCCCTTTATTTATTTATTTTTTGTTTTGACCTCTGAATAGGTAGCGGAAATAGAACCAGGTGGAATAGAATCAATGCAATAACCTACACTGTGACTGCTGAGCGAATCAAGCCACAACGAGGGTTCTTGTTGGCGAAACAGGGCTTAACGAGACCATTAGCGGAATGGGACTCGACAATGTGACTGCTGAGCGAATAAGGCCACAAAGAAAAACACGCGACTGCTGAGCGAATCAAGCCACGGAAGGTGCCTGTTGGCGAAACAGGGCTTAACTAGACCATTAGCAGAATGGAACTTGACAATGTGACTGCTGAGTGAATCAAGCCACAAAGAAAAACACGCGACTGCTGATCGAATCAAGCCACGGAAAGTGTCTGTTGGCGAAACAGGGCTTAACGAGACCATTAGCGGAATGGGACTCGACAATGTGACTACTGAGCGAATCAAGCCACAGAGAAAAAACACGCAACTGCTGAGCGAATCAAGCCACGAAAAGATAGCCTGTTGTACAAAACAGGGTTTTGAACGAGACCATTGTACAAAACAGAACTCGAAGATGTGACTGCTGAGCGAATCAAGCCACAAAGAAAAACAACGCGACTGCTGAGCGAATCAAGCCACGAAAAGGGAGCCTGTTGTACAAAACAGGGCTTTGAACGAGACCATTGTATAAAACAAAACTCGGAGATGTGACTGCTGAGCGAATCAAGCCACAAAGAAAAACAACGCGACTGCTGAGCGAATCAAGCCACGGAAAGGGAGTCTGTTGTATAAAACAGGGCTTGAAAACGAGACCATTGTACAAAACGGAACTTAAAGACATGACTGTTGAGCGAATCAAGCCATGGAAAGGGAGACAAATATTAACTTGCAAAGACAAGGATGCCTGGAAAATGGTATTGGTATCCTTTGTGCGGAGTACTTCAGGTTGAGAAGATGTTATAGGTCGTATGTAATATACCTCAAAACTGGTCCATGTTGGCATGCATATGTTTGAATTTATGGCGTAATGCTCCATGATGATGGAAATGCTACGCTTTGGAGGATTCACATGCAACGATGATTATACGTATGCGAATGCAAAAGGATCTCCTGATAAGGAGACTGCAAGTATCCTAGGTGGCTTGACTGGGGAGAACTGATGATCACTGCATTGATCTGGTTAATCCTTGTGAGGAGAAAACAACTCTGCGGGGGATATTGTCAATGATACGCCGGCTCTGAACTGCCGCCACTGCCAAAAATAAATTGTACTTTGAGATTAGAGAGCCAAGACCCTGTTGGAGATGGACTCTTCTTGCTAGGTACGCTACCCGTTGAACTTCGTTGGGGAAGTGAAAACCTTCTGACTTGGCTGGGAACCAGAAGTATGGCACTGCTGAGGAAGCAACCTGGTGGGAAGGAAAGACACTCCTTGCACTGTTGGGGATTGCCCCTGTATTGAAGGGAAGTCTCTGCTTGGGGGAAGACATCGATTTTCTGTTGTTACTACTGAGGGAGATTTCAACTTCCACTTCTACTGGGGATGATGGAGGATTTCAATCATAAAGCTTCCTGTTGAAGATAAGATTTTAAGTTGCCCCTCGCTAGGGATGAGAGACGATGATACCCTTCTGCTTAAGAAATATCATTCCCTTTGCTGCACTGCTGGAGAAGGGATTGTCTAATGAGACTTTCTAAGGAATTCTGATCAATGAAGCCTGCTGATGAAACAAATCTGGAAGTATTGTGCTGACAATGGCTTTTCCCCTAGACTCTGGGTTGACAGATTGCCAACTAATCATGAGTGAACAATGGTTCTTTGCAATTTTCAACTCGCCTCAGATTAAGGTCCATCGGAAGAAAATGTGTCAAGAGGATTTTACAGAAAACATGGCATATGAAATGCCTTAGTGTCTTCAAAATCTTGGAGAGATTTGTTGGATCTCGAAATAACTGCCCCAGATTGCATAGTCTTTGAAAAATTTTGCCTCGCGAGGATTCATGAAAAACCTCATATCACCGTGAGATATTCTGCCCCAGTATTTTGAACTCTGGATAGGTGCTTTGGATTAACCGTCTTCGGGTGAAAGTAACTTCTCATGCTCTTGGGGTGGCCTGCCCCAGTACGAGCCTTGAAGTGATCACCTATGACTGACTGTGCTTTGAAGAAAATACCCATACCAATTGTTCTTTGAGAGATTGGATCTCGAAGTAATTATCCCAGTTTTGGCTGAAATTTGAATGTATGCCTTAGACTAATGGCTCTTTGAGAGATTTGAATCTCGAAGTGATTGCCCCAGTTTGGCGGAATTTTTAACGAATGCTCGACGTGATTGCCCCAGATTAGTTGGCTCTCACCACGACTGTTGGGAAAGTCCCTACTCAATGGACTTTTCTTGAAAAGTGCACCTCGAAAGATTGTCCTTCGGAAGTTTCAGACTTCTCAACTTGGCAAGATTAAACTTCTGGACTGAAGTTTCGTATGTGAATTTTTATGATGCCCAACAAATGTATGCAAGCAGAAAATGTTTATTTTGAGAATGAAAATTCTAATGCAACACACATGTTAATCTTGAAGTTTTATTGTAAAAAGATGTCACCAACCTTTGTGAGTGAATCACTGGTTAAAATACAACATTATTTTTGAATAAAAGCATGCACATGCAACACCAACAAAGATCTTTTAGCACAACTCATAGGAGTCAGGAACGTGGTCTCGTGGTAGTACGCTCTCAAAATAACCCTGTTTCAGTTAGGGCTTTTGAGGGTTGTATCGTGGTCTGGTTCACGGTTATAAAAACAAAGGATACAGGCTCGAAGTTTATTTGTGCCCACCCCTCTTCATGATGTTCTCCATTCCTATGTTCAACTAGCTTTCACACGCGCTCACCTCTCAAAAAGGGGCTTGTGATGGTTGAGGAACCAATTACACTAACGGTTTAAGCACCAATCAAGTTGTCGTTTGGAGTCAGTCACCCATTTGTCTTTTGTGTCTGTGCCACACGATTTTGTTCTTGTTTGAGGATCTTTCTTGTGTAATCCTTTTCGTCTTTCGCTTTTGCATTATTTTTCTTATCCCTAACTTTTGCCTGGACTGATTCTTGTGAATGTTGGATTGGGAAGTCCAGCGGGATGCCCTAATTTTTTGCCTAAGTCGCTTGTTTTCAAGTTTCGACGTAGCGGGCTTTTTCATTTCTTTTTTTCTCTTTTTTTCCTTTTTGAACAAATCGTGTAACACTGTTTGTCTTGATTGCTTTGCGAGGGTTGTGACTGCCCCATTCTTTGGTCGATGAAGGATAACCTTTGGGGTTTCCGGTCTTTGGACCTCTTGTTTGGGATAACCATTGTGGTTTTTGGTCTTTGGACCTCTTGTTTGGGATAACCATTGTGGTTTCTGGTCATTGGACATCTTGATTTGGTACAACAAAAGGTAATGGATCCTCAGATTTGCATTCCTTTTTGAAATTTGAGCGCTCGTTCAAACTAACTGACACCTACCCTGCCCCTGGGTTAAATGCAAGGGTTTTTTCATGCAAAAAGAAACTCCTACTTCAAGGCTCAAATGGGTTGGCGAGGGTCTATCTCCCTTATATCTCTGGTATTTAGGATTTGAAACAATGCATGTACATCGTCAACAGGGTCTTTCTCAAAAGCACATAATTAGAGTTTTTTGCATTTTCATTTTGTCATCCTCCCTCACAGAGTTTAAGCACAACAGTTGGTATTGCGATGCACATACACAAAATCATGAGTGAATACGAATGGATTTCTTCAAGAAAAACATGTGCATTTTATTATGGTTAACATTCAAAAACAAATAAGTTTCATGCATGTATACAAATGTTTAAACAAACAATAGAAACTACAAATGAAAATGCAGTAAAGAAGCTGAACATTGCCATCATTGAGGAGACTTGACTCTGTCTGGACTTATTGCTTCTGAAAATGCCTTTGCAAATTGGGAGGTCTATTTGATGAGGAGACTTCAATATGTGAGCAGACTTTCTGGCATGATGACCTTTGAGTCGATCAAATTTTGCACCTTGTGCCTGAACGCATCACAGTTGTCAAATGGTATGCATAAATGCCCCTGAGTGGTACTTGCATCTAGCATTCCCATCGTGGTTGCCATTATTGAGGAGGCCTGACTCCGTCTGGATATATTGCTCTCAGAGACTTTCAGCAGTCAGCAATCTGGATATTCATTCCATTACTATTTTGGTGCCATATTTTTACTTTTACCTGGTGTGAACATAATAGTCTTAGAGTCAATCAAATTCAGGACCTTGTCTTCACCTTTGTCTCTGAAGGACTTTCTACCTTCAATTAGACAATCAGGTGCCCCAGAATGGTAGTCAAACTTGGCTTGAAACCCCAAAGGAAGCTTTATCGGAGATGATCCTGATGTGACTAGCTCAACTAGCCTGAATCTGAGCAAATGAGGCAACCCGTTGCACGTACTACCTCAGAATATGTTCAAACTTCTTCTCAAGTTGTTCTGGCCTTTACCCTTATGCTCTGCCCATAGGACTCTCTTGGGAAGCTGAAATTGGATGCCGACAAATAATGTATGGAGGGAAGAGGTTGATAAAGTTAATAATTAAGGTTGATAAATAAGGTTGCTCGCAAAGATCTCACGCGATCTCCTGCCTACGTATCTCCTTTGACTAATGGAGAATCAGAGTGACGTAGTTCCCCTCACTAGGGATGCAAATAACTTTATTTCCTTGACACCGTATTCAGGAGTTCATAACCAAGCTCATCGAAGTCTTCATCTGGTTGACTTCCTCTTTCAACAGTATCTGACTCTGAAATAAAGTTTGCACCTCTGGCCTGAATTGCCCCAACTGGGTCTTCCTTTGGTTACCTCCGCCCAAAGTTGTTCCAAAACCATGCCTTGATGCTTGTGATTCAAGCTGGCCACTTTGATGAGAAATCAAGTCAAGATAATAATCTGTCTCTGAACACCTGTCAAGAATGCAAGGATGTATGTAAATTCCATGTTCAGTTATTTCTAAGGAATCTATCTGCTTTGATTCAAGTTTTGACACAGAAAAATCCAACAGCATGATTCATATATGTGATCCTTGAAAATAACTGAACATGTGTGCAGAAATGCTATGATGTCATGTATGCAACAGGCATGTGATCAATGGTCAGATGTCAGTGCTGAGCAGATAGCCAAGCGTCTAGATAGAGCCACAATAGTAGTATAATCTCTGTATAGAATCCCAAAACTAAGAACCAAGGATTGTAGAACTAGATCACATAATAGAACAGTCACTGATGGTGTTGAAGTTGAACAACGAGCCAAGTGTCTGTGGAGAGTCACAATAACAAGGTCACAATGACAATCATAGTAACAATTTCTCTGAATATAAATCCCGGATCTCGTAACCAAAGGACCATGTAGAACCAGATCATATCACAAAACAACACTGGCAAAGCGGGTATGTTGAAGTTTAGGGTTCCTGCAAACCTGTAAACCCCTCCCAATCTCACGGGTGTGCTACTCGGGTCAACATCACAGACTCTCAAAGCCGAATAGCAATAATACGTTCACCATTTCTGAGAAATGGTTCATGACCAAATCAGGGAATCGGTTTGGCATTATGTACTACTCAGGGAGGTCTCAGCTGATTCCAAGGAAACAAGCATCCCTCATCAGTCCCCAGTTTCAAGCACTGAATCGAGAAACAATAGTACATTCATCCCGAAAGGTACAGTGCTATCATCATACGAACAGTTTGCCTTAAATGGATTCCTATGAGAGAACCATGCCATCCTATGCAAGTTCCCAGTGGGCCCTCGGATGCGAGTGAGTTTGCCAACAAATGTGGTCTGCCACTATCATCATTGGAGAGGGTTGTTTCCACTAAGGTTCTCAATGATCGGTGAAATTCTGTGATCAGGTATGAGATGTCGAATGAGATGTTTAAACACTTGAAGACTTTACTAAAACTTAAAGTGCAGGAAAATTAAACAACACACGAATTTGTTAACCCAGTTCAGTGTATAACCACACTTACATCTGGAGGCTACCAAGCCAGGAGGAAATCCACTATAAGTAATATTAATTCTAGACTTAAACCACCCAGTTTAATCTTTCACTTAATATCTACCCAATGCAATTTCTACCTAAGACACAACTTAGATATGAGTACCAACTCACTCCCCCTCAATCACACAGTGATCTTGTTTACAAGTTTAATAAAATTGAAGTCATACTTCAAACAAAAACAGCTTGATCTTACTTCACAGTTTCAATCAAGACACAAATACACTTTTGCTTAAAAGCTCATAAAGTGGTACAATAAAAACAACCTGCTATTAAAACACAAAACACCCTATATTGTCTTCTAAAATTCGTACCCTATTCTGAGAGTTTCTGTTGCTTAAATAGGTGTTTGGATTTTGGGCTTTCTGTAGGTTTATCCAATCCTGAAACGCATGCTACTTCCACCTTGAATTA
This sequence comes from Lathyrus aphaca, assembly GCA_963966055.1. Taxonomy (NCBI): domain Eukaryota; kingdom Viridiplantae; phylum Streptophyta; class Magnoliopsida; order Fabales; family Fabaceae; genus Lathyrus; species Lathyrus aphaca. Next base: position 386,136,473 of record OZ014524.1, on the reverse strand, counting down.
AGGTTTGTTACTTCCTAGATTCTAGGTGATTCAGTTCTTCTGATTATGCTGAAGACATATAACAACACTCCCTACAGATGCGCCTTATTCTGTTTTATCCATCCATAATTAATTCCAGATAACTTTCCTTAATTTACTCAGTTCTGTTAGTCATTAATTAATTCTGGTAGCAGGTTTGAGATGTCACAACATCTGTTGGGACATCCTGAAAAACTGAACTTACTTCATTTACTGATACAATGTCACAACATCTGATGTGACATCCTGTAAACTGAACTTATTTCATTAACTGATACAATGTCCCAACATCTGGTGTGACATCCTGAATTAAGTTCATTTACTTATACTCTATTTGATAATGTCCCAACATCTGATAGGACATCCTGAACTGAATTCAACATTTCTTGTTGGTCAAAAATTCTGCCAATTCTAAACATCTACAAACTCCCCCTTTGGCTAATTTTTGGCTAATATACTTTTCTGATTATCAGAGTGCAGCAGAAGTTCTTTTCTGTTGAGTCATGTGAGAGTTTACTCCCCCTCAATTCTACATTTGTTCAGACTTGTTGCAACCGAAATTTTTCATTAAAGTCACAATTTTAGTTCAGAAGCAAACAGAAGTTTTTCATTTATCAGTAATCAGCATCATACATTGTTGTTGTTGTTCAGTTCTCCCCCTTGTTAGACATAAATTTGGGGCCAAAGTTACTAATTCAAAATTACAATGCAGAAGCAGTCATTACATGTTCCTCACATACAGGTTTCACTCAGACTCTTCACAATCAGTTTCTTCCTCTTCCTCAGTCTCCTCATCAGAAGCAGCAGTTTTCTGAGCACTTCCTTCAATCTCCAGCCTTTGGATAATCTCCTCAAGCTTCTGTTTCCTTGCATCCAGTTTTTTGCAAGTGATCTTCAGCTCAGCAATCAAGGCAGCTTTGGAGATTGGAGACTTTGCCTTTGAAGGACCAGCAGATGTCCCAGAGGGAACTTCAACATCAGCTGCATGATGACTCAAGAACAGCTTGTAATGGAAGGCCAGAGGGCTTTCTCTTTTGCAAATTGTGTCCTTCTCAGTGAGGATACCAGGATACTGACTCAGTATTATTCCACACAGCAAGGAAGGGAAGGCAATTGGCAGCTTTGTTGCAGATGATCCAGCATGCTTCAATGTCTGATCAAAGATATAAGCTCCAAAATCCAGCTTTGTTTGGGTGCCCACAGCAAATATGAACCTGCCCAATCCAGTTGCTATTGAGGAGGTATGGTTGGTAGGGACCCAGTTTGCAGTGCCAATCCTATGCAACATGGCATACTTCCTTGTCAGCATGCTAACAGATAGCTTCCCCTTGACTGGCCAAGTCTTGACCTGATTAGCAGTGATAACCTTGCAGACCTGGTTATCAGTCTTCCCTAACTCATTTGGACCATCAGATTCTCTTCCAAGGTAGTGGTTGATAACCCTAGGAGAGAATTCTACACACCTCCCTCTTACATATACTTTTCTAAAGTCAGCAGACTTTCCATCAGCACAATCTTCTTGGAGGTTGACTATGAATTCCTTGACTAGCAGCTCATAGCAAGGAGAGAAGTTGGAGACAGTTTTGAAAAGGCCAGCAGAGGAGATGAGATCAATTACCTCTGTGCACTCAAGTGCATTACTGCTCAGCTCTCTTTCAAGTGCTACCCTTCTTTGATAAACAAACTTCCATCTATTCACACTTGAAACATGATGGAAGGAGATGTTGTCTAGAGGAGCTTCTGGAACAGCAGTTGATGACCTTGAGGGTGCTGGTTTCTTCTTTGGTGGAGAAGTTGGGACATCCTTTTCAACATCTGAATCTGGAGGAGTGACAACTTTCCTCTTTTGTGTTTGCACCTTGCTCCATTGTTTTGTAGGACCAAAGACAACTTTAGCTTTGTCCTTCTTTGGTGTAGCTTGCTTCTTCTCAGGAGTTGCATGTCCTGCATTCTTCTTTTCCTTCCTAGTTCTAAGCCTTTTGGCTATGCTAGGGTTGACAGAAGCAATGATTTCTGTATCAGAATCATGCTCTATGTTCACAACAGGAGGAGGTTGAGCAGTCTCCTCTTCAGCTGGGGGATCAACAGAGGTTTGATCTTCAGTGGAGGCCTTGTGCTGGTCCTCAGATGTTTCTTCATCACTATCAGTGGAGGCCTTTTTCTGGTCCTCAGATGTATCATCAGCAGTATCAGATGAGACCTTTTGCTGGTCTTCAGATGTTTCAACATCTATTGGGACATCCTGTTGAGCAGGAGTGTCCTTTTCAGCCTGAGTTTGTTGATCTTCTTGTGGAGCTGGCATGGTGTTCAGAGGGATAGATATGCCACTTACCACTCTTTGCTCAGATAAGATCCTGTTTACCAGCTCCTTTATGGAATCATCCACATATACAGAAGCTTTTGGAGTGGTGTTTGATGATGAAGGCATGCCTTTGGCCTTGCTGAATACAGGATCCTTTGCCCTTTTCACAGTAGGGGTTCTTGGCTTTTGAGCAAGAGGAACACTTCCTCTGATTTCGTCCATTGGAGTTGAATCCATGGGTACCACAAAGATGGGGGTTGCATGCACCACATCTTCCTTGTTGAGGATTTCTTCAGATATGTTAGGGTTTTGGTGATGAGCCATTTTCGAATGTGGTGAAGAAAGAGATTGAGATTGGTTGAGTTTGATGATCTCTGAAAGTTAGCTATAGCAATCAAGTTGTTGTGAGAGAATGATGAGAAGATGAATAGCTGAAAGTGAGCTGATATTCTTATAAGAGCCGTTACTTGGAGAATTTTTAGGAGTGGAATACACAAGGTGCTTGACCAGACTGGTGTTGCCATCTGGTGATCATGCCACACGATGTCATATGACATGTTGGCACATCTCCATAACTGCTAAATTTCACATAAGCAGATTCCCAATTTACCCCTTAGGTTTTCAAATTGGGTAGCATCCAAGGCTTTAGTAAATATATCAGCCAACTGCAGATTTGTAGCTACATGTTCCAATGAAATCACTTTCTCTTCCACAAGATCTCTGATGAAGTGATGTCTGATATCAATATGCTTGGTCCTTCTATGTTGGATAGGATTCTTTGATATGTTAATAGCACTTAAGTTGTCACAGTACAATGTCATGACATCTTGTGGGACATTGTACTCAGTGAGCATTTGCTTCATCCAAACCAATTGTGAGCAACTGCTTCCAGCTGCAATATATTCAGCTTCAGCAGTAGATAAGGATACACAATTTTGTTTCTTACTGAACCAAGAAATCAAATTGTTTCCTAAAAAGAAGCATCCTCCTGAAGTGCTTTTCTATCATCAGCACTTCCAGCCCAATCAGCATCACAGAAGCCAGTGAGAATTGGTTTGCATCCATGAAAGTACATTATGCCATAGTCACAAGTACCATTGACATATTTCAGAATTCTCTTGACTTGGTTTAGATGACTGACTTTTGGATCAGCTTGATATCTTGCACAAACACCTACTGCAAAGGATATGTCTGGTCTGCTAGCAGTCAGATATAATAAGCTTCCAATTATACTTCTGTATAGACTTTGATCTACATTCTCACCCTTGTCATCTTTAGTCAGCTTTAAATGTGTGGGGGCAGGAGTTCTTTTATGAGTAGCATTGTCCATCCCAAATTTCTTGACAATGTTCTTAGCATACTTGCTTTGGGAAATGAACATGGAATCCTCCATTTGCTTTATTTGCAATCCAAGGAAGTAGGTTAGTTCTCCTACTAGGCTCATCTCAAATTCAGATTCCATTTGAGTGACAAACTGTTTAACCATCCTGTCTGACATCCCACCAAAGACAATGTCATCTACATATATTTGAGCAATCATGACATTACCTTCATCATCCTTCACAAACAAGGTTTTGTCTATTCCACCTTTCCTGTACCCTTGCTTGATAAGAAAAGTAGTCAGCCTTTCATACCATGCTCTTGGGGCTTGCTTCAGTCCATAAAGAGCTTTCCTTAGTTTGTACACATGATTTGGACAACTTGGATCAACAAATCCTTTAGGCTGTTCTAAATATACTTCTTCATTAAGATATCCATTTAGAAAGGCACTTTCACATCCATTTGAAATAGCTTGAACTTCAAGATACAAGCAATTCCTAACAGTAGTCTGATTGATTCAAGCCTTGCTACTGGTGCAAAGGTTTCATCAAAGTCTACTCCCTCAATTTGTGTGTATCCTTGAGCTACAAGTCTAGCTTTGTTCTTTGTAACAACTCCCTGCTCATTTGACTTGTTCTTATACACCCATTTAGTGCCAATCACATTTAGGTCATCAGGTCTAGGAACAAGATCCCACACTTCATTCCTTGTAAATTGACCTAATTCTTCTTGCATTGCACAAATCTAGTACTCATCAGTAAGAGCTTCCTTGATGTTTTTAGGTTCTATTTTTGAGACAAAACAGGAACCTGAAATCACCTCTCTTGATCTAGTGCTTACACCTCTGTTGGGATCCCCAATTATCAAATCTTTGGGATGATCCTTCTGGATTCTTATGGAGGGAGGTTTGCTGGATGGTTCTGTCCTTGCATCAGTTTGAGTGAAATCAGAATGATCATTCTTTTCTTCAGCTTCAGTTTGACTGTCAGCAGATGTTCCAACATCTTCTGTAACATCTGCAGGGGCATCATCAATTATCACATTTATGGATTCCATGATAACTTTGGTTCTAGAGTTAAATACTCTATAGGCTCTGCTGTTTATGGAGTATCCAAGAAAAATCCCTTCATCACTTTTAGGATCCATTTTTCTTCTTTGCTCCCTATCAGCCAGAATATAACAATTACTTCCAAACACATGGAAGTACTTAACTGTGGGTTTTCTGCCCTTCCAGACTTCATAGATTGTGGTCAAAGTTCCTTTTCTTAGAGTGACTCTATAATGGATGTAACAAGTTGTGTTCATAGCTTCAGCCCAGAAGTACAAAGGTAACTTTTTAGCATGGATCATAGCTCTTGCTGATTCTTGAATAGTTCTATTCTTTCTTTCAACAATCCCATTCTGTTGAGGAGTGATTGGTGAAGAGTATTCATGATTTATTCCTTCTGAAGAACAAAAATCTAAGAATTTTTGATTCTCAAACTCCTTTCCATGGTCACTTCTTATTCTGACCACACAGCTGGCTTTTTCTCTTTGTATTCTTTGGCATAAATCTTTGAATACATCAAATACATCAGACTTCTCTTTGATAAAATTTATCCATGTATACCTTGAAAAGTCATCAACCACCACATAGGCATACCTCTTACCACTAAGGCTCTCAACCTGCATAGGTCCCATAAGATCCATATGCAATAATTCCAAAACTTTGGAAGTTGTCAGATGTTGAAGCTTTGGATGGGACATCTTGGTTTGCTTGCCTATTTGACATTCAACACATATTTTGCCATCATCAATCTTCAGTTTAGGAATACCTCTCACAGCTTCCATAGATATGATTTTCTTTATGCCTCTGAAGTGAAGGTGACCCAGTCTTTGGTGCCATAGTTTCATTTCTTCTTCTTTGGCTAAAGAGCAAATTGAAGTGGGACTGAAATTTTAAGGTTCCCACATATAACAGTTGTCTTTAGATCTGGCTCCTCTCATGACAACCTCCTGTTCTTTATTTGACACTATGCATTCAGTTTTGGTAAAGTTTACACTGTAACCTTGATCACATAATTGACTTATGCTGATCAAGTTAGCAGTCAATCCTTTTACTAGCAGCACATCATCCAGTCTTGGTACATCTGGACAGTCCAAGGTCCCAACACCCTTGATTTCTCCTTTAGCTCCATCTCCAAATGTTACATATCTGGATGAATATGACTTTAAGTCTACTAGCAGATTTTTCAATCCAGTCATGTGTCTTGAACATCCACTGTCAAAGTACCAGTCTTCTTTAGCTGATACTCTTAGAGATGTATGGGCTATATATGCAACATTCTTCTTTGACCATTTGTATTGAGGTTTCTTTTGATGCCTCTGCCCTGTGTAGTGTCCATTAGAAGAGCTCCCAGGTTGTTTGTTGAACTTGTTCTTGGACATGTAGCTTTGATCAGCATGAAGACTAGCTTTAGGAACCCATACTTTCTTGATGTCCTCTATCTTCTGCTTAGGGGGTTGCTGATACATCTGATTTGGATATCCATGCAACTTGTAACAATGAGGTTTGATGTGTCCAAACCTTCCACAATGATGACATCTCCATCTTTGATACTTCTTCTTCATTATGTTCTTTTCATGATGTTGAGACATCTGTTGGAACATTATGTTTGACTTTGTGTTCTTTTCATGATGTTGAAGCATCTGTTGGGACATCTTGTTTGACTGTATGGAATTTGAAGTAGGTTTGCTGGTGCTAGCTTCAGCCTTATAAGCTTTGTTAAATCCCAGTCCACTTCTATCCCCTGAATGTTTATTGTTGTTGAGAATAACATCCAGTGTGTTTGAGCTACTGTTCAGCATTCTAACAGATTTAGACATATGCTCCAACTTGGAATTGAGAAGGCTTACTTCACTTTTCAAGGTGTCAATGATCTCTAGATCACTTGTTTTTTCATCCTTTAGTGCCTTAATCTGCTTCTTCTGCTTTATATTCTCCATGCATACTTCAGTGCTCCTTTTAACCAGTTCTCTGTATGATTGCTCAAGCTCTTCAAAAGTAAGCTCCCCATCACTGGATTCACTTTCAGATTCATATAATCCAGCTAGAGCAGTGATATGTTTAGCTGATTCTTCTTCTGAATCACATCCTGAGTCTTCATCAGACCAGGTTACAGAGAGACCTTTCTTTTGCCTTTTTAAATAGGTAGGGCATTCATTTCTGATGTGTCCATATCCTTCACATCCATGGCATTTAATCCCTTTTTCTTGACTGGTTTTTTCATCATAATTTGACCTTCTATTAGCATCATAAGGTCTTTTGTTCTCGGAAGAGTTTGTGTATCTTCCACTTGGTCTGGACTTGTCTTCCATCTTTCTGAGAATCTTTTTGAATTGTCTTCCAAGCATAGCAATGTTTTCTGATAAATTTTCTTCAGTTTCTGATTCATCATTTTCTTCTTCTTTATCAGTATTTGACACCAAGGCTATGCTTTTGTTCTTCTTTACAATTGTGTTATTCATTCCCATCTCAAATGTTTGAAGGGAACCAATGAGCTCTTCAACTTTCATTGTGCATATGTCTTGAGCTTCTTCTATTGCTGTGACCTTCATGTCAAATCTTTTTGGCAAAGATCTGAGAATCTTTCTTACAAGCTTTTCATCAGTCATCTTTTCTCCCAAAGCTCCAGAAGTATTGGCTATTTCTAAGATGTTCATGTAGAATTCATGAATTGTCTCATCTTCCTTCATTCTCAAGTTTTCAAACTTGGTGGTGAGAAGTTGAAGTCTTGACATCTTTACCTTTGATGTTCCTTCATGAGTTATTTTAAGAGTGTCCCAAACATCTTTGGCCAGCTCACAATGATGCACAAGTCTAAAGATGTTCCTATCAATGCCATTGAATAAAGCATTTAAGGCCTTGGAGTTGCCAAGTGCTGAATCTTCTTCCTCCTTACTCCATTCTTCTTCAGGTTTCAACACTTTTGCTCCATCTTTGGTGTCTTGGACAGGGTACTCCCATCCATTGTTGACTGCCTTCCAGGCCCTATTGTCAAGTGACCTTAAGAATGCAACCATTCTTGGCTTCCAGTAGTCATAATTAGATCCATCCAATATAGGTGGTTTATTTACTGATCCTACATCTCTGTCCATATTTCCAGAATTTGCAGTCCCTAGATCTCACCCAGTATAAACAGGCAGGGTGCCTGCTCTGATGCCAATTGAAATTCTGTGATCAGGTATGAGATGTCGAATGAGATGTTTAAACACTTGAAGACTTTACTAAAACTTAAAGTGCAGGAAAATTAAACAACACAGGAATTTGTTAACCCAGTTCAATGTATAACCACACTTACATCTGGAGGTTACCAAGCCAGGAGGTAATCCACTATAAGTAATATTAATTCTAGACTTAAACCACCCAGTTTAATCTTTCACTTAATATCTACCCAATGCAATTTCTACCTAAGACACAACTTAGATATGAGTACCAACTCACTCCCCCTCAATCACACAGTGATCTTGTTTACAAGTTTAATAAAATTGAAGTCATACTTCAAACAAAAACAGCTTGATCTTACTTCACAGTTTCAATCAAGACACAAATACACTTTTGCTTAAAAGCTCATAAAGTGGTACAATAAAAACAACCTGCTATTAAAACACAAAACACCCTATATTGTCTTCTAAAATTCGTACCCTATTCTGAGAGTTTCTGTTGCTTAAATAGGTGTTTGGATTTTGGGCTTTCTGTAGGTTTATCCAATCCTGAAACGCATGCTGCTTCCACCTTGAATTAGGGTTTGTTACTTCCTAGATTCTAGGTGATTCAGTTCTTCTGATTATGCTGAAGACATATAACAACACTCCCTACAGATGCGCCTTATTCTGTTTTATCCATCCATAATTAATTCCAGATAACTTTCCTTAATTTACTCAGTTCTGTTAGTCATTAATTAATTCTGGTAGCAGGTTTGAGATGTCACAACATTTGTTGGGACATCCTGAAAAACTGAACTTACTTCATTTACTGATACAATGTCACAACATCTGATGTGACATCCTGTAAACTGAACTTATTTCATTAACTGATACAATGTCCCAACATCTGGTGTGACATCCTGAATTAAGTTCATTTACTTATACTCTGTTTGATAATGTCCCAACATCTGATAGGACATCCTGAACTGAATTCAACATTTCTTGTTGGTCAAAAATTCTGCCAATTCTAAACATCTACAATCGGTCCCCAGCTGCACATAACCATCAAGGTCGTATCCTGAAGTGGGGAAAAACCCCCACACAAGATAGTTCCAAGACGGTCGCAACCTGGGTGTGGAACACATCACCACTCATCATGTTGAGACACCATGCGAGTACAACATGTCCACGTTAATCCTATGGTGCACTCAAGCCGGGTATTTGGCTTATCTCACAGTAACTCCCAGCCCATAGAAAAAATGAAAACCAGCACAGCTAGACAGTCCAGTATAATATAATGCATGGAAAATAAATACTGAAAGCAATAAATAAATGTTGTAAAGTAAAGTTGTAAAGTAAAACTGTAAATGAAAACAGTAAAGCTAAACTAAAGCACACAACAACAAACAGATAAACACCCAAAGAAACAAAACCAAATAGGCGTTAGGATTGACTCTACAAGGGAAACCAGAGATTCTGGGTTCGATCCCCAGCAGAGTCGCCAGTTGTCGCTCCCAATATTTTCATCCTAGTACAAACGCGAAAGTGGCGCGGAAAAGGTAGAGTCGCCAGCCAGGCATTTTTATCCCGAAAGAATGGGAAAGGTAATGCTGCACAAACCTGAGGAAGAAGGAAAGGACGAGGCCTTGCGAACCAAAGATCTGGGTTCGGGAGTCGGTTACGACCTGGGAAGGTATTAGCACCCCAGACCGTCCGCCGTACCCGACAGGATCCACGATTGCTTATTTGTTTCAAAGGGTGAGGAATATAACTGTTGTTGAACAAATGAACTGCTAACTGGAATGGAAGTGAAAAGAGAAAGGATCTGAAAAAGAGATCGAAAAGGAAGAAAGGGGATATGTAGGGAAAATAAAGAATGTGCTCGAACGGGCCCTACCCCATTGCCTACGTACCTCATCGGGAAAATGAGGATCAGAGTCGACGTAGTTCGCCTAACTAAGGCGGGAACTATTTGTTTGTGTTTTTTATGTTGGAACTGCGTATGTCTATGCTCAGGTGTTGCAGGCTCATCTGGTACGAGTGCGTTTACCGTCTTGCATGCGAGACAAGTCGTCGCAAGTTCACGTTGTGAGTGAAGGAGATGAGAAAAGAAGTTCCCGCAGGAAAGCCGCTTATTGTGTGTTTTTTTCTTTTATGAGAAGTGTTTTGAATTTGTTTGTGAACATTCTCATAATAAGACCTATCCATCGTGGAAAATACTTACACCTCGCCCCAAAACAGGACGTGTATAAGTACTCCGCAACAAAGTCTCATGGCGTATAAGAACATTCAACCTTTATTAGGTATTTTATTATTTTCTTCATGAGGTGAGAAAGAAAGACTCAAGTTGCAAAAGGGAAAAAAACTAAGGGGGACTAAGACACAACCCTAAGTTAGTTATCATATACAAAAGGGAGATCCTAATGGTTTGTGAAGTTTTCTAATCCTAAGGAAGAAAAGGAAAAGAAGAAAAGAGAATTAGAACTCAACTTAATTCCTAAGGAACTCAACTTACAATTATAATGCATAAGAGATAGGAATTAAGTGAGGCTTACCTCAATCTTCCCCCTACAAAACAAAAGTTAGCATGACAATGCATATTGAGAGCATAAACAAAGCATAAAAGCGATTAAGTACCATAAACGTCCTAGAATGGAACTAGGGTTCAAACTAAGACCTAAGTCTAAAGGTGAAGGTAAATAAAGGTTATATGACTTATAAAGTCAGTATCTACATGATATAAGTCCCTAAGTATGCTAGGATACCTCACAAGATCAAACTATGTCAAACTATGTACAAAACGTTCACCTAAGTTCACATGAATGCAAATTAGGGTTTATGGATGAAGTATGAATGCATATGGCATACAAGCATGAATTAATACATTAAATGAGTATCAAAGTCAGTAGTGAATGCTTATGAATGAGGATGAATTATCATACTATCATGGATGTAATGGTTTGGTCCTATGGAGCAAGGAGAAGAAGATGTGAGGGTAAATGAACAAACATCGCATAAGATCGCAAATGATGATAGTTAAGGATGAATAGAATATGGATATGCATGAGAGGATTATGGGTCAGTAGCACATAAGATATGAAATGCAATTAGAATGCATGATTTTGCATTTATGGTTCCCACATAATTCATGTTAACAATTAGAGGAGAAGAGAAACAAGTTTAAGTTAAACATGTTCACATAATGATGCACTATGAAACACCAAAACAAATCAAATGAATATGGTTCAAGAAGTGACCTCTAACAGGAATTAAGGACCTAAAATTGACCTATAATTAACTCCTAAAAGTTACCAAAAAGTATCTCAAGCAAATGGCATGAATGCCTTTCTAATATTTAGGTTATGGAGCAAATAAGCACATAAATCACCCTATGATCTAGGTGACATGAAAAAATAGCAAAAATGATTTAAAAATTATGAAATTAAATCCCTGGAATGTTGAAGTCAGTAACTAACATGATATAAAAGGATTTCTCAAAATTATGCACCAAAGTGCCAAAATAATTACTTGATGAGCAAGATAACAAGGCATGATCTCCGAAAAACAACTCCACAAAGTGGATCAAAAATGGCACCAAAACATTATGAAAAAAATGACTAAGTAGCATCATAATGTCACCAATTCTAGTGTTTAATCACACACAAAAAATAGGTCTCACACCTATGGAGAAAAATGGTTTTGGTCTCTTATGTCATTATCATTCCTTTTGGGACAGCTTGGAATGAAAAATCCAAATTAATTACTAAAACCAATCAAACATGGAATAAAAAAAATGAAAAAATTAATTAAGAGGATAACGATCACTCATGAATTTTTACAGAATTATATCCCACCTAAAACTATTTTTAATAATTGCTACGAAACAGGCAAAAACGATATTTTAAGGGAAAGCAAGAGGAAGTGAATTCTACAATCCGTAACCTAATCCCTAAGCTCCGAAATCGACACATATAATCAAAAATCATAAATAAATCCAGTGCCTCGGGTGGGAGGGCTTAATATGCTCCTTAAGTTATATGATCCTAATCCACATACTACTAAAATGGTGCGTTAAAGTGGAAAGTCGAAATTACTCACTTAATCGAAGTACCGATTCTTCATATAAGAGAAATCTGAAAAAACTCCAAGCAAGGTCTTGTAATCTTCCATGAGCAAAATAAATGCTCATCTTCCATAATTACTTTGTGAAGACCCCCCATAATCGAAACAAAAACAACGGCACAAAATATCATTTGAATCCAAAGGTATCCCACAAATAAAGTGGAATACCAACCAAACGACCGTCGTTAAGATCTTTGCGAGAACCTTGCATGAACTCAACAAACGCATTAGAAACCAAAAAGAGGTGCAACTAGAAGTTACACCTATGCCTCACAACTCAAAATCAAGTAAAAAGATGAATATACGAGTCATGGACATGCATTGAAATTTATGTTTCAAAACGGGGCAACACTTATGCTCTAACATAAACAACATGTAAACTCAAACCGGAATCGAACAAATTTACATGCAATGAATGGCAAATGATCAACAAACATAAGTACAAGTCAAAACAAGATAAAAGCATCAATATAACACCAAACAGAACTTAAAAAGCCTTAAAACGAAAAAACGCGTAAAAAATCACCGACTCGGAATTGAACGAAAATCGTATGGTAACTTGTAAACATGCCAGCGAATTCAAATATGCAATCGGTTTTTGAAAATTCCGCTCGGAAGTGTGACTTTTTGGCCAATTTCATCGGCTGGCAGTAGCAAAATAGCCGAAAAAAGTTGTTCGAAATCGACTAAAAAGTTCATCAATGCCTCCGGAATAATCAACAAAGTCAAATTATACTATTCACATTCGCGAAAACACGCTACGGTTAGGAAGTTATGACCAAAACGCATTTTTCGACACGCGACACATGAACAACATCAACAATTAAGCCTCAACCTATCCTATTCCGAATTTACACATTGAAACAAGTATGAATTCAAAAGTCAAGCACTTCAATCAATATCAAGTCATAATAATTAGCTCGCTTAGGAATTTTGTCAAACACCTAACATGCACTGATTATTCTATGTCAACTTTACCAAGCTTTTTCAATTATGCACCACAAAAGTTATTAGGATAAATTAATCAAGAATCAATCAATAATCAAATCATGAATCAATACACATAATCTCCACAAGATTAATTCAACTTCAAAATTCAATTCAAGAAACAATTCAACAATTATTCATGAATTAAAGTTTAAGAATCTTGCCGAATGAAGAATCGATGAAGAAATTGTGAATCCGGAGGAAGTGAGACGCAATCATGAACAGAGGAGAGGAGGAGAGACCGCGTGGCTGCCGGCGGCGGAATATGGTGGTCGCACGGTGGTGAAGTTGACCGGAGGTGGTGGTTCGTGGCGGCTCGGCTCCTGGAAGCTTAATCGGAATTGTTGTGTTCTTGAGTTCTTGATGAAGTTGTTGTTGTGTTCTTGAGAAAAAGTTGAGAGAATGAACTTCTATCCTTTAGAGAGAGTTTGTTAGAGTTTTTTTAGTGTTTGTAAATTATGATTGAAGTTATGAGACAAATTGTGGGTTAAAATAATATATAGTGGAGTGTAAAATGAAAGGCAAAAGGTAGAATTTCGGTTTAAGTGAAAATAACAATATATTTGACATTTTTTACTCTGAGTCTTCCACAACATCGTCCGCCTCTGAATCACGGTTGCAACGCAAAAAGAACGAACGTCATACGATCAAAATCGAGTGTGATCGATACGTTTAAGCTGCAAGACGTCACTGAATAATCTCGACTCAACTTTGTCAGAAAAGTTTTAGATCTATGAGTCAGTGACCTCGTGTTAAAATGTGAGCTCAACCGGAAAAACGAAGAGGGAGATATGAATTTTCTCGTGAAACCACTTTCAGCCTTTTTCTTCGGTTCAGCACTTCAGTTTTGCGAAATAAACCAAAACGGCAATCTTCGGGGCATTGTTCGAACTCGAGCTTGTCTTGGAACTTGAAGATGATAAAATTTGTGAACTAACACAATCCGATGAAAATTGACCGAGTTATGAATTTTACAAAATCTGACAGACAGTGCGCTGCATCAAAGAATCCCACTGGTAATTCGCATTTTCGGGATCTTTTCGCTTGGACTTAACCCAAACTGAATTCACAGAATGAAGATAACATCTAAACGAAATTTTAGGCACCGTAACAACATCAATCCGATGAACGAGCTGAGAGTTATGAATTTTTTAGTGTTCAAAACTCACCGGTTCAGCACTGTTTTTCACTATATCGACTCTAAAAACTCGCACATTCGGAGATCTTCTTCAAAGAATTATTTCTTGGTATAAACCCGAAAATTGGAAAGGATATCAAGATGTAACTTTTGGCATATGAATCTGTCAGAAAGGTTGATCCTATAAGAAGTTACGAACTCTTGAATACCGCTAGCACAGTTAATCGGCAAAACCGAAATTTTAGAAACAAATAATTCCCGCTATTTTCTTTGATGAATTGGCCTCCGAGCCGAACACAAAAGTTGTAGAGAATACCGAAACGGTCTAAACTATTGAGTTTCAAGCCAAAATGAGTTTCCGAGCATAAGTTACAACTTTTGCAGACTGCATCATAAAACTGATATTCTGCTTAAACTCTTCTGAATCATCCGAGAACTTTTGGCTTCTTCTGAGATTCTTGTGCACGTGCCGAATGAAGAAATAAAAGTCAGTCGCAACCTATGAAATCTTAAATGGAGATGTATGTTCATGTATGTTTATGATGCAATTGTGATCTAAATGCAATGCAATGTATGAAAGGATATGCTAAATGACATGGAAATGAGAGGGCAAATTTTGGGGTGTTACAGCAGGGTATTAGCTCTTTTCAGAGGAATATTGTCGACTTTGGAAGAGACTGTCTGAGATGCTAATCATTTGATCCTGGATCCTGCTATGTTATGTTTTGATGTGAACATTATGCATTGCATGATGCACAATAATTCACATGAAAATGCAATTGTTGAAATTTTGATGCAAATGTTTTTTTATGCTAATGATTGATATGATTGTTTTCCTATTTTCGTGCAGGAATACTATGCATGTCATGCATGTGACAATGCAAGGGATATGAGCTCTAGCTTGGTAGTTACCAATCATGGTTGGACTTTTGGTTATCTGATGTTTGCCAATAAAAATTGGACTTTTGATTATCTGATGTTTGCCAATAAAAATTGGACTTTTGTGAGTTCCACTCCACGGGTGGACTTTTGAGGTTGCCACTCCACAGGTGGACTTTAAGGTTGTGCCAAACACAGTTGGACTTTAAGGTTGAACTTTCCAGACGAGTACCGAATTCAGAACATAGGTTACCAGACGAGAACTCGTTTGCCAGGCGAGAAATGGATCTTTTCATGGTTTTCCAGCCGAGAACTGGACCTTAAATGGTTTTCCAGACGAGAATTGGACTTTATGAGGGTTTGCCATACGAGAAATGGACTTTGGATGGTTTGCCAGATGAGAACTGGACTTTGGTGTCAAATCTTAGGTTACAGGCTTCAAGCTATGAGGCTATGCACAATGAACGATATGATATGCTTGACTATATTCTCTAGCGAAGCGACATGACTTATGCATATGAATAATTTATGCAGTGATATGAAGGTTTCCAAAACTGCCTTGGTGAAGGGTGATGGATGGAAGGTCTTTTGTATCAAGGTTTTTTGTTTGAAGGAAAAGTTATTTGGTGGGGTGATAGCATGATTCCCGACATTCGTCTTGAACTCAGAGGTGATCGACGAAGTTTGCTTACACCGCTTGAAGGTAAGGAGACAACTTCCCCCTCTTTAGCACATCTTTCCCCAGTCTGTTGGGTCTTTGAAGAAATTTTCTTACAAGGTACTTGGAAACAATCAAACCATGAGATATACTCGAGATGGCTTGTCCCAAAACCACGTCATGAAAGGAGTTTGGAAGCAATCGAACCATGATATAAATCGAGATGGCTTGCCCCATTACCGTGTCATGAAAAGAGTTTGGAAGCAATCGAACCATGATATAAATCGAGATGGTTTGCCCCATTACCGTGTCATAAAAGGAATTTGGAAGCAATCAAACCATGATATAAATCGAGATGGTTTGCCCCATTACTTTGTCATGATGGGATTCCTCATTGATTAATTAACTTTTGGAGTGATTGTCTTTGATGCGCTATTGAGGTAGCTTGTCCCTAAATGAGCGTTGAAGCGACTTCACTTGCACTGACTGAGTGCTGGAGAGACTTTCTTTTGATCAAAAGAACCTCTGGGTGACTTACCCTGATTGGTAAAGTCCTGATATGATTCTTCACTGGTCAATCGAATCTTGACTGATCTTTCTCAACCAACTAATGTTTGGGAATTGACTGATTTCCTGGTCAACACAATCAATGGATGACATGCCTATGATCCATAGGGTTATGAGGTGTTCTTGATTCATGTGAGCATCAATGAGTATTCAAGTTCCACTTTGATTACTCTTTGGAATTTCCATGATGTCAAGTACTGACTTGCAGTTAAAATTTGTTCACTTAGAAATGGTAATTTTAATGCGACTTTCATGTAAGTTTTTGAAAAAATCATTTATTTGAACGATGTAATGGTGTGTGACGAATGGACCAGTTATTTAAATGTGGTGCTGATTTAACTGGTATGTGAAAAATACAGCGGGAAGAAGATTAACAAATCTTTTAGGAGTTAGTTTACGCAACCTTGCTGAGATACGCTTTCAGAATAAACCCTACCTCAATTAGGTCTTTCAAGGATTATAACATGGTCTAGTTCACGGTTATTGAAACAAAGGATATACGCTCAAAGTATTTTTATACCCACCCCTCTTCGTAATGTTATCAATTCCTATGTTCAACTAATTGACACACGCATATGTCTCCTATGAGAGCTTGAATGTGTGATGATTGAAGATGATGGTTCCAGACTTTCTTGGAATGGCAGTCACCTTATTCGATTTTCTTTGGATGTTAGTGACCCTTTTGATTTTGGATATGATGGTCACTGCAACTTATTTTGTTTTTGTTGAGGATTCTGATGACCTCTTTCTACTGTTTTTTTTTCGTGATCCCTAATTTTTGCATGGACCGTTTTTTTAAGGTTTTTAGTCCATCGGGATTTGCCCTAATTTTTGCCTAAGTTGTCTCTTTGGGTGTTCAACTTAGCGGGCTTTTTTTATTTTTTCTTTGTTGAAAGATTGTGACTGCCAAGTCATTAGTCATGGAGGGATCATCAAATAAGATATCTCACCTTGTAGTTTGGATGTGAAGTCAGATTAACTGAACACTACCCTGCCCCGGGTTGAGCGTAAGGGTTTTGAATATCTGAAAGAAACTCCTACTTCTAGGCTCGAAGTGGTTGTCTAGGGATTAACTCCTTATCTCTCCAGTGTTTGGGGATTTGAAACATTGCATGTACATCATCAGCAAGGTTCTTTCTGAAAGCATGTTAGCAGCAATTATGGGTATCTCGTTTTCGTCATCCTCCCTCAAATATTTGCTAAATAGCAGTTATAAAAGGAAGTGAAATGGAGAAGTATTTTTTTTTGTGATTTTCTCTTGCAATAAATAAATGAGTGAATACAAATGAATTTGTTCAAAACATCCATGCTCATTACATTAACAATACCATTAATAAACGACAATGTTCAAAAACAAGTAGTACTTAACAAGAAAAGAAACTACAAATGCAAAGTAATGATAGAAATGCCCAAGGATCGTCAACATTGAGGATGTCTTCCTGTCTAGACCACTAACATTTAGAGATGCTCTTTTGAAGTCATTGAACTTATGTGGGCGAAAAGTTAACGTGCACCACTAAATTTCCGTCTAGAAAGGAGATGTACTTCTTGTCCATCAATTGTTGCACTTTAGCTTGGAAAGCTTTGCAGTCTTCAGTTACATGTCCTATTGATCCACCATGATATCCAAAATGCTCATGAGGATTGTACCCAGGTGGGTACGGCTTTGGCAACGACTTAAGAGGTTAGGATCTACTAGTGCGTTCTAGACCAGATATGGCAAGAGTTGACTTAATGCCATAGGAACTAAATGAAGAGGAAAACTCCTTCTTTCCAGATTGTTACGAGGCTTCTGATGTTGATTCTGAAATCCTCGACCATGAGCTCGTTGATTTGCATGAGGACCAATCCATGGTCTCTGGTACGGTATTTTAGGAATTGGTCTCCCATAAGGATACTATGGCACTGACTTTGGCCGCTGAGAAGATGAGGGACCATAAGATCTCATTGGGTAACATGCATCTTGGGAATACTCAACATTTACCACGACTGCATCAATTTCATCCTCTTCTTTCTTTTGGGAACTGTTAAGAGATTCAGTTTCACTAGCTCTACTGCTCGAGGAGTCTTGGACTTGTTTGACTTTGAAGTAACTCTTGATGTGTTCTCCTACTGTCACAAGGTCCGAGAAGCTTGAAAATGAACTTCCTACCATTATTTCCAAATAAGGGCCATGAAAAGTGTCTATGAACATGTCAACCAATTATTTGTCTAAGAGTGATGGTCGTACTCTAGATGCTAAGTATCTCCATCGTTGCACATATTCCTTGAAAGATTCAGTGCTTTTCTAGGATAGGCTTTGCAATTGAATGCGACTCGGAGCCTCATCCAAATTGTATTCGTATTGCTTTAGAAATGCAATGGCTAAGTCATTCCATGACAGGATACGACTTCTTTCCAAATCTATGTACCAACTCAAAGACGTTCCACTCAAACTGTCTTGAAAGAAGTGAATCATCAATTTATCATTGCGAGCATGAATGGTCATTTTTCGGCAGAACATCACCAAATGACGATTTGGGCAACTGAGATCTGTATACTTCTCGAATTTGGGTACCTTGAATTCTGGAGGAATTACCAAGTCTGACACTAAGCACATATCAATAGCATTGAGATCAGGCGTTCCGTTCATTTCCAATACTCTTGCTTTCTCCTCAAGGGCATGAAGTCTTTCATTCATAGGTTTAGTCCATGGCATCATCTGAGACTGAGTAGGAATATTCATCTGTGGAGGATCATCATCAAGACTAGGACCGTACAATGGGTTGGTCGTTACAATGAAACCTGAGGGTGAACCATCAGACTCCATCATGGTATGTTGAAGGTTGTTCTCTGACATCTCTACCACAACTTCCAATCTGGCTTGTCTGATCGATCTTTCAAGTTGTTCGTGCTTCAAATGCTTTATAGCTACCACAAGTTCAATGAGAGCGTCGAGAAATCATCTGAATCCATGGACAAAGGTGTAATGAGTTTTTTGTTTTGTTTTTGGAAAATGAAATGCAAAATGCGTAACTTATAAAATGAAATGGATGCAAATGCAATGAAAGATCCAGGATCACATGATCAAAGTCTCGAATTAGTCCATAATCTTTGATCGCGGAATTTCATGAGTCCAAGGTACATATGGAGAATGCTCTGATTGCTCTCCTCACAAGGATCTCATCAGGTAGGCTCTAGAGTTTAAGGAACCACAAAGTTAGCAATCCATATGGTTGTTCATCAGACACGCCATCAATATGACGGTTGATTGACTCCCCCATATGGATCTCGTTTGGGTGAGGTTTTCGTATCGAACTACACGAGGAAAACCCTCGGTGCCCCATACTACGCAACCATCGACACAAGGTTTCAAACAAAATTCTCATAATTATGGACTTGTCTCAACTGTTTGCTGGACATGTCGACAGCTCGACAGTCAGTCAACTTCATTGAGACAATCTATCTTGAGTGAGGTCTTCGTATCGAACTACACGAGAGTAACCCTTTGGTGCCCCATACTACGCGACCATCAACCTTATGTTTGAGCCCAAAATTTTAAGGTTCTAAGGTCCTTAGAGTCGACGATCCTAATGAAAACACTGATCATCCACGCCATCAATATGACGGTCGTCAGCCTTCGCACTAGAATCTACTCCAAGCAAGGTCTTCGTATCAACCGTCCATGAGAGCATTTATCTCGAGAGCCAATACTACACAACCTCTCCTAATTTTTGTACTCATAAGCCCGGGTATAAAGCTTTTCACTCAAATTTCTTTTTGCAATCAACGTATCGTTCCATAGGACCAAGAAGCCACATGATAGATGTAATATGGAAAGCGATAAAGAAAGCGATAAAATAAGCAAGTAATGCATAGGAAAACATCCAAACAAACATGGAACAACCTAGACTAGGCTCGACTTGCATAGGGGTGAACCAGTCCCCAGCAGAGTCCCCAGCAGAGTCGCCAACTGTCCTACCTCAAAAAATACGATCCTCGCGAACACAGTCGCATCTGGGCTGACATGAGAGTCGCCACCTAATTTTGTTTATTCCCGAAGAGGGAAATGGTAAATATAGATAAAACCACCAAGGAGGGATAATACAAAGGTTATCGCAACCATTGTCGGGGTTCGGAAGTCGGTTATGCAGGGGGGAGGTATTAGCATCCCCTACATCCATCATACTCGATGGGAACCATCTAAGTTGTCACGTGATAAGGGATGTCTATGCTTATGGGTTACTTGCTAAACTAAGTGGTTTATTGATCCTAGGGGCTCGGCAAGGATTGAGATCCTCATGCCTGCTTCGGCCTGCTTCGGGTGATTGGTGTTTGTTTTATTACCTTTCTTCGACGAAAGTATTTAGGAGTCGAATTGAACTAAAGACTATGGGTAGTTTATTCCGCTCGATCCAGACCAGCGTCCGGCGACGAAATAATCAGAGTGAGTAACGACAACTTGTAGTCCTCCTTTCTACCGGTTAAGGCTCGTGGCGTACAATTCTTCTTGTTTTATTAAAGTGTTTTATTTCCTAAGACCGCTTGATGTTGGATCAAGGGTTTGGATCTAAAAGTAACATTTTGGTTTTTTGAAGTTTTAGGGCGAATGCAAAGGGAGGTTTATTTGTGGATTTGTTAGCGAGGCACAATGCCTTCGACTCGCAAGATTGAGAAACTAAGCTAAAGACTAGCTATGGAAAACAAGTGCGATGCGTTGATTTGTTAAGTTGGAAAAAGTTGAGAAAAAGTGTGAAGTGCAAAGTAGTGCAGATGGCGATCAAAGTATGATCGACTTACGTGTGTGTATGAAGTGAAGTGCGTATGAATATTTACTTGGCATTGGACCAAAGATTTTGTTTATCTTTGAAATGATTAGTCTTAGTGTGCGTTCGTTTTTTTACTTAGCAATTTATCGTCAAAAATGCAAAAGTAAATCACACAAGTAAGCATATCATCATATCACAAGCAAGAAGGAATCGAGCATACACAAACATTCACACACACGCATAAAAATCGATTAAAGGGAAAAAGTTAATTAACTAAGTTAAATAAAATCATTTAATACGATTAATTAGCAAAAAAAGTTTTTTTTTCTTTGATTTTTTTAATATTCTAACAAGAAATGAATTAAAACAATTAATTAAATTAAAACTAAGTATTTAATAAAATTAGTCAAAATAAACTAACTAATATTAAATAATAAAGATTTAATAAAATTAATTGAAAATATTTTTAAATATTTTTTATTTAAAAGAAATTATATTGTGAGAAAAAAATATTAAAAGAAAGAAGCTAGTACGAACAAAAAAAAACTTGAAATCAAAAGAAAACTTTAATGGGCCAGTTGTGATCAGTAGACATGGAGGGTGCAATCAAAAATTCATTGGGCCCAATAGAGAATGAGCCCGTGCAAATCAGGAGCTATGGTGGAACCCCAGTCAACAATGTTGACTTAAGGGAAGATCTGAACCGTCAGATCTAAAAAGATCTACCAAAAGAAAAACTCCATCCAAGGGCTATGAGTGCAGCATATTACCTAGTGAAAATTAAAAAGGAAAAATAGACCTAGCAAGATGCATCATCGTTCAGCCGCCTAAAGACTATGGGGAATCACCAAAAAATACAACAACTCAATAATTAAAAAATCTGGGAAAGTGACACATGGAGACTAGCAATGGAAACAAAAAACATAGAGCGGTGTGTAATCAAAATGGGAATAACTATCACTTGAATGCCTTATTTTTAAAATCAGAAAAAAAAACACGTTGTAAAGTAAAAACAAATGAATGAACAAACATCCCCAACACTTCATCAGCCTTCTCTTTCATTGTATTAACAATCAATACCGACACACAAAACTGAATCACACACACTAACAAGGTAACTACGGATCATCAACCAATACATGAAGAACAAGCAAAAACCCCTAGCCCCCAATCGGATCCCAAATCCTAGAAACAAACCATAGCCCTATCGCAGTTTCAACGAAATCAATAAAAACATAGGAGAGTTTCAAATCATAGAAGGCAAGAATCAATTTAAAAGAGGAGGTTCATACCTGAATCGGAGATGATCAGATCTCAAGCTTTAGCGTGAAAGGTATTATTTGATCTTCTACTTCCTCTTTTACAGAGCTTCTATTGGTGTCATAGTTGTCGTGTCTCTGTTAATACGATTGTTTCGAACAAATGTGAGGGAAGAGGTTTAGCTCATCTTGCTCATAATTTCAATGTGAAATTATGAGAAGATTGTACATTGAGCTTTTGGTGATTATGTTTTTTAGTATTGATTCTTCTGCCGTTTTTTGCTTAGCCGCTAGGGTTTGTGTGTGTCAGTTGTCTCTTTTGCCAATGATTGAAGAATCATTTATAGGAGAATATTTGGCATCAAATTCGCGTGAGGTTGTGTGAGTTTTTAGATGAAATCCTTCTGATACGTGTGAAATCATGAGCTGGCATTTTCATTCTGTTAGAAAGGATATTCGCTCTAATTTTTGTGGTCCCATGAATGTGTGACTCATAATTTGTTTTTTGTCTGTAGCAAGCTTCTAGAATGACTTGTGGTCCCAGATGAAATTTCACCATCAAATTTGATTTTCACCAAGCCTTTTCTTACTGATGTTAAATTCGTGATTAAGTGAAATGGGACTGATTTTATTGTTGTATTCTTTTAGTGTTTGTATGTTGACTCCTTCATTGAGGATGTTTTTGGCTTGCCTTTGACCCCGGAGCTCTGTGGTGAATGCCACTAAATTCAATTCTTTGTAGCAGTTGGCATTGTAAAATCAGGGTATTGAATTAATATTTGAAACCTTTCCAACTTCAATGCCAACAAGACATTTCCAGGGACATCTCCAAGGCCTTTGTCGTTGAAATTTTCATGACAATTTTCCCAACCTGAGTAGGCTCTGCAGATACGGCATAATATGAGACTATTGAAACTACTTGGTTGTGGCTATCACATCAGAGGTAAAGACTCAATCCATTGCTTCAAAATATTTTATCGTTTGTAACAAATGTTATTGACATGGCTACCAATTTATTTGAGTCAATCTTTCCTTGTTATCGTTGCTTCTGACATGTTGATTGCCCATGTAAACTTTGGGTTTTATTTACGGATTTAAGAATACTCCTTAGCATCCTATCATGATCTTCTCCGCTTGCCTCTACTATATTCATTGATGTGCACAATGCATTTACTTATTTGTTTTTCGCTTTTCCTTTCATGTGCATTATGTTTATGGTGAGGGCAAGCTTGAAAGAGGAGTTTAGTACAAGAGGCTGCTTGGATGAAAAGGGCTTTGAAGGCCAGATGAATAAAAATCCTAACAAATGATAGATGATCACAACGGCTGACACAACTGGTGATTTCTTAGTGTTAGGTACATTGTAGTTTTGCTTATAGCACTTAGAGTTTGTAAACTAAGAACATGATGTTATTTTGAATTAAATAGCAGGAATTCTGAGTCGATTGTGTTGGTGCCGGCAAACCGTCTTTTCAAACCTCACATTCTTTATCTCTTCAGATTCATCTTTGAATCTAAATCAAAACAAGGAACTCCGTGACTTGTAACCGTTTCTCTTGATTTGTGCAGGAACCTATCATGAAGAGACTAACTAAAGCAAACTTGATATTAGCAAAGGTCCATTGAAATCATGTCATGAAGTAATTGTTTGAAGCATGTGAGGTGAGGGGCTTGTGACTTTGGCAGGATGAAGGTGATGGATAAGTGAATGGTCTTCTTGCTGCAGGGGTGGTATGAACTCTTGCCTATCTAATCGTTTTCTCTTTGTTTTTTTCTGGTGCTTCAAGCTGCAGTATATTGCTCTGTCTATCTTATGACAGCACTCTTTCCAACTTCTTCATTCATGTATTCATTTGACTATGGCTTGAAGAGGATAAAATAAACTATGACTTAGCTTGATGGAAGCCTTGTCTACTCATGAAGAAAACTTGGAGTTGTTGCATTGGTTTGTGATGCTAGAGGGTTTATAAGTCCTTATTAGTTGGGCATTGTTGCTGTAAATTCTTCTTTTTCAGAGTTAGTGAGGATACCAGATGTGTGTACGGTTGGTGAGGAATATAATACCAAGGCACTTGATTATGAAAACAGGACTCAGAGTTAGAATATAGGACTTGTCTTGTAAATTTGTAGTACTAAAGATTGTAATTCCTAAAACTCCTTGTTATGCAAATCGGATATGCATAATTATTTATGGACTTAGCCTTTAATGCTTTGATGAAATTTTCTCATGCTATTTCTTTTGTTTCTCTTCCTGTAATCACATCAATACACCACGTGGAAATTCCTTGTGAATTAACAATGACCACCACTGGCATCTTTTTATCATGCGCTTGAAATTTGTTTCCAATACCAATCACAACAAGATCCTTGCATAATAACACTTGCCAATTAAAGTGCTCTTTTGGCTCTTGCATTCGTAGCTTTGGTTGCATCTTGACCTTATACAATGGTGACCTTTGCTTGATCTTGATTATGATTATACGAAAGAAGAAGAAAAAAACCCTTCTCCTACATCATTTCCATAATATCAAGCTAAGTGAAGAAAAACAAATTCTCCATAAGCTATCTGTTATCATCAACATAAATTCTTAATAAGTAGCTTTGGACAAAATTTGGTCTTTAACACATCTTGATAACACATCTGGGTATGGCTTGTATAAGGATGAACATGAACCAAGGTTTCAACCATGGTAAAGTAACAAATGATTTGAAACTAAGTCCATATCTTTGAATATTGAATCATAATCTTGACACTAAACCAAATGACTGATGACCTTTTGAGGTCATGACTTCAAAAGAGAAATCAAACCAAATTATACCTTAAGTAGAAATCACATGATAATGCCTTAGTCATGCCTTTAATGAAAAGAACTTCCATGAACCATTTTTGCACCAATCCCCAATCTCCTTTGGAATGAATGAAGTTAATCACGAGGTCATCTTGAACATATTATGGCCTTAAATCAGATTTCTTGAAAAATGACCTCAATCTTGACAATTGCTAGCCAACTTTGCATAACCTGAGCTTATACGTCAATAAGACAAATGAAACAACAAACATATTTTTTCAAATTATGGTTAGTTAAGCAAAATAAATAAATAAATAAATATAAGTAGGACAAATTTGGGGTATGACACATATCATATAGCATAGCATATTGCATACATGATCAAACATTCTTGCATAAAAAAATGAAGCATAACATCCATGGTTACTAGCATAGGGCATATAATCAGTCATCCGACATTTCGATCTTCAAAGTCAATAAAATCCAAGTGATTCTGAAAGGAGTCAATGCCATCCACAAAGCCCTAGAAGGGATTAAAATCAAAATCAACTCAAAATGGACGGTGCAGATGTATTCCTGGAGTTTCCCACAAGAAAAAGGAAAAATAAATTTTTTGGTCCATTAACCGGTTAACTAATATCAATAACCGGTTAACGCATGCAAAAATTGAATAAAAAGCTTCAAAAATTAGTTGTTTTCACTTTTCCCTCCACTTTTTCCTTCTATTTTTCCACTTTGCCTCAAACTTTCCTTACACTCCATTTTTCCCTTGGATCCTTCTACCACCTTCTAGACTCTTTTAGCATATTCCAAGGAATATTCTAGAACCCTAACTAACTTCAACCCTAACTTCAAGCCTCATTCTCCCAAGCCTAATGCTTATGCTAGCTCCATGCCTAAGCTTCGATCCAAGCCTAACCTCTATATAAATCCATTTCACTCCAAACCTCACAACTTAATCCTCATTTTCACAAATCTCACTTCATCTCTCACTTTCTCTCAACTTTTCTTCACTTTTCACAAAATTCACCAAAGCTTCTTCATAGAAGTTATTCAAGTTTTTCATTGAAACTTGAAGAACTTGAAGCTAAACCTTCATCAATTATCAATTTTGGAGCTTATTGAAGAAGTGTTGCTATTGATTTTGGCTTCTTGGAAGTGATTGTGCAAGTGTTCATCAAGATCGGCATCAAATCACATTTATTTTGCGTATTCGCTGAAGCATTCGCGGATCTCTGGTTTTCTCCTTCATTCGTGTTTCGATCGACATAGCAACACTCACCAAAGTAATCCTCATTTTTGTAGGTTGGTGATTCGAAACCACTTTTCGCTTTTAACTTATTCCCTTCATCTCGTCGTATGGCATTCTTTGATTATTCGATTGTGTGATTGCCTTTTGATCGTTCTACGATCTATTTACGGTTTGATTACATTTTGCTTATTTTGATTGTTAGAAGATAGAATTGTAGCTTATTCTAGGTCCTAATAGGTGTTAGAATACCATCTTTAAGTGGAAAATTTGTGCTAGCATGTTCATGAATGTGTTAGGGATTTTTAGAAGTAGGTTCATGACCAAAAGTACTTATTTCTCGGCTTTTTTCAGCATTTTGATCTGTGTTAACCGGTTAACGCATATGGTTAACCGGTTAACACGTGATTTTCAAAACTGGGTGTTGCTGTTTTAGGACCATTAACCGGTTAACCTATAGCGTTAACTGGTTAACACTATTTAAATTTGTGATTTTTATTTGTTTCTTGGCATGTTTACATTCCATCTTCACACATTGTTAGATCATGATTTTAGGGGATTTTTAGGACCAATATAGGTGCATGATTCCATAATTTCGAGTCGTTTCGACATGCGTATTCGTTACTTTTGCATATTTTGTGCTTATTTGTTCATTAAGGCATAAAGTGCTTTGTACATGTTGTTACTAGGTTCAAATGCATCAATTAGCATGTAAATGAATGTTTCATATTATGTGTCGCATCATTTTGGTGATACATGCAATTTCTAAATTGTTTGAGTGTTTTAATGCCATGCCATGATTCACTTGAAAATGTATGATCATATATGATATTCATTCTTGCATTTTGTTTGCATCTTTGAGTATACTTCCATGTGATACCAATTCTGATGTTTGTATCAGTGCATGTTTAATAGTTAATCCCTGTTGATACATGTTCCCCAATCCATGCTTATATGCTTATTTGTCAATTCTTAAAAATGCATAATTGTTGTTTTGTTGCTTTTTTGTGCATTCTCTCATAAGCAATCATTAGAAATAATCATGTTCACTTAATCATGCATTTTGATTCCATTTGATCATGCTTTGTGATATTTGTGCATTATTTGCCATTCACTTTGTGCATAAATGAAAAATACATTCAAATCTGTCTCACTTTTCATAGCTGTATTTTGATGCAGTAGCTGTAAAATGTGTGTTGATTGTTGCATTTTCACACTTTTTACACATGTTTTGCATGTTGATCGTTAGTTGTAAAAAAGTTGTTTGTATTGTGCATTGCATTTCATTGTTGTTTGTGCATTGGTGAGCTGTAATAGGCTGCTGGATTTTTGTTTTGCATATATTTAGGTCCCTAAGACTTAGGATTGAGTCTAGTTTAGGTTTTAGATCCCTTAGAATTGTTTGGTATTTGTTTACCTTTATTCTTTAGCATATTTTATCATACTAACCCTTGTTTTGTAGGGAGGTGGAGGTAAGTCTCTAAAACCTTAATCTCTTTTACATTCTTATGCTTTCAAAGTGTGTGTGTTTTTAGCATTCCTTTGCTTAGTTTTACACAACTTCATGCTTCATCCCCTTTAGAATTAACTTAGCTTCATTAAGAAGTAAGTTGTGTTCTACTTCCCTTTTGTTTTCCTTTTCGCATTAGGAGTAGAAACCGCACCAACCTAGGTTCATCCATATATGATAACACTTAGGATAATTAGTCCCCTTTAGACTTTTTGCCTTTGATTGGTTTTCTTTCTTTCTCATCTCAAAGAAAAATAATAAAAGCACCTAATAAAGGTTGAGCTTCTCATACAACATGGGACTTTGCCGTGGGTTACTTATGCGCGTTCCATTTAGGGTTGAGGTGTAAGGCATCTACCACGATGAACAAGTCTTAGTATAAGAATGTTCACAAACAATCTCAGAAAACACTTCTCGAAAAGACAATAAACAAAGAAGAATCGTTTTTTCCTTCGGGAATTTTTTTCTCCCCTCAGTCACTCTTAACGCGAATTCGCAGAGACTTGTCTCATTTGCAAGACGGTAATGCACTTGTACCAGACGAGTCTGCAACACCTGAGCATAGATATACGCGGTTCAGCTCTAAAAAACACATAAATAGTTCCCGCCTTAGTTAGGCGAACTATGTCGACTCTGATCCTCATTTTCCCGATGAGCTACGTAGGAAGCGGGGTAGGGACCGTTCGAGCACATTCTTTATTTTCTCTACATTTTCCATTTTCATTCTCCTCTTTCAGTTCCCTTCCTCATTTCCATTCCAGTTAGCAGTTCTTTTGTTCAGCAATATTTTATTTCTCACCCTTTAAAATAGACTAACAAGTGTGGATCCTGTCGGGTACGGCGGACGGTATGAGGTGCTAACACCTTCCCAGGTAGTAACCGACTCCCTAACCCAGATCTTTGGTTCGTAGGACCTTGTCATTTCCTTTTCTCTTAGATTTGTGCAGCATTACCTTTCACATTCATTCGGGATAAAAATGCCTGGTTGGCGACTCTACCTTTTCCGCGCCACTTTCGCGTTTGTACTAAGATGAAAATCCCAGGAGCGACAAATATCAACCGATCTTCCGTAGAAAACAATGTCCTTCAATCACAGCCTTCTATTCATATTAAAATCTTCGAATCTCCCTATAATAAAAACTCAAAAAATCAGTGCACAGAAAAACGGGAAAAGGAGAATCATAATAAAAAATTCAGTTACAACAAACTAACATAATCATAACTGAATGCTAATTGATTACCTGTGAAAGACCGAAAACACCTTTGATCTTCATCATCTATAAATCAGAAACTCCATCTCCAATCAATCTTCTTCACCATTCTTTCTCTCCATTTTCATTTTGTCATTCTTTCTCTCCAATCTTCTTCTTTTAATCCAGAATCTCTAACATCTTCACTCTCCAACTTCACCTTCCTCATTCTCTTTCACCAATCAATCTTCATCATCTTCACCATTGATCTTCAATATCCACCACTGACTCCATCACCTTCATCGATCTCAATCTCTCTGTAATCTTCTACATCTTCATCTTCACCTTCAACCGAACGACATAATCTTCAACCTCTTCTCTGTTTTTCCTTCAACTCTGGAATCTCCAATTTCAATCTTCATCATTCACTGCAAAACCACAATAGAACCGTGATCTCTCTACAACTCGCCAATTTCAATTTTCATCTTCACCAATCCAAAGCCTCTTTCACCTCCAATAACCTGCAAATCGTGATAGAGCTTTTCTTCATCAAGATCGCAACAATATCACCACAACGAGTCTAGTTCAGAAGAAGAAGATCGAAAAGCAATTTAAACCGCACCTGATAATCTTCGACCTCGCGGATTCGACGCAGTAACAAACAGAGCGTGAAAAGCAAGCCACGATCGAGACGAGAAGCAAATCCTAACGTCTTAGTGTTCTTCGCGACGTCGCTCACAGGTACACAATTTTGAATCCTTGTAGCTAGATGAGTGGCGTGCACTGTGTTTTGTATCGGTGATCTTGTTCACTTCTGAGTTTTCAATCCGATCTTTTGTGGTTATGTTCTTGTTTGTTTCTGAATGCTCGATCTGATTGATTAAGATATTTTTAGGAGAATTTAATTTTGGATTTCGAGTGAGAACGAGAAGCTAGTTAAGGTTTATGGTGGAGGTTGTACGAATAGAGATGGTGGTTGGCGAGATGGCCGCTGACGGTTTTAGGTTTAGAGAAGGGGAGAGAGAGCAACGACAAGGGGAAGAAGAAAGAGGACTTAGGGTTTTCCTTGTGATGTTTTTTTCCAGTATTATGATTATTGAATTAAGTCATAATAATAAGAAAAATCTTAAGAGATTTGTGAGAGAGTAACGGATAAGATCATGAAGATTTGTTTTTCAATTACACCATACTGGCGGTGACACTTGTCACCATCCGATAGGTCTTCCTCACCTAGATCCTACGTGTGCCATGTAACGCCCCAATTCGATTTTCCCAATTTTGTGGAGTCTTTTATTTTAATTGTATGATAATTGTTCTATGTGTGAACTTATCATGACGATATTTGATGTTGAGGAATTAATGTGATGATATGTTATGTTGTGAGATTTTACCGTTTTGTGAATTTTCGGGTAATATTGGTTTGGAGGGTATTTTAGGTATTTGTTAATTAGTGTTGAGATAGAAATTAGTAGGATTGGTATTTTTGTGAGAATATGACATTTGGTTGGAAAGAAATAGAAAGAATAGAGTTAAGTGTAGAAATAGGAAGGAAATAATAAGAATAGTTGGTAAGAATAGAAATAGAGAAAAAAGAATATAAGAGAGTGAGAAAGAGTGAAATAGAAAGTTAGTAAATAAGAGAAAGAAAAAGAGAAGAAAGAAAAGGAAGAGAAGAGAAAAAGAGGAAAATCTAGGTTTTGATCAAGATTGCTCCGCGTAGACGAGATAATCGGGTAAGGGTGATAAATATTGTTATCTTAATCTTGTATATGATTATGTATGTGTTAGATTTTGTGGGTTTTTGATTTGGTGAAGAGTTAGAGAAAATGAAAAGTTAGGTTTTGATGAGATTGTGAGAAATTTATGGATTAATCGGTTAGAACTTGATATAATCAAAGTATGAGGGTGAATACATGTTAATAATCATGTTTGTTGAGTTTTGGAAGAGTTTTGGGGGCTTTCTATAGGTCTGTTCGCAGCTGGAAATTCTGGAAATCGCAGTGGTCGCTCAGCGAGCTATCCCTCGCTCAGCGAAAGTTTCAAGGTGATTCTCGCTCAGCGAGCGAGAGGGCGCTCAGTGAGCCTGTAGGTTTTTGAGGGGTTATGTGTTTTAATCTGTAGCTTTAGTTTCAGGTATCCGTTTTTAGTGATCTTTATATCGATTCGAAGCTTGAAACGTGTAGAAACTAATGATGCTAAGAAAAGTAATTTTTAGCCGACTTTTACCCGACTTTTTCGATAAAACGTAATTATGTTAATTATGGAATTGTGGGTTTGATTGTTGTGTTGTGGCCGTTTGGCAAGTAGATACATTGCTTGAATTAAATGCGAATGTATGCTAATTGTATGAGATGAATTTATAACTATACTGTGAATATGTATGCATCTTCAAGAATGTTGTGTGCCATTTTGCATGTAAGCATAATGTATGCATTCTTGTGCTGTGGGATTCTTTGTGAATCCGTTGTAGCATCGTGTGCTCATGTGGAGTGTGAGCAATGACTACAACAAGATCGTGTGCCCATATGGGGTGTGAGCGATCAGATTGTGTGCCCGTGTGGGGTGTGAGCAATCCAGAAACATCGTGTGCCCGTGTGGAGTGTGAGCGATGGGTGATTTATTCACATTGATTGTGTGCCCGTGTGGGGTGTGAGCAATCCAGAAACATCGTGTTCCCGTGTGGGGTGAGAGAGATGGGTGATTTATTCACATTGATTGTGTGCCCGTGTGGGGTGTGAGCAATCAGATTGTGTGCCCGTGTGGGGTGTGATCAATCCATAAACATTGTGTGCCCATGTGGGGTGTGAGCAATGGGGAACATCGTGTGCCCGACGGGGAGTTACTTTAGGTAACAAGCAATGATTCCATTTGGTTCCTGAGTGAACCTACTGAAATGTTGAGTCGGTACCGCATTTGCATCTGCATAGAGTCGTGTGTCGGTCTCTATGAGTTGCATTTTATCATTTTAATTATGATATGCAGAAATAAACATGAATGCGCATATGTTTATTTGGAGTATTATGGAGGTGATAGTATGTGTGATGAAACATACTTGTTTGTATATATGCATGTTTGATATATGTATATGTATGTGATTTATACATTTGTGATGTATATGTGTGATTAAACATAGCTAGACGTATATTTATGCGGAATGAATAGAATTGAGGAATAAACATAAATAATGTAAGTTTATATGAATTAGTGAATTGGTGCATGATGAACATGCTTGATTTGTGTATGTACACGTTGCGATGTGTATAGGTGATGAGGTATGAATTGTGGTGAGAATATGTTTTATGTGTATGTTATATGTTGAGATATATAATTATATGCAATGTTATTATGATAATGTTTCTCACCCTTCTTCTATGTTATGATGCTCTATGAGGCATTGCAGAGTAGGTTGCTGGATGGCAATTTTTGTGAAGCTCGTCTTCATCTTTTGGTCGGTCGGCTCTGATATGTAGCACCGGGTAGTTAGGTTGGCTTAGTGTCATTTTTGTGATGCATTATGTACATGTATCTTTTGGATGGATGTTTTGTATAGACATGAATATTGTTGTTGGTATCAAACTCGTTGATATATATATATATATATATATATATATATATATATATATATATATATATATATATATATATATATATATATATATATACGAATGGAAATATATATGTCTGATGTTGTTGATTTGGTTTCCGCTGTGTAATTATATTTTTGGAGATATGGGTGTAAGGATTAAATTTCCTATGTTGAAAACTACCCCATCGTTGCATATCTTTAAATGAGCAGGTGTTGTATGTTTTTAATTTCAAGCATAATGTGACATGCCTCTTTTATACCATATTTAATTATACTCTGATGAAATTGTTAACATGTGCCTAAATGATATTATGATTATTTGGGAGTATAGAAGGGGGTGTTACATGCCACTCACCGTAACAATCATGTTCCCTCACTTTACAAAGCACTTGATGATAATACTTTAAGAAGGTCTTAGATCAACGCTCCATATTTGGTCAAACTGGTTGACCACAACCACACCATATTCCCTCAGATTTTGGGCGCCCTTGGGCCCTTTCCAAATTCTATTCGCACCCCTCCTTTGGCCCATTTCCTTATGTTAACTAGCAAATTACTATGCCTGCACCCCTTCCCTATTTCTTTCTCTTTTTTATTTTCTATTTTACATAGTTTTACTTTTAATTCATAAAAAATATTAAAACTCGTATTAAAATTCTATAAAAAAATTTATACAGGCATCTTAACTCATTTTAGAATTTTTGTATGTTTTTACTTTCGAATTTCAATGATTTTCCAATTTTATTTTGATTTTTTATTTGATGTCTTTTTCATTGAATTCCCACATTAACACCTCAGTTTGTCCAATTTATTTCTTCCACCTTAAGTAACATTTTTACACCATTATTATTATATATTTTAAAAGATTCAGAAAGGAACCTAAAAATATATTTTTTTGTATTTTTAAACTAATTTTGTCCATTGTTTTGGAAGCCTTGTTTGTGCGAATTTGCAAATAATCATTAGGTTTACTTTGAGTGACCATTTGGTAGAGTTTAACTGTGAATTTTTAAGAGATATTTTAACATATTGTTAGCTTCTGGTTGGTGAATTTAAGGAATTAATTTCATATTTTTTCCATGACCATTGCTATTTGTTTGGTGCCTTTTTCCATCTAATTTTATTTTGATTTCCTTTAGGGTTTTAACACCTCATTAGGGCATAATTTGTAGTTGATTGATCTTATAACCTTAGAACACTTTCATAGGGTTTAGCTACTAACTTTATAAGCTTTACATCATTTAGGATCCTTTATTTTTAGGGCTTAGGCTTAGGAATTCCTTAGTGCATTTCCTTAGTTGGTTTGGGCTTTATTTGAACTTTTGTCATGCTTTACGCTTTCAAAAATGCATTATGAAACTAATCTTTGTTTTGTATGGAGGTTGAGGTAAGCCCTTGGTTATATACTTCTTCCTCGTCTCTTTATGCTTTCTAATTATGAATTATCTTAGCACTTTGTGCTTTTCTTGTATAAGTTTTCCCTCTCTTTAGAAATAACTTAACTTCCTTAGGAAGTAAGTTGAGTTCTAATTCTCGTTTCTTCTTTTCCTTTTCTCATTAGGATTAGAAAGCCACACAAACCATTAGGATCTCCTTTTGCATGCAATAAACAACTTAGGTTTGGTCTTAGTCCCCCTAGTTTTTCCCTTTATCGATTCAAGTCTCTTTCTCATCTCATAAGGAAAAGCAATAAAAAAACATCTAATAAAGGTTGAGATTTATTGTACGCCAGGAGACTTTGTCGTGGGTTACTTATACATGTCCCATTTCGGGGCGAGGTGTAAGGCATTTACCACGATGACCAAGTCTTAGTATGAGAATGTTTCACAAACAACAAACTCAAAACACTTCTTTAAAAGACAGTAAAAAAACAAAACCTGTCTTTTCCTGCGGGAATTCTTTTCTCACCTCATTCATTCACAATGCAAAATTACTACGACTTGTTGTAACACGGTGGGAGAACTGACTTTTTTATAAATGTTGCGGATAGCAAGAGTCGCCACCGACTTTTATTTTATCCAAAAGGAAAGGACATAAAAGAACATGAAAGACCTTAAAAAGATTTTGAGTTCGGGGGGTGGGTTATACAAAGGGAAGGTGTTAGCACCCTTTGTATCCATGGTTATCCATGGGCTCTTAGTTACTTAGCTCACTTTAAATTGTTTTGAGAAAGGTGTAGTGTGTGATTAAAAATTTTCTAAGTACTTTATAATAACCTCGTATGGATGTATATAAAGACTTTGTTTTGAAAATTTGTTTGAAATGTGAAGTGTCATGAAGTATTTTGAAGAAAAGTGAGCAAGTACTTAAGAGGAACCTATACTATGTTAAATCTTTATTGTTCTTATATGTTCTTTCAATGGTAAGACTAGCCCTATTATTAAGGAATAGGTAGTCATTACCTTGGATGTGATAAGGGACATATGAAGGGACATCTGTATTTAGGCAACTGTAAGGTGTCTTTAGCAATTCGTAGGGACTTATCATCTTTTATTCGAAGGGACAAGATCATTTACCGTAGGCAACATCGAAGGGACTTGATCTTATAATCTTAAAGGGACTTGGTGATATTAATGAAGGGACTTTGCTTTAAGACACCTTACTTGACCTTTTAGTTAGGCAACATGAGGAGCAACCTTAGAAAGTGTGAGATTGCGATCAAAGATCGACTTACGTGTGTGAGTGTTCATATTTATATACTTATTTTATTAAATTAGTTATACTAAATTAATTTTAAATCACAAACATGTTATCACTCCCTATAGTTACTAACCATGGCAAAAAATATTTATAAACAATAAAATAAAGGCAAAAATAAACCTACAACTATTACAAGGCTTTCGCAATTACATTATAATAGAAATAATTAATAATAAAGAAACTATAATTAAAATGGTTAGTAATAAAAATAATCATAAGAAGAAGAGGTTAGCACAAATATACAAAAATATATAAAATTTAAGAGAATATTTTTAAGTTAAACAAATAATTTTGAAGAATTTTTAAGAAGAAGATAGTAAAGTAATTAGAATAATGATAATAAAAAATATAATAATTATTTACAAAACAAGATTAATTATTTAATTATATATTAGAAAAAACCAATTAAGTTTAATATTTAAAGTTAAATAAAAAGTTAGGGTTAAAAATTAGGATTTGAAATTAGGGTTAGTTTTACAATTAAGAAAATCAGGATTAGGGTTTTGATTATTTAATCTAAAAATATATATAATAATAATATAAACAAATTATAAAAAAATAAATATAAACCAAATTAAATTTTAGAAAATAAATTATAATTTTTTTAGAAAATATGAAGTTTTATAGAAACTATATTATAAACTATTATTTAGAAATTATTTATTTTTATATAAGAATATAATAAATTTGAATAATATAACTAAATAAATGAAAAATTGAAAAAAACAAAACAAAAAAAATACCTGGGGCAGGGATCGAACCCACGCCCTAGGCTCCCTTCTCTCTTTGGTCCAACACCAGCACCACCAGGCCATGCGCGCGTTGTGAATATATGAGGGGTAGTAATCCTTATGTATCAAGCCTGAAAATAAATGAAATTTAAGCCAAAAAATAACTGAGGACGGGTTCGAACACACGCCCTTTGCTTCATATGCGCGCGTATCAACCACTAGGTTGCTTGTCATCCAGTGAAATAAAATATAAATAATATAATAAATATAAATATCAATTTTTGAAAATCTGAAACGCGTGAAGATCTTCATCTTCAACCTTGGATTCGCAGGTTTTCCTGCGAATTTAACTAGGACTTTTCCTGCGAATTTCCTTGCCAATGCAACCTGCGAACATCAAACCCCATACAAACAGTACAATTTCATCAAATTAATAATGCCAATGAATTCCTTATAACTTATACGATTCTTCCATGTCTTTAGAACTCGTTTATATTGGTTTAATGGAGAAACCCTAAACGGCCACCCTAAACCCTAACAATGGCAAATCCTTGATCCTGCATCGAAACTCAAATTAAATTATCCAGAAACGATCCTTAGCTTGTTACAAACATGAAACAACAATCAAACACAATTTATATTGCACGAATATTAGAAAACGATAAAGTCATAAAGATGCAAGAACTTTGATTCGGTTTATGCAAATAGTAAGGATTTTGATGCTGGGAATGATTGAAACATGATCAGTGAGCCTCAAGGAAGCTAAAGCAACCTTTGTTTTGTCTTGAAAGTGTCCCTAGATCAAAAACCGTATATGACTTTTTATGTGAAAATTTGAGATTCAATGGTGTTCTTGGAGGCAGCAAAATCGTCCCTTTGTGATTGGGATGTATTCAGGTATATGTAGAGATGGAAATTAGGTCAAAAAGTTATGGATTTATGGGCTTTGTATTGATTGCTTGATCATGAAGTTTCCTTCTTTCAAATATTAAAAAAGATCACATCTAACCTTGCCAAATCAAGCTAGCACAAATTTGGATCAGATCAATCATCTATAATTGATGTTTATGACTTTCTAGCATCATAATCTCATCCAAATATTTGATTTTCATATTTTATTTTGATTTAATTTGTATTTTAATGAATAAAATTCAAATAAATACTAAATAAAATATAAAAAATCAGAAAAGGCATGGGCTGGATCGTGCTTGATGATATCATGAAGATTGGATAGCAATTTGGTAGGCTCATTTAGCAAAAATTGGTTTTAAGGCCTCATTTGCTTCATAAACTTCCCAAAAATTTCCCAACTTTGCAAAGGCAAAAATCCTTCAATTTTAATTCTATGAAGGTGTTCTTGGACATTTTAGAAAGCTTAGAGAGTCCTCTAACCAACCTCTTTGGTCTCATGTCCATATCTTTTACCATTCTCAAGTTATGCTCTTTGGAAGATGTTGACTTTTAAAATGACCTATAATGTCTTAGCTCATACCTTCCAAATGAAGCATTTTTAGGCTTAGCTTGTGAGACACAAAGTTGTAGAGAATTCAATTTCCTTCAAAATGAGCTTTGGACGGAAAATTTTTGATGAAGCATGTGAAAGTTATGGCTGGTCAAAGTTTAGTTGACTTTTCCTGTGAAAACCCTAATTTAGAAACTCCTGATTCTTGATGATCTGAAATCTCCTTGATGAATCATGATCAACCCTTGATCAAATGATAAACTTTACTTCATATACTTGATGTTGGAAAAAAAAATCATGAAGTTTGACTTTGGTTTGACCCCAGTTGACCTCAGTTTGACTTTTTGACTACTTTGACTGATTTTAGCCTATCTGATCATTTGACTGAGCAAACCTTTGGGAAAAGTCTTGAAACTTGACATGGAGATTCTTGCACCCATATAGGATGCTATGAAGCTCACTTGAAGTCTTGGAAGTCCATTTAGCCTGATGAAAGTCAAAACCCTAGTTTAGGATGCCTTACTTAGGAGGATGCATTGTCTGAGGGAATTATCAAATTTTCTGACTAATTGTGAACCTTGTGAACCTCAAGAGATGTCTTGTGAAACTTGTGAACCTCTTAGTACACAAGGTCTTGTCTTGGTGAGGGCAAATTTTGGGGTGCAACAGCTGCCCCTGTTCAATTTTCTAAAACCTGAGGCGTTAGATTGGTACATGTGCCAGTCGTGACCTGGAAGGTTGAAGGGGATTGAACACAAAAGCCCAAAAATTTGCACTTGCCGATGCGTAAAGTAAAGCTGATGAATAATTGTATATGCTTGAGTGGGCTTGAAGATGCCACGTGGAAGAACTGGAGATGGGCTTATAGATGCCATCCATAATATTAGGAGGTGATAATACCTTGATGTTGATACTGGATATCAGTACTAGGTCTTCGTATAGGCCGTCTCTGAATCGTTTATGCAACATGGTGAGGATTATCTCTTCTGAAAATATCCTGGATTAGGGAATAGATCTTCGTATAGACCGTTTGCCTACTATCCAAGAACAAATAGATTAAATCTTCTGAAAATATCCTGGACTAGGGAATAGATCTTCGTATAGACCGTTTGCCTACTATCCAAGAACAAATAGAGTATCGGGATTAAACTCCTGAAAATATCCTGGACTAGGGAATGGATCTTCGTATAGACCGTTTGCCTATTATCCAAGGACAAAAGAGTATCAGGATTAAATCTCCTGAAAATATCCTGGACTAGGGAATGGATCTTCGTATAGACCGTTTGCCTATTATCCAAGGACAAAAGAGTATCAGGATTGAATCTCCTGAAAATATCCTGGACTAGGGAATGGATCTTCGTATAGACCGTTTGCCTATTATCCAAGGACAAAAGAGTATCAGGATTGAATCTCCTGAAAATATCCTTGACTAGGGAATGGATCTTCGTATAGACCGTTTGCCTATTATCCAAGGACATCTTGAGTAATGATTAAGTATCAACACTAGACCTTTGTATAGATCATTTCTGACCTGTTGTGAATTGTTGATATTGCATATAACTATCCTGCAAAGAAAAGGTTAGTTAATGCAATATGTGTGCATGTATGACATGGTTCATCTAAGTAAATGTATTATGCATTTATGGATATGTTATGGTATGATGTAAATGATGTATGTATGAATCATGCAGCTTGAAGCGTCTGGATATCTTTGTATAACAACTGCTGACTAAGGAAAATAAATCCCGGCTCGTTGCTGAAGAATATGAGAAACTCGTTCCCGTATTGTTTGATAGTGTAGTATTTATAACCTCCCGTCTTTGTTCGTCGTACTTCTATTGAAGGAATAAGTTCCTGAGTATCCCGACTGAGGATAAAAGAGATGGACACAAATTCAAGGGGAGATGTAACTCGAGGTATCTATAAAGATAGATTTGCTCTACTAGGGATTTGTAGTTGTCTTGTAGGGATGAACCGGCTAAGCTTCGTTGAACTACCATCCTCGTTCGTCTTTAGTAAATACTATTACTGCATTTTATGCATTTCTGGTAAACATCAATCATATTCAAAAGCATACATACATTCAAACACAACCAATGGACATTTTCGCTTATGTAAATAGGGTAAAAGTAAATATGGATTCAAAGATGAAATTTTATTTATATTATAAAGTGACCTATACATAGGCAAGTTTGTACAAGGAGATAGAAATCCTAGTAAGAGGAATTTGTCGTAAAATTTTTACAAAACAAAGAAAACAGCTATGTGAGAAATAATCCTATTGAGTTTCAATTCTACTATTGCAATTATCTTCAAGTGTCTCATCTTCTGCCGTTGAGATGGAAACGATTGGATTGATCTTTATCTGTTTGAACTTGAGCTAGGTAGCACCATCGGTGTAAGTTACATGAGTGATCCAAACGAGACATAGTCATACGCTTTAATCCCTAACTTTTGCCTGGATTGCCCTTTCAGGTTTTCAATCCACCGGGATACCCTTTTTTGCCCAAGCCGCCCTTTCAGGTTTTCGACTTGCCGGGTGTACATTATATATATATATATATATATATATATCCCTAATTTTTTCCCGAACCCTTTTGGTTTGCCGGGATGCCCTTATTTTTGCCTAGGCCAGTCAACCTAGCGGGTCTCTTTTTATGCGTAGTATTTTTTAACTATGTCTGCGTTTACAGGCTGTGGGAAATCTTCACCATCCATAGTAGTAAGCATCATGGCACCTCCTGAAAATACTCTTTTGACCACAAATGGTCCTTCATATGTAGGAGTCCACTTGCCCCTAGGATCACCCTGTGGTAGTATGATACGCTTGATAACCAAGTCACCAACCTGATATACCTTTGGCTTAACCTTTTATTAAAAGCTTTGACCATCCATTTCTGGTACATCTGGCCATGACAAACATCTGCCAGCCTTTTCTCATCAATCAGATTTATCTGGTCAAGTCGAGTCTGAATCCACTCATCTTCATCCAAGCCTGCATCCTTCATGATTCTTAAGGAAGGGATCTGAACTTCAATGGGCAGAACTGCTTCCATACCATAGACTAAGGAGAATGGGGTTGCCCCTGTTGAAGTACGTATTGTAGTACGATAACCATGAAGAGCAAATGGTAACATCTCGTGCCAATCATTGTAAGTAACAGTCATCTTCTGTAGAATCTTCTTAATGTTCTTATTAGCAGCTTCTACTGCCCCATTCATCTTCGGACGATACGAAGAAGAGTTGTGATGCTTAATCTTGAACTGCGTGCAGAGATCAGTAATCATGGTGTTATTTAGATTAAAGCCATTGTCTGTGATAATCCTTTCAGGGATGCCATACCTACATATGAGATTATTCTTAATGAATCGAGCCACCACATTCTTAGTAACAGATGCAAATGAAGCTGCCTCCACCCACTTAGTAAAGTAATCAATAGCAACCAGGATGAAACGATGCCCATTAGAAGCAATAGGCTTGATCTCACCAATCATATCTATGCCCCACATAGCAAAAGGCCAAGGAGCAGTCAACACATTCAATGGAGCTGGAGGTATATGTACTTTATCAGCATAAATTTGACACTTGTGACATGTTCTGGAATGTTGATAGCAGTCAGCTTCCATGGTAGACCAATAGTAACTTGCTCTCAATATCTTCTTTGCTATAGCATGACCACTAGAATGAGTGCCAAAAATCCCATCATGCATGTCTTCCATAATCTCTGTTGCTTCCTTCTTATCCACACAATGAAGCAAAGTTGAATCATGATTGCGCTTGTACAAAATTCCATTACTCAAGAAGAACTTAGCAGAAAACCTCCTCAGAAACTTCTTATCTTTGACAGATGCCCCTTCAGGGAACTCCTGAGTTTCAAGATATCTTTTTACTTCATAGAACCAAGGCTTTTCCTTTCCTCCTTCAGTATCAATCTCATTGCAGTATGCAGGCTTCTCAAATCTATCAATAGTAATCTTGGGAGCTTCATCATCCCAGCTAATCTCAAACATAGATGCCATGGTGGCTAATGCATCTGCCAACTAATTCTCTCCTCGTGGAATGTGTCCAAAGGTAATCTCTTCAAAATGTGGGATTAAAGACAGCACATGCTCTTTGTAGGTGTAAACACCCAAAATTTGCCCTCACTCATTTCACCATGGCTTGTGATCTTTTCATTTGCATAGATTCAATCATAGCATCTCATATTGCATTTTTGCTTCACTGCATTGATTCAAAATCATCTGCATCTAGGGTTTGTGATCTGAGCAATCCAAGGGCTATCTGAGCCACTCCAAAGGGCTTCAATCATTTAAAAAGGGCCCATGTATGTTCAATCATCATATTACATCCTCCCAAGATCAAGAAAGTCAAAAATCACAAGAACTGAGGAAGGCATGGAAGCAGAGCCAAGCTTAACTGCACAGATGACCTAAAATTAGGGTTTTGGTTTCAGAGGCCATAACTCCAAATTTTCTGGTCATTCTTGTTTCTACTGGTCTCTATATGTTATAAGGATCATACATACCATTTTTCATGAAGAAATTCAATGGGGAAGGCATCTGATCAAAAGATGACTTCTTGAGCAAGTCAGTGCAAAATCAGGGCATCTGAGGCCCCCAATCATCCAACCAAAGGGTTTTCTCCATCATTTTGGATGTGTATGATCTTTATTTGATCTTAGAAGAAGTTAGAAGTTCACAAAATTGAAGAATTTCAAGCCATTTGAAAAGTTGCCATTTTGGGAAAGTGACTTGTAATGTAAACTTGCCATTTTGGGAAAGTTTTTCAACCTCCTCTTTTTGATTCAAAAATGCTTCAAATGAAAAATTCTTGGTCATGAAAGTTGTAGATTGGATCCTCCCATTTTCAAAAAGTACAAGAACTTGATCTAATTCATTATAGAGCTCAAGTTATGGCTTGTCAAAGTTGGGGAAAATCACTAAAATTCACTTATGTGCCAAAGAGGGAAACTTGCAAATTCTTGTACCAAGGCAATTTGTGACTTCTAATTGATGTATAAGCATTACACAAACATCATACATGACATAAAATTCAGAATTGCCCAAAGATTTCTCAAGTTTCATGCCTTAAACTTCAAGAATTTCAAAAGGGGCCAAAGTGGTACAAAATTGCAAAATGATCCAAATCTCTTCATACACTTGTGCCAGCATGCCAAATCTGTTTCTATGGTCCTCCTTGAACTCAGCTGAGGCTAGACACCCCTTGC
Organism: Lathyrus aphaca; assembly: GCA_963966055.1. Classification (NCBI taxonomy): domain Eukaryota; kingdom Viridiplantae; phylum Streptophyta; class Magnoliopsida; order Fabales; family Fabaceae; genus Lathyrus; species Lathyrus aphaca. The sequence goes on along the minus strand of OZ014524.1, from coordinate 386,093,846 downwards.
AACCAGGCCTGCCATGACCCATACCTCAAGTACACAAACTTTTGACATTTTGGCAACTTGCCCATACCAATCAACATAGGCCAACACCCACTCTCTGACCTATTACATTTCTTTATGTGGACCAAAACCAAGCAAAAACACATAACATTGCAGCCTGAAACTTGAGAATACACAGCACACTCAAAAATCCCCAAATTTGCAAAAGCCTTCGAATCTCTTAGCTCAACCATCAAACCTTCAAACTTTTTCCACCATTCAACTCCACCAACATCACTGATCATTTCCCACCCTTCATTTTGCCCTAAAAAGCCCAGAATCAAAAATACGATTTTCACACTTCATGAACTGAGCTTCTGCCATTTTTATTTTGGGGCAATATAAACTCCAACTAAGCATCACAAACACTTCATTAGGATCATTGGAGCTGATTTGAAGCAAGGAACTGGCCAGAAAGCACCATTTTCGAAAGCTTCAGTTCAGGTATCATCAAGAACTTTTTTTCCAAAAATGATTTCTTAAGTTCTTAGATTGTTCTCCATGCTTCACTGATCACACTGCACCTTTTGGTTTTGAAAATGATTCAGTTTTAAGCATGTATGAAGCTTCTTAGATTGTTCTCCATGCTTCACTGATCACACTGCACCTTTTGGTTTTGAAAATGATTCAGTTTTAAGCATGTATGAAGCTTCTAAAATTTCTGCGAATTTTTCCGTTTTGATTCGAATCTCTCTGTTCATGTGAAATAAATCCTGTTTGATGATTGATTCTTGTTTAGAATGGGGTGGGGATCATTTCTAGAGAGTTTAAGGGCTTGGGGATGCGTATAGAGAGAGATAGCATATGAGACTGGCCGGAGAAGATGACCGGAACACTGTTCTGGTCACCTGAATGTAATTAGGGTTCAGATTAGGGTTAATGACATAATTAGTGAAGTTTGAATTTGGACCGTCCATTTGCGCGCGCTGGTCAATTCCCTCCCTTTCTATTTTGAATCTGGGCCTTTGGATCTGAATACTTTCATTTTTATTCATTTTAAATTCATTTTAATTACATTTCTTTCTACATTTTATTTAAAATAGTAAAACATTTCTAAAAAAATTCATTTTTTGCACCATGGCATAAAATATTTTTCTCATTCTGAAAATAATTTTTATTTTATTTTTTGCATAATTTTCGTATTTTAAAAATATTTAAATGTTTATTTTAATTAGTTAATGAGAATTAATTAATTAAAATAACATTTAAGTTTCTAAAAATCACAAAATAAATCACATTGCATTTTGATACATTTAGAAACATTATCAAACTCTTCAAACAAATTTCTTTTTGGTTCTTGACATATTTTGACATTTTTCTTTGGAATTAAAGTTCTTAAAAGGCAATATTTTTGTCCTAACTTAGAAAAATTCATTCTGCCTAACCTTGAAAAGTTTGATGAAGGTTCTTTTTTTGCATTGCATTCTTCATAACTCCCATTAGGTTAAGAGTTAGGTCTCCCCCTTTGGACAGTGAACTTGTGTAGGGTTAGGGTTCCTTTGATCCCATTTTCAATTTTTTATCATGTCATTTGCTTCTGGTTTTGAATTTGGTATTGCATGTTGTGTATAAACCCTATTTTTTGCCTTCATTTGCATCCATCTTCCATATGCTTGCATACATGAACTTGCCATGACATTTTGTGCATTCACATGACTTCTAAGACCTCTTAGGACACATTAGAATCATGTTTGATCATTGCATCATCCATTTTCCATGTTATGCATCCATTGCATTTCATAAGTTTTCATGAACTTTCATACCTCCTTTCATGTCTCATTTGCATCTTCAATACTTGAATGATCATCCTCATCCCATGACATGCTTTCATATCATCTCTTTGCATCATTAGCATCATGAATATGCTTCTGACTTTGGTTTTCATCTTTGCATTTCATCTCATTTTCATTTCATTTCATTTCTTGTTGCTAACTTTTCAGGTGGTAAGTGTTTGAGAAGTGAATTTGCCTTCACTTCTCATAATCTCTTCTCATCCCTTTTATGCATTCATTGCTGCATTTTGCTTTTGTGTTAGAGTGAGCTTGCTCATTCATGCTCCTTCTCCTCACTTTCTTTCTTCAAGCAACTTATCTTCTTAAGTGAAGTAAGTTGTCTTTCTTCTTTCTGCTTCTCCTCCTTCCATCCTGCTTCTTCCTTGGTGGCTTTTCCTTGAAGATCTCTTGCAAGCCTCATGAACCCTAGGAATACCCAAGCATGATAACAATTAGGGTTTGATTAGTCCCCCCCACTAGTTTTTCCTTTGTGTCATCTTTGAGTCTTCTCTTCTCATCTCTTAATCAAGGACTAAACCTTAAAGGTTTTAAGGCTTTGTGATTAGGGTTATGCCTGCATCCTTCTATTAGGATGGAGAGTATAACTTTAATCCTATGTGTTAAACCCTTAATGTGTTTAAATCCTCTAATCAATTCACCTAATAATCACTAAGACATCAAGCTTGTAACTTGGGCCTTGCATTAGGGTTCTAATTCTTCCTTAACTGGTTAAGAAGGACTAACCCTAGTGTTAATGGACAAGTCCCCCTCAAGTTGTCTTACAAACCATAAAATTCACTTCTTAATCCTACCATTAACTAAAATCCATTTAATAAAGGCTTTGTTTTGTCATGAGGTTAATCCCTAATCATGGATTAAGTTGAGGAGCCTTCCTCAGCTTAAATGTTCTCATCTATTATCCTTCTATTAGGATGGTGTAATGGGTCCATTAAATCCTTGATTATGGCTTAAACTCATTACTTAACACTAAACAAAAACAACAAAAACATCTAACTAAATGCAAGTAGGTTAATGATCTTAATCCTACATCATGGTGATTAAGTGTTAGGTGTTTACTTCACACTTAAGGCATTCTCATTACCCCTAATCAGAGGGAAGATGTGATGCGTTTACTAACCCCTGGTTTAGGCTTAAGCTCATTAACTTATGCAAAACACCAAAAACAATAACAAAACTGAAAACACAAAAACAAACAATAATCGTCTCCTCCGGGATTCTTTTCTCACCTCATTCACTCACAAACGAGAACTTGCTTCTTCCGTCTAATGCAAGACAGTTTGCACCTGATCCAGACAGGTCATACACTTGAGCATAGACAGGCAAGCAGTTCATCAGTCAATTTATCTTTCAGTCTCATTGGGTCGAACTACGGTGTTCTGACTTCCTCATTGCACGAGAGGATACGTAGGCATAACTTAACAGTTATCGAACAAAAGTCTATGTATATTCCCCCCTCTCCCAGCATTATTCTTTAAGCCTCATAGTCTTGAGCTTCACATTATTTCCTTACACTGCCACTCTTTCATCTCACTTCACATTTCCTTTTGCACTGACACTTGCATTCTTTTCCAGCTTTTGCACACAAATAGCACTGACACTACCCCTTTCAAACACAAAATTTTCAAGCGTGGATCCCGTCGAGTACGGCGGACAATCTGGGTGCTAATACCTTCCCAGGTTGTAACCAACCCCCTTTCTCAATTTCTCTGGTTCGCAACCGTCTTATCCATCCTTTCTTAGGTCTATGCAGCATTACCTTTCCTTCAGGATAAAAATGCCTAGCTGGCGACTCTTTTCATTCTTTCTCTTTCGCCGACCGTTCGCGTCTGTACCCCTTCTGACCAGGTGTCATTTTGGTGGGAGCGACAGCTTGGCGACTCTGCTGGGGACCCTTATATTGTAACCAGGGCTTCTGGTTCTTTTTGTGGGTTCCTCCTAGCGCTTGTTTGATTTGTGCTTACTGGGGTGTTATGTGCTAATTGTGTTTGTTTATCTGCTTTATTTATTGCTCTATGTACAGCTTTATTTATTGATTTCCTTTACAGTTTTGCATATTTCATACTGTCATTGTCATTGTGCTGGATCTGGTTTTCTTTAGTGGGTGGGGTTCCATGGAGAGTTTGAGGTCCTATACCTGGGACCTGAGTGACACCTAGGCTAGAGTGGTTCATGTTCTTTCCCATTCCATTTCGGTCTGGTGCGGGAATATGAAACACGGTTCAGATGTGGGTTTCTTCTTGAGAACTCTGTGCTACAGATTTCCTGTAGTGCTAGGGCTATCTGGGAAGCCTGCTAAGTCTGGATGACCTTTATTATGACCTTCAGAATCTGAGGTGAATTAGAGGAGGATCTTTTATGATTATTGCAAACACTGTACCTCCGGGTTAGAAGTGTTTACACTTCTCATAACTGATCCAAGTCTGAGGATCCTTGTTTTAGGACATTACATGTGAGGGGGTTGGGCTGTTTACAGGCTTGCAGGTACCTTTGGCCACATCATACCATGTTACTATAGTGTTTAAGAGTACCTCATTTTGGACAGTTCTTGTGATTAACCCTGGACATGTGACTCTTTATTTGAGTCCCCCACCCTGGTTACTGGATTTCTAAGCCTTCATCTGGACCTTTGAACATACATGGGCCTATATCAAGACAAATAATCAGATCCAGCTTGATCACAAACCCTTGCATATCATTTGCATATATCATCATTCCATCATTTAACATTTGTTTATTTGTTTTTCAGGGTATCCATATCATATCTGGTTTGGTTTTGACCCCTTCTTCTGCATAGACCTTTGCTTCATCAGTTATCTGCTTCAGCTATCTTCATCATCACCAGTATCAGCCTGTCAGTGGCTCATTTCCAGCATCAGTTTGTGATCTTCGTCAGTACCAATCTTCAGTTTCTTCAGCAGCATTCATGACTACTCCCAGGAAGAGCAACATATCCTACCATTTCTTTGAGCCTGTGTTGACTGGTATCAGACAGGTCCAGTCACTTATCACACCTGACCACATCCCATGTTTTAGGGAGCACTATGGAGGTATCCTGGATATGGTTATGGACCTTGGTCCTTCTCAAAGAAGCATGATCCACACCTGCTTACAATTTTATGACCCTCCTTTGAGATGCTTCACCTTTCCAGACTTTCAGCTAGGGCCTCTGCTGGAAGAGTTTTCCTCATTGATTGGAGTACCTATCAGGTGTGGAATCCCTTTCAACCCAGAGATGCCAGCTTCCAGAAATGAAGAGATAGCAAAGGCACTGTACTTGGAGCCTGCCTTGATTGAGCAAAGTATGACAACAAAGGCTGGGATCCCTGGTTTGCATTTAGACTTCTTGATTTCTCAGGCCATCCTGAAGGCTTCATCAGGAGAGTGGAGGGCAGTCTATGCACTGTTAGCCCTCAGCATATATGGGGCTATACTATTTGCAGATGAGCCCAAATTTGTCAGCAAGAGTGCCATCCATCTGTTTCTCCTGAAGAACCCAGTACCTACACTACTGGGAGACTTTTACTATTCCATCCATCAGAGGAATGAGAAACAAAGGGGGAAGTTGGTGAGATGTTGTGCTCCTTTGTTTTACACCTGGCTGCTCAAACACCTGCCTAAGACAGATGCCTTCCTGAACCCTCACCAACAGAAGAATTGGGCCAAGAGGTTCATTGCCTTGACTTTAGATGATATCAGATGGTGCACCCAAAACACCAAAGGCAAGGACATTATCACCAGCTGTGGACAACACCCAAATGTGCCTCTAATAGGAGTTAAGGGTTGCATCAACTACAATCCTTTGCTGTTTAAGAGACAACTGGGCTATGCTTTGGTTCACCCTCCCAGGGAGCAAGATTTAGTTGAGACCCTGTATTGTGAAGTGAAACCTAATTCAGCTATTGTCAGGCAAGCATCCTGGGCTTGGGATAACATTCAGACAAAAGGGATGGCTATTCTTGGAAGGTGTAATAATGTTGCTTCAGCTCAGTACTATGACTGGTCCCGTACTAGAGCTCAAATTACTGGAATGCCTTTCATCTTGGAGGACATACCTGGACCCTCTACAGTACAACATGCAACAACTGTCAGCCTAGAAGAATTTGAGAAGCTAAAGGAAAGAAATGAGAACCTATCTCAAGCTTTAAAGAAGACTCTTTGGGAAAGGAGTGATGGTCGTCTGGACATTGAGAGATTGGAAAATCTCAGGGTTGAGCACCTTGCCAAAATTGAAAAGACAGAAGACTACATAAGGAAAGCAAGGGCAGGGGAACAGATATTGAAGAATGCCTGCAAGGAGGCCAAAAATTCAGAAGGCCAGGACTGAGCTCTATCTGCAAGTGAGTCAGGCTAGGTGGGTCAGGATCACTGAAACCCATACACAAGAAGACCAGAAGACTCAAGCCAAGATTGAACAGTTAGAGGCCAATGGGAAGAAGCAGCAGGAAGCTTTGTTGGCAGCCCAGAAGGAGATTTCAGAGTTGAAACTCAAAGCAGGATTGAAGAGATCAAAGGACCAGGACAAACATAAGAAACTGACCACTGCCATTGCTACCAGGAACCTCCTCATTAGGACCATTACAGAGCACCCAACTGGTCCAGTGACTGAGGCACTCCTGAAGGAGGTCAGAGAGGATGAGTTTGGACTGGATGTCTGATTGTTTGTTTGTTGTTGTTTCCATTTGATGTACTTTTCCTTTTGTTGTATTTTGACCCTCCAGGGACATGTGTTGTAAAACAAACTATGTATTGATCACTATTTGTAATATATTAGTTTATTTTTCATTGGGCTTCTTTTCTCAGCAACATCAAGCATCTTCCTCGAGGTCTGGAAAGGTCAAAACCAAGAACCAAAACCGGATACTTTGGAAAACAAATAAGCATACTGCATTGCATACTAACTTTTGTTTTGTTTTGTAGGTTTTTGTTATTGTTGTTTCTAACTTTGTTGTGACTTCAGGAAACATTGCTCGCCGCCGAGAGTTTCCTTTTCAACCGCGCGTACCGGTACCCGACTCGTAACAACCTTCCCGGTATTCAAATGGAACAAGTACAGCAAGATCTGACTGAGGTCAGAAATCAGATGGCCAATGAGAGGGTAGAGATGAGAAATCAGATGTCTCAATTCATGGCAGTAATGACTGGCTTAGCCCAAAGTCAGGAAAGGTTAAGAGAACTAGTGGAAAGGCAAACTCCTGAGGAGCCTCATCTTGGAACAGGAGGAACTAGTAACAATGAACGGGGTCAGCCTCGTATTGATCCACCAGTATTTGGACCTCATCTGGATCCAGAAGTTAATGTCCCGAGAAATGTGCAGGGTAATACTGCTGGGGGAAGAATCTTGCAAGAGGATCCCCAAGAAGAACAATTTACTGTTATGGGGGCTGGAGATGAAGTATATGACCGGAGATTGGACGAAATTGCTGAGAAGTTGAGATCTTTGGAGTCTCAGAATTCTTTAGGCTTCGATGTGATGGACATGGGGCTAGTGGATGGGGTGAGAATTCCCCACAAATTCAAACCCCCATGCTTTGAAAAATACAATGGTACCTCCTGTCCTCGCACTCATCTGCAGTCTTTCCTAGGAAGACTTAAAGCTTATACTATGGATGAAAAGCTGTGGATGTTCTACTTCGAAGACAGTCTGACTGGGCTTCGAGAGAGTGGTATTCACACTTGTCTAGAGCCACCATAAGATGCTGGAAGGATTTGGCTGAGGCTTTCATCCGACAATATCAATACAACCTGGACATGGCTCCCAATAGGACCCTCCTAATGGGAATGTCTCAGTCTTCTAGGGAGAGCTTCAGGGAATATGCCCAAAGGTGGAGACAGCTTGCTGCTGCTGTCCAACCACCCATGTCAGAAAGGGAAATGGCTGACATGTTCATGAATACATTGCAAGGGACTTATATTGATAGATTGGCTGCCCTCTCCTCTACCAGTTTTGCTGATGTGGTCATAGCTGGTGAAAGGATTGAAAGTCTACTGAAGATGGGCAAAATCTCCGACAGTGGTGCAAGTTCGTCCAGCAATCCCAGAAAGCCTTTTGTGGGACCCCGAAGGGCTGGTGAGACAAATTCCATTCATGCAAGCAGGGGCAGGCCTCAGTATGCTCACCGGTCAGTAGCAGCAATTACCATTCCAGCTCCGATTCCTCAACAATCAGCATATCCTCAACAACAACAACAACCACAGTATCAACAACAAGTTCATTATCCGCAACAGAGAACCTACAACAATAGCAATAACAACCAACAACAACGTTCTTTCCAGCAAAGGCCATCACAAGCAAACAGGGTAATTGACCCAATCCCAGTGCCGTATGCTGCACTCTTGCCACAACTCCTGAAGCTCAACCTAGTTGAGTTAAGGACATTGGCACCTCCAGATCCTCTTAATTTGCCAAAGAACTATGATGCCAATGCCAGGTGTGCATTCCACTCTAATGCACCAGGGCATAACACTGAAAAATGCAGGGCCCTACAGATGAAAGTCCAGGATCTGGTGGACTCGAAAGCTCTCAACTTTGCACCTCCTCCGAATGTTACAAGAAATCCAATGCCTAGTCACAATGGGCCCAGAATTAATGCTATTGAGGAAGGTAAGCTATCCACCTTAATCACCAGTGTTGCACAAATTCGAACACCTTTGGTTGAAATCAAAGCTCAACTTTTAGAATGCCAAGTGTTCCCCGAGTGTGAGCTCGGTTGTGGGTATTGCAATATTGCAGTCAATGGGTGTGAAAGGCTGAGAAACGGCATAGATGGCCTTATTAAGGATGGTATCCTTCAGATTACGACAACAACGCCTACAATTCCTTCACCAACAATCACAGATACTCCTACAACGTCAGCAACTATTGTTCCAACGGATTCTACTACAACTCCAACAACCGCTCAATCAATCACTTCAATGGATACAGGTTCAGTCACCATTCCTGCTACAACTTCAACCCCCATCCAGTCAACAATACCTTCTACAATATCAGCAACAATTAATGAAAGTGTCTCAACGGTTACAATATACTACGATCCCGCAAATGTTCCTACCAACAATTCACAACAAAATGTTACTCCTATCAGAGCACCAGTCACCATATACTATGATCCACACACCATTGTGGTCCCTGCTGCAGCTGCTATCAGTCCAGTCACCATCACAGTGCCTGGGCCAGTTCCTTACGAAAGCAGTAATGCCATCCCTTGGCATTATGGCTCAGATCTGTACTGCGAGGGGCAAAAAATTACTTTAGAATCATCAACTTCTTCGCCTCAGATAGACAATGTGGGGGGAGGCAGAGGCTTCACTAGAAGCGGACGTCTCTTTGCCTTGCAAATTCCAAGACCCATTGGCGAAGCAGAAGCCGCTGCTAAGGCAAAAAGGAAGAGCATGGTGCAAGAAGAAACAGTTGCCAGAGAAGCTTTGAAGACTCCTTTTGATCAAGAAGTTGATGAATTCATGAGAATCATAAAGAAAAGTGATTATAAGGTGGTAGACCAGCTTCACCAAACACCTTCCAAAATCTCCATATTATCGTTGCTAATGTGCTCTGAGGCTCATCGGAACGCACTATTGAAGGTCCTGCACGCAGCTTATGTGCCGGAGGAGATTACCGTCAATCAGTTAGAGGCTGTGGTTGGAAATGTTAATGCTACTCATGGACTAGGATTTACCAACACTGATCTGACAACGGAAGGTCACAATCACAATAAGGCCTTGCATATTACCTTGGAGTGTAAGGGTGCAGTTCTTTCTCACGTACTGGTGGACACAGGGTCATCCCTCAATGTCCTGCCCAAGAAAGCCCTTGTGAAGCTGGAGTATGATGGATTGGCACTACGCCCAAGAAACTTGGTAGTAAGAGCCTTTGACGGTTCTAAGAGATCAGTTCTGGGAGAGATAGAGTTGCCTATAATGATTGGCCCACAGGTTTTCAAAACGACCTTCTTTGTGATGGATATACAGCCTGCCTACAGTTGTCTATTGGGTAGACCATGGATACACGCCGCTGGCGCCGTGACATCAACCCTTCACCAGAAGTTAAAATTCGAGTGGGAAGGCCAAGTCATTACTATTTGTGGGGAGGAGGATATTTTTGTTAGCCAGCTGGCTACTTTCAAATACATTGAAATGGATGGGGAGATCCATGAAACCATGAGCCAAGGGTTTGAGGCCCTTAATATTAATGAAACATCTGTTGTGCTTGGGACCTCCATCACATCATATCAGCAAGCCTGAAAGGTTGTTGAGGAAGGTACCGCCCAAGGCTGGGGCAAGTTGCTGCCCGTGGAGAAGAAAGAAGACCGATTCGGGTTGGGTTACATACCAACTCGACAAGATCAATCAGAGGCTGCAAAGGAGCCCAAGTTTGTCAGCGGGGGGATGCTCACCCCGGATGCTGTGAATAGCTTGGAAGATGAGTCAGAAGACGAGCGCAACCTGGAAAGCTGGATACGTCCAAAGACCCCGGGGAGCCATGTCTCAAACTGGTCTTCCCAGGAAATTATAAGGGTTACTCCTGCAGAGTAATTATTATTTCCTGTATTTTGAAGCATGCATCAAGTCCTGCATCTTGCCCAAGATGTCAGGACTCATTTTGTAATCGGGCCATCTTGTATTTTGTGCAAAGATCAATTAATGAATATCAGGACATCTTTTGCAAATGAGTCTTTTCTTTTTCGCTCACTGTTTTTCATTTTTCATTTTTTGTACAAAAATAAAATGGCAATGCTTTTCAAAATAAATAACTTCATTTTCACTTTTTTTTAATAAGATAAAACTGATCACTAAAATGAACAAATCTAAACCCTTGCAGAAAGTGCCCTCCAGACTGCACCGACAACGACACTGCTATGACTTCGTATGACTTTGACAATCCAATCAATCAAGCTGATGAAGGGGTCGAAGAAGATTATGAGCTACCTGAAGAGCTAGCCAGGTTGTTAAGGCAAGAGGAGAAGGTTATCACTCCTCATCAGGAGGAGGTTGAGACGGTTAATCTTGGTACAGAAGAAGACTTGAAAGAAGTTAAGATCGGGGCCTGCCTGCAAGATTCAGTAAAAAAGCAGCTGATTGATATGCTTCGGGAATATGTGGATGTTTTTGCTTGGTCTTATCAGGATATGCCAGGGTTGGACACCGAAATTGTCATGCACAAGCTACCTCAGAAAGAAGACTTCCCACCAATAAAACAGAAGTTGCGCCGTACTCGCCCAGATATGGTAATGAAGATAAAAGAAGAGGTACAAAAGCAGTGGGACGCCGGTTTCCTTGCTGTGACTAGCTATCCGCTGTGGGTTGCTAATATTGTACCTGTGCCTAAGAAAGATGGCAAGGTGAGAATGTGCGTGGATTATCGGGACCTGAACAGAGCCAGCCCGAAAGACGATTTCCCTTTACCTCACATTAATGTATTGGTCGACAATACGGCTCAGTTCTCGGTGTTCTCCTTCATGGATGGATTTTCAGGATACAATCAGATCAAAATGTCACCTGAAGACATGGAGAAAACAACTTTCATCACACCCTGGGGAACATTCTGTTATAAGGTGATGCCATTCGGATTGAAGAATGCGGGTGCCACTTATCAACAGGCTATGGTAACATTATTCCATGACATGATCCACAAAGAAATTGAATGTTATGTGGATGACATGATTGCCAAGTCCCTTACAGAAGAAGACCACCTGACGAATCTGTTGAAGTTATTCAAGCGTCTGAGGAAGTACCAATTGAAGCTAAACCCCAACAAATTCACATTCGAGGTGCGATCCGGTAAGCAGCTGGGATTTATTGTAAGTGAGAAAGGGATTGAAGTTGACCCTGATAAAGTCAAAGCCATTCAAGAAATGCCTGCACCGAAGACTGAAAAAGAAGTTTGGGGGTTCTTAGGTAGATTGAACTACATTTCGAGGTTCATATCTCACCTTACTGCAACCTGTGAACCCTTATTCAAATTGTTAAGAAAAGAACAAACGGTCAGGTGGAATGAAGACTGCCAGAGGGCTTTTGACAAAATCAAGGAATATTTACAAGAGCCTCCAATCCTTATGCCTCCAGTTGAAGGAAGACCTCTAATCATGTACTTGACAGTATTAGAAGAGTCAATGGGGTGTGTGCTAGGTCAGCATGACGAGTTTGGTCGAAAAGAGTATGCAATTTACTACCTGAGCAAAAAGTTTACCGACTGTGAACAACGTTATTCACTGCTCGAGAAAACTTGCTGTGCTTTAGCGTGGGCTGCTCGCCGACTGAGACAGTATATGTTGACCCACACTACCTTATTGATATCCAAGATGGACCCAGTTAAGTACATTTTTGAGAAGCCAGCACTTACCGGACGGCTTGCAAGATGGCAAATGATCCTCACAGAGTATGACATTCAGTACACATCTCAAAAGGCCATCAAAGGCAGTGTATTGTCTGATTATCTCGCTGAGCAACCCATTGATGATTACTAGCCTATGAGATTTGACTTCCCCGATGAAGACATCTGTTCATAAAAGCAAAAGATCATGAAGAGCCTATTCACACTGAAGGGCCTGACCCGGAAGAAGAATGGACTATGATGTTTGATGGGGCTGTTAATATGAATGGTCGTGGTGTTGGTGCAGTACTCATTACACCTAAGGGAGTTCACATGCCTTTCTCGGCAAAACTCACCTTTAACTGCACTAACAACGAAGCTGAATACGAAGCTTGTATTATGGGTCTTGAGGAGGCCATTGACCTCAGGATCAAGACGTTGACTGTGTTCGGAGATTCAGCTCTGGTAATTAATCAAACCAACGGCAAATGGTACACCCACCAAGATCATTTGATACCTTATCGGGATTATACAAGGAAGTTGTTGACTTTCTTCACAACAGTCAAACTTGAGTATATCCCTCGAGACGAAAATCAGTTTGCAGATGCTCTGGCTACCATTTCATCCATGATCAAAGTTCAAGCTGCCAACTTTGTGCCTCGAATATCAGTATCCAGACTTGACAGACCAGCATACGTATTCTCAGTAGACCTTGCTAAAGATGATAAACCTTGGTTCCATGACATCAAATGCTTCTTAGAGGATCAAACATACCCACCTGGGGCATCTTCCAATGATAATAAGACATTAAGAAGGCTGGCTGGTAGTTTCTTCCTGAATGCTGATGGTTCCCTGTATAAGAGAAACTTTGATATGGTACTTCTCAGATGTGTTGATAGGGCAGAAGCAGACTTGTTGATGCACGAGGTGCACGAAGGATCCTTTGGTACCCATGCTGGAGGGCATGCTATGGCTAAAAAGTTGCTAAGATCAGGCTATTACTGGATCACAATGGACGCAAACTGTTGTGCTTATGCCAGGAAATGCCATAAATGCCAGATCTATGCGGATAAGGTGCATGTGCCTCCAAATCCCCTGAATGTGATGTCTTCACCCTGGCCCTTTGCCATGTGGGGCATTGATATGATTGGCAAGATTGAACCGACTTCTTCAAATGGCCACAAATTCGTCCCGGTAGCCATTGACTACTTCACCAAGTGGGTTGAGGCAGCTTCGTATGCAAATGTCACCAGGCAAGTGGTCGCCCGATTTCTGAAGAGAGATATCATCTGTCGGTATGGAGTGCCCGAACGAATCATTACTGATAATGGTTCCAACTTGAATAATAAAATGATGGCAGAATTGTGCCTGGACTTCAAGATCCAACACCACAACTCTTCTCCTTACAGGCCAATGATGAATGGCGTTGTGGAAGCAGCTAACAAGAATATCAAGAAGATTGTGCAGAAGATGGTGGTCACCTATAAAGACTGGCATGAAATGCTACCATTTGCCTTGCATGGGTACCGTACGTCAATCAGAACATCCACTGGGGCAACACCGTATCAGCTTGTTTATGGTATAGAGGTAGTCCTACCTGTTGAAGTTGAATTACCCTCCTTGCGGGTACTAATGGATGTCAAACTAAACGAAGCAGAATGGGTCCGATCCCGATACGAACAACTGAATCTGATCGAAGAGAAGAGATTAGCTGCAATCTGCCATGGGCAGCTGTATCAGAAAAGAATGAAGAAAGCCTTCGATCAGAAAGTTAGGCTTCGGGAATACCAAGTAGGAGATCTTGTGCTGAAAAGACTCCTCCCTCCTCATACAGACCACAGGGGCAAGTGGACTCCGAATTATGATGGTCCGTTCATAGTAAAGAAAGTTTTCTCTGGTGGAGCACTGATGCTCAGTACTATGGATGGCGAAGACTTCCTGTCCCCTGTGAATTCAGATGCAGTTAAAAAATACTTCGCATAAAAATGACCTGCTGGACATAAAAACAGAATGTAAGTCCAGGCAAAAATAGGGCATCCCGGCGAGTCAAAAACAGAATAAAAGACTCGGGCAAAAATAAGGGAAAATAAATAAAAAATGTACACCCGCTGAGTTGAAAAGCCACATTGGACAACTCAGGCAAAAATGGGTATCCCGGTGGATTGAAAACCCGAAAGGGCGATCCACGCAAAATAAGGGAATAAGCGAACAACTGCATTCTGAATTCGTCTGTATCACTTACAACACGACAAACTTCGAAAGTATAAAGCATCGGTCAGAATCAGCTTTCTTCAAAAAGCAAGATGAGAAGAACGTCAAATGTCATACAAGTCATAGCAAAAGGGAAGCACTGAAGCGTCATCAACATTGCCAGCATCTTTTTGTTTCTCAATTTTGTAGCAATCTCCTCATTTCAGGGGATCTGTTTCTTTGACTGTATTTGCCAATTCAGGGCACGCAAATTAATAAAATCAGATTTTCAGACATGTTTTGTCTCGTACATTCTGTTTTCATTTGCAAAAATGTCTGATGTCCTTAATATAATGATTGCATAAATACAAATGCGTCTTTTCTAAAATTACATGCTTATAGGAAATGTATTCGCTCCAGGAGTGTCTAAATTCCTATGATGGAATCCAGTAGGGGATACCTCGGGATACTTGTATGTTTCCTTGTCATAACGGGATTGCAGGTAGTCAAAGTACAACACGGGGGCATGAAAGCTTTTCCCCGGCAAGCTACCAAATCACTATTTACTCAGCCCATCTCCCAAATAGCACCAGGGGTGCCCTCTCCCCAGCCGAGTTGCCAGACATCATCATTCTCAACAGGATCTCCGCAAAAATCTCTAGGAAGGTCGTTCAGTGATCATTCCCCCTCAGCCAAGTATTAGACAGGGAATCGTCTCCCCGCAGAGTCTCAACCTCTATTCAGAAGAGCAATATTTGAAGATCTCACAACAAAGTGACGAAAGCTCCCACAGACCCCGGCTGGGCTCCTCATCACCAAGAATAGGTCTATCAGTGATTTGTTCCCCCAAACAGAGTCATATATATTAGATCTACCAATGATCTCATCCCCAGCTGGGATATCACTTCAAGCATATCAGCCAGAGATCTTCACTGCAACGGGATCCGAATCCCGGATCGGTACCTTTGCACAATCATAGCATTCGCATCATATCTCCCCCCAGAGCGTAGCATTCCGCCTAATACGGAGCATTACGGCAAAAATCAAACATATTGCATAATCATAAGCCATGCCCTGAATCAAACATCTGTATATACCAACACTCTATTAACAAGTATACAAAATACCTCTCAAATTCCCCGGCAGAAAGCCAAAGCGTCCCCTTTGCACTCTCTAACACAAGTTTGTATACTCACTCGATACTCGTCTGTATCATATTCTCTCTGCAAGTTGAACACTCACCTGTGTCTCATGCCTTTCACTCATAAAAGATACTCGTCCGTATCTTGCATACACATCTTTTTCCCTCAGAATCGACGTTCGTCCGTATTCTTTGATTAAATTAGTTGATACTCGTCTGTATCACTATCTCTGAACGTACGTCAGCGTTTGTTTCTACTGATACTCGTCTGTATCATGGTCCTAAGAGTGCTCGTCCGCATCTTTAAATCTATACACCGTGTCAAACACTTATGTCTTCTTGAATTTAGACACTCGTCTGTGTCTACCATTCCCCAGAAGAGTTCCCGGCAAATCCCGATAAATTATCTCCTTTCTATTTGACATTCGTCCTATGTCATGATATTTCCGGCAGCCGTACCCTGCCAGGTGATCGTCCTTCACCTCTCGATGATCGTCCTTCATCGTACCCAACGGAGTCTCTATTTATTAGAACCCTTCCTATCCGACATCTGTCCTATGTCGTGATACTCGAGCAGCCGTACCCTGCTAGGTGATCGTCCTTCACCTTCTGATGATCGTCCTTCATCATTCTATCCGATGGCCGTCCCCATCGTTGATCTTTATCTGACATTCGTCCTATGTCATGATAAGCCCCAAGAGCAGCCGTACCCTGCTAGGTGATCGTCCGTCACCTCTTGATGATCGTCCTTCATCAATGCTTATCCGATGGCCGTCCCCATCGTCGACCTTTTCTATCCGGCATTCGTCCTATGTCGTGGTACTTTCGACAGCCGTACCCTGCCAGGTGATCGTCCTTCACCTTGGATGACCGTCCCTCATCCTTATCCCCAACAGAGCAGCCGTCCCCTGCTAGGTGATCGTCCTTCACCTTGGATGATCGTCCCTTATCCTTATCCCCAACAGAGCAGCCGTCCCCTGCTAGGTGATCGTCCTTCACCTTGGATGACCGTCCCTCATCTTTATCCCCAACAGAGCAGCCGTCCCCTGCTAGGTGATCGTCCTTCACCTCTAGTGATCGTCCCTCATCATTTTTTCAACCTGATGGTCGTCCCCATCATTGCCTCTACCTTTAATCCCCGGAGAGTCTTATTTCTTTGCCTGATGGTCGTCCCCATCATAATCTCTTCATTTCCCCAGCATGTCGGCCGTCCCCGTCATTACTTCATCCTCGATGGTCGTCCTCCGTCGCCCGCACTTTATGATCATACTTCACTTCCTTTTACAATCTATATCCCTTTTCTTCTTCATTCAGTGAGTGCCAATTTTGGACTATCTTTGGTATTCATCCACAAGTTATCTTGTTTGTCTGTTAAGTCGTCGCTCACATCCTACACAGCTAACTCATGTTTGAATAGGGGCAGCTGTAAACACCCCAAATTTGCCCTCACTCATTTCACCATGGCTTGTGATCTTTTCATTTGCATAGATTCAATCATAGCATCTCATATTGCATTTTTACTTCACTGCATTGATTCAAAATCATCTGCATCTAGGGTTTGTGATCTGAGCAATCCAAGGGCTATCTGAGCCACACCAAAGGGCTTCAATCATTTCAAAAGGGCCCATGTATGTTCAATCATCATATTACATCCTCCCAAGATCAAGAAAGTCAAAAATCACAAGAACTGAGGAAGGCATGGAAGCAGAGCCAAGCTTAACTGCACAGATGACCTAAAATTAGGGTTTTGGTTTCAGAGGCCATAACTCCAAATTTTTTGGTCATTCTTGTTTCTATTGGTCTCTATATGTTATAAGGATCATACATACCATTTTTCATGAAGAAATTCAATGGGGAAGGCATCTGATCAAAAGATGACTTCTTGAGCAAGTCAGTGCAAAATCAGGGCATCTGAGGCCCCCAATCATCCAAACAAAGGGTTTTCTCCATCATTTTGGATGTGTATGATCTTTATTTGATCTTAGAAGAATTTATAAGTTCACAAAATTGAAGAATTTCAAGCCATTTGCAAAGTTGTCATTTTGGGAAAGTGACTTGTAATGTAAACTTGCCATTTTGGGAAAGTTTTTCAACCTCCTCTTTTTGATTCAAAAATGCTTCAAATGAAAAATTATTGGTCATGAAAGTTGTAGATTGGATCCTCCCATTTTCAAAAAGTACAATAACTTGATCTAATTCATTCTAGAGCTCAAGTTATGGCTTGTCAAAGTTGGGGAAAATCACAAAAATTCACTTATGTGCCAAAGAGGGAAACTTGCAAATTCTTGTACCAAGGAAATTTGTGACTTCTAATTGATGTCTAAGCATTACACAAACATCATACATGACATAAAATTCAGAATTTCCCAAAGATTTCTCAAGTTTCATGCCTTAAACTTCAAGAATTTCAAAAGGGGCCAAAGTGGTACAAAATTGCAAAATGATCCAAATCTCTTCATACACTTGTGCCAGCATGCCAAATCTGTTTCTATGGTCCTCCTTGAACTCAGCTGAGACCAGACACCCCTTGAAACCAGGCCTGCCATGACCCATACCTCAAGTACACAAACTTTTGACATTTTGGCAACTTGCCCATACCAATCAACATAGGCCAGCACCCACTCTCTGACCTATCACATTTCTTTATGTGGACCAAAACCAAGCAAAAGCACATAACATTGCAGCCTGAAACTTGAGAATACACAGCACACTCAAAAATCCCCAAATTTGCAAAAGCCTTCGAATCTCTTAGCTCAACCATCAAACCTTCAAACTTTTTCACCATTCAACTCCACCAACATCACTGATCATTTCCCACCCTTCATTTTGCCCTAAAAAGCACAGAATCAAAAATACGATTTTCACACTTCATGAACTGAGCTTCTGCCATTTTCATTTTGGGGCCATATAAACTCCAACTAAGCATCACAAACACTTCAAAAGGATCATTGGAGCTGATTTGAAGCAAGGAACTGGCCAGAAAGCACCATTTTCGAAAGCTTCAGTTCAGGTATCATCAAGAACTTTTTTTCCAAAAATGATTTCTTAAGTTCTTAGATTGTTCTTCATGCTTCACTGATCACACTGCACCTTTTGGTTTTGAAAATGATTCAGTTTTAAGCATGTATGAAGCTTCTGAAATTTCTGCGAATTTTTCCGTTTTGATTCGAATCTCTCTGTTCATGTGAAATAAATCCTGTTTGATGATTGATTCTTGTTTAGAATGGGGTGGGGATCATTTCTGGAGAGTTTAAGGGCTTGGGGATGCGTATAGAGAGAGATAGCATATGAGACTGGCCGAAGAAGATGACCGGAACACTGTTCCGGTCACCTGAATGTAATTAGGGTTCAGATTAGGGTTAATGACATAATTAGTGAAGTTTGAATTTGGGCCGTCCATTTGCGCGCGCTGGTGTCATACCCCAAATTTGTCCTACCCGCACCATTTTAATGTCTAGGCATTGTTTCAAAAAAAAAAAAAAAAAACATATTTTGCTTGAAAAGATTCAAATAAATATGTCATATTGTATTTCCTAAAATTTCAAAAAAAATGTATTTTCTTTTATGCTATTTCATTCTCTTTTTAGGTCCATTATTAATTCTAAAAAAGATCATTCTTCCATTTTTTTATCTCATTAAACTATTTTCTTATTTTTCAAATTTATATTATCACATTTTTCTTTTTTTATTCCAATTAAAGCTACAAAAAAATTTCATCTCCTTTTTCACTATTATTATTATTATTAGTTTTGTCATTTTTATTATTTTTTCTTATTATTGCTATTTCTTTTTATCATCACTATCTATTATTTTTATTTTATAGAATTACATGTTACTATTTTTATTATTATTCAAATTTACATTGTTATTACTATTATTTTTATTATCATCATTATTAATACTTGTAATTAATTATATTAAGTCATTATTGTTATTATTATTCATATTTTTTTTTTTAACTTCCATCCATTATTGTTATTCTTATAATTATATATGTTATTATTATTATTTTTGTTGCTCTTTGGTTTTAAACCATAAGTTTTCTTTCACTTTATCAGCAAAATTCATCATAACAGTACACACACAACACCACAAGCCCTTCAACGACGAGCCAACAACACCGCGACGGAAGCGATTTCGGAGTGAGAACTGAGACAGAGGCCGCGCGTTTGAGAGAGAGACGCCGCGAGCTGAACGAGACCAGAGCCGTGAGCGCCGAGAAGAATCCGAAGCCGATTTACCGCAAGAGTGAGATCAAGAAAAACGAGTGAGAGGAAAGCTTCACAACCCGCCATCGCGAGACAGAGAGCTGAGAGAGACCGATTCAAGGACGATTTCCTTTGAGGTAGCAACGCTTTCCCTTTTTTTTCATGTTTCTGCGAACTGCTTGTGGTGGATGAGGAAGAGCACCGTTTATGAACGTGTTTTGCATCTCGGGATGTTGTTAAAAAAAAACTTGATACATAACTGCACTTTTCTCCTTATTTGATTTGATTTTCTTTTTTTCTAATTAATTAAGTTGGGCTTAGCCCACATAATGTTCAGTTATTCACTATCTGCATACTACACACACTGATTTCACAGCGCCTCCCCCATATTTCTCTTTCAATCTTGTTATTCTTTATTATTTATTTATGTTTGTGACATTAGGTTTTATTATTAGTGTTAGAAATAACTTTTATTATTTCTTGTTTTTTTTTTTTTTGTTACCATCTTGATATTGCTTCATCATTTAGAAAAAATCAAAAAAATATTATAGGCTTATTTGGTGTTTTTATTTAGAATTTGTTTTCTCTTTTATTTTATTAGGGCCGATGATATAGTAAAAGGTCGTTTTTCGCCCGATTACATTTAAACGGTGATGAGCGGTCAATATGAGGCCCTCTTTTATTTTTATTCTATTATTTTTATTTTGAACAAAAAAACACTTGTAATATAATTTAATTCATTTTATTCATTATTTTATTCATTATTTAATTTGTTTAGTTATTCAATTTATTATTTATTTAATATTTCGCAATTTAATTTATTCATTTTGCATTTCAAATTACGATTCGACTCCTTATAGAATGGTTCCCATTTTGAACCGATTCTAAGGCAGTTCACGAACAAAATTTCGTCGCATCCCAAAAAGGTCCAACGCCTTCGAATAGTTGCGCCCGATTAAAAGGTCCAACGCCTTCAAATAGTTGTGTCCCGATTCAAACAGGCTGAACGCCTTCGAATAGTTCAAAAACACTGCACACACGCTTCCTCTTGGGCTAACTACAATGATACCTCTTTATTTCTCGCAATCCCCTGTATTTATTTTGTACCCCTCTCCCAATTACTTTGTACGCACTTTACTTTCCGTATTTTATTTAATTTCGAATCCTTGGTCCAACACCAAGCGATTGCACTTGCACACTTACACTTTATTTTCCAGTTATTATTTCGTTTATTAGGATCCACTCCACCTTTGCGAGCCGAGCGCATTGTGCCTCGCTAACAAACCACAAAAATAAACTCCATTTACATTTACCCTTTAACCTCAAAAAACCAAAATGTTTCAATTAGATCCAAACCCTTGATCCAACGTCAAGCGGTCATAGGATAATAAAACACTTTAACAAAAACGAGAAGATTTGTACGCCACGAGCCTTAAGCGGTAGAAAGGAGGATAACGAGCTCTCGTTACTCGCTCCGATTATCTCGACGCAGGACGCTCGTCTTGTTGGGCGAGATAAACTATCCATAGTCTTTAGTGCATTTCAACTCCTAAACCCTTTCGTCGAAGAAAGGTAATAAAATCAAACATCCATTACCCTTAGTAGGCCGAACTACGAGGCTCTGACTTTCCCATTGCACACGGGAGTACGTAGGCATGAGGATCTCAATCCTTGCCGAGCACCTAGGTTCAATCTAACTTATAATTCAACTCATTTCCCTCTAGCAAGCAATTCGTTTAAGCATAGACATTCTTTCGCGCGCGTTAACTTAGATGGTTCCCATCGAGTACGATGGATGTAGGGGGTGCTAATACCTTCCCCCTGCATAACCAACTCCCGAGCCCAGACAATGGTTCCGTTGACCTTTGTCCTCATCCTTCTCTTCCCGGGTTGTATCTATATCTCCCCTTTCCCATTTCAGGAATAAATAGAATTAGGTGGCGACTCTTCAGTCCGTCCGGCGCGCGGCTCCGTTCCTTTCGGATCGCGTGAGGTCGTATTTTTCGGGGTACGACAGCTGATGCCCCTATCGAATTGGCTTAGACCAAGTAAGATGAACCGGCTCGCGTTCAGTCTTTCAAGGTATAAGATAATTAGATATTAACAGACTCCAAATTTGTCCGACAAAGAAAGAAATTGCGAAAATAATAAATGAAATAAATTGGAAAAGATGGGTGACACAGCAAGAAACAAATTGACAAAATAAATCACTTATCATCAGAGGATGATAAGGCAAATGACTGAAACAAAATTGCTATCACCAAAAGGATGATAAGGCAACTGACTGAAAATAAAGTTGCTATCACCAAAAGGATGATAAGGCAACTGACTGAAAATAAAGTCGCTATCACCAAAAGAATGATAAGGCAACTGACTGAAAATAAAGTTGTTATCACCAAAAGGATGATAAGGCAACTGACTGAAAATAAAGTCGCTATCACCAAAAGGATGATAAGGCAACCCCGAAAATAAAGTTGCTATCACCAAAAGGATGATAAGGCAACCCCGAAAATAAAGTTGCTATCACCAAAAGGATGATAAGGCAACCCCGAAAATAAAGTTGCTATCACCAAAAGGATGATAAGGCAACCCCGAAAATAAAGTTTCTATCACCAAAAGGATGATAAGGCAACCCCGAAAATAAAGTTGCTATCACCAAAAGGATGATAAGGCGACCCCGACACCAAAAGGATGACGAGTAACAGAAAATTAGAATAATCGTTATCACCAAAAGGATGATAAGGCGACCCCGACATCAAAAGGATGACGAGTGACAGAAAATTAAATAATCTGGAAGAGAAATATCCACCGGGGACGCCCACTGAATAACACGTAGGCGAATCTTTGGAATCTTCGGCCGACCCTGGATCCTGACTTTCGCTGGGGAAAGGCTTGGAATCTTGGACTGATCCTGGATCCTGAAATATGCAACTATGCTGGATTGTTTTTTTTTTGAAATGGTATTCCATAAGGATGGAAATACGATGCAAATGTTTATGCATTGAGATGTAAGTTTGAAAATGTTGGGGATATGAAAAGCTGGTTTATTTTGGCATGCA
This sequence comes from Lathyrus aphaca, assembly GCA_963966055.1. Taxonomy (NCBI): domain Eukaryota; kingdom Viridiplantae; phylum Streptophyta; class Magnoliopsida; order Fabales; family Fabaceae; genus Lathyrus; species Lathyrus aphaca. The sequence continues at coordinate 386,071,113 of OZ014524.1, read as the reverse complement.
TATGATGCATATGTTGCAAATGATTGATGTAAATGATGCTTATGACGTTGATGATGCGCATGATGCTTATGAGCGATTGAAAGGGGCCAGCTTGGTGGACTTTTGGTTTGGTAGTTGCCAATAATTATTGGACTTTGGGTGGGTGGAGGGATTGATTCCCCGACACTCGATCTTCGACGATGTATGATCAGAAGATGGATCTGAAAACTCCAAGTTTGGTCACTTGTTGATGAGCGAAGCGACTTAATTGACGTATGAAGACTGATTTGCTTTGAATGATTGTCAACGTCTAGCAAGGACTGCCTGTTCAGCTGGGGAGGATAGATAGGAAGATTTGCTCCTGTTTGCTTGCCCCTGTCCGTAGGGTGTTTGAAATAAATCTGGTGAGGAAGCTTCGACAATGGCCATGACATGCTCTGCCCCAGTGTCTGGATTTGGCAGGCGTCTACCCCTGATTGGGCTGTTTGAAGATAACTTGCCCCTGATTGGGCTATTGAAGATGCTTTGTCCCTGGTTGGACTGATTTTGAAATGAATTGCCCCTGATTGGGCTGTTAAAGATGATTTGTCCCTGATTGGACTGCTGAGGTAGTCTTGATTCATGTTGGTGATGAAGTTCAAGTTTCTCTTTTGATTTCCCCTTGTTGGGATTGTACTGATGTCAAGCATTGAATTGCAATTAAATTGTTCATACACAAATGGTAATGTTAATGCAACGTTCATGTAAGTTTTGAAAAAGTCAATTTATTTGAATGATTATGATAATGTGACTAATGGACCGTTAGCCCAAACGAAGTGCTGATTTAGAAAGTGCGTGAAAGATGCAGTAAGAATAATGTGCCAACGAGATTGAAGATTAGTAAATATATGGGAGTCAATTTACGCAACCTTGTTGGTAGCATGCTTTCAGAATAAACCCTGCCTCAATTAGGACTTTCTAGGGTTGTAACGTGGTCTGGTTAATGGTTCGAGAAACAAAGGATATAAGGCTCAAAGTTTGATTTGTACCCAACCTTTCTTCGTGATGTTCTCCAGTCCTACGTTCAGTTAACTTTACACATGCATTTGTTTTCGATTTTGCAAGAGTGGAGATGAAGCTTTAAAGTTCGCTTGAAGTGGCAGTCATCTTATTTTGCTGTTGGTGACCCTTTGATTTTTGGTTTGTTGGTCACGGATATTTGTTTCGTTTTTGCTGAGGATTTGGGTTCCTCTTTTGATTTCTTTTTCGACTAAGTCTCCCTTCGGGTGCTCAACTTAGTGTTTTTCTTTTCTTTTTCTTTTCTTGCTTGAATGTTGTGACTGCCAAGTCATTTGTTGATGGTCCTCTGACGGGATGTCTCATCTTGCGATTCAAAGATGTAGTCAGGTTAACTAAACAACTACCCTACCCCGGGTTAAATGTAAGGGTTGTATCCGAAAGAAACTTCTACTTCTAGGCTCGAAGTGGTTGACTAGGGATTAACTCCTTATATCTCCAGTGTTTGGGGATTTGAAAGAATGCCTATACATCATTGACGAGGTTTTATCCGAAAGCATACCGCAACAGTTATGGGTATTTCGTTTTCATCATCCTCCCTCAAATATTTGCTAAAGTGAAATGAGGGAATATTTTTGATTTTTGTGATAAATGATAAATATGAGCGAATGCGAATAAACTGATTCAAAACATGCATAAACATAACATTAACATAACCAAGTACAAATGATAACAATGTTCAGAGCAAATAGCATTTAACAAATAGTACAAAACAACAGGAATGCATAAATAATAAATGGCACTGGCTGCCTTGATTTGAGGAATTGAACTTCTCTTGATTGAATGCTTCAAAATTGGAGACTACTCAGCTTTGGTCTTCGGCAACTTCTTTGAAAGCATTCGTTGAGGGGCCACTTGCGGCGACACTGGATTGCTCTGGACATTCAGACCCTTCTGAGTAAAGGTGAGATCTTTAGAGTTGATTAGGTCTTGAACTTTGTGCTTGAATAACCTGCAGTTGTCAATTGTGTGACCTGGAGCACCCTTGTGATACTCACAGCGAACATTGGCATCATAATCTCGAGCGTTACCAGTTTGTGGTGGCATGTCTTTCAACACAAGAGTTCCTTTTGCCATTAACCCATTAAAGATTTCTCCATATGTCAAAGGCAGTGGATCAAAGTGTCTCTCCGATCCTCTTTTTTGATATGGTGGGCGTTGTTGAGGAGCGCGTTGTTGTTGTTGACCGGGTTGTTGTTGATAAGCCGGTTGCTGGTATGGATAAGCCGGTTGCTGGTATGGTCTAGGTCCATATTGCGCAGCTGCACCCGGAGGATAAGGACATGGTTGATAAGCCATCGGAGGCGGAAGCAGATCTTGAATAGCTGGATGAACAAACATTGAAGGAACAGGCTGATGAGATACAACCATCCTGGACAAGGCTTGCACGGCCTCATTAATACGATCAATCTTGCTCTTGATTGAGTCAATCTCTCCCCTCATAGCAGCTTGTTCTTGTCGAATCACGTCCATCAGTCTTCTAGTGTTGGCTCTAGTTAGATACGGTCGTCTAGCTCGATACGGGCGTCGAGAAACCAGCTTGATTTACTGAAGATGTAGGGACATGAAATAAGTTTTTGGATTTGGAATGAAATGCAATATGAATAAATGATGCAAATGAAATGATATGCAATATCAGAATCCAGGATCACAAGATCAAGGTCTTGCGAGTCCAGGGTACAGATGGAAGATACTCTGATCAGGAACTCACTGGGTAGACTCTAAAGTTTAGGGATCCCAAAGTTATCAATTTATATGGCTGTTCATCACATGCGCCATAAGCATGACGGTTGATTGACTCCGCCATATGAATCTATTTTGGGTGAGATCTTCGTATCGACAACCCACGAGAGCAAGTTTTCTCGGGAGTCCATACTACGTGATCATCGACACAAGGTTTAAAACAAAGTCCTGGAGTTATGGAACTTTCTCAACTGTTTGATGCACGTGTCAATTTCATACATTCTTGACAGTCAATCAACTCCATTGAGTAAGTCTATTCCAAGTGAGGTTTTCGTATCGAGCCACGCGAGGGCGAACCCTGGTGCCCAATACTACGCAACCATCAACCGATGTTTTTAACCAAAAGGTTCTAAAGGTTCTTAGAGTTAATGACCCCAATGAAAGCAACTGAGCACACACGTCAAGGACTTGACGGTTGTCAGTATTCTCATCAGAATCTACTCTAAGTGAGGTTTTCGTATCGACAACCCACGAGAGAGGTTCTCTCGGGAGCCCATACTACACAACCTCGCTAACTTAAGTTTGTACTCGCAAGCCCGGGTATAGAGCTTTTCCCTCAAGTTTCTTTTGCAAAGTATCGATCCAAATTATAGTACCAAGGAGCCACAAGATATATAAAATGGAATGCGATAAAGAAAGCGATAAAAATAAACAAGCAAGGCATTAAAAGCAAACATCCAAACAAACGCGGGAACCTAGACTAGGCTTGACTCGCATAGGGGTGAACCAATCCCCAGCAGAGTCGCTAGCTGTCGTACCCCGAAAAATACGACCTCACGCGATCCGAAAGGAACGGAGCCGCGCGCCGGACGGACTGAAGAGTCGCCACCTAATTCTATTTATTCCCGAAATGGGAAAGGGGAGATATAGATACAACACGGGAAGAGAAGGATGAGGACAAAGGTCAACGGAACCATTGTCTGGGCTCGGGAGTCGGTTATGCAGGGGGAAGGTATTAGCACCCCCTACATCCATCGTACTCGATGGGAACCATCTAAGTTAACGCGCGCGAAAGGATGTCTATGCTTAAACGAATTGCTTGCTAGAGGGAAATGATTTAAATTATAAGTTAGATTGAACCTAGGTGCTCGGCAAGGATTGAGATCCTCGTGCCTACGTACTCCCGTGTGAAATGGGAAAGTCAGAGCCTCGTAGTTCGGCCTACTAAGGGTAATGGATGTTTGATTTTATTACCTTTCTTCGACGAAAGGGTTTAGGAGTTGAAATGCACTAAAGACTATGGATAGTTTATCTCGCCCAACAAGACGAGCGTCCTGCGTCGAGATAATCGGAGCGAGTAACGAGAGCTCGTTATCCTCCTTTCTACCGCTTAAGGCTCGTGGCGTACAAATCTTCTCGTTTTTGTTAAAGTGTTTTATTATCCTATGACCGCTTGACGTTGGATCAAGGGTTTGGATCTAATTGAAACATTTTGGTTTTTTGAGGTTAAAAGGTAAATGTAAATGGAGTTTATTTTTGTGGTTTGTTAGCGAGGCACAATGCGCTCGGCTCGCAAAGGTGGAGTGGATCCTAATAAACGAAATAATAACTGGAAAATAAAGTGTAAGTGTGCAAGTGCAATCGCTTGGTGTTGGACCAAGGATTCGAAATTAAATAAAATACGGAAAGTAAAGTGCGTACAAAGTAATTGGGAGAGGGGTACAAAATAAATACAGGGGATTGCGAGAAATAAAGAGGTATCATTGTAGTTAGCCCAAGAGGAAGCGTGTGTGCAGTGTTTTTGAACTATTCGAAGGCGTTCAGCCTGTTTGAATCGGGACACAACTATTTGAAGGCGTTGGACCTTTTAATCGGGCGCAACTATTCGAAGGCGTTGGACCTTTTTGGGATGCGACGAAATTTTGTTCGTGAACTGCCTTAGAATCGGTTCAAAATGGGAACCATTCTATAAGGAGTCGAATCGTAATTTGAAATGCAAAATGAATAAATTAAATTGCGAAATATTAAATAAATAATAAATTGAATAACTAAACAAATTAAATAATGAATAAAATAATGAATAAAATGAATTAAATTATATTACAAGTGTTTTTTTGTTCAAAATAAAAATAATAGAATAAAAATAAAAGAGGGCCTCATATTGACCGTTCATCACCGTTTAAAAGTAATCGGGCGAAAAACGGCCTTTTACTATATCATCGGCCCTAATAAAATAAAAGAGAAAACAAATTCTAAATAAAAACACCAAATAAGCCTATAATATTTTTTTGATTTTTTCTAAATGATGAAGCAATATCAAGATGGTAACAAAAAAAAAAAAAAAAAGAAATAATAAAAGTTATTTCTAACACTAATAATAAAACCTAATGTCACAAACATAAATAAATAATAAAGAATAACAAGATTGAAAGAGAAATATGGGGGAGGCGCTGTGAAATCAGTGTGTGTAGTATGCAGATAGTGAATAACTGAACATTATGTGGGCTAAGCCCAACTTAATTAATTAGAAAAAAAGAAAATCAAATCAAATAAGGAGAAAAGTGCAGTTATGTATCAAGTTTTTTTTTAACAACATCCCGAGATGCAAAACACGTTCATAAATGGTGCTCTTCCTCATCCACCACAAGCAGTTCGCAGAAACATGAAAAAAAAGGGAAAGCGTTGCTACCTCAAAGGAAATCGTCCTTGAATCGGTCTCTCTCAGCTCTCTGTCTCGCGATGGCGGGTTGTGAAGCTTTCCTCTCACTCGTTTTTCTTGATCTCACTCTTGCGGTAAATCGGCTTCGGATTCTTCTCGGCGCTCACGGCTCTGGTCTCGTTCAGCTCGCGGCGTCTCTCTCTCAAACGCGCGGCCTCTGTCTCAGTTCTCACTCCGAAATCGCTTCTGTCGCGGTGTTGTTGGCTCGTCGTTGAAGGGCTTGTGGTGTTGTGTGTGTACTGTTATGATGAATTTTGCTGATAAAGTGAAAGAAAACTTATGGTTTAAAACCAAAGAGCAACAAAAATAATAATAATAACATATATAATTATAAGAATAACAATAATGGATGGAAGTTAAAAAAAATAATAATATGAATAATAATAACAATAATGACTTAATATAATTAATTACAAGTATTAATAATGATGATAATAAAAATAATAGTAATAACAATGTAAATTTGAATAATAATAAAAATAGTAACATGTAATTCTATAAAATAAAAATAATAGATAGTGATGATAAAAAGAAATAGCAATAATAAGAAAAAATAATAAAAATGACAAAACTAATAATAATAATAATAATAATAATAGTGAAAAAGGAGATGAAATTTTTTTGTAGCTTTAATTGGAATAAAAAAAGAAAAATGTGATAATATAAATTTGAAAAATAAGAAAATAGTTTAATGAGATAAAAAAAAATGGAAGAATGATCTTTTTTAGAATTAATAATGGACCTAAAAAGAGAATGAAATAGCATAAAAGAAAATACATTTTTTTTGAAATTTTAGGAAATACAATATGACATATTTATTTGAATCTTTTCAAGCAAAATATGTTTTTTTTTTTTTGAAACAATGCCTAGACATTAAAATGGTGCGGGTAGGACAAATTTGGGGTATGACAGCTGGTCAATTCCCTCCCTTTCTATTTTGAATCTGGGCCTTTGGATCTGAATACTTTCATTTTTATTCATTTTAAATTCATTTTAATTACATTTCTTTCTACATTTTATTTAAAATTGTAAAACATTTCTAAAAAAATTCATTTTTTGCACCATGGCATAAAATATTTTTCTCATTCTGAAAATAATTTTTATTTTATTTTTTGCATAATTTTCGTATTTTAAAAATATTTAAATGTTTATTTTAATTAGTTAATGAGAATTAATTAATTAAAATAACATTTAAGTTTCTAAAAATCACAAAATAAATCACATTGCATTTTGATACATTTAGAAACATTATCAAACTCTTCAAACAAATTTCTTTTTGGTTCTTGACATATTTTGACATTTTTCTTTGGAATTAAAGTTCTTAAAAGGCAATATTTTTGTCCTAACTTAGAAAAATTCATTCTGCCTAACCTTGAAAAGTTTGATGAAGGTTCTTTTTTTGCATTGCATTCTTCATAACTCCCATTAGGTTAAGAGTTAGGTCTCCCCCTTTGGACAGTGAACTTGTGTAGGGTTAGGGTTCCTTTGATCCCATTTTCAATTTTTTATCATGTCATTTGCTTCTGGTTTTGAATTTGGTATTGCATGTTGTGTATAAACCCTATTTTTTGCCTTCATTTGCATCCATCTTCCATATGCTTGCATACATGAACTTGCCATGACATTTTGTGCATTCACATGACTTCTAAGACCTCTTAGGACACATTAGAATCATGTTTGATCATTGCATCATCCATTTTCCATGTTATGCATCCATTGCATTTCATAAGTTTTCATGAACTTTCATACCTCCTTTCATGTCTCATTTGCATCTTCAATACTTGAATGATCATCCTCATCCCATGACATGCTTTTATATCATCTCTTTGCATCATTAGCATCATGAATATGCTTCTGACTTTGGTTTTCATCTTTGCATTTCATCTCATTTTCATTTCATTTCATTTCTTGTTGCTAACTTTTCAGGTGGTAAGTGTTTGAGAAGTGAATTTGCCTTCACTTCTCATAATCTCTTCTCATCCCTTTTATGCATTCATTGCTGCATTTTGCTTTTGTGTTAGAGTGAGCTTGCTCATTCATGCTCCTTCTCCTCATTTTCTTTCTTCAAGCAACTTATCTTCTTAAGTGAAGTAAGTTGTCTTGCTTCTTTCTGCTTCTCCTCCTTCCATCCTGCTTCTTCCTTGGTGGCTTTTCCTTGAAGATCTCTTGCAAGCCTCATGAACCCTAGGAATACCCAAGCATGATAACAATTAGGGTTTGATTAGTCCCCCCCACTATTTTTGCCTTTGTGTCATCTTTGAGTCTTCTCTTCTCATCTCTTAATCAAGGACTAAACCTTAAAGGTTTTAAGGCTTTGTGATTAGGGTTATGTCTGCATCCTTCTATTAGGATGGAGTGTATAACTTTAATCCTATGTGTTAAACCCTTAATGTGTTTAAATCCTCTAATCAATTCACCTAATAATCACTAAGACATCAAGCTTGTAACTTGGGCCTTGCATTAGGGTTCTAATTCTTCCTTAACTGGTTAAGAAGGACTAACCCTAGTGTTAATGGACAAGTCCCCCTCAAGTTGTCTTACAAACCATAAAATTCACTTCTTAATCCTACCATTAACTAAAATCCATTTAATAAAGGCTTTGTTTTGTCATGAGGTTAATCCCTAATCATGGATTAAGTTGAGGAGCCTTCCTCAGCTTAAATGTTCTCATTTATTATCCTTCTATTAGGATGGTGTAATGGGTCCATTAAATCCTTGATTATGGCTTAAACTCATTACTTAACACTAAACAAAAACAACAAAAACATCTAACTAAATGCAAGTAGGTTAATGATCTTAATCCTACATCATGGTGATTAAGTGTGAGGTGTTTACTTCACACTTAAGGTATTCTCATTACCCCTAATCAGACGGAAGATGTGATGAGTTTACTAACCCCTGGTTTAGGCTTAAGCTCATTAACTTATGCAAAACATCAAAAATAATAACAAAACTGAAAACACAAAAACAAACAATAATCTTCTCCTCCGGGATTCTTTTCTCACCTCATTCACTCACAAACGAGAACTTGCTTCTTCCGTCTAATGCAAGACAGTTTGCACCTGATCCAGACAGGTCATACACTTGAGCATAGACAAGCAAGCAGTTCATCAGTCAATTTATCTTTCAGTCTCCTTGGGTCGAACTACGGTGTTCTGACTTCCTCATTGCACGAGAGGATACGTAGGCATAACTTAACAGTTATCGAACAAAAGTCTCTGTATATTCCCCCCTCTCCCAGCATTATTCTTTAAGCCTCATAGTTTTGAGCTTCACATTATTTCCTTACACTGCCACTCTTTCATCTCACTTCACATTTCCTTTTGCACTGACACTTGCATTCTTTTCCAGCTTTTGCACACAAATAGCACTGATACTACCCCTTTAAAACACAAATTTTTCAAGCGTGGATCTCGTCAAGTACGGCGGACAATCTGGGTGCTAATACCTTCCCAGGTTGTAACCAACCCCTTTCTCAGTTTCTCTGGTTCGCAACCGTCTTATCCATCCTTTCTTAGGTCTATGCAGCATTACCTTTCCTTCGGGATAAAAATGCCTAGCTGGCGACTCTTTTCATTCTTTCTCTTTCGCCGACCGTTCGCGTCTGTACCCCTTCTGACCAGGTGTGATTTTGGTGGGAGCGACAGTAGGGAATAAGATTTTCATGCTTGGTATCCCAATCTCCTTTAATCTGACTCACTACCAGGGCTGAATCTCCATATACGTCCAGGAACTGAATCTTCATATCAATAGCAGCTTTGATACCCAGGATACATGCCTCATACTCAGCCATGTTATTGGTACAATAGAAACAAAGTCTTGTAGTAATTGGGGTATGACAACCTTCAGGGGAAATGATCACAACACCAACACCATTACCAAGTGCATTAGAAGCTCCATCAAAAACCATAGTCCATCGGGATCCTTGTTCAGGTCCGTCATATTGTCCAGGTTCTTTGGTAATAATCATAATGTCTTCATCAGGGAACTCAAAACTCATTGACTGGTAATCATCTACTGCTTGATGAGCCAAATGATCAGCTACAACACTTCCTTTAATGGTCTTCTGAGTAGTGTAATGTATATCATATTCTGTTAAGATCATTTGCCATCTCGCTATTCGTCCGGAGAGAGCAGGTTTCTCGAATATGTACTTGATTGGACCCATCTTTGAAATTAATAAGGTAGTATGAGTCAACATATATTGTCTTAGTCAGTGAGCAGCCCATGCCAAAGCGCAGTAAGTTTTCTCGAGCAGTGAGTATCTTGTTTCACAGTCGGTAAACTTTTTGCTAAGGTAGTATATTGCCTGCTCTTTTCGACCAGACTCGTCATGTTGCCCCAATACACACCCCATTGAGTTGTCTAATACTGTTAAGTACATAATCAAGGGTCTTCCATCAACTGGTGGCATCAAAATTGGAGGTTCTAGAAGATATCTCTTGATTTCATCAAAGGCTGTCTGGCACTCATCATTCCACTCCATTACTTGATCTTTCTTCAACAACTTGAAGATTGGCTCACAGGTAGCGGTTAATTGGGAAATAAATCTTGCAATGTAATTCAATCGTCCCAAGAAACCTCTAACTTCCTTCTCAGTACGGGGAGCTGGCATCTCTTGTATAGCTTTCACTTTTGCAGGATCCACTTCAATACCTTTTCCACTCACAATGAAACCTAGGAGTTTACCAGACCTAACTCCAAAAGTACACTTGTTTGGGTTCAATCTCAACTTGTATTTCTTCAACCTTTCAAACAACTTATGCAGATGATCAAGGTGTTGCTCTTCATTCTGGGACCTGGCTATCATATCATCCACATATACCTCTATCTCATGATGAATCATATCATGAAACAAAGCCACCATAGCACGCTGATATGTTGCCCCGGCGTTCTTCAAACCAAATGGCGTCACTTTATAACAAAAGTTGCCCCACTGTGTAACAAATGTAGTCTTCTCCATATCTTCAGGTGCCATCTTGATTTGATTGTAACCAGAGAAACCATCCATGAAAGAGAATACCTTATGCTGAGTAGTGTTGTCTACCAGAACATCAATATGAGGAAGTGGAAAGTCATCTTTGGGGGTGGCCTTATTCAAATCCCTGTAATCCACACACATGCGTACCTTACAATCTTTCTTAGGTACTGGTACCACATTTTCAACCCATTGAGGATAAGAAGTCATAACTAAGAATCCTGCATCAAATTGTTTCATCACCTCTGCTTTAATCTTTTCTGACATTTCAGGACGCATGCGACGAACCTTCTGCTTCTTTGGACGACAATCTTCTTTTACTGGTAGACGATGAACCACAATGTCTGTATCCAACCCTGGCATATCTTCATAGGACCAAGCAAAGATTTCCACATAATCACGTAACATCTGAATTAATCTGCTCTTAACACCATCTTCTAGTTCAGCCCCTATCTTGACCTCTTTCCGGTTTTCTTCAGTTCCTAGATTCACAACTTTGATTGGCTCTTCATGTGGCTGTATAACTTTCTCTTCTTGTTGTAATAGCCTAGAAAGCTCTATAGGTACTTCACAATCTTCCTCCTTTCCATCTTCAGCTTGATAGATCGGATTCTCGAAATTATAATTGGCAATAGTAGAACTGTTATCAACAGGATCCAAAGTGGATGAGGATCTGCATTTTAGTGATGTGGGTGTGTGTAAGAACACATAGCTGATAAAATAAAAATAAAAATAAAAGACAAGGAGCGCAATATTTACGAAAACGAAACGTCCATTGATTTTTATTGAATGAAGTATGCAAATGAAATGACATCCCGAAACAAGCATACCATTGTGCCCCGGGTAAGGCACAAGGCTTAAAAGTTTAATTGTTCAAAATTACAAACTTAAAAATAACAACACAATAATAATATTTACTCCTGACTAAAGGAGATAGGAATAACATCTTCAGTCTTCCAATTGTTGAGCCCATCACCCATAGTAGGAAAGATCCAGTCATCCAGGTTGTAGTCTTCATTATAGTCACCCACATCATTAATTTGATCTCTCATGACCCCTTGATTGGTGACACGAGCAGCACGAGCACGACGAACAGCCTTCTGGGACTCTGCAGTGAAACCCAAACCAAATTTGTCAGACTTGTAAGGAATGTCAGGAAGCTGACCCCAAATAGTACAACCACCTTCTTCAACCACAGCTCTAGCATCTTTGAGGGAGGCCATTGTAGGAGGTACTCTGGTGACCATAGGAACTTTTTTAACAACGGGAGGAACTTCAGTAGCAGGAACGACCCAAGGAACTACTTCAAATTTCTGGCAAGGAGTCTCAACATACTCACCTTCCCCTTCAACATACTTAAATGTATTCACATTACTGACCATATATTTTTCCTCTCCATAAACAGTGACGATCTTTCCCTTCACTGGATATCTCAATTTATGATGTAGAGTGGAGGTCACAACACCTGCCCCGTGGATCCAGGGGCACCCAAGCAAACAGGAGTATGCAGGACGAATATCCATTACATAGAAGGTATAATTGAAGACTTGAGAGCCTACTTTGATCGGGAGATCTATTTCTCCATGCACCACTCTTCTTGAACCATCAAAGGCCCTCACCACTATATTACTTGGTCTTAACACCGCATCTTCAGGACTGAGCTTGTTCAGAACCTCTTTGGGAAGTATATTCAGTGAAGAACCATTGTCTATCAACACATGAGACAAGGTAGTGCCCCTACATTCAATGGAGATATGTAAAGCTCTGTTATGGTTTCTTTTGGCAGGAGTTAAGTCAGCATCAGAAAATCCTAACCCATTATCATAAGTCAGATGTGCCACACAATTCTTGAACTGATCTACAGAAATATCATTTGGCACATGGGCAGTCTTCAAGAATTTGATTAAGGCTTTAGCATGAGCCTCAGAACACAGCAACAAAGATAACATGGAAATCTTGGAGGGAGTATGCCCCAATTGGTCAACAATATCATAATCACTTTTACGAATGATCTTCAGCACTTCTTCCATTTGTTTAGAAAGATTTTCAGCAGTCGGTGCTTCAGCTTGCACAGGTTCAACCACAGGACCTTTGCCCCGAGCATCATTACTTGGCTCAGAAGTGGAGGTAGTAGTTGGAGTAACTGTATTTTTTGAGGTAGCCGGAGGAGAGAAAATTCTTCCACTTCTGGTGATCTTACTAGATCAAGCAATATTATCAACATCAAGGTTATTATCAGTAATAAGTGTATCAGTCAAAGGTTCCTGTTTAACACCATGGATATAAACGTCAGAACCGTAATTCTAGGGTATAGCTTTATCAGAAGTATACAGAATAGGGCCAGGAGTGGTAATAATCATGGGAGCCACTATAGCTTCAGCAACAGTCTTCACCAAACCTTCAACAGTAATCTTGATAGGTCCTTTGGAAGTGATATTGACAGAGCCTTTGGAGGTAATCTTCACTGGAACTTTATCAACCATATCCATATCTTCAACCTTCGCACCTCGAGTTAGATGTTCACACATACTTTCCACAGAAGGTGTACTCTCAAACAATATAGTGTAATTGTCCATGAGGCGTTGAATACCATCTTTCAACTTCCAGCAACTATCAGGTTTGTAGGCACAATAAAAGCAATCTTCATTACAACCTGGAAAGAATCCAGCCTGTATCAACTTCTTCTTGATAATGGATAAGGGAGTAGTCACATCTGCTACTGAGGAAACATATCAAACTTCATCAACAACATTAACAGTCTTCTCATGATTGGGCATGGGAGCAGTAATCACATTTGGAGTCCCAGGAGGGTCAAATTCAATCTCTCCAGCTTCAATCATATCTTGAATCTTGTTTTTCAATATCCAGCAGTTGTTGGTATCATGTCTCGGACAATTAGAATGATAGGCACATCGTGCATTAGGATTGTATCGAGGAGAGAAGTATTAGGATTCTGAGGAGGGTCCTTCAAAGTAATGAGTTCCCCTTTCAACATGTGTTGCAAGGCTTGGGCCAGTGACATGTTGATCTTGGTGAATTGTCTTCTGTTGATTGCTCTGTGGTAGCTCTGATGCTACAGGAGTAGGATTAGAAATGTGAACTGCTCCCACAGATTGGTGACTTCTGTTACGACTGGGTTGACCATACACAACATTAGACTCCTTCTTTCCACTGGGGGGTTTCTTTGCAGTGCTTGATAAAGAGGCACCCACCTGTATCTTACCACTTCTTATACCACTCTCCACACGTTCTCCAGTCATTATCAGCTCGGTGAAACCAGATGATAAGCTTCCAATGAGGTGACTATAGAAAGCACCGTTCAACATACTCATAAACATATCCACTAACTCCCTGTCAGTCAGAGGAGGTTGAACTCTGCCAGCCAGGTCTCTCCATTTTTGGGCATACTCCTTGAAATTCTCCTTAGCACCCATGGACATGCTTTGGAGCTGCATGCGAGTTGGTACTAGATCAGCATTATATTGGCATTGCCTATAGAAGGCCTCAGCAAGATCATTCCAATCACAAATATTAATGCTTTCCAGTTGATAGTACCATTCCAATTGAGCTCCATACAAGCTCTCTTGGAAGAAATGAATCCATAACTTCTTATCAACAGTATGTGGTTGAATCCTCCGGACATAGGATCTTAAATGCAGCTTGGGACATGAGACACCATCATACACCACAAAAGCAGGAACCTTGAAACCAATAGGTATAACCACTCCAGATATTAAGCTCAGATCTTCAAAATCAAGCCCAGAAGATTTTTGTAACTCCATGGCATTCATTCTGTCTACCAGCATCTTGTACTTATCTTCTTTAGGATCATGATAATAATTTGCTTCAGAATCAGAATCTCCCACAGTATCATGGAGACTGCCTCCCTCTTTCTCAGAATTTTCAGACTCAGAATCATCAATCTGTTCCTTTGTCTTGACAGGACCTCTGAACCTTCTTCCCAGATGATAAGGCCTCCTGATCTTCTAGTCTTCTTATTCTTCTTAGCCAGCAGTGTCTTCAAATCATCTTGTCCCTTGGACAAGTTCAGAATCAACTCTTGGAATTGTGCATTATGAGCCTGGAGATCTTTGACAGTCTGTTCAAGAGCCATTTCTGCTGAAATAAACAGCGAGAAGATAAGATACCTGTATATAAGAAACCTGTGATGTAGTGATATGGTATGTAAATGCGTATGCAATGTTTTCAAGTACCGCAGGATTTAAATTTGTTTAAACAATCAAAAAGGTAAAATTTTATTAGTAATAAACTTGTTTGCCCATTGGGCTTACAATAAAAATGAAATGAATACAAAAAATAGGGTTTTAAGTCTCCCATGGACGTTTCCTCTTTGTGTTGAGGTATGAGTTGAGATTCCGCTCCTCGTGAAGTTATTTTGTTAGCTCTAGGATTCTTTCTTGACTTGCTTTGTAATGAGTCTCAAAAGTATCTCTTTGCTCCTTCAACTGGACCCAGGACCTCTGTAACTCTTCCATGTCAGTGGGCATGTCTGGATGAAGAATGATATAAGAAGTATCTCCTTCAGCAACAGGCTCCATGGTAACTGGCAGGATAGCAGGATATGGCATCATAAGAGTCTGAGCACGAGATCGCACCCATCTGAGATAAGGTTCCATATGAATAGTGTACTTGGGCTCCAGAGTCTTGCTGTCAACCTTGTTCACTTTACCCCCTTGCTCGTATAAACCTTTGATGATAACCTTGCAGATTGTTGTCGTAGTCGAACACAATACCCTGAATAAGCATATCATGAGGACCATCACTCCGAGCGTAACCAAACTGATGTAGGGCTAAGGAAGGATTGTAGGTAATGCCCCCTCTTATGCCAAGGAGTGGCACATTAGGGAACTCCCCACAACGGTCAATGATAGTAACATTCTCCATGGATCTAGAGCACCAATGAATATCTGAATGAGAAAGTGACGTAATCCTTTTAGACCACCTGAACCCTTGTTCGTTCTTCATCACTGATCGAGGAAGGTGAGAAATAAACCACCTAGATAGTAGAGGTATACAACACATCAGAGTTCCTCGTGCCTTTGTAGTATGAGTGTGGAGAGAGTGTAAGATGTCTCCAAGTAATGTAGGCACTGGATTATGAGTCAGAAATATGTTGATGGCGTGAACTTCTATGAACTGGTCTGGATTGGGGAACAATACTAAGCCATAGATCAATAGGGCTAAGATCCCCTCAAAAGCATCGTAATTCATAGCCTTTAGGAACACTTGAGCTTTCTCCATCAATACCTTAGCAAGAATACCCTTAACTCCACTCCTTGTTTCTAGGACAATGTCTGATTTCTTCAAATGTAGGGCCGCAGCAATGACTTCAGGTTTAGGCTTTTTTTCTAAGCCTGTGAAGGGTTTCTGATCAAGTATAGGTATGCCCAGAAGTTTGGAGAACTCCTCCATTGTAGGAACCAGCTGATAGTTGGGGAATGTGAAACAATGATGTTTAGGGTCAAAGAACTGAAACAGAACACTCATCATGTCTTCATTGAACCCTGAAGTGACTAGATCCAGTAGGTGACCATGCCTCTTGATGAATTGGGAGTTTTCAGAAACTTGAGAGACCAATTCCTTAAGCTTAGGAGGTATTCCTACAAAGTTGATCCGGATAGTATTCCTACGAGCAGAAGCCATGACCTGCAACAAAGAACAAAGATAAATCCTTTGGTCCTTGAAATGGTTAGTGAAAATGCTATGTTTATGATGCATGATGATGCTATGATGTTATGCTCAATCACAAACATGTGGCACACACAAACAAGTCACACAATAGCCCTAGGTTTGAAGGCTTGCATGTGGTTTAAAGGTAAGTACCCTCCCCCGAAGTTTAGTTGGTTCATCCTGTCCTATGAAGTAACCAGGTTCTAAGGGATCTCAATATCATTGATCCTTCACAAGGGTGGTTGTTCAGTAGGCAACTTACTTGCCAACCAAATCTCTCCAAGTTTAGAATCTCAATGAGCGAAGTATCGAGTATCAACCAACTTCAGTCTTCACCAAAGCCGGTTATCTCACTACTTTTCTAAAGGCCAAGATGGGATGACTAGGGTTCTAAAAGTCAGTTAGTGTATTGACAACATATGGCAGCCTCATATTATCCTCAACTTGCTTAAGGAACATAAGCACCAACCAAGAAGTCACACTAACTATGGCCACCAGATCAACCATATCGGTATACGCCGTACAGTTTCCTTGGTCTATTGCCATTTACCTAAGGTACACTAGATTCGGGTTAGAATCTTTCACACATAAGAGCACCCAACAAGTAGAGTAAAGCAAACAAAGCAAAAAAGTTTAAAGTGATTTAATTCCTAAGGGTACCCCTCTTTTATTAAATCCCCAGCAGAGTCGCCAGTTCTGTAACACGGTGGGAGAACTGACTTTTTTATAAATGTTGCGGATAGCAAGAGTCGCCACTGACTTTTATTTTATCCAAAAGGAAAGGACATAAAAGAACAGGAAAGACCTTAAAAAGATTTTGAGTTCGGGGGGTGGGTTATACAAAGGGAAGGTGTTAGCACCCTTTGTATCCATGGTTATCCATGGGCTCTTAGTTACTTAGCTCACTTTAAATTGTTTTGAGAAAGGTGTAGTGTGTGATTAAAAAAATTCTAAGTACTTTATAATAATCCTCGTATGGATGTATATAAAGACTTTGTTTTGAAAATTTGTTTGAAATGTGAAGTGTCATGAAGTATTTTGAAGAAAAGTGAGCAAGTACTTAAGAGGAACCTACCCTATGTTAAATCTTTACTATTCTTATATGTTGTTTCAATGGTAAGACTAGCCCTATTATTAAGGAATAGGTAGTCATTACCTTGGATGTGATAAGGGACATATGAAGGGACATCTGTATTTAGGCAACTGTAAGGTGTCTTTAGCAATTCGTAGGGACTTATCATCTTTTATTCGAAGGGACAAGATCATTTACCGTAGGCAACATCGAAGGGACTTGATCTTATAATCTTAAAGGGACTTGATGATATTAATGAAGGGACTTTGCTTTAAGACACCTTACTTGACCTTATAGTTAGGCAACATGAGGAGCAACCTTAGAAAGTGTGAGATGGCGATCAAAGATCGACTTACGTGTGTGAGTGTTCATATTTATATACTTATCTTATTAAATTAGTTATACTAAATTAATTTTAAATTACAAACATGTTATCACTCCCTATAGTTACTAACCATGGCAAAAAATATTTATAAACAATAAAATAAAGGCAAAAATAAACCTACAGCTATTACAAGGCTTTCACAATTACATTATAGTAGAAATAATTAATAATAAAGAAACTATAATTAAAATGGTTAGTAATAAAAATAATCATAAGAAGAAGAGGTTAGCACAAATATACAAAAATATATAAAATTTAAGAGAATATTTTTAAGTTAAACAAATAATTTTGAAGAATTTTTAAGAAGAAGATAGTAAAGTAATTAGAATAATGATAATAAACAATATAATAATTATTTACAAAACAAGATTAATTATTTAATTATATATTAGAAAAAACCAATTAAGTTTAATATTTAAAGTTAAATAAAAAGTTAGGGTTAGAAATTAGGATTTGAAATTAGGGTTAGTTTTACAATTAAGAAAATTAGGATTAGGGTTTTGATTATTTAATCTAAAAATATATATAATAATAATATAAACAAATTATAAAAAATAAATATAAACCAAATTAAATTTTAGAAAATAAATTAGATTTTTTTTAGAAAATATGAAGTTTTATAGAAACTATATTATAAACTATTATTTAGAAATTATTTATTTTTATATAAGAATATAATAAATTTGAATAATATAACTAAATAAATGAAAAATTGAAAAAAACAAAACAAAAAAATACCTAGGGCAGGGATCGAACCCACGCCCTAGGCTCCCTTCTCTCTTTGGTCCAACACCAGCACCACCAGGCCATGCGCGCGTTGTGAATATATGAGGGGTAGTAATCCTTATGTATCAAGCCTGAAAATAAATGAAATTTAAGCCAAAAAATAACTGAGGACGGGTTCGAACACACGCCCTTTGCTTCATATGCGCGCGTATCAACCACTAGGCTGCTTGTCATCCTGTGAAATAAAATATAAATAATACAATAAATATAAAAATCAATTTTTGAAAATCTGAAACGCGCGAAGATCTTCATCTTCAACCTTGGATTCGCAGGTTTTCCTGCGAATTTAACTAGGACTTTTCCTACGAATTTCCTTGCCAATGCAACCTGCGAACATCAAACACCATACAAACAGTACAATTTCATCAAATTAATAATGCCAATGAATTCCTTATAACTTATACGATTCTTCCATGTCTTTAGAACTCATTTATATTGGTTTAATGGAGAAACCCTAAACGGCCACCCTAAACCCTAACAATGGAAAATCCTTGATCCTGCATCGAAACTCAAATTAAATTATCCAGAAACTATCCTTAGCTTGTTACAAACATGAAACAACAATCAAACACAATTTATATTGCACGAATATTAGAAAACGAGAAAGTCATAAAGATGCAAGAACTTTGATTCGGTTTATGCAAATAGTAAGGATCTTGATGCTGGGAATGATTGAAACATGATCAGTGAGCCTCAAGAAAGCTAAAGCAACCTTTGTTTTGTCTTGAAAGTGTCCCTAGATCAAAAACCGTATATGACTTTTTATGTGAAAAATTGAGATTCAATGGTGTTCTTGGAGGCAGCAAAATCGTCCCTTTGTGATTGGGATGTATTCAGGTATATGTAGAGATGGAAATTAGGTCAAAAAGTTATGGATTTATGGGCTTTGTATTGATTGCTTGATCATGAAGTTTCCTTCTTTCAAATATTGAAAAAGATCACATCTAACCTTGCCAAATCAAGCTAGCACGAATTTGGATCAGATCAATCATCTATAATTGATGTTTATGACTTTCTAGAATCATAATCTCATCCAAATATTTGATTTTCATATTTTATTTTGATTTAATTTGTATTTTAATGAATAAAATTCAAATAAATACTAAATAAAATATAAAAAATCAGAAAAGGCATGGGCTGGGTCGTGCTTGATGATATTATGAAGATTGGATGGCAATTTGGTAGGCTCATTTAGTAAACATTGATTTTAAGGCCTCATTTGCTTCATAAACTTCCCAAAAATTTCCCAACTTTGCAAAGGCACAAATCCTTCAATTTTAATGCTATTAAGGTGTTCTTGGACATTTTAGAAAGCTTAGAGAGTCCTCTAACCAACCTATTTGGTCTCATGTCCATATCTTTTACCATTCTCAAGTTATGCTCTTTGGAAGATGTTGACTTTTTGTTGACTTTTAAAATGACCTATAATGTCTTAGCTCATACCTTCCAAATGAAGCATTTTTAGGCTTAGCTTGTGAGACACAAAGTTGTAGAGAATTCAATTTCCTTAAAAATGAGATTTGGATGGATATTTTTTGATGAAGCATGTGAAAGTTATGGCTGGTCAAAGTTCAGTTGACTTTTCCTATGAAAACCCTAATTTAGAAACTCCTGATTCTTGATGATCTGAAATCTCCTTGATGAATCATGATCAACCCTTGATCAAATGATGAACTTTACTTCATATACTTGATGTTGGCAAAAAATCACGAAGTTTGACTTTGGTTTGACCCCAGTTGACCTCAGTTTGACTTTTTGACTATTTTGACTGATTTTAGCCTATCTGATCATTTGACTGAGCAAACCTTTGGGAAAGTCTTGAAACTTGACATGGGGATTCTTGCACCCATATAGGATGCTATGAAGCTCACTTGAAGTCTTGGAAGTCCATTTAGCCTGATGAAAGTCAAAACCCTAGTTTAGGATGCCTTGCTTAGGAGGATGCATTGTCTGAGGGAATTGTCAAATTTTCTGACTAATTGTGAACCTTGTGAACCTCATGAGATGTCTTGTGAACCTTGTGAACCTCTTAGTACACAAGGTATTGTCTTGGGGAGGGCAAATTTTGGGGTGCAACACTTGTCTCATTGCAAGATGGTAAGGCATTTGTACCAGACGAGCCTGCAACACGTGAGCATAGGCATAGGCAGTTCAAGCCATAAAAAACACAAACCAGTTCCCGCCTTAGTTAGGCAAACAACATCGACTCTGATCCTCATTTTCCCGATGAGCTACGTAGGCAGCGGGGTAGGGCCCGTTCAAGCACATTCTTTATTTTCCCTACATTTCCCCCTTTTTTTGATCTCTTTTCCAGTTCCCTTTCTCATTCTAGTTCCAGTTAGCAGTTCTTTTGTTCAGCAACATCTTATTTCTCACCCTCTGAAACAAACTAATAAGCGTGGATCCCGTCGGGTACGGCGGACGGTCAGGGGTGCTAATACTTTCCCAGGTCGTAACCGATTCCTGAACCCAATATCTTTGGTTCACAGGACCTTGTCCTTTTCTCTTCGGTTTGTGCAGCATTACCTTTCCCATTCGTTCGGGATAAAAATGCCTGGCTGAAGACTCTACCCTTTCCATGCCACTTTCGTGTTTGTACTAGGATGAAAATCTCGGGAGCGACAGATGGCGACTCTGCTGGGGACACGAACCCAGAATCTCTAGTTTCCCCTTTGAGAGTCAATCCTAGCACCTGTTTGTTTCTGTTTCTTTGGGTGTTTATCTCTTTGTTGTTGTGTGTTTAGTTTATTATTTTTATGTATAACTTTACTTTACAATAATTATTTACCGCTTTCAGTATTTATTTTCCATGCATCATATATACTGGACTGTCTGTGTTGGTTTGGTTTTTTCTGTGCGATGGGGTTACTGTGAGATAAGTCAAATACCCGGCTTGAGTGCACTTCAGGATACGACCTTGATAGTTATATGCATCTGGTGCCTGATCATCGAGGACCTTAGTGGAAACAACCCTCTCTAGTGATGACAGTGGCAAATCACATTTGTTGGCAAACCTGTAACACGGTGGGAGAACTGACTTTAGTTATGTTGCGGATAGCAAAAGTCGCCACCGACTTTTATTTTATCCAAAGGAAAGGCATAAAAGAACAGGAAAGACCTTTTAAAAGATTTTTGGGTCCGGGGGGTAGGTTATGTAAAGGGAAGGTGTTAGCACCCTTTACATCCATGGTTATCCATGGGCTCTTAGTTACTTAGCTCACTTTAAAATGTTTTTGAAATGTGAAGTGTGTGAATAAAAATTTTCTTAAGAGTTTCATAATGATTCATGTACGGATGCGTAAAAAACCTTTGTTTTGAAAATTGTTTAAAATGTGTGAAGTGTTTGAAATGTTTTTGAAAAGTGAACAAGTATCTAAGAGGAACCTACCCTAAGTTTAAGTCTTTTTTGTTCTTGAATCCTTTAAATGGTAAGACTATCCCTATTATTAAGGAATAGGTAGTCATTACCTTGGATGTGATGGGACAAGTAAAGGGACATTGTTATTTAGGCAACTGTGGGTTGTATAAGCAATTCGAAGGGACTTATCATCTTTATTCGAAAGGGACAAGATCATTACGAAGGCAACATTCGAAGGGACTTGATCTTTTTTCTGTTTAAGGGACTAGATGATTTGAGATGAGGGACTTTTGCTTTATACACCCTACTTGACCTTTTTGTAATAGGCAACATGAGAGGTAACCCTTAAGGAGGTGAGATGGCGATCAAAGATCGACTTACGTGTGTGAGTGTACAATTTTAATATTTATCTTTAAATTTAATGAGCTAAATTAATTTTAAACATACAAACATGTTGCACTCCCTATTTTACTAACCATAGCATAAAATAAATATTAAATAATACTATTACAATATTACATAAAGGAAGCAATTACATAATAATAATAATTAAAGCAAATTAAATAAATAAGCAAAATAATAAATAATAATAATAATTGGGTTAGTAAAAAATAATAATAAAAATAATACAAAGTTAAATGGGGTTAGTAATAATATATGAAAATAAATAAAATTAATAATAAAATAAACAAGAATATTAGCATAGTAATTAAAAATTCAATTTTTTTTATATAAACAATTATTATTTTAAGATTAAGAAAATATAAACAATTATATACCAATTATCATAAAATTTTAAATTATATGTAAATTATAAAAATTAAGTTAATTATAAACACATTATGATAATAAATTAAATTAGCAAATTTGAATTATTTTTAAGCATATATTAAAAATTATTTACATACAAGAATTAAATTATAAACAAATTATAAAATATGTACATATTATGAAAATAGGATTAATTATAATTAAATAATCATACTATTATATTTACAAAATTAAGTTAAGAATTTTATTGTTTTAAACATGATTTAAAATTATTTACATTATTTAAATAAGATTACATATCATATAAATAAATAATATTAATAAAAATAGAGAAACATAATTAACATTTATATGAAAACAATTAGGGTTTTAGAAAAATATTTTTAGGGTTAATCTTGGTTTATGAAAATATTTTAGGATTTATTAAATTAGGGTTATAGTTTTAATTACAATTAATAATAATAATAAACAAACAAAAACAAATAATGGAGAAAAAGAGAAAAAGGAACTTACCTGGGCTGGGAGTTGAACCCAGTCCCTCTGCTTTCACAAACTCCATCCATTCAAACCAACCACTGGGCCAGCACGCGCACAGGTGCTAAGGAAAGAACTTCATTTGTTTTTGTTGCTTAATCCTGGAAAAATCATGAAAAAGAAAACAACACAAAAGGCCTGAGGGGGATTCGTACCCAGGACCTTTAAACAATACGCAGGCAAACTTTCCATCCAGCCGGGAGGGCGCTTCTGATAGTGTAATGGCTATAATGAATTATATATTAAACCTGTTAATTAAATGGAAAAACAAGAAAAAATTGTTGAACCCAGGATTCGATCCCTGGACCTTGGCCTCACACGCGCATCCCTTTACCACCAGACCAACTGCAGGTTGGTGATTATAATTGAAACCAATAATATAAAAAAGAAGTCCAGAATTCAAATTTCCAGAACGCGCGAAACTTCATCTCCTAGCTCCAGACCTGCGAAATTTCCTATGAATTTTGCTACCATATTTCCTGCGAATTTCAAATATTCAAAACCTGCGAAAATCACATCTCATAGCTAGGTTCATTATTTCATGAAATTGATCAGCTTAATGTGATCCTTGAGAGGTATACGGTCTAGCCATGGTTTTTAAATGGATTTATATTGCCTCCTATGCAAAACCCTAAAACGAGCTTCTAACCCTAGCCATGGTGAAACTTCAAACCTGCATCGAAACTTACAGCAAAACACCCAGAATCCATCTACACCATTACACAAACATGATTAAACAAACAAAATACATTAAAATGCAGTGAATTTATGGAATCGAAAAAAAATATCTCAAGAACAAAAATGCTTCGGGTTATCAATATGAGCATGGTTCTGATGCATTTGAGGATTGGTATAGACTCAGTGATGTCCAGGGAACTTTTTGGTGTCCTTAAAATACCTTATAACCTCTTGCAATGTAAAATCCGAAACTTGATTTTTGATGAAATTTGAAACTTTGAAACTTGTCTTTGAGGCAGAAAATTCGTCTTTTGTGCATTAGGTTATGTTGTCTACTTATAGTACAATAGAATTAGGTCAAAAATTTTGATTGTTGTATGAAGTTTTTGATTGAAAAAGATTGAAAAAGATTAAAATTTAAACTTCAAATATTTGTGAATTCAACCTTTCTATTTCAAGCCAATCACCATAATTCTTATATCAATTTGATCCAAATCATCTTTATGACTTTCTAGAAACAATATCCCATTTAAATATTTGATTTTTCTATTTTATTTTAATTTAAAATGATTTTAAATGAATAAAATCAAAATAAATAAAATAAAATAATAAAAAATCTGAATATTTGAGGGTTGGGTCGTGCATGAGGTATTTGTATGGATTGGATCATCATATGGCAAGCCCATTTAGAAAAATTTGGTTTTAAACCTCCATTTTCTTCATAAATCAACCAAAAATTTCCCAACTTTGCAAGGGCACACATCCTTCAATTTTAATGCTATGAGGGTGTTCTTGGACATTTTGGAAAGCTTGAAGAGTCCTATAACCAACCCCATTGGTTTCATGTCCATATCATTTACCATTCTCAAGTTATGCCCTTTTGAAGTTGTTGACTTTTTGTTGACTTTCAAAAGGACCTATAATGTCTTAGCTCATACCTTCCAAATGAAGCATTTTTGGGCTTGGCTTGTGAGACACAAAGTTGTAGAGAATTCAATTTCCTTCAAAATGAGCTTTGTATGGGAAAAATGTGATGAAGCATGTGAAAGTTATGGCTGGTCAAAGTTTAGTTGACTTTTCCTGAGGAAACCCTAATTTAGAAACCTTTGATTCTTGATGATCTGAACTATCCTTGATGAATCATGATCAACCCTTGATCAAATGATGAATTTTACTTCATATACTTGATGTTGGCAAAAAAAATCATGAAGTTTGACTTTGGTTTGACCACAGTTGGCCTCAGTTTGACTTTTTAACTACTTTGACTGATTTTGACTTATCTGATCATCTGACTGAGCAAACCTTTGAGAAAAGTCTTGAAACTTGTCATGGAGATTCTTAAACACATATAAGATGTTATGAAGCTCACTTGAAGTCTTGGAAATCCATTTAGCCTGATTAAAGTCAAAACCCTAGTTTTGGATGCACTGCTTAGGAGAATGCCTTGCCTGAGGGAATTGTCAAATCTTCTGACCAATGATGAACTTTGTGAACCTTGTGAACCTCATAAGATGTCTTGTGAATCTTGTGAACCTCATGAAAGGTCTTGTGAACCTTGTGAACCTCATAAAGTGTCTTGTAAACTTCATGATCCTCATGAAAGGTCTTGTGAACCTTGTGAACCTTCTTAGCACACAAAGTCTTGTATTGTGAGGGCAAATTTTGGGGTGCAACAAAACCCACTCGCGTCCGAGGGTCCACTAGGAACTCACATGGGATGGCCTGGTTCTCTCATAGGAACCCAGTTAAGGTAAATTGTTCGTATGATGATAGTATTGTGTCCCAAGGGCTGAATGTACTATTGTTTCTCAATTCAGTGCTTTAAGCTGGGGACTTATGAGGGATGCTTGTTTTTCCCGGACTCAGCTGAGACCTCCTTGAGTAGTACATAATGCCAAATTGATTCCCTAATTTGGTCATAAGCCATTTCTCGGAAATGGTAAACGTATTATGCTATTCAGCTTGAGAGTCAGTGATGTTTGACCCAGAGCACACCCGTGAGATGGGGGGGTTACAGGTTTGCAAGAACCCTAAAACTTCCAACATACTCACTTTTCCAGTATTGTTCAGTGTTATGATCTAGTTCTATGGTTCTTTGGTTATGAGATCCGGGACTTATGTTCAGAGAAACTGTTGTTGTGATTGCTATTGTGACCCTTCACAAACACTTGATTATATGATCAATATAACACAGACACGCCACTGATCATGTGCCTTTCCTTGCATAAGCATCATCACATCATTAATCCTTTGTGTTCTTTTTCATTCTCAGGGTTCATATTATTCCCAGTTCCCGGTCAGACTTCTGCTTCAGAAATGGAAGACGTCAGAAAGAAGAATGTGCACTATGAGTTCTTTGATATCAAAGTGGATCTACTTAACTAGATGGTTCCTCTTATTACCCTAGGTCATGTGGGATACTTCAAAGAGAGTTATGGCGATATTCTGGATCTGGTAGTTAACCTGGATAGTTCTCAAAAGAGTGAAATCCATACCTTGTTGCAGTACTATGATCCCAGGCTCAGATGTTTCACTTTTCATGACTTCCAGTTAGGTCCTCTGCTTGAAGAGTATGTTGTGATTTTGGGGGTCCCACTTAAAGATCAGGTCCCTTTCAATTCATAAATGACCATACCAACTCAGAGAAGTGGAATTGCCAATCAAGGTAGGACAACAGGTTTTCAATACAACCTTTTATGTTATGGATATCCAACCAGCTTACAGTTGTTTGCTGGGACGACCCTAGATACATGCAGCAGGTTCTGTATCTTCAACCCTCCACCAGAAGCTCAAATTTTTCTAGGAAGGACAGATCGTTACAGTGTACGGGGAAGAAAACATATTCATCAGTCACCTATCCTCATTCAAATATGTAGAGATGGACGAAGAGATTTTTGAAACTCTTTGTCAAGCCTTCGAGCCAGTCAGAACCGAAAGTACATCATTATCAGCTGCCTTGTCAGAGGATAAGAAGAGTGGTGTGCCAATCTCATCCTATAAACATGCCTTGAAGGTTGTGGAGTCAGGTAGGAATGAGGGCTGGGGCAAAATGATTGAAGTCCCAAAGAAAGAAGACATGTTTGGGATTGGCTATAACCCTGGCCAGTCAATGCCAAGTCAGAGTGCAAGAGGTCGAAAAGGCCCGATTACTTTCACGAGTTCAGGATGGGTTGACCATGGCAGCATCTATGCAACGCAAGATGAAACAGTTGATAGTGAGTGTGAAATGGACGAGTGGATAAAGCCTTGTGTCCCGGGTGTACAACTCAGTAACTGGTCATCCGAAGCAATCGTCTTTGTCACTCAACCAGAAGTGTAATAGTTTTATGTTTCTATTCTTTTGTATGAAAGTGTTATGCCTTACCCAAGGCATAATAGCTCACTATAATGGTTCATTTGTTTCATAATGCAATAACAATCATTAATAAAATGAATGTTTTTGGCATTCATTCATGTTGTTCCTTGTCTTTCATTTTATTTTTGTTTTAAAATAAATGGA
Source organism: Lathyrus aphaca (assembly GCA_963966055.1). Lineage (NCBI taxonomy): Eukaryota > Viridiplantae > Streptophyta > Magnoliopsida > Fabales > Fabaceae > Lathyrus > Lathyrus aphaca. The sequence goes on along the minus strand of OZ014524.1, from coordinate 386,043,924 downwards.
AATATTTTTCCATGTCTCCCACTTTTTCTAAATCTAGCATGAATCATCATTCATGCAGATGTACTCCACCGGGTCTCATCAGTGACGATATTGCTATGGCTCAATATTGACTTCGACAATCCAATTTACCTAGCTGACAAGGAAGGTGAAGAAGATTGTGAATTACCCGAAGAATTATCCAGATTGCTCAAGCAAGAGGAGAGGGTGATTCAACCACATGAAGAGGTTATTGAGGTGATCAACCTGGGTACTGAAGAGGACAAAAAAGAGGTCAAGATCGGGGCTGCATTGGAAGAAGCTGTAAAGAGTCGTTTAATTTCCATTCTCCGAGAATATGTTGACATCTTTGCCTGGTCCTACCAGGATATGCCAGGGTTGGACACCAATATCGTAGTGCACAAGCTGCCGCTCAGAGAATATTGCTTGCCGGTGAAGCAGAAATTGAGAAGAACTCGACCTAACATGGCTATAAAAATCAAGGAAGAGGTTCAAAAGAAGTTTGACACCGGATTCTTGGCTGTAACAAGTTATCCTCCGTGGGTTGCAAATATTGTACCAGCTACTAAAAAGGATGGAAAGGTTAGAATGTGTGTGGATTATCGAGACTTGAATCGGGCGAGCCCCAAAGATGACTCCCCGTTGCTACATATTGACGTGCTAGTTGACAACATTGCCCAATTCTCAGTGTTTTCCTTCATGGATGGCTTTTCAGGCTATAACCAGATCAAGATGTCGCTAGATGACATGGATAAGACTAATTTCATTACCCCATGAGGCACCTTCTATTACAAAGTAATGCCGTTTGGTTTGAAAAATACTGGGGCAACATACCAACGGGCAATGGTGACTCTATTCCACGACATGATTCATCACGAGATCGAGGTCTATGTTGATGATATGATCGCAAAGTCACAAACAGAAAAGGAACATCTAGTCAAGTTATTTGACAGGCTTCGAAAATTCAGATTGAGGTTGAACCCGAACAAGTGCACATTCGGGGTGCATTCTGGAAAGCTGATGGGCTTTATTGTTAGTGAAAGGAGGATTGAGGTCGACCCTACGAAGGTGAAAGAAATTCAGGAGATGCCTGAGCCGAGAACTGAGAAATAAGTATGCGGCTTCTTAGGGAGGTTGAACTACATTGCACGGTTCATCTCTCACCTAACAGCTACGTGCGAACCTATTTTCAAGCTTCTGAGGAAGAATCCGGTCATCAGGTGGAATGATGACTGCCAATTAGCTTTAGACCGAATCAAGGAGTATCTGCAAGAACCTCCGATTCTCATACCTCCAGTGCCAGGGATACCTTTGATCATGTACCTCACAGTGCTCAAGGGATCAATGGGATGTGTATTGGGTCAGCATGACGAGTTTGGTCGAAAAGAGCATGCAATCTATTACCTTAGCAAAAATTTTACCGATTGTGAGACACGATACTCACTGCTCGAGAAAACTTGCTGCGCTTTGGCATGGGCTACTCGCCGACTAAGACAGTACATGATGACTCATACCGCTCTGTTGATTTCCAAGATGAACCTCGTTAAATACATCTTTGAAAAGCCAGCTTTAATCGGAAGTGTAGCTTGGTGGCAGATGATTCTGACAGAATACGACATCCAGTATACTTCATCAAAGGCTATCAAGGGAAGTGTATTGTCGGATCAACTCGGAAGCCAATGAGGTTCGAGTTCCCGGATGAGGACATCATGTTCCTCAAGTCGAAATACTACGAAGAACCACTCCCGGAGGAGGGACCAGACCCCGAATCCAAATGGAGTATGATGTTTGACAGGGGCGTTAACATGAACGGTAGTGGAGTTGGTGATGTTATTATCTCACCGGAAGGGATCCATATGCCATTCACTACCCGGTTGACATTTGAGTGCACCAACAATGAAGCATAGTATGAAACATGTATAATGGGGATCGAGGAAGCAATTGGTTTGAGAATCAAGAACCTCGAGATCTTCGGTGATTCGACTTTAGTCATCAATCAGGTTAACGGAAAATGGTTGGTTCATCAACCTCATCTGATCCCTTAAGGGACTATACCAGAAGGTTGTTAAAGTTCTTCACGAAGGTCAAGCCGCACTACATACCTCGGGACGAGAATCAATTTGCTGACGCTTTAGCAACCTTGTCTTCCATGATCAAGGTTCACCAAGAGAACTATGTGCCCAAAATCGAGGTGTCTCGTCTTGATAGACCAACATATGTGTTTGCAATTGACGGTGTTGATGACAACAAACCATGGTACTACGATATCAAGTGTTGTCTGAAATGTCAAGAGTACCCAACGGGGGCATCCAGTAAAGACAAGAAGACCCTTAGGAGGTTGGCAGGCGGGTTCTTCTTAAACCAGGATGATGTGCTCTATAAACGAAACTTCGACATGGTCTTGCTCAGATGCGTGGATAGACACGAAGCAAATATGTTGATGAAATAAGTTCACGAAGGTTCCTTTGGTACCCATGCTGGAGGACATGATATGGCAAAGAAGCTTCTAAGGTCGGGGTATTATTGGATCACCATGGAATCCGATTGCTGTAAATATTCCCGCAAATGCCACAAATGTCAAATTTATGCTATAAGGTCCATGTACCTCCTAATTTGTTGAGTGTCATGTCTTCACCTTGGCCCTTTGCCATGTGGGGCATTTATATGATTGGCAAGATCAAGCCAACAGCTTATAATGGTCACCGTTTCATCCTGGTTGCCATAGACTACTTCACAAATTGGGTTGAAGCGGCGTCCTATGCCAATGTCACTAAACAAGTGGTAACCCGATTCATCAAGAGGGATATCATCTGTCGATATGGAATTCCCGAAAGAATCATTACTGACAATGGTTATAATCTCAACAATAAGATGATTGAAAATTTGTGTCGGGATTTCAAGATCGAACATCATAACTCTTCACCGTATCTCCCGAAGATGAATGGCGTTGTCGAGGAGGCCAACAAGAACATTAAAAACATCGTACAAAAGATGGTTGTGACGTACAAAGATTGGCATGAGATGTTGTTGTTTGCATTGCATGGGTACCGAACATCTGTGCGCACCTCAACAGGGGCAACCCCATTCTCGCTCGTGTATGGTATGAAGGCACTCCTACCGGTGGAAGTTGAGATTCCTTCTTTGAGATTGATGATGGATGTCAAACTTGACAAAGCTGAGTAGCTCCGATCCAGGTACAATCAATTGAGTCTCATTGAAGAGAAATGCTTAGCAGTTGTATGGCATGGACAATTGTATCAACGACGAATGAAACGGGCTTTTGACCATAAAGTATGCCCTCAACGATACATACCCGACGACTTATTGCTGAAAAGGTCCATTCGTGGTTAAAAAGGTCTTCTCGGGCGGAGCCTTAATGTTAACAACCATGGATGGCGAAGACTTCTCTTCCCCTATCAACACAGATGTAGTCAGAAAATACTTCGTATAAAGAGACCCGCTGGAAAAAAAAATAAGAGTCTAGGAAAAAAGGGCATCCTGGCCAGCCAAAAATAGAATAAATGGCTCAGTAAAAAGTTAGGAAAATATTTGAAAAAATGTACACCCGTTGATTTGAAAAGCCACATTGGATAGCTCAGGCAAAAAAGAGCATCTCGGTGGATTGAAAACCCGAAAGGGCGATCCACGCAAAAGAGGGACTAAAACGAACAACTGCGATCTACGAGATCTGTGTTTCGTCATTTTTAATCAAGGGTAAGCCGAGGGTTGAGAATCAATTAAATCGTCTTCCTCAAAAGCGAAGCATGCGGAGAGTCTTGAGGACATACAAGTCATAGCCGGGTCGGAGCTTGATGAGATCTGATTTTCACATTTCCATTAGGATAGTTTATTTTCCTTTTGTGCAATTTCCTCTTCCTAGGGATTGCTTATCGGTGTAATTCCTATTCGTGGCCATTTTCTAATCAATAAAAGTGAAATTTCATTCAAATTTGCTTTCATATATTTTTGTTTTTCATCTACTATTGATTGATTTCAAAAACGTCCAACAAATTGTGATATATATTGCATTGCGAATACATGAATGTTTTATAATGCATGCTGGAGAATAAAAACATTTGACATATATCTGATGTGTTGAGTAACAAGGATGGTGACTCAGACCATGACCCTGGGGCACGCAGGCCAAACTAACTCTCATTTGCAGGTACTATCAGTTGTGTTTATTAACATGTAGGTACATGTGTTTCAAGCAAAGCCATTGCCAGCACATAACTTCAAGAAGCCTTTCCTAGGCAGATCATTGAGCGATATTCCTCAGCAAGTCTAGTTAGAATATCTCTTTTCCAGCAGAGCAACAAGAAGAAGTTTGGTACTTTTCAAGTAGAAGAATACCACCATTTCTCATCCCCAACATGATACTTTTCTTACCTATCCTTCCCAGTGAGGGGTGATCAAAATTCTTGTCCTCAACAAGAAGTATTCTCATCGAGATTATCTATCATCCCCCAGTAGAGTTGGAAATTGGAATCTTCCCTCCAGCAAAGGAACATAAGGATGTTGATGGTTTCCCCAAGCAGAGAGTTTCCCGTCCTCAACAGAGAATTATTCCCCACCAGAGTCTTATAGTCTCCAGCAGTACATGGAGGTTTCTCATTCCCTAGCAAAGGGGAAGATGGACGAACCTGTGGGTTTTCTTTCTTACACAACATTGTTCGCAGTTTCCCCCAGTGAAGTTAACTAGAGCCCAAATCCTCATTGGCATCTCTTCTCCAAGCAGAAGATTGTATATCTGAGAGATTCCCCAACAAATTTCTTCCTCAGTAGAATACCAACATATATGTTTCCCCAGCCGAGGCAGAAGGATATCACTTTCCCAACGAAGTTCAATGGGTAGCGTACCTCTCAAATCAAGTTCATCCCCAACAGGGTCTTGGCTCTCAAATCTTAAAGTCCAATTTATTTTTGGCAGTGGTGGTAGTTCATAGCTAGCCTATCATTAACACTATCCCCCGCAAAGATGCTTTTCCCCACAAGGATTCATCAAATCAATGTAGTGATTATTTCTCCCCAGTCAAGCTGTCAGGATGCTCGTCATCTCCTCATCAGGAAATCTCTTTGCATTTTCATCTAGTAATCATCATTACATTTGCATCCTCAAAAAAGCGTAGCATTTCCATCATTATGGAGCATTACGCCATGTAAAAATTCAAACATATGCATACGAAGCATAAGCCAGTTTTGGTACCTTGCACAAAAGCCCGAAATAGTATTTCTTCAATCAGACTGAAGTATCCCCACAAAGAATGTCAAATTCATTCCTCAATGTGGTTGCTCATACCGATCCACACTCGTTGTCCCCAGTTGAGTCTCCATTCCACCAATGGTCTCATCTCTCAGAGTCTCTGTTTAAGTACAACGGTCTCATTTTCGCGTTTCCGTTTCAGCACAACGGTCTCGTGTCGGGTTATCATTTAAGTACAATGATCCTGTTCCTTGTGATTCCATTTCGGTACAATGGTTTCATCTCTTCGACTCCATTTAAGTACAATGGTTTAGTATCTTTGAGTCTCTGTTAAAGTACAACGACCTCATTTTTCCCGTTTCCGTTTAAGTACAACAATCTCGTGTTGGGTTATCATTTAAGTACAATGATCCCATTCTTTTGACTTCATCTTAGTATGATGATTTCATCTTTGTCGATTCCATTTCAGTACAATGGTTTCATATCCTTGAGTCTCCGTTTTAGTAGAACAACCTCATTTTTCTCGTTTCCGTTTCAGTACAACGGCCTCGTGTCGGATTATCATTTAAGTACAATGATCCCGTTCTTTTGACTTCATCTCAGTACGGTGATTTCATCTTTGTCGATTCCGTTTCAGTACAATGGTTTCGTATCCTTGAGTCTCTGTTTAAGTACAACGACCTCATTTTTCTCGTTCCCGTTTCAGTACAACGGTCTCGTGTCGGGTTATCATTTAAGTACAATGATCCCGTTCTTTAGACTTCATTTCAGTACGATGATTTCATCTTTGTCGATTCCATTTAAGTACAATGATTTCGTATCTTTGAGTCTCCGTTTAAGTACAACGACCTCATTTTTCTCGTTTCTGTTTCAGTACAACGATCTCGTGTCGGGTTGTCATTTAAGTACAAGGATCCTGTTTCTTTTGATTCCATTTTAGTACAATGGTTCCATCTTTCCGATTCCGTCTAATTATGATGGTCTCGTTTCCTCTGAGTTATCATCTAAGTACGATGAGCTCGTCCCTTTTGATTCTGTTTGAAGTTAGTTTCATGTTTTGAGTTGTCATTCGAGGATGGCATTCTCTTCTTCAAGTCCTTCTGAGGTTGGTCTTGTTGTTGTGGCTATCATTCGAGGATGGTAGACCATTTTGAGTTTATTGATTGAGGTCAATATGTCTCTTTTTCAAAGTCTGTATGAGGTCAGTCTTTGTGTTTCTGGTTATCGACTGAGGATGGTTTCGTGTTAGATCTGAGGATCTTTTGTGAGTTGTCATTCGAGGATGTCATTCTCTTCTTCAAGTCCTTATGAGGTTGGTCTTGTTTTTCGTGGCTATTATTCGAGGATGGTAGACCATTTTGAGTCTATTGATTGAGGTCAGTATGTCTCTTTTTCAAAGTATGTCAGAGGTCATTCTTAAAGATTTTGGTTATCGAACGAGGCCGATATACCATTGCGTCTCCATTCGAGGATGGATTCGTGTTAGATCCAAGGATCATATCTTGAGTGGTCATCCGAGAATGACATTCTTCCCAACTTATTTTATTTTCCCATAGAGTGTAAACTTTCCGGTTTATTCGAGTATTCAATCCCTCAATACCTTGAATGTCTGAAAGCCATTAAGACGTGGGATTGAAGCACTTGCTTGTGACCTGAATTTTTGTGGCCAGAGGAGTTTTATCTCGATATTACACCCAAGATTGAAACCAAGGTCAAGCTTACATCATCATGAGATTCTTCTTATCAAGGCTCATCAAGTGTCAAGTCTATTGTCCTCAATATTTCTCAAGAGGAAGAAAAATATGGTTTCTCCGACGGTATGCTTGAATTTGTAATTAAGGATTATTGTGCTAGGTTGTTACCTTAAGGCTATATTGAGCGACGTTCCTTATTGCAAGTTCATCATCTAGGAGGTTGGATTTTGAAATACACCAATTTTTCAACTTGATAATTATATTATATTTATAGACAAATGATCATTGAAACATTTTTTTGTTTAATTTATATATCTTTTACCCATAATTATATAATATTTATTTTATAACTATATCAATTTATTCCAAAACATTTGCCCAAGAAGCTCCCGACCATACAACTGTGAAGATTCTCCTTCATCTTGCTCAATTTTCACTTCCTCAACTTTCAAATTCTGTAGTAAAAACAATAATGTTGTGTTTGTACACTGCATAATTTGTAATTTGTGTTTATAGGTTCTAAAGTGTTTGAAAATTTGTTTGTAATCTGAAGAAATTGTATATCTACTTTGAAGTTCCTATTGTTTTGGTCTGTTTTTGCACTAACCTCCACTGGTGGAGGTTGTACTTACAAATACTACAATATTATTTTGGTCTGTTTTTGCACTAACTTCCACTGGTGGAGGTTGTACTTAAAAGACTACAATATTTTTTTGGTCTGTTTTTGCACTAACTTCAACTAGTGGAGGTTGTACTTAAAAAGGCTACAATATTATTTTGGTCTGTTTTTGCACTAACTTCCAATGATGGAGTTCGCCATTGTTGGAAGCCTAAGATGATCACACATGTAATTGATGAAGATTGAAAGAAAGAATAAATGTTTAGATGCAATTTATGGAAGTTAATGACTTATGGACAAACCTTCAAAGGTATATCGTTTCATCACAATGAGCCTTTCTCAAATTGGGCTAATAACATATGATTTTTTTATATATATGTTATTAATTGATATAGTGTCTTATCTTTATCACTATAATAATCTATTTAATTATATCTTATTATTTACTTATTTTATTTACTTTAATCTTTTTTTGAAATATTAATTCTTAAAATTGCATTATATTATAATTAGAAAAATTTGATATTTTTTTGTTATAAAAATATTTGTTCTAATAAATTTTTTTATTTTAAAATTGTTATAATTATCATTGTATATCCACTATTTTATTCTTATTCAAAAGTATATTATTTGAAATACACTTTATTAATAATTTGTATAATAAAATAAAAATTTTACTTTCAAAAATTATTTAAACTTTGGAAAATAATTGTTTATGCAATATATTTTTAATTATATAAATATTAAATAACTTAATAAATATATACAAATCATAAATAATAGTGACAATCATATAATATAAATCTCGACGAACCTCGTGCGATAGCACGAGTATCCTACTAGTTGATATGTAAAATTGTGCATTCATTTCTTAAACAATTGAAAAATTAATTTTTTTAACATATATTTACTATTTATAAAATTCTTAGAACATAAATATTAAGTTAGCATCATTCATAAATTAAAAACCTAACAAAAAAAATCCATAAATTAAAAATGAAAACAAAAAGGTAGAAAGAATCCAATGCAATATTTCATTTATAATAAACATTAAACATAATTTATTAAAATTTTATGATGATATATGAAAATGAAACTGAAAATCTTTATATTATTAGTAATTGTTTTGGTTTCTTAGGCATTAAAAGTGTTTTGATCTTTTTGTCAAATAAAGGAAATTATCTTATATAATCAATACAATAGAAAATTCACAAATTAATTGCATTAATTTTGATAATAAATTTGTTTGACTTCTAGATTAATTTAGTATCATTTCAATTTATGTGCTAAAGAAATATTAGTATTTCGTCTATAAACAATTTTTCTTTTCTTTTCACATGAACTTTAAAAATTGCCCATAAATCTCTTTTCTTTTCACGGATCCGATAATACTATATTTTTTAATCATAAAAAACGTATAAGATTATATAAATATTCATGTTTGTAAACATCCACGGTAAAATGGAAGGAGATGGACGAACACATATCGACTTAAAATTTTAATCTGTTTTAAAAAAAAAACGAAAAATGGACTTGACTAACGGACTTAAAATTTTAATCTGTTATAAACTTGAACAGAGCTGAATCATTTTATTCCAATACTCTTGGGTAAGAGAAACAATTATTTTGAGAAAAAATAAATTGCAAAAGAAACACTTTTGTAAAAGAAGTATGGAATTAGTATAGTTAGATGATTGTAAGAGTTATGCCAAGCTAGATTTGGTTTGGACTTTGGGGCTCATCCTTGTTGGATTGAGGTTGACTGTCTACTCTCTCTCTCATCACTCTTTCTCTCTCATCACATTATTACTTTTTGTTCCAACTTATTCATTACACTTTTTGCTAACAGCTATAAATGCACACACCCATTTTCTTTTATTCTTGCTTTATCTTTACTGTTTCTCTCTCTTTCTGTGTTTCCTCCATTACAAACCAAGCTTCCTTTCCACCTTTGTTTAAGGCCCCACAATCATCTTCCTCAACCACACTTCCACTATCCACCAAACCCTTTTCCCTTTTATCCACTTTTTTCTTCTTCTCCATAATCCACCCATTTTCTCTCTCTGTATTTCTCCATTTTTCATTTAAATTTATATTTTTTTTCTCTCCTTTTTCATCTTATCCTTATTTCTCATTGACCCATTTCCCTCATAATCCCTTCTAGCTAAAACTCTAAAAAAACTGTTTTTTTTTAGTTTCTGTATTACATACGTTTTTTTTTTTGTGTGCTCAGCAACAAGACCCTTTTTTTTGTTTTGTTTTTATAGGTGATGAAGGAAGAAGATCAAAGAGGGTAACTTAGATCAATACAAAGGTGATTGCTTTGTCTCTGTCTATCACTTTTTGGATTATTTATTATATTTTGTTTTGCTTGGTTCATAAGTGATGTTATACTATAGTTTACTTTTCTGATTGGAGTGATATGAATGTAAATGGGTTTTGATTTGTTGAATGTTTGAAGCATCACATTACTTTTTGGTTCATGATAATGGTTACTATTTAGTTGAATTGTTCCTTTTGTTTTTGTTTTATTGTTTATTGTTCATGATGATTGAGTAAAAATAGTTGTTTTTTTTTTCTTGTACTCAGATTGGAATGTGTTGATTATACTATCAGAAGAGTTTGGAGGATAAAGATTGACTTGTAGTATCCAATTATGTCTTCCAACTTTTCTTTGAAAGTCGAATTATCGAAGAAAACTTCGGTTTGGGGTTTAAGGGTATGGGTTTTGATTGGAATAGGTGTTGGTGCATTTATAGTTCTAATTCTTTGTATATTATCTACATGGATACTGTTTCAGAGGAAAACAAGGAAATCCGTAGATGTAGACAAGTACTCGTTATCGCAAATACCTAACGACTCGAAGGATATCAAAGTTGACAAGGTTGGAGTGAATCCGTCTCATGATCAAGTAGAGAGTGTGTCTGTTCATGTTCCCGATAATGCGGCAAACGATAAGAATTCAGATTCAGATAAGTTGTTTGTCCATTTGAGCAAATCAAGTGATCCTGATAATGTTAGTCGGTGTAGCTCGGTTTATCATCACGATAGAGGGTTAAGTTTGATGTCGATAGAAGATGGGAACTTTGGAACTGTTAAGAAGCAGTATACGGTAACTGCGTCTCCTCTGGCTGGCTTGCCTGAGGTTTCTCATCTTGGGTGGGGCCATTGGTTCACTCTAAGAGATCTCGAACTTTCGACTAACCGTTTTTCTGTAGAGAATGTGATTGGTGAGGGCGGATATGGAGTTGTTTACAAGGGAAGATTGATCAACGGGTCTGAGGTGGCAGTGAAGAGACTTTTTAACAACTTGTAAGTGCGACCTCGGGTATCGTTGATACCGTTATTAGTTTTTTTCTTGTGCCACTTGAGATTCTTAAACAATGTCGTATATTTCTTTACAGGGGACAAGCAGAGAAAGAATTCAGAGTTGAAGTCGATGCTATAGGCCATGTCAGGCATAAAAACCTCGTGCGCTTACTTGGATTTTGCATAGAAGGAGTTCATAGGTAAAATTAGTGTTCTATAATGTTTCAAAATTGCTACTCGATAACATTTCGTACTTCGGGTTTGCGACTATCTTTTCTTTTAGGTAAAATTTGAAATGTGCGTCCGCAAATCCTAGCTCAACTGGCAGAAGCCGATATTGCTAGGTCGGACGCTATCATCAGTGTTCGAACCCTGGCAATCACGGTTGTGTGTGTGAGTTTCGAGTGGTTATTATTACTTCGTCTACCAACAAAAAATATTGAAATGTGTTTCCTTCTTTCATAATCAATTTAGCTTCTGTCTGATTTACAGGTTGCTTGTGTATGAGTATGTGAACAATGGTAACTTAGAACAATGGTTGCACGGGGCAATGAGCCAACATGGAGTACTCACATGGGAAGCTCGCATGAAAGTTATTCTCGGCACAGCCAAAGCGTAAGTTCAACGTAAAAAATTAGAGATGTGAACCTTGTTAATCATTTCTGGTGTCTTATACTTGCTATGTTAGTTTCAACATGGACCTTTTCTGGCGAATTAAAATTCCCGTTTAACTGTGATTTGGGGCAGGCTTGCTTACTTACACGAAGCAATAGAACCAAAAGTTGTTCACCGGGATATAAAGTCTAGCAACATTTTGATCGATAGCGAGTTCAATGGAAAGGTTTCTGATTTTGGTTTAGCCAAACTTTTGGATTCAGGAGAAAGTCACATAACTACCAGAGTAATGGGAACATTTGGGTAAGCTGAATTTTTCCTGTTACTTTTCAAATTTATTTAAATGGTTTTGTACACGATGGAGCTTACTTTGGTTCTTCATTTCAGTTATGTTGCACCAGAATATGCGAACTCCGGATTGTTAAATGAGAAAAGCGACATTTACAGCTTTGGTGTTCTCCTACTCGAAGCAATTACCGGAAGAGACCCTGTAGACTATACACGTCCTACAAATGAGGTTTCAAATACGCGTCTTTGTATTCCATCGAAAGCGATGATGATATGATACTATTGCCTTTCATATATAGTTGATCAAATTTTGATAATCCCTATGACAGGTGAATCTTGTTGAGTGGCTCAAGATGATGGTGGGGACAAGGAGAGCCGAGGAAGTTGTGGACTCGAGCATTGAAGCAAAACCGCCAACACGTGCTTTAAAGCGTGCTCTTCTTGTTGCATTTAGGTGCGTTGATCCTGAAGCTGAGAAGAGACCGAAAATGAGTCAGGTTGTGAGGATGCTTGAAGCCGATGAATATCCGTTCAGAGAGGTTCCTTTCATTATCTTATCTTCTCATGTATTATTAAATTAACCTTCTACCGCAGGACTCCGAATCTTTAAAATGCAATATTCATGAAATTATTAACACTTTCAGGATCGAAGAAATAGAAAAAGTCGCGGCGTGAGCATGGATATTGAATCTATAAAGGATAACTCTGGTCCTTCTTATACTGATAAGATGAAAGGTTCAGAAGAATGCACAGTTGAGACACCTCAAAGGTAGAATTGAGAGCCACATGACTTAACCTTGGTGTTCAATAGGATTTTTGTGTTGGGAAGATAGATGAAGGATTAATCAAGAACATGATACACCAAATTTGCAAGGATAGATGGAGGAGTGAGTGTTGGTTGGTTAGTGTTAGTTTTGTACAGATGTCGTCTCGCGAGCCGATCTCCTCGGAAGAACATGATTGCTGTCGTGTTTGCTGATGAAGAGAGTGATGATATTTGGTTTCATTATCCTTTGGTTTTTCTTTTAAGTTATATGTATATGCTACAAAAGTATCAAGGGAATTTATGATATGCCTTTCTTTTAAATTATTTTATTTTCCTTACAAGTTGGTTCCATATTTCCACTTCTTCCTCTCATTTTATAATATTGAGTATACAGCATATTGAGAAAGTAAAGAATAGAGAGAATGCCAAGCTTATTATTGCACAATCTACCTGATTACAATGAGAGTTCTAGTGTTTATTCTAACATTATCCTAACTGAATTAAAAAAAATCACAGAATTTTGCTTAAGCCCGATAGCGTGTGATACATGTAATTGATGATCACCATGCTTTCTTTCAATATGCTGCATTTACTCAACTTCTGCGTTTTTATCCTCAGTTCGATCATGAAAAATGCGTATCATTCCAAGCTTAGATATAAAGGACTTGAACTTTAGTGGTGCCAATGCCTTTATTATAAACCAGTTAGTTGTTCTTGTCTGAATACAAGTAGTAGGTTAAGTACATTCTTTTTTATCTTTTCTTTCACTAAATGATAATCTACAAATGTTTAGTTCTTTTGTGGGATATTGGATTCGATGCAGTGTGAATTGCACTTTATGAATCACAATATAGCATAGGCCGTTTGTTGCAATTGACATTCAAACCAGTTTGCATTCACATATTCTAGAATTTGTTCCTCAAATGGCCCTACAAGCAGCTTTGTAGTGGATAACAGTTGGTGAAATGAAAAACTGGTTTGATTGTTGTGTAGTTAGAGTAATGTCAAGTCTAGTAGTATTACGGTACAATGATTTTTCAACGAGTCTTCTATAGGCTGAGATATCTTCAAAAGTTTAACTGTAGTTTTGATGAAGTTTTGTAGAAAGATCGTGAGGAGTACTTATTGAAGGTAGAGAAAACATAAGAAAGTGCGGATTTGAATTGGATTTTGCAAAAAACATAAGAAAGTGCGGATTTGAATTGGATTTTGCAAATTTTTACGTTTAGCTAGTTAACACACAAACTATGAACAAGAAAGTAAAAAGGATATGTTTGGTTTATCCTGGTTCACTGTTAACAAAATTAATCCAGTCCACCCGCCAAGGTGATTTTGTCTTCTCAAAAGATCTTAATCCAATAATCTTCAACAAGATTACAAATAACCTCTAAGTTGTTCAACAACAACTTAGCCCTCTCGAGTCTCTGACTAACACCTTAGTCACTCAAAGAACAATCTTCAACAAGATTACAAACAACATATAAGTTGTTCAACAACAACTTAGCCCTCTCGAGTCTCTGACTAACACCTTAGTCACTCAAGGAACAATCTTTAAAAAGATTACAAGTGTTTACAATAGTGCTTCTAAAAAGCATGTTGAAACAATTTGAAGAACGATAATAACACAAATATGAGCAGCAACTCTTGTGTTTTTGAGATACTTTTCTGAGCTTTGATTCTAGCGTTTTGACTTGCCGATTTTTGTTTTTGCATTTTAGCTTGGTCTTCTATTTATAGTCTCAAAAGAGAATGTTGAAGGATAAAAGAATCTTTTGTCAAAGCTAGATGTCTCAATGATAGAATCATATGAAGAGCAGATGAGATAAAAGTTGAATTAACTTTTTGGTCAGTTTTGAGCGCGATCTCTGCTTTAGCCATTTTAGGAAATAGTCGTTTGTACGAATTCTTGACCTTCACGTCTTGATTTGGACTTTGAGATTTTGAATCTTATCTTCTGATTTCATGCTCTTGATTTGAATATTTGACAGAAACTTTAGTCTTCAAGGATAGGTGCTTCTTGAGAAATATCTTTAGTTTTCATAATTAAGCGTTTCTTGAGAAATTCACAGTTTTCTTCTTCTTAGAAGCTTTGATATTCTCCAGAGCTTTCTTGAGCGTGTCAGAATTTGATTCTAATGAGATTTGTCCAGAATCTAACCAAATGATATACCTGCACACTTGAGATAGGATTAGAGTACAAAATTGTTACATAAAAAATATATGCATTGTTATCATCAAAACTAGAGATTATATGCAGAACCAAAATCTTGTTCTAACAATCTCTTCTTTTTTATATGATGACAAAATCATGTATTTTGATGAAACAATATATATGCATTGAAGTACAAAAGTCATCAGAGTTAAGTTTAGAATTCTCTTCCCCTGAGATAGACATGCTCCCCCTGAGTTTGTAACTCGTGAGGTTCTAATTCTACTCCTTCTGAGCTTGGATTATCAAAATTCTGTTGCAAAGTTTACTAAGGATTTCATCCATAAGCTTCTTATCAGAGTGTTCCTGAAATGCATTCACATAATTGTATATATATGTAATGTTTGAATGTAAGCATGAGAATGTATAGAGCATATATGTATATTAAAAAATATTTTATATTAAAAAGGACCAGATATACATGGGAGAAAAACGAACGAGAGTCAAAAAGCAAAAAAAGAAAGACCCTAAGGTGCCTAGGGTTGAGTATGGATTCTTACGAGAAGATGGGTTAACATATCCTTAATGGTACTATTAATCGTATCTTGATTATCATATCTTCCTACAACATTTATGTGAGCTTTCTGCATATCTGCCATAGATTGCAACATAAGCGGTGTGAGGGTTGCTGTAGAAGGAAACTGATGATTAGAAGCAAGCTTCTTAGCAGCTTCTTATAGAGCGACTTCTCTTTTTGCAACCTCTTTGTGAGCAGCTTCAACAGAAAATCACTCAGTTTCTTTTTGAGCAGCTTCTGCAGCAATTCTTTCAGCTTCCTTCTTCTCTTATAGCCTTTTCTCAACTTGACTCACAAACTCATCCTTGACTTGATCAGAAAAATTCTTAACCTCTTGAACTTCATCCATAAGCCATTTTTTAAACTCATCCCATCTTTCTTTCAGAAGTAAAGGCTCATGACTAGAAACAAACTCCTCATAGAGTTTCTGAGCTCTTATAGTAGAAATTTCTATGAGACTAGAGTTAATTTCAGAAAGGTTTTGATAAAGAGGTTGAGGGTTAGAAGTTTGAGAATCCTGATCAGTATCAGAGGCATATTCTGTAGAGACTATGGTCTCAGTGGTTGAAGAAACATTTTGAGCTGAAGGTGGTGGAGAAGGTAGAGGTTCTGAGGTGATAATCGCAGGGATTGATGAGGATGTGGAGATGATTGTTGAGGGAGATATAAACGTGGGGGTTGCTGAAGAGGTTAAGGAAAAGTTAAGAAGTGATTGAGAAACAACGATTATTGGATTTGAGGTGATTGTGATGGAGATAATGGTTGATGATGAATGAGGGATGGTTGGAGATGAGGTTATTGATTTGGATTTTTCCAGAGGAGCGGAAACATATGGTGTTGGTGGAGTGGATGATGTAGTAATTATGGTAGAAATGATGGAGGTAGTGAAGGAATAATTGAAACAAGATTTTTGGTATCTGAACTAGAAGAAGCCATAGAACCAGAAGCCATAGGACCAGAATTCACACATGAAGAGATATATGTAGAAGCAGTTCCAAGGATCACAAAAGAGTTACCAATTTACTTAGTCACAATCTTCTTCCTCTTTACAGACATTGTCTTTGAAGAGGCATGTTTCCTTTTGTACATATTTGGTGGTTCATCTAACAACTTATCAAAGGAAATACCAGACACATCATAACCTTCTTTCTCCATATGATCCAAGTAATCTTGTAGAACATGTGGTGGATTAACTTTAGTGAATAGTGGAAAGTCATCAACCCTTGTTCTACGAATCGTTACACTCTCCAAGTTTGTAGCCATAGTCGAATTTATAATAATCTTGTTGACAATGTACATGATTTTGATATTTCTAATGTTGAAAGGTTTTCCAATCATGACTCCAAGATCACCAACAATGTTGTGATTAATGAGATGATCAACAAGACCACTTTCCATCAAAATTTCTGAAATAAGTCTTCCCAAAGGAAAGTAACCTTTTGGCTGAGTCTGGTGTCTCTGACAGAGTCTCAAAGGAATTTGAAAAGAATGGATAGAAGATACATCTTTATCCCCTTCATCAAAAAGTACAACATGTATTTTTGATCAGTGTTTTCATGGTCAAATGAACTTGTTAAAGGTCTGGTGTGAGTATAACCAGAATGATCTTGAAGCAGACACACAAATTACCAGACAACTCCAAAGCCTTGTGATTCAATTTCCCTTCAGAATCATGAGAAAATAAAGTCTACATAACAATTTTATTCAGAAAATATGTCTTATGACTCATGTTGTAAACTCGTTTTCCCTTGTTGTATTCCATTCCAAGCAAAGTTGCAATGGACTTCTCCATGAGGATAAAACAAACTCCTTTAACATCAGACACAATGTAATGGTCATCTGCATCATCATGAACCTAAAATTCTATTACTATAGAAGAATATCCGGGACCATAGAGGCGATTGAAGTAGTTTTCCTAGCCTTGATTCTTTAACTCTGTGGTCAAATCCATACCATTTGCTTTCAAATTCTCGAAATCAACTAGAAGTTCATAGCAAACTTCCAGATGTTGAACGGGCATTTGCAGATGAATATTTGCAGGTCGTTCAAGAATATGAACAACTTGTTGTTGTTAAGGAGCAATCACTGATTGCTGCATGATTTAAGACAATAAAGGAACTAAACTAATGACAGATTGTTGTGAAGAACCTTCTTGGTGTTCCATTTGTTGAGAAACGTTGTAAACTTCTTGTTGTTGAGCATCCATTGATGAAAGAAGACAATTTCTCAAGGAAAGGGTTTGATTTTGAATTTAGGATTACAATGTTTGGAAGTGAAGTAACGTATTGTATGTTGTAACACCCCACTTTCCCATTTTACAAAATACATAAACAATACAAAAATCATCAGAGCTTACACCATAAAGTAGGATGCCACATTATAAAAAAATAGCCAACAAAACTTCTTTTTATTAATGACAGAAAACAACGAAAATAAACGTTTTATTCAAATCATGGAAATCCTCCAACAACATCAAAAATCCACATAACTCGTGGTCCACCATATTTTCAAATAAAGAATGATACGTAACAAAAACAAATAAAGAATAACAAATGTTGAAAACTCCCAAAATCCCGTGTTACGTATCAGAGTGACTCTTAAGACTCCATCAAGCAAAACACACTCCATGCACACTCAAGTACCTGGATTATTAGTACTTCCAAAGAAGCACAGACGCAAAAAACAACAAAGGAGTGAGAAGTACATTCAATAGTTAACGGTGTATAATACATGTTAAGAGTAGTAATCACACATAATCAATAAACATACAATAATGCAATTTGACTCAACAACCGGCACAATGCATGTGGTACTAATACACCATGGTTCATTCAATCGAACCTGATTCATAATAGAATCCGGATAAATCACATACACCCCTACTTGGAAATTATTTATCTCCACCACAAATCACATGCACCCTTACTGAGCAATGATTCGTCTCCACCAGACACACCATGAATGCATGACAATAAATATGCATACAACACATGTATAATCGAAATTATACATCTTCACGATCCTCCTGATGACATATGAGATACATACTCATTGTAATACACACCAGTATTACTACACTTGTCCAAATCGTTCATCAACACAGACAACCACAGGAAATACCTCACACGGTGTTAATTAGTTAATCCACATAAATTCCATTTTTTATTATTTAATTTCACCACCATTCCTAGTTCCAACAAGTTCTGACATCTATCCCAACCTCTCAGACCAAAATAAATTGCATCAGATGCGAAATCGAGAAAGAAATCGCAAAAATAACATTTTTCTGCACCTTTGCTGGTCATACGCATATTGCCCAGCTCGCTCACATTCTGTTATGCATAATGACCTCCATACGTGTAAGCCCTGCCCCCATACGCATAACGTTACGCGTATTGGCAAATGACCATGCCAAATGGATTCTCATACGTGTATTTCCCATGTAACACATCCTCATACGCGTAACAACATGCCTGATACACGTATGGGTAGAGAACCCCCATATTTTCCAATTTTTCACACCAGTCCGAATTGTGTCACTTTACTCTCACTTCTAGCATTCAAATCTGTTCTAAAATTGTTTCTACATTGATTTTATGACTTATAATTTCATATTCTCTCATCCTGCTACTATTACTAATCAAATGGGTATTTTCTAGATCTAATTTATCATATCAACCTGCAACAAAACCATATTTGCAAGCACCAATATTCATATGACAAAAGTTACACCAAAATATCATACAATTCATGACAACAACAATTTGATTCATACAATTATCACCACGGATTCATACACACAACAAATCCATAAAAAAAATACACTCATATGAATTCCTATGAGGGAAAGGACCCCACACTATCCTTTCATAATATAAACACCTATTATGAACCCATTTTCCCCCTTACCTCGATTTTTGATAAAAATTCCTGCGAAAATTGATGATGCTAAGCCCTAGTTGTTCTTCCTTCTCCAAAGTTCTCTAAGTGAAAAATATGTCGTTATAACTAAACCTTTCTAATTCTCAGATTAATTACTAAATTCCTCAATTTACTCCCACTAACCAAATTGTAAGTCAAATTCTGATTTTTACTTAATAAAAATATTAATAATGATAATAATAATAATAGTAATATCAATAATATTAGGATTAATAATAATAATATCCCTTATACCACTATTATTAAAATATGCCCTCTAATCATCCGATATTATATTTTTCACCAAATATTCCTATTTTCTCCGTTCCGTTAAGAATACCACACCTACGCGCTCAACTACACATACCTTAAAAAAAGCTAAACAAACAAAATAACATACGACAATTAAATATTTTAAAATGGGGTGTTACAACTCTCTTTCAGTTAAATTGTTTTCGTCCTCGAAAATGTACCTGATGGAAACAATTCCGGATACGACTCTCACATCTTGCTTTCCAGCTCCCAGGTCACACTTCCTTTAGCAGCTCCTCCCCAAGCTACTCTCACCAAAGGAATCTCTTTTCCTCTAAGTTGCTTCATCTTGTGATCCTCGATCATTATCGGTGTCGCTTCCACAGTAAGGTTATCTCTAATTTGTACCTCATTCCTCTAAATAACATGAGATGGGTCAAACACATACTTCCGAAGTTGCGACACATGAAACACGTCATGCAAGTTCGTAAGCTCCAGCGGCAACGCCACGCTGTACGCAATTGTATCCACCTTATGGAAAATCTGATACAGTCTAATGAACTTAGGATCCATTTTCTTAGATTTCAATGCACATCCAACACCTGTCATCGAGTTGACTCTCAGAAACACATGATTACCTTCACTAAATTCTAATTCTTTGCTCCGATTATCATGATAACTCTTCTGTCTACTCTGAGACGCTTTCATCTTCTCATGGATCATCTGAATCATCTCAGTAGTTTGTTGCATAATCTCAGGCCCAATCACAACATTTTCACCGGTTTCATACCAACACAGAGGCGTCCTACACCTCCTACCATACAAAGCTTCGAATGGTGTCATTATGATACTATAATGGTAACTATTTTTATAAGTGAACTCAATCAATGGAAAATGAGTATCCCACGCACCACCTTGTTCCAACACACAAGTTCTCAACAAATCCTCCAACGACTAAATAGTCCTTTCCGACTGACCGTCCATCTACGGATGATAAGCCAAACTCAGTTTCAACTTAGAACCCCAAAGCTTCCTGCAAGCTCTTCTAGAATTCTGAAGTAAACCTCGGATCTCTATCTGAAACTATACTCGACGAAACACCATGTAACTTCACAATTACCCTGATATAAACCTCTTGCCAACCTCGTCAATAGAAAACTCATATTAATTGGTATAAAATGTGTGGATTTCGCAAACCGATCCACAACTACCCAAATAACATCAAAGTCTCTTGTCGTATTCGGTAAACCAGTAACAAAGTCCATAGTAATACTATCTTATTTTCGTTCTGGAATCTCCGACAGTTGTACTAACCCCGAAAGTTTCTGATTCTCTACCTTGGACTTCTGACACGTCAAACAAGCATAAACAAACTGAGTTATGTCTCTTTTCATACCAGACCACCAAAATAACTTCTTCATGTCTTGATACATTTCCGTAGCTCCTGGATGGATGCTCAAGCCACTCCAATGACTCTCCTCCAAAATGGCCTTCTTCAAGTCAACATTATTCGGCACACAAATTCTGTCCCGGAATCTCAACACACTAATATTATCCAATTTAAAATTGCTATCAGGATCATTCCCTCTTGTAGGCATCAAGTCCACTAGCTTCATGTCAAGTCTCTGATTTTCCTTAATCACATCAAGGAAGTCATTATTCACATTCAACATACCCAATCTAATAATCTTAGTGCATCTGCTACAACATTAGCCTTTTCTGGGTGATAAATCAAATTAAAATCATAGTCTTTCAAGAATTCCAACCATCTTCTCTGCCTCATATTCAATTCCTTTAGACTCTTGTGATCACTAAATACCTCGAATCTCGATCCATACAAATAATGACTCCAAATCTTAAATACAAAAACAATTGCAGCTAATTCAAGATCACGAGTAGGATAATTCCTTTCATGCACTCTCAATTTCCACGAAGCATACGCCACGACTTTACCATCTTGCATTAAGACTCCACCTAAGCCAATCTTAGACGCATCACAGTACACAATAAATGGTTCATTCGAACTTGGTAAAACTAACACTGGTGTTGAAGTCAATTTCTTTTTCAGCTCTTTGAAACTTTCCTCACACGCCGCATCCCACACAAAAGCTTGACTCTTTATGGTCAACTGAGTCAATGGTAACACCAAATTAGAACACCCTTCAATAAATCTTCGGTAATAACCTGCCAAACCAAAAAAGTTTCTAATCTCCGTTACTATCTTCAGAGGTTCCCACTTAAGTATTGCACTTACTTTAGATGGGTTCACCGCTATACCTTCACGCAAAATAACACGTCCTAAGAAACTCATGGTCTTCAATCAAAATTCACACTTCGAGAACTTTGCAAACAGTTTATTATTTCTCAATACCTGCAACGTAATTCTCAAGTGTTCTACGTGATCCTCCTCAGACTTGTAATAAATAAAGATGTCATCAATAAACACTATAATAAAATGATCCAAATAAGAATGAAAAATACGGTTCATGTACTCCATGAACACACCTGGCGCATTAGACACCCCAAAAGGTATCACCGCATATTCGTAATGTCCGTAGCGAGTTTTGAACACAGTGTTTTGAATATCATCTTCCTTTACTCGAATCTGATGGTAACCCGACCTCAAATCAATTTTACTAAAGACACGAGCCCCAACAAGTTGATCCATTAAGTCATCAATCCTCGGAAGTGGATACTTATTCTTGATGGTCACTTTATCCAATTGACGGTAATTAATACACAGACGCATATGTAATACCCTAAAATTTACCCTCTTAATTTATTGCCAACCTCAAGTGGCTTATGCTTCGTCATTTCGCATGATCATCCGAGCATTCCATCCCATCCAAAAAAATAATATAAATAATAATAAATCATGAGCATTGGCATGTGATTGGGCAAGGTTTGGCAATCTTCGGAGCTCAAAAAGAAAAAACAAGATCACAAAATAATTCAAAACAATTCCATGAACAAGCCATCCAAGAAACAAAAAAATTGGAATTTTGGGGCCGTTAACCGGTTAACGCATTCGGTTAACCGGTTAACGGGAGGCGAATTTTGAAAAATTAGTTGGGTTTCTTCCTTTTCCTCCATATTTTCATTTCACTCTTTTCCACCTTGTTTTTCCATTTTACTTCACCTCATTCACTTGGGTTGTTCTAGCATATTCTACCACCTTCTAGATTATTCCAAGGAATATTCCAAGGAATATGCCAAGGAATATTCTAACTCCAACCCTAACCCTAACTAACTTCAACCCTAACTCCTAACCCAAACCTAATTCCATTCCCAATCCTAGCTCCATGCCTAAGCTCTATATTAGCCTTAATAACCCCAATGCAAAGGGTTCCCAATCACTTTTCACAAATTTTCATTTCCAAAATCACTTTTCTCTCACTTTGTCCCTCCATTCTCCAAATTCACCAAAGCTTCTTCGAAGAAGCTCTTCAAGTTTCACATTGAAACTTGAAGATCTTGAAGCTTAGCCTCCATCCTCCATTGATTTGTGAATTGTGGAAGAAGAAGCTACTATTTTCGGTGTGATTTCGGCTTATTGAAAGGGATTGTGCAAGAGTTTCTCAAGATCAGCATCGAATCACATTTATTTTGCGCATTCGCGGATCTTTGTTTGAGCTTCGATTTTTGCAACACTCACCAAAGTAATCCTCCATTTTGTAGGCTGGTGATCCGAAACCTCGTCACATTTAATTTATTCTCTTCATCTCGCCATTTCGGCATTCTTTAAGTACTTATCGTATTATTTGTGTTTTGATTACGTTCATTGCGTTTTGATTGCGATTCGAGTACTTTAATTGTTGATAGCTAATGTTGTAGCTTGTTCTAGGTTCTAATATGTGTTAATAAGCCATAATTGAGTAGAAATTCGTGTTAGCATGTTCATGTATGTGTTGGGGATCATTAGAAGTAGGTTTGTGGCCAAAAGCACTTATTTCAAAACAATTTTTCACATTCTATTCAGTGTTAATCGGTTAACGCATTTGGTTAACCGATTAACACGTGCGTTTGGCCACAATTTGTTGCTGTTTTGAGTTCATTAACCGGTTAACCTATACCGTTAACCGGTTAACGCTGTTTGAATATGGAATTTCAGCTTGTTTAATGGCTTATTCATGTTTCTTTGTTCCTTTAATCTTCATACATGTTTAGGCATTGATTTTATGGAATTTTTAGGTCCATTTTCAGTATGTGTTTTCATCGTTTCGACACGCGTTTCGTTACTTTTGCATATTGTGTGCTTAATTGTCCATTAATGCATGTGGTACCTTTTGTACATTATCGTGCCATGTTTTAATGCATCCATTAGCATAAATGAATGTTCATATTCTGTTTTGCATCATGTTCACGATCTATGCATGCTTCCAAATTGTGTAAATGTTATGCCATGAGTTCTTGAAAATGCATAAACACAAGTGTGCATACTTTTGCATTTTGTTTGCATCTTTGCTTATAATTCAATAATATGTTAATTCTGTTTTTGCATCAATTGCATGTTGTCGCTCCCCGGACTCTCGTCCCGGTGCAGACGCGGACGGTCGACGATGTTGGAGGTTGAGGTTGAATAGAGTCGCCAGCTAGGCATTTTTATCCCGAAGGAAAGGTAATGCTGCATAAACTTGGAAGGATATGGATAAGACGGTTGCGAACCAAAGAAACTGAGAAAGGGGTTGGTTATGACCTGGGAAGGTATTAGCACCCAGATCGTCCGTCGTACTCAACGGGATCCACACTTATTTGATTGTGTTTAAAAAGGGTAGTGTATGTGCTGACTATGTATGAAAATATAGGAATGAATGTACAGAGTGTCAGTGCAAAAAGAGAGTGAGATGCTCAAGACTGAGGCTTAGAAAAGAAAGTTGAAAGAGGGGGATGACAAAGAAACTTTTGTTCGATAACTGTTAAGTTATGCCTACGTATCCTCTCGTGCAATGAGGAAGTCAGAACACCGTAGTTCGACTCAAAGAGACTTAGATGATTTGTTGTGAACTGCTTTCTTGTCTATGCTCAAATGTGTGACCCGTCTGGCTCGAGTGCTAACTGTCTTGCATTAGACGGAAGAAGCGAGTTCTCGTTTATAGAATGAGTGTGATGAGAAAAGTATCCCGGAGGAGACGTTTATTGTTTGTTTTTGTGTTTTCAGTTTTTTATTGTTTTTGGTGTTTTGCATAGGATAATGAGCTTAAGCCTAAATCAAGGGTTGTAAACTCATTATATCCTCCCTGATTAGGGATAATGAGCCTACTTAAGCATGAGATGAAGATTTCAACTTAATTTCCATGATGATATAGGATTAAGATCATTAACCTACTTGGTAATTATTAAGTATTTTTTGGTTTTTGTTTAGTGTTAAGTAATGAGTTTAATCTCTAATCAGGGATTAGTGAACTCAGTACACCATCCTAAGAGAAGGATGATAAATGAGAACACTTAAGCTGAGGAAGACTCCTCATTTTAATCCATGGTTTGGGGCTAAATTCATTAGATAACAAGCCTTTATTAAGTGGATTTTAATTAAAGGGTGAGATTAAGAAGTGAGTTTTAAGTTTGTAAGACAACTTGAGGGGGACTTGTCCATTAAACACTAGGGTTAGTCCCTCTTAACCAAAAGGAAGAGATGTAACCCTAATATAAGACCCAAGTTACAAGCTTAAGTCTTAATAGTTATTAGGTGTTTTGATTAAGAGGTGTAAACAAATTAAAGGTTTAACACTAAGGATTAAAGTTATACACTCCATCCTAAGATAAGGATGCAGGCATAACCCTAATTCAAAGTCCTAAAGCTTTAAGTGTTTAGCCTCTGATTATGAGATGAGAAGAGAGACTCAAGGAGACTCAAAGGTAATAAACTAAGGGAGACTATGTAAAACCCTAGAGTTATCATGCTTGGATGGTCCTATGGTTTGTGAGGCTTAAAGAAAGATCTTCAGGAGGCCACCAAGGAAGAAGAAGCAGATGAAAAGAGAAGGGAAAGGAGAATAGGTTACTTACTTCCTGAAGAAGATAAGTAACCTAAAAGGAAGAGATAAGAGCAAGGGATCACAAGTGAAACAAGTTCACTTCAAAGACAAATAAATATGCAAATAAGGAGAAGAGAAGAGGTAGTATGTGGAGGCAAATCCACATCCCAAACAACTTACCATAAGCCCCTGAAATGTTAGTGTGAATGCATAAGATGCAAAGCAAAAGGAAATAAAGCAAATGAAGGTACAAATACCAAAACCAGAAGTGAATATGCTATGAAAATGTGTTATGCAATGATACAAAGACATATATTATACATATGAATGATCATACAAGAGATGAGATGCAAAGGAAGCATGTTAGAAGCTTGAAAACACATGGATAAACATGAAAGGTAATGCATGCAAAGCATACCAAATGAATGAAGAAATGATCAAGCAATGTTCAAGCATGTCTTAAGATGTCTAAGATGGCATACAAGAGCATGGAATGTCATGGCAAGTTCATATGATTGAGATATGCAAAGATGAATGCAAATGAACATGAGAAATTAGGGTTTTATGAATGTATGAGATGCATATGATCAAAACAGAAGCATACATCATGATAAAAATTTGAAAATGAACTCAAACAAACCCTAAACACACACAAGATCACTACCCAAAGATGAAGGTCAGAAGCTAAACCTAGAGAAAGTTATGAATTTTCTAAGTTAACTAGGGTTTTTGGGTACTTCTAAAGGAAAAATGCAAATCAATTTGAAAATGCAATGAAAAATTATGAGTTAAAAAACCTAGATACTAGATGCAAAGTATGAGACAATGCAAAAATAACCAAATGCAAACTCATCATGGTTGACCAGAAATGATTTTTTTCAAGTTAGGGTTAGAAAATGTGAATTTAGGAACCCTAATTCAAAGAAAATTGTGAAAACATGATCAAACCTAAAAAGAAATTTGTGTGGTGAGTTTGTAAATTGTTCTAAATGTATGAGAATGCTTCATGAATTTTTTTGTGATTTTTAAATACCTAAATGTATTTTTAATTAATTAAAATCAATTAATTAATTAAATAAAACATTTAAATGATTTAAAAATACATTTTTAATGCAAAAATTTAAAATAAAAATGTTTTTGAGTTTAGAAAAATATTTGAAGTAAAAATGAAGAAAATGAGATTTTTAGAAATATTTTTGCTATTTTTAATAAATATATGAAAGAAATGTAAAGAAAATAAAATAAAAATGAAAATATGCAAAATCAAAGGCTCAGATTTAAAGTTGGGGGTTTGGCGTGTGAATGGGTGGCTGAAATTGAATCCGATTAAATTAACTTAATTAAATTAATTAAATGAGGATTAGGGTTTTAATGAAGCATCTGGTCCATTCATTCGCACGGTAAACCTAAGATCTAAGGGCTGACATTTAAACCAGGCTAATTAATGGGTGTAACACCCCAAATTTGCCCTCTTCATTTTAAGCATCATATCACAACATAATTATCATGAACATATCATTTTCTCAGCATCCTAGCATGGAAAGATGAGGCATAACATCCTTCATATCCTAACATCAAGCATATGGTCATCTGTGGAGGTTCTTGAGGCATCACAAGACATGACAAGGGTCCCAATGAGTTTGTACAAGTCCTATGGTGAGTCTACACTCCATTTACAAGATCAAGTCCATTGGCAAAAGCTCAGAAGATTGCATGATCACCAGAGGTCTCAGGACAAGGCAAAGCTCTTATATAAGGCACCTAAACTAGGGTTTGAGATTCAAGCACCAAAATCTCACAAATTTGGCCATTTCATTTGGGAAAAGTCTTATATATGTTAAGAGGATCCTAGGTGTCAATTTTCATGAGAAAATTCCATGTGGAAGTCAGACAATCCCTCAGTTGCTTGCAGATGAAGTAATTGGTCAACTGTGCCCTAAAAAAGTCAACTGTGTGATTTCAAGGGGTCTAACCCAAATTTTTTGGCCAAGAGGGGTCCTTACAATGTTATAAGAGGTTTGGAATGATCAAAGTTCAAGAATCATGAAGATTTGAAGGGTTTTGCAAAAATGGTACAAAGTTGGTTTTTGAGATTTTCCAAATTTGGCAACTTTTGCCCTAATTTTCAAATGACCTTAACATGATAAAAAATTCTTCAAATGGACCAAAGTCAAACATGAAAGTTGAAGAGTAAGGGCTCCCATTTTCAAAAAGTACAAGTACATTTTCATAGGATTTGTGGTTCATCCTATAGGCCCTTCGAAAATCTTGTCAAAATTAGGGCAAATTCACATTTCCATGCATGCACCAAATGCAAAAAGGCTTCAAAACTTAATTGTATGACTTGGTATGGTTCAAGTTTGGTACCAATGATAAAATACATCACATTTTGATCACTTTGCTCAATATAAAGTCACATTTTCGTGCACAATAAGAAAGTCACTCCAAAATTGCAAAATTGGCCAATTCATGAGAAAAGTGTGATGCTTGGATCTAAAGGCCAGGATTGATTGGATTATGATCAAGGGTTGGAAAAGCATTGCACATGGGCTGATAATGCAAGCAAGGCATGAGGGTGGCATTCTTATCTCACAATTTGCACAATTTGAAAAATCACAAATTTCTCATGATCCACACGTGCAAACTTGTGCATTGTTTCAGCATGGCATTGCGAGAGCATACTTAAGCAGCTAGGGTTTCAGAATTGGCCATCTCTCCTTCATTCTCTCATTTCCAACTTTTTGCACAAATTGCATTTTCTCACGAATCTCTTCATTCTCTCACACTCTTCACAAATCTCTTCCACATTCTTGATCAGTGAGTGATATATAGATCATTATTCCACCATTCATTTGAGCTTAAGGTGCAAGAATAGAAAGGTGCCATTCAGAGGCAGCTTACTTTGAAGCTTCAGATCCAGGTTCCATCAAGCTTCCTCTTGCATTTATTTTGCAAGAGGAGATCACAAGAGCTAGATCTGCAGCTTTGGAAGCATTTTCTTGGTGGTTTTGAAGGATCTACAACTCAGGTATGCTCTGATACTTGATGATCTGGAAATTCCATTTTATGTGTGCTTCTTAATCTTCGTGTCATGCTGATCATTCTGCACTTTTTAGTTTTAAAAATGGTGCAATATTGAGTGAGTTATTAGAGTTTCAAGTTTCATGGTCAAACTTTATTTTGTTCGATCCCTTCGATTCATCAAGTTTTAGAGGTTTTTGATCCCATATTTGAAATCAGGACATGTTGTTTAGTGGATCTGGAGGTCTTGATCAATTTCTATTGAGTTTTGTGTGTCTGGTGTGAATTCCGATGCCGGAGCCCTAGCTCCGGTCACCGGAAACTGGAAATGTTTGATTAGGGTTTATCATGAAGAAGACGAAGCCACAACCATTAGATCTGCCCAGCCAACGCGCAGGATTTTGCCACCTAGCCCTAGGACGCACCCTCTCAGTCACACGTTTTGTTATTTCATTTTAATGCCCAATGCTTCTCATTCCACTATACTTACCATGCGCCATCCACTCATAAGCAAGCTTGAGTCCACGTCAATTAATGAGGTGAGGCTCAGCGCGCGTTTGATCAATCCGTTGGCTCATGTATTTTCTTTTATTTTCACTGAATTTCCACCATTAGTCTCATAATCCTGCGCAGCTTAATGGGCTTAGTGCTGCTATGCGCACCCCCCTCAGCTTCAGGCCCAATCAGTTCCAACGTGAAACCCTTACTTCCTGCACCTCTCAGCCATTTCTTTTAATTTCTTTTTCTTCATTTATTTCTTTTATTCATTTTAGCTTTTAATTTTTATAAAATAGTTCTGATTATTAAAAAATTCCCAAAATATTCATGAGTCATCTTTGAAGTGTCTTTTATTTTTCCATATTTTTATTTTCCATTTTTTTATTTCCACGTGTCATAATTAAATCCTTGTTCCAATTAGCTTCTTTTTAATCCTTTCTTGATTACACTGCCTTGTCAAATTTCCATAGACTTCATTATTTTGATTTTTTTGCTCATTCTATTTGCTCTGGATTCTTAAGATGATGTACTTCTTGTGTGATTTTTCTCTTGCCTCCATTTGACCTAGTTTGCTTCTGAATTCTCCCAAACCCTTTTGGCTCATTGTTATACCATGTTTGAAGATCATTTGGCTTGAATTGTGGAATTTTTAGATGCTTGGTTGATTTGTTGTGGATTTTTGTTCTCACCTTGTCCCATTTTGCTTCTTTTGGTTCATTAGGTCTCTTATAAGCCAAGAAGGGCACTTGTGCCAACTTCTTCTTCTCATTTGGGGTTCTTTTGGGGTATGGATAACTTCCTGGTCCTAGCTTAGGATTTAAGTCTTAGGAATTTTGGTGTCTTGCTTACTTTTAAGTTCTTTCCTTCTTAAGTGTGCTTCCACTTCTCTTTACTTCTTTCACTCCCATTTTTGTGATTGTTTGATCTTGTGTGTCCATTCTCTTCATCTTGTTGGCTTCTTAAGCCCTTCTTCATCTTGTTTTGGTTCTGATTGTGTGCATTGAGTCCATGTTTATGCATTGTTGCTTTGCATCTTTCTTGAGTGTGCATTTGTTTTCATATGTGTTTCATATTGCATCATGTTAACTTGTAAGCTTCATCTCTCACTCTTTTGAGTTACATATTCATTAGGCATTTGTGCATATCATTTCACTTCTGGTTGTATGATGATGGCATGTTATCTTGTTCACTTTGCTTCATTTGTATGCATGATACTAACCTTGCAGAGGCTATGGTAAGTGTGAGGTGTGGGAATTGAGTTCCACATCTCCAAGTCTCATCTTCTCTTCTTATGTTATTGAGCTAACCATTTGCTTTTTGGGCTTAGGCCTTTCTCATCTATTCTTCTATCTTCTTCTTCTCTTCTTCTTTCCTTCTTCATTAGGATAGAAACCACACTAACCCTTAGGACATCCATGCATGACAACACTTAGGATTCTTTAGTCCCCCTTTAGAATTTTGCCTTTGTGATCCTTTTGGTTCTTCTTCTCTTCTCATCTGATAACCATAAAAAACATCTTAAATAAGTTTGAAGTGATTTCTTGATCCATAGCCTTATCCCATGAGGTATTCTTGTAGTCTTCCCATCTTGGGATAGTACAAGTTTACCTTGTGATGCACAAGTCTGATCAAGGTATCTTCTTCATAAAGAAAAGCATAAAAAACACTTCTTCATCTGTAAATAACCAAAAACACTTAATAAGTTTAACAAGTTAGTGAGCTTAGGCCTAATCTTTGGGTTCAAGTTTTGGGGATCTTCTTCTTACTTGAGTGTGCTTGTTCTATTATTCCATCTTGGAATGTAGTGACAAGTGCACATTCCATGGAAAAGAGCTTGAGTTCACCTCCTTGTGACACACTCCTAAAAGCTTCATAAAAAACACAAACAAACAATAAGCATCTTTCCTTCGGGAATTCTCTTCTCATCTCCTTCGCTCCGTACGCGAACTTGCTCCTACTTGTCACTTTGCAAGACGGTTACGCACTCGTCGTCCGAGTCTGCAACACCTGAGCAATGGCATAGGCAGTTCAAGCCTTAATTCAAGCAATTTCCTTGTTACCCCTAGTTAGGGGAACTACGGAGACTCTGATCCTCATTGTCCAGATGAGGTACGTAGGCAGCGGGGTAGGGCCCGTTCGAGCACACTCTTTTATTTTCCCTACATTTTCCCCCTTTCTTTTCTTTTCTTTTCCAGTTCTAGTCTCATTTTTGCAGCAACTTTCATTTCTTCGCCCTTTGAAACAGTTTCTTTGCAAGCGTGGATCTCGTCGGGTACGGCGGACGATCTGGGGTGCTAATACCTTTCTAGGTCGTAACCGACTCCCGAACCCAGTCTCTTTGGTTCGCAGGACCCGTGTCCTTCCTTTTCTTTTCCTTTGGTTTGTGCAGCATTACCATTCCCATTCCTTCGGGATAAAAATGCCTGGCTGGCGACTCTACCTCTTTCCGCGCCACTTTCGCGTTTGTACCTGGATAAAAATCCGGGGAGCGACAATGGGATTAGCCCTAATCACTCTCAGGAGACCGAAACAGTGTTCCGATCGTCTTCTCCGGCCACTCTTCTTCCCTATCTCTCTCTATAAGCTACCCCAAGCCCCCAAAATCTCCAGAATTCATCCCCAAACAACATTAAACAAGAATCAAGCATCAAAACCCATTTATATTTCATGAATCAACTGAATCGAATCAAACAAGCTTTAGGTTAAAAAAAATCAGAAGCACGATACACACTCATTTCTCAACCATTTTCAAAAGTAAAGACATCAGCATGATCAGGATAGCATGTAGATTGATATTGTAACTTAAATAGAAAGTTCTGGAAAAAATGTTCTTGGTGACTACCTGAGTTGAAGCTTTGCAACTTTGAGCTTTCTGGACCTCTTCCTTGAGCAAACCCACTCCAATGATCACCCTGATGCTTCTGAAATGCTTAAATGGAGTTTATATGGCTTGGTTTGTGTGTTTCAGTTCTGATAACTCAGAAATCGTGTTTTGGTTATGGGGACTTTGAGGCCATGGTGAAGGGTGCTTTGTGTTCTATGAGTGATGTGGAGATGAATGGTGAAGAAAGTTTTGAGTTTTGATGGCTGTATTGAGAGATTCGAAGGAATGAAGTTTTTTGCAAGTTTTGTGATTTTGAGTGTATGAGAGGTTTCAGGCTTCAATTTTGTATGCTTTGTGCTCCTTAGGGTTCACATAAACAATGCTGATTGGCCAAAGAGTTGTTGTGGCATAGTGTGATTGGTATGGTGTGTTTTGCAAAAAGTCAAAGTTTGTGTCATAGAGAGCATGGCACATGTCAGAGGAGTTTTTAAGGCTTGTCCTGCTTCATCTTGATTCATGGAGGGCCCTTGGATGGATTGTGATAAGCTGTAACACTTGGATTGCAAGATAGCAAGACTTTTGCATTTTTCCCTCTTTGAGAATTTGTGAAAAATGAGACATGAATTCTTGTGAAACAAGGCACCATTCTGATCAAGGCAAGCTAGTTTATCATGTTATAATGCTTAGAGGTGGATTAGAGGTCATTGGAAGTCTTGAAACTTGATTTTGCAAAAATCTCTCTTTGGCACATACTTGAAAATTATAAGATTTTTCCCAACTTTGAAACATCATATCTTGAGTTCTAGGATGAATCAAGAGGAGTTCTTGTACTTTTGAAAATGGGAAGATCCAATCTAAAACTTTCATGTTTAAGGATTTTTCATTTGAAGCCTTTTTGATCAAGAAAGAGGAGGTTGAAAATCTTTCCCAAAATGGAAAGTTTTCATTACAAGTCATGTCCAAAAATGGAAAGTTTGCAAATGGCTTGAAATTATTCAATCTTGTGAACTTATAACCACTTCTAAGATTAAATAAAGATCATAGAACCTCAAAATGGTGGTGGCCTCAGATGCCCTGATTCTGACTTTTCTTGCACAATAAGTTACCAGTTGATCAGATGACTTCCACAATGAATTTCTTCATCAAATTTAGTACACATGCCCCTTATAACATATTAAGACCAATGGAATCAAGAATGACCAAAAAATTTTAGATTAAGGGCCTCAAACCCAAAACCCTAATTTTAGGTCATTTGTGTAGAAAACCCTAGCCTGCCTGGGCCTCTGTGCAATCCTCTGTGATCTTGTGACTTCAAAGACTTCTTGGGGATGTAATAAGATCACAGACCACTCATGGACCCTCTTGGAATGCTTCAAGAACATTGAGATATCTCAGATCACTTCTTTGGATTCTCTGATCACAAACCCTAGCTGTGCAACTTATGCAGTGAAATGAATATGTAGTGAGATGATATGCTTATGCAATGCAATATGAAAAGATCACAAGCCACAGTGTGAAAAAAGGTGAGGGCAAATTTGGGGTGATTACAACTGTCTTTATTCAAGCATGAGTTAGCTCTGCAGGGTGTAAGCGCCTGGCTTAACAGACAAACAGGATAACTTGTGGTTGAATACCAAAGACAGTCCAAAATTTGCACTCACTGGGGAAAAGAAGAAAAGGGATATAAATTGTAAAAGGCAGTATAGTATGAGTATCAAATGAAAGCGATAGAGGACGACCATCGAGCAGAGGACGACTGCTGGGGATGAAAAACGGTAAGTAAAGCAATGACGGGGACGACCATCATGCTGGGAAATGAAGAGACCGCGACGGGGATGACCATCGGGTAAACTAATGAAGGATGATCATCAGGATAAAGGAAATGACCACGACGGGGATGGCCATCGGGTAAAAGAATAAAACTCTCTGGGGATTAAAGAAATGAGGAAAGCACTGACGGGGACGACCATCAGGTTAAAGGGTAAATAAACCGCGACGGGGACGACCATCGGGTAAAAGAATAAATGAAATAATGATGAGGGACGATCATCAAAAGGTGAAGGACGATCACCTAGCAGGGTACGGCTGCTGAAAATATCACGACATAAGACGAATTCCGGATAGAAAAGATCAACGATGGGGACGGCCATCAGATAAGCATGATGAAGGACGATCATCAAGAGGTGAAGGATGATCACCTAGCAGGTTACGGCTACTCTGGGGATTATCACGACATAGGACGAATGCCGGATAACAAAGATCGACGATGAGGACGACCATTGGATAAATGATGAGGGACGGTCATCATAAGGTGAAGGAAGATCACCTAGCAGGGGACGGCTGCCAAAATGATATCGCGACATAGGACGAATGCCTGATAGAAAGTTCCAACAATGGGGATTCCACTGGGGATAGGATGAGGGACGATCATTCAAAGGTGAAGGACGATCAGCTGGCAGGGGACGGCTGCCGAAAATATCACGACATAGGACGAATTTCGGATAAGAGGATCAACGATGGGGACGACCATCGGATAAAATGATGAGGGACGGTCATCAAAAGGTGAAGGACGATCACCTGGCAGGGGACGGCTGCCGAAAATATCACGACATAAGACGAATGTCAGATAGAAAAGTTGTTTTGCTGGTGACTTACTAGGGAATGGTAAACACGGACGAGTGCTTACATTTTGAAGTAAACGGTATAAGTGTTTGATAGTTTGTATAGACTAAATATGCGGATGAGCATCCTTAGGACCCCGATATGGACGAGTATCAATAGAAACAAACGCTGACATGTGTTTAAGGATGATGATACGGACGAGTATCATTTGGTTAAGCAAGGAACACGAACGAGTGTTTTGATCTGCTGGGAAGGTGATATATACAAGATACGGACGAGTATCGGAGGATTGTGTATAAGCATGTACAAGTGTTTGACCTGCTGGGGGAATATGTGCAAGACACGGACGAGTGTAAAAAAGATTGAGCAAGGGACACTGACGAGTCTTTGACTTGTTGGGGAAGCATGACACGGGCGAGTGTCAAAAAGAATATGTACAAGTGTTGCTCCCGAAAGACTTGCGTCCCTGGTGCAAATGCAAATGGTCGGCGATGTTGGAGGTTGAGGTTGAATAGAGTCGCCAGCTAGGCATTTTTATCCCGAAGGAAGGGTAATGCTGCATAAACCTAGAAAAAAGTGGATAAGACGGTTGCAAACCAAAGAAACTGAGTAACGGGGTTGGTTACGACCTGAGAAGGTATTAGCAACCAGATCGTCCGTCGTACTCGACGGGATCCACACTTACTTGATTGTGTTTAAAAGGGGTAGTGTATGTGCTGACTGTGTATGAAAATCTAGGAAGAAAGTACAGTGTTTCTGAGCAAAAGAGGGTGAATGCTCAAGGATGAGGCTTAGAAAAGAAAGCTGAAAGGAGAGGGGGAGACAAAGAGACTTATGTTCGATAACTGTTAAGTTATGCCTACGTATCCTCTCGTGCAATGAGGAAGTCAGAACACCGTAGTTCGACTCAAAGAAACTAGATGAATTGTTGTGAACTGCTTACTTGTCTATGCTCAAGTGTATGACTCGTCTGGCACGAGTGCTACTGTCTTGCATTAGACGGAAGAAGCGAGTTCCTGTTTTCAGAATGAGAGTGATGAGAAAAGAATCCTGGAGGAGACGATTATTGTTTGTTTTTTGTGTTTTCAGTTTTTTTTATTGTTTTTGGTGTTTTGCATAGGATAATGAGCTTAAGCATACATCAAGGGTTTGTAAACGCATTATATCCTCCCTGATTAGGGATAATGAGCCTACTTAAGTATGAGATAAGCATATCAACTTAATTACCATGGTGATATAGGATTAAGATCATTAACCTACTTGTAATTATTAAGTGTTTTTGGGTTTTTGTTTAGTGTTAAGTAATGAGTTTAATCTCTAATCAGGGATTAGTGAACTCATTACACCATCCTAAGAGAAGGATGATAGATGAGAACACTTAAGCTGAGGAAGATACCTCAACTTAATCCATGGTTAGGGACTAAATTCATTATATAAAAATCCTTTATTAAGTAGATTTTAATTAAAGATGAGATTAAGAAATGGATTTTATGTTTGTAAGACTTATCTTGAGGGGGACTTGTCCTTTAAACACTAGGGTTAGTCCCTCTTAGCCAAAAGGAAGAGATGGAACCCTAATGTAAGGCCCAAGTTACAAGCTTATGTCTTGATCATTATTAAGTGTTTTGATTAAGAGGTGTAAACAAATTAAAGGTTTAACACTAAGGATTAAAGTCATATACTCCATCCTAAGATAAGGATGCAGGCATAACCCTAATTCAAAGTCCTAAAGCCTTAATTGTTTAGCCTCTGATTAAGAGATGAGAAGAGAGACTCAAGGAGACTCAAAGGTAAAAACTAAAGGGAGACTATGTACAACCCTAAAGTTATCATGCTTGGATATCCTATGGTTTGTGAGGCATAAGAGAAGAATCTTCAGGAAGCCACCATGGAAGAAGAAGTAGATGAAAAGAGAAGGAGAGAAAGAATAAGTTACTTACTTCCTGAAGAAGATAAGTAACCTAAAATAAAGAAAGAAAGTAAGAATGAGAGAGCATAAGTGAAGCAAGTTCACTTCAAAGACAAGTAAATAATGCATATGAAGAGATGAAGAGGTGGAATGTGAAGGCAAATTCACATCCCAATCAACTTACCATAAGCCCCTGAAATGTTAGTATGAATGCATAAGATGCAAAGAAAAAGGAAATGAGATGGATAAATATGCAAAGACCATAACCAGAAGTGAATATAAAATGAAAATGTGTTATGAGATGATTCAAAGTCATACATAATGCATATGAATGTTCATACAAGGATGAGATACAAAGGAAGTATGAAAGAAGCTTGAAAGCACATGAATGCTCATGGAATGTAATGAATGCAAAGCATAGAAAATGAATGAAGAAATGATCAAGCAATGTTCAAGCATGTATTAATATGTCTAAGATGTCATACAAATTAATGAAATGTCATGGCAAATTCACATGATGATGAGATGCAAAGATGAATGCAAATGAACATGATAAATTAGGGTTTTAAGACAACATGAGATGCATATGACCAAAACAGAAGCATACATTATGATAAAAATTTGAAATTGAACTCAAACAAACCCTAATCATACACAAGATCATTACCCAAAAGAGAAGGTCAGAAGCTAAACCTAGTGAAAGTTATGAATTTCCTAAGTTAACTAAGGTTTTTGGGTACTTCTAAAGGGAAAATGAAAATCAAATTGAAAATGCAATGCAAAATCATGAGATAAATATCCTAGATACTAGATTCAATATGTGAAACAATGAAAAAAGAATCAAGTTCAAACTCATCATGGTTGATTAGAAGTGATTTTTTTAAGTTAGGGTTAGAAAATGTGATTTTTAAGAACCCTAATTCAAAGATAATTGTGAAAATGTGATCAAACCTAAAAAGAAATTTGTATGGTGAGTTTGAAAATGTTTCTAAATATATGGAAATGCTCTATGAATGTTTTGGTTATTTTTAGAAACCTAAATGCATTTTTAATTAATTAAAATCAATTAATTAATTAAATAAAATATTTAAATGGTTTAAAAATACTTTTTTAATGCAAAAATTAAAATAAAAAATGTTTTTGAGTTAAGAAAAATATTTAAAGTAAAAATGCAGAAAATGAGATTTTTTAAAGTCTATTTGCTATTTAAAAATAAATATGGAAATAAATGAAATAAAATGAAATTAAAATCAAATAAAATGGGACGTCAACCAATCTGATGGTCCAGGTTTGAATGAGGATTGACTGCGCGCGCAGATGGGTGGCTAGGATTCACTCTGGCTAATTAATTTGATTTATTTTAATTAATCAAAAATTAAAACTAATGAGCTAATCTGGTCCGTCCAAGGCTTAAACTAATCAAGATCCAAGGGTCCACATTCAATCTGGAGAAACTAACCCTAATT
Source organism: Lathyrus aphaca (assembly GCA_963966055.1). NCBI lineage: Eukaryota > Viridiplantae > Streptophyta > Magnoliopsida > Fabales > Fabaceae > Lathyrus > Lathyrus aphaca. The sequence continues at coordinate 386,006,219 of OZ014524.1, read as the reverse complement.
ATCCCTAATCAACTTCAAGTGACCGGAACAGTGTTCCGGTCATCTTCTCCGGTGACACCAAAACCCTAAGTCTCTCTACAGGACACCCCACCCCAAATTAATTGCCCAGAAATGATCCTCTACTCACACGAAACTCAAATCATTCATCAAACATGATTTACAACACACAAACATGGAGAATCGAAGATGAACAAAAATCTGGACAAAATTTCAGAAGCTCATGTAATGCTTATTTCTCAACCATTTTCGATTTTAAAAACATCAGAGTGATCCCCATAACATGTAGTTTCATTCTATAACAAGAAATCAAAGGTCTGAAAGATTTTGTTCTTGAGTTTACCTGAGCTGATGATCTTCAAATATGGACTTTCAGAGCTTCTCTCTTGTTCAAAATGTCTCCGCTGGTCCCTCTAGTGCTAATGGAATGCTTGAAAGGCTTTGAGAGTGGCTAAGTTTGAGATGTGTGGTTTTGGTTTAGCAGAAATGGAAGTTTGTGTGTGTGGTGATTCAGGCCATTTTAATGGTTGGGTTTTGTTCTATGGATGAAGAGTGATTTGTTGGTGAAAGAATTTCTGGATTTTGTTAAGTTTTGAGGGTGTTTCAAAGAGAACAAGTCTTGTGCATAATTTTGTGAATCTGATCTTGTGTGTGGTTTCAGGCTCCAATATCTTTCTATATCTCTCCCACGTTGTTTGAATATAATATGGAGTAGGTTCTGAATTGCTGCAAGACACTATTCCAAGAGTATGGGAGTTTTTGCCAAAAAGTCAAATATGTGTCCTTGAGAGTATGGGCCATGGTAGAGGAGATATAAAGGGTGTATTGGCTTCAGCTGAGTTTGTGGAGGGCCATGGGATTGATTGTGATGAGCTGTGATGATTGAATGGTGAGATTGAAGAGGTTTTGCAAATTGGCAACTTTGTGACATTTGAGAAAATTAGTCATGGAAATGGTTGATTCAAGGCACAAATCTGATCAAGGCAAGTTGTGTTAACATGTTATGATGCTTAGAGGTGGATTAGAGGTTATTAGAAGTCTTGAAACTTGATTTTGCAAAAATCCCTCTTTGGCACATACTTGAAAATTACAAGATTTTTCCCAACTTTGAAACATCATATCTTGAGTTCTAGGATGAATCGAGAGGAGTTCTTGTACTTTTTGAAAATGGGAAAATCCAATCTACAACTTTCATGTTTAAGGATTTTTCATTTGAAGCATTTTTGATGAAGAAAGAGGAGGTTGAAAATCTTCCCCACAATGGAAAGTTTCCATTACAAGTCATGTCCAAAAATGGAAAGTTTGCAAATGGCTTCAAATTCTTCAATCTTGTGAACTTATAACCACTTCTAAGATCAAATAAAGATCATAGAACCTCAAATTGATGAAAATGACCCTTTGGTTCCATTGTTGGGGGCCTTAGATGCCCTGATTCTGACTTTTCTTGCACAACAAGTTACCAGTGGATCAGATGACTTCCACAGTGAATTTCTTCATCAAATTTGGTACACATGCTCCTTATAACATATTAAGAACATTAGGAACAAAAATGACCAAAAAATTGAGATTAAGGGCCTCAAACCCAAAACCCTAATTTTAGGTCATCTGTGCAGGAAACCCTAGCCTGCCTGGACCTCTGTGCAACCCTTTGTGATTTTGTGACTTCAAAGACTTCTTGGGGATGTAATAAGATCATAGACCACTCATGGACCCTCTTGACATGCTTCAAGACCTTTGAGATAGCTCAGATCACTTCTTGGATTACTCAGATCACAAACCCTAGATGCATATGAAATGAACTATGCAATAAGATGTAATGCTTATGCAATGCAATATGAAAAGATCACAAGCCATGGTGTGAGAAAAAGTGAGGGAAAATTTGGGGTGTTTACAGCTGCCCCTATTCAAGCATGAGTTAGATGTGCAGGGTGTAAGCGTCGGGCTTAACAGACAAACAAGATAACTTGTGGTTGAATACCAAAGACAGTCTGAAATTTGCACTAGCTGGGGAGAAGAAGAAAAGGGATATAAATTGTAACAGGAAGTATAGTATGAGTATTAAATGAAAGCGATGGAGGAAGACCATCGAGCAGAGGACGATAGCTGGGGATGAAAAACGGTAAGTAAAGCAATGACGGGGACAACCATCATGCTGGGAAATAAAGAGACCGCGACGGGGACGGCCATCGGGTAAACTGATGAAGGACGATCATCAGGATAAAGGAAAAAACCACGACGGGGACGACCATTGGGTAAAGAAATAAAACTCTCTAGGGATTAAAGAAAATGAGGAAAGCACTGACAGGGACGACCATCAGGTTAGAGGGTAAATAAGTCGCGACGGGGACGACCATCGGGTAAAAGAATAAATGAAATAATGATGAGGGACAATCATCAAAAGGTGAAGGACGATCACCTAGCAGGGGACGGATGCTAACAGATATCACGACATAGGACGAATGTCGGATAGAAAAGATCAACGATGGGGACGACCATCAGATAAGCATGATGAAGGACAACCATCAAGAGGTGAAGGACGATCACCTAGCAGGGTACGACTACTCTTGGGGATTATCTCGACATAGGACGAATGCCAGATAACAAAGATCGACGATGGGGACGGCCATCGGATATACGATGAGGGACGGTCATCAAAAGAGGTGAAGGACGATCACCTAGCAGGGGACGGCTGCTAAAAGATATCGCGACATAGGACGAATGCCGAATAGAAAGTTCCAACAATGGGGATTCCACTTGGGATAGGATGAGGGACGGTCATCCAAAGGTGAAGGATGATCACCTAGCAGGGTACGACTGCCAAAAATATCACGACATAGGACGAATGTAGGATAAGAGGATCAACGATGGGGACGACCATCAGATAAAACGATGAGGGACGATCATCAAGAGGTGAAGGACGATCACCTGGAAGGGGACGGCTGCCGAAAATATCACGACATAGGACAAATGTCAGATAGAAAAAGTTGTTTTGTTGGTGAGTTACTGGGGAATGGTAAACACGGACGAGTGCTTACGCTTCGAAACAAAAGGTATAAGTGTTTGAAAGTGTGTATAGACTAAAGACGCGGATGAGCATCCTTAGGACCACGATACGGATGAGTATCTATAGAAGCAAACACTGACACGTGTTTAAGGATGATGATACAGACGAGTATCAATCGGTTAAGCAAGGAACACAGACGACTGTTGATCTGCCGGGGAGGTGATATATACAAGATACAAATGAGTATCAGAGGTTTGTGTATAAGTATGTACAAGTGTTTGACCTGCTGGAGGATATGTGCAAGACATGGACGAGTGTCAAAAGATTGAGCAAGAGACACAGACGGGTGCTTTGACTTGTTGGGGATGTATAACACGGGCGAATGTCAAAAAGAATATGTATTAGTATGAACAAGTATCTGTATTGAGAGTGAAAAAGGTATTCTGGCTTTGTCTGCGGGGGATAAGCTTTTGTATATTGCTGGTGAAGTGATTTGATGTTTGTAGGTGATTGGCTCGAACCTAGCTTATGATCATGCAAATGTTTGATTTTTGCCATAATGCTCCGTATTAGAAGGAATGCTACACTTAGTTTGAGGAAAATGATGTGAATGCTATGATTATGCAAAATGAGGGAACCGATCCGGGATCCGGATCCTGCGGGGAGAAAGATCTCTGGGCGATCTGTTTGGAGGGAGAACTCCGCTGGGGAAAGAGATCATTGGCCGATCTGTGGGGAAAGAGGGTAACCGAACGATCATCTTAGGGAACTCTGTGGCGATATGGGGGAAGAAATCTGTGAGGATCCCGACTGGGGGAGCTTCCGTTGAAGAGACTAATGCTGGGGATGAGGAGGCTTCGGCAACTCCGCTGGGGAAAGTTTGCAAATGGCTTGAAATTCTTCAATCTTGTGAACTTCTAACCACTTCTAAGATCAAATAAAGATCATAGAACCTCAAATTGATGAAAATGACCCTTTGGTTCCATTGTTGGGGGCCTCAGAGGCCCTGATTCTGACTTTTCTTGCACAACAAGTTACCAGTTGATCAGATGACTTCCACAGTGAATTTCTTCATCAAATTTGGTACACATGCTTCTTATAACATATTAAGACCATTAGGAACAATAATGACCAAAAAATTGAGATTAAGGGCCTCAAACCCAAAACCCTAATTTTAGGTCATCTGTGCAGGAAACCCTAGCCTGCCTGGACCTCTGTGTAACCCTTTGTGATTTTGTGACTTCAAAGACTTCTTGGGGATGTAATAAGATCATAGACCAATCATGGACCTTTTGACATGCTTCAAGACCTTTGAGATAGCTCAGATCATTTCTTGGATTGCTCAGATAACAAACCCTAGATGCAGATGAAATGAACTATGCAGTGAGATGTAATGCTTATGCAATGCAATATGAAAAGATCACAAGCCATGGTGTGAGAAAAAGTGAGGGAAAATTTGGGGTGTTTATAACAAGTATGAACAAGCATCTGTATTGAGGGTGCAAAAAAGGGTATTCTGGCTTTGTCTGCGGGGATAAGTTTTGTATATTGTTGGTGAAGTGATTCTGATGTTTACAGGTGATGGGCTTAAACATAGCTTATGATCATGCAAATGTTTGATTTTTTCCGTAATGCTCCGTATTAGACGGAATGTTACGCTTTGTTTGGTGAATATGATGCGAATGCTATGATTATGCAAAATGAGAGAACTGATCCGAGATCCAGATCCTGCAGGGAGAAAGATCTCTGGGCGATCTGTATGGAGGGAGAACTCCACTGGGGAAAGAGATCATTGGCCGATCTGTGGGGAGAGAGGATCACCGAATGATATTCCTAGGGAACTCTGTGGGGATCTCGACTGGGGAAGCTTCTGTTGAAGAGACTCATGCTGGGGATGAGGAGGCTTCGGCAACTCCGCTGGGGAAGAGCAGTCCAGGAATTACTCGGGAGATCCCGCTTAGGGAGGAGGGAACTTCTGGGAAGTAATCTGTTGTAACTCCTTCGTCCAAGCGACACACTGGGGATTTAATGAGTTTCTCGAAGGATCCTCTGAGGGGATGACAACTTCGTGGGGGAAAACTCCTGTTAAGCAAACCTGCTAATGAGGTGATTGCTGACTTGGCTGGGGATACGATGCTTGATATGCCCCATGCTGTGATATTTTCTGTCTTGAGTACCTGCAACCTGTCAAAAGGAAACACACAAGTGTCCCGAGGTATCCTCAACCGGATTCCGTCATAGGAGTTAGATTTGCTCAAGAGTGCATATTTCCTGCAAGCATAAATTGAAAATGGCTTATACGTTTTCATGCAAGTGTTGTATTATGAACTTTGGACATTTTGCAAACGAAACAAAAATGTACAAAACAAAGTGTGACTGAATATTCTGATTTTATTGATTTATGTGCCCTGAATGGACAAGTACAATGAAGAAGCGAATCCCTGAAAGGAGGAGATTGCTGTAAATTGAGAAAATAAAGGTATTGGCAATGTTGAAATTGACGCTTCAGTGACCTTCCTTTGCTATGACCTGTATGAACTTGACGTTCTTCTTATCTTGCTTTCTGAAGAAGGTTGATTCTGACCGACGCTTTATCCTTTCGAAGCTTTCCATGTTGTGAGTGATACAGACGAATTCAAAATGCAGTTGTTCGCTTTTTCCCTAATTTTGCGTGGATCGCCCTTTCGGGTTTTCGATCCACCGAGATACCCATTTTTGCCGGAGCTGTCTGATGTGGATTTTCAACTCAGTGGGTGTACATTTTTTTTTCAATTTTTTTTAAATTTTCCCTTATTTTTGCCCAAGTCTTTTATTCTGTTTTTGACTCGCCGGGATGCCCTATTTTTCCTGGACTTACATTCTGTTTTCATGTCCAGCGGGTCTTTTATGCGAAGTATTTTTTAACTGCATCTGAATTCACAGGAGATAAGAAATCCTCGCCATCCATAGTAGTGAGCATCAGTGCCCCACCAGAGAAAACTTTCTTTACTATGAATGGGCCTTCGTAGTTTGGCTTCCATTTTCCCTTGTGGTCTGTATGAGGAGGAAGAAGTCTTTTCAGAACAAGCTCTCCCACTTGGTATTCCCGAGGTCTGACTTTCGGATCGAAGGCTTTTGATATAACTGCCCATGACAGATGGCTGCTAATCTATTTTCTTCAATCAGACTCAGTTGATTATATCGAGATCGGACCCATTCTGCTTCATCCAGTTTCACATCCATTAATACCCGCAAGGAGGGTAGTTCAATTTCAACATGTAGGACAACTTCCATACCATATACAAGCTGATAAGGTGTTTCCCTAGTAGATATTCTGATAGAGGTTCGATACCCATGCAAGGAAAATGGTAGCATTTCGTGCCAGTCTTTGTAGGTGACTACCATCTTTTGCACAATCTTCTTGATGTTCTTGTTAGCTGTCTCAACAGCGCCGTTCATCTTTGGCCTGTAAGGAGAAAAGTTGTGATGTTGAATTTTGAAGTCCCGGAAAAGTTCTTCCATCATCTTGTTGTTCAAATTGGAACCATTATCAGTAATAATTCGCTCGGGAACTCCATATCGACAGATGATATCCCTTTTCAGAAATCGAGCTACCACTTGCCTGGTGACATTTGCATACAAAGCTGCTTCAACCCATTTGATGAAGTAATCAATGGCTACCAGGATGAATCTGTGACCATTTGAAGCAGTAGGTTCAATCTTTCCAATCATATCAATGCCCCACATGGCGAAGGGCCAAGGTGAAGACATTACATTCAAAGGATTTGGAGGCACGTGCACTTTATCTGCGTAGATCTGGCATTTGTGGCATTTTCTGGCATAAGCACAATAGTCTGCATCCATTGTGATCCAATAGTAACCCGATCTTAATAACTTCTTTGCCATTGCATGTCCTCCTACATGGGTACCGAAAGAACCTTCATGTACTTCGTGCATCAGTAGGTATGCTTCCTTCTTGTCAACACATCTGAGCAAGACCATGTCGAAGTTTCGTTTGTATAAAGAACCATCAGTATTGAGGAAGAAATTGTTGGCTAGCCTTCTTAATGTCTTTTTATCATTTGACGATGCCCCAGGTGGGTATGTATGAGTCTCCAAGAAGCATTTGATGTCGTGGAACCAAGGCTTGTTATTAATGACAGTGTCCACAGAGAATACATATACCGGTCTGTCCAGTCGGGATACCAAAATTCGAGGTACATAGTTGGAGGCTTGTACTTTGATCATAAATGAAATGGTAGCTAAAGCGTCTGCAAACTGATTCTCATCTCGAGGGATGTATTCAAGCTTAACTGTTGTGAAGAAGGTCAACAAGCTCCTCGTATAGTCACGGTAGGGAATCAGATGCTCCTGATGAGTGTACCACTTGCCGTTGGTCTGGTTGATTACCAAAGCTGAATCTCCGAATACATTCAAGGTTTTGATCCTGAGGTCAATGGCTTCCTCAAACATCATAGTCCACTCCTCTTCTCAAACATCATAGTCCACTCCTCTTCTGGGTCAGGCCCTTCAGTGTGAATAAGATCTTCACAATCTTTTGCTTTCAAAAACATGATGTCTTCATCAGGGAAGTCAAATCTCATAGGCTGGTAATCATCAATGGGTTGCTCAGCCAGATAGTCAGACAATACACTGCCCTTGATGGCTTTCTGAGAGGTGTACTGAATGTCATATTCTGTTAGAATTATTTGCCATCTTGAAACCCTTCCGGTAAGTGCTGGTTCTCAAATATGTACTTGACTGGATCCATCTTTGAGATCAATAAGGTAGTGTGGGTCAACATATACTGTCTTAGTCGGCGAGCAGCCCACGCTAAAGCACAACAAGTTTTCTCGAGCAGTGAATAACGTTGTTCACAGTCAGTAAACTTTTTTCTTAGGTAGTATATTGCATACTCTTTTCGACTAGACTCGTCATGCTGGCCCAACACACACCCCATCGACTCCTCTAATACTGTCAGGTACATGATTAGAGGTCTTCCTTCGACTGGAGGCATGAGAATTGGAGGTTCTTGCAGATATTTTTTTATCTTGTCAAAAGCTCTCTGACAATCATCGTTCCACCTGACTGTTTGCTCTTTTCTTAATAACTTGAACAAGGGTTCGCAGGTTGCAGTAGATGAGATATGAACTTTGAGATGCAGTTCAATCTACCTAATAACCCTCGAACTTCTTTCTCAGTCTTAGGTGCAGGCATTTCCTGAATAGCTTTGACTTTGTCGGGATCAACCTCAATTCCTTTTTCACTCACAATAAAACCCAACAGCTTACCCGAACGTACCCCGAATGTGCATTTGTTGGGGTTTAATCTCAGTTGATACTTCCTTAGACGCTTGAACAGTTTCATTAGATTCACCAAATGATCTTCCTCTGTGAGGGACTTGGCAATCATATCATCCACATAGCACTCGATTTCTTTATGGATCATATCGTGGAATAATGTTACCATAGCCCGTTGATATGTTGCACCGGAGTTCTTCAAACCAAATGGAATTACCTTGTAACAGAACGTGCCCCAAGGCGTGATGAAGGTTGTCTTCTCCATCTCTTCAGGTGACATCTTAATTTGATTGTATCCAGAAAATCCGTCCATGAAGGAAAATACCGAGAACTGAGTTGTGTTATCCACCAATACATCAATGTGAGGTAATGGGAAATCATCCTTCGGGTTGGCTCTGTTCAGATCCCGGTAATCAACACACATACGCACCTTGCCATCCTTCTTATGCACAAGTACAATGTTAGCAACCCACGGCGGGTAACTAGTTACAACGAGAAAACCGACGTCCAACTACTTTTGTACTTCTTCTTTGATTTTCATGGCCATGTATGGGCGAGTACGGCGTAACTTCTGTTTAACTGGCGGACAATCTTCTTTCAATGGCAGTCTGTGCATGACAATATCTGTATCCAGACCTGGCATATCTTGATAGGACCAAACAAAGACGTCGACATATTCTCGAAGCTTACTGATGAGCTGTTCTTTCACTGGAGCTTGTAGACTAGCCCCGATCTTCACCTCTTTCACATCTTCCTCGATACCAAGATTGATAGTCTCAACCTCCTCCTGATGAGGAGCAATCACTTTCTCCTTTTGTCTCAATAACCTGGCCAACTCTTCAGGCAAATCATAGTCTTCATCAACCCCTTCATCTGCTTGATTGATCGGATTGTCGAAGTCACACAAGGTCATAGCAGTGTCGTTGTCGGTGCAATCTGGAGGACTATCTCTACAAGGGTTGAGATTTGTTCATTTTAGTGATTGATTTTATCTTATTTAGAAAAAGGTGAATGACGTTTATTAAGAAAAACATTGCCATTTATTATTTTGTGCGAAAATAACAAAAATGAAAAGACAGTGAGCGAAAAGAGTGTTTGCAAAAGATGTCCGTTGTTCATTAATATCCATTTGCACAAAATACATATATGGCCCTATTAAAAAATGAGTCCTGACACCTTGGGCAAGATGCAGGACTTGATGCATGCTTAAAACAGGAAATAATAATTACTCTGCAGCAGTAACCCTTATAATTTCCTAGGAAGACCAGTTGAGGACTTGTTGGCCCGGGGCTCTTGGACGAATCCAACTTTCCAGGTTGTGGTCGCTTTCAGCCTCGTCTTCCACATTGTTGATAGCATCCGGGGTCCACATTCCCCCACTTATGAACTTGGGAGCTTCATCAGCCTCCTCTTGGACCTGTCGGGATGGTCTGTAACCCAACCCGAACTTGTCTTCTTTAATCTGAACTTGTAGCAGCTTTCCCCAGCCTTGGGCATTCCCGTCTTCAACAACCTTCTGAGCTTGTTTGTAAGAAGCAATTGAAGTACCCGACACTTCAGCTGTTGCTTCATTGACATTGAGAGCTTCAAAACCCTGACTCATTGTTTCATGGATCTCCCATTCCATCTCAATATACTTGTAAGTAGCCAGATGACTGACAAAGATGTCCTCCTCTCCACAGATGGTGATAATTTGGCCTTCCCACTCGTATTTTAACTTCTGGTGAAGGGTAGACGTTATTGCGTCAGCGGCATGAATCCAGTGTCGACCCAACAAACAGCTGTAGGCAGGCTGAATGTCCATCACATAGAAGGTAGTTTTGAAAATCTGTGGGCCAATTACCACGGGCAACTCAATTTCTCCAAGAACCGATCTCTTAGAACCATCTAAGGCTCTCACAACTAGGTTACTCGGGCGGAGTGCAAGACCATCATACTCCAGCTTAACCAAGGCTTTCTTTGGAAGGACATTGAGAGATGACCCAGTGTCAACCAAGACATGAGAAAGTACAACACCTTTACATTCCAAGGTGATATGTAAAGCCTTGTTGTGGTTACAGCCCTCCGTAGTCAGACCAGCATCAATGAAACCTAGTCCATGACTATTATTAACATTTGAAACCACCGTTTCTAGCTGGTTGATTGTAATCTCTTCAGGCACGTAAGCTGCGTGCAAGACCTTGAGTAATGCATTCCTGTGAGCTTCGGAACACATGAGCAGTGATAGAATGGAGATTTTGGTGGGTGTCTGGTGGAGCTGATCCACAATCTTGTAGTCACTCTTCTTGATAATCCTCATGAACTCGTCTACATCCTGATCAAAGGATGTCTTCTGAGTCTCTTTGGAAATTGGTTCTTCTGGAACCACATTCTTTCCTTTTGCTTTGGCAGCAGCTTCTGCTTCATCATTGACTCTTGGGAACTGTGAAGCAAAGACACATCCGCTTCGAGTGAAGCCTCCGCCTCCCCCGACATTATCAATTTGTGGTGTAGAATTTGAAGAATCAAAAGTGACTTTCTTTCCGTTGCAATATAGATCTGAGCCATAGTGCCAAGGCACGACACTGCTGCTGCCATATGGAACTGGTCCAGGCACCATGATAGTAACCAAACTGATTGCTGCGGAAGAAGGAGTCGTGACAGTCTGTGGATCATAGTAGATGTTGATAAGAGGTCTGATTGGAGACGACACAGGTGCAGTAAGTTATTGATGTTGATGTTGCTGAAAGTTGTTGTCAAGAGAATCCAGAACATGAATGGTTGTTGGGTTATAATAAATGGTGACCGTTGAGATGTCTTCATTGATGGTTGTTGTTGTTGTAGTAGACTCCATTGGAATGATGTTTGCTGATGTTGTAGGAGATACCTCTGAAATGGTGTTTGCTGATGTTGTAGGAGAGATGTTTGTTGAAGTTGTAGGAGTTGGAACTGTTGAAGTGATTTGCAGGATTCCTTCTCTGATAAGACTGCTGATACCATTCTTCAGATTTGCACAACCATTAGCAGAAATCTTGCAAGCTTCACAATGGGCCTCACAACCCGGGAAGACTTGGCATTTCAATAGCTGAGCTTTCACTTCGGCCAGTGGTGTTTGAATACTTGCAATGTCATCAATCAGAATTGCTGGTTGGTCCTCTTTAATGGCATTGATCCTCGGTCCACCGTGATTTGGTATTGGATTCTTTGTGACATTTGGAGGAGGTGCAAAATTCAAAGCTTTGGAATCAACTAGGTCCTGAACTTTCATGTGCAAGGCCCTGCATTTCTATGTTGTATGGCCAGGTGAATTGGAGAGGAAAGCACATATGGCGTTGACATCATAGTTCCTTGGAAGATTTTGAGGATCGGGTGAAGTCAAGGTTCTCAATTCAATCAGGTTGAGCTTCAATAACTGTGGAAGTAGAGTTGCATAGGGCATCGGGATGGGATCGATAACCCTGTTGATTTGTGAAGTCCTTTGCTGGAACGGACGTTGTTGCTGATTGTTGTTGTTGTTGTTATTATAAGATCTCTGTTGTTGAGGAAACTATTGTTGCTGTGGGGAGTGTTGTTGCTGAGGATACTGTTGCTGAGGTGCTGGAGTGAGAATGGTGACAGAAGCTACTGATCTTTGCATGTATTGAGGCCTACCTCTGCCCATATGTACTGAGTTGGTTTCACCCGTTCTTCTAGGCCCAGAGAAAGGTTTCCTGGCATTGCTGGAGCTAGCACCATTGTCAGAGATCTTACCCATATTCAATAAGGTTTCAATTCTCTTGTCAGCTATAACCACATCAGCAAAACTGGTGGAAGAGAAAGCAGCAAGTCGGTCAATGTAGGTACCTTGCAAGGTGTTCATAAACATATCAGCCATTTCTCTTTCAGACATAGGTGGCTGGACAACAGCAGCGAGTTGTCTCCACCTTTGGGTATATTCCCGGAAACTCTCTCTTGAAGATTGAGACATACTCATCAGGAGGGTCCTATTGGGAGCCATATCCAAGTTGTACTGATATTGGCGTATAAAGGCCTCGGCTAAGTCCTTCCAGTTTCTGACAGTAGCCCTTAATAGGTAAGAATACCACTCTCTGGATGCCCCAGTCAAGCTATCTTCAAAGTAAAACATCCACAGCTTCTCATCCATGGTATAAGCTTTCAATCTCCCCAGAAAAGATTGAAGATGGGTACGAGGACAGGAGGTACCGTTGTACTTTTCAAAGCATGGAGGTTTGAACTTGTGAGGAATCCTGACTCCTTCCACTAAACCCATATCCATCACATCAAATCCCAAAGAGTTTTATGATTCTAGAGATCTCAGCTTTTCAGATATCTCGTCCAGACGACGGTCATAAACTTCATCATCCCTAGCACCTAACATTGTAAACTTCTCGTCCTGAGGATCTTCCTGCAGAACAGGATCTCTAGTGTTTCTCTGGGTATTCCCAATAACATTGACTTCAGGGTTGATGTGGGGTCCAAACTCTGGTGGATTAGTTTGCGGTTGATCGCGCGCGTTGTTACTAGTACCTCCAGTGCCTGCATGGTTATCCTCTGGAGTTTGCCGCTCGACTAACTCCCTCAATCTTTCTTGGGTTTGTGCCAGCCCAGTCATCACGGCCATGCATTGATTCATCTGAGTTCTCACTTCTGTCCTTACATCAATCATCTGAGTCCTCACATCTGTCAGTTCTTGCTGAAGTTGATCCATTTGTAGGCTCGGAAGGTTGTTACGGGTCGGATATCTGTGGATGTGATTGACGAGAAAGACCCTCATGCGAGCAATATTTCCTGAAACAATCAGCAGCGTGAGAAAACAACAACAAAAACACCTGCAAAACAAATGAGGATGAGGTTAGCATGCAATGCAGTATGTCTATTTGTCTTCAGATAGTATCTGGTTTGGCTCTTTGGTTTTGACCTTCCAGACCTCTGGGAATGATGGAGATGCTGAAATGAACGAAGTCCAAGAGAAAATCCAGGTAACACATAAACCATAACATTACAAAATGCCAAAATACATAGTTTATGATTACAACAAGTTCCCATGGTGGTTCGGAATACAATCAAGTCAAGAATGCAAACAAAATCACCATGGAGAATTAAAGTACAACCAAAATAAAATACAAGTAAAGGAAATTAAACATCCAGCCCAAAGTCATCCTCATTGACTTCCTTCAGGAGAGCATCAGTCACTGGTCCAACTAGATGCTCTGTGATGGTCCTAATAAGAAGGTTCCTGGTTGCAATGGCGTTTGTCAACTTCTGGTACTTGTCTTGTTCTTTTGATCTCTTCAACCCTGCCCGGAGTTTCAGCTCGGAGATTTCCTTCTGTGTTGCTAACAGGGCTTCCTGACTCTTCTTCTCATTGGCTTCTAGCTGCTCTATCTTAGTCCGTGTCTTCTGATTTTCTTGTAAATGAGCTTCAGTTATTCTGATCCATCTAGCCTGGCTCTCTTCCAGGTAGTGCTCAGCTATGGCCTTCTGAATCTTGGCTTCTTTGCAAGCATTCTTCAATACCAGTTCTCCCGCTCAGTCTTTTCTGATGAAGTCCTCTGTCTTCTCTATCTTGGTCACATGCTCGATACGGAGCTTCTCTAACCTCTCATTGTCAAGACGACTATCATTCCTTTCCCAAAGGGTCTTCTTCAGAGCTTCAGAAAGCTGAGCATTCCTATCTTTCAGCTTCTCAAACTCTTCCGAACTGACTGTAGCTACAGGCTCTACTGCTGATGGCCCTGGTACATCTTCCAGGGTGAATGTCATACGGGTGATATGTCCTCTGATGTGTGACCATTCAGTGTACTGAGCTAAAGCTATGTTGTTGCACTTTCCCAGAATAGCAGTCCCTTTAGTATGTGTAAACACCCCAAATTTTCCCTCACCCTTTCACACCATGGCTTGTGATCTTTTCATATGCATGAATTCAACCATAGCATCTCATACCACATTTTTGATTCACTGCATTGCTTCTAAGTCATCTGCATCTAGGGTTTGGGATCTGAGCAATCCAAGAGCTATTTGAGCCACTCCAAAGGTCATCAATCACTTCAAAGGGGTCCATGTATGTTCAAGCATCATATTGTATCCTCACAAAGTCAAGAAAGTCAAAGAATCACAAGAACTGAGAAAGGCATGGAAGCAGAGCCAGGTTTAACTGCACAGATGACCTAAAATTAGGGTTTTGGTTTCAGAGGCCATAACTCCAAATTTTTTGGTCATTCTTGTTTCTATTGGTCTCTATATGTTATAAGGATCATGCATATCAATTTTCATGAAGAAATTCCATGGGGAAGGCATCTAATCAAGAGTTGACTTCTTGAGCAAGTCAGTGCAAAATCAGGGCATCTGAGGCCCCCAATGACCCAACCAAAGGGTGTTCTTCATCATTTTGAATGTGTATGATCTTTATTTGATCATAGAAGATGTTAGAAGTTCACAAAATTGAATAATTTCAAGCCATTTGCAAAGTTGCCTTTTTGGGAAAGTGACTTGTAATGAAAACTTGCCATTTTGGGAAAGTTTTTCAACCCTTTCTTTTTGATTAAAAAATGCTTCAAATGAGGAAACTTTGGTCATGAAAGTTGTAGAATGGATCATTCCCTTTTTAAAAAGTACAAGAACTCATTCTAATTCATTATGGAGCAAAAGTTATGGCTTTGCAAAGTTGGGAAAAATCATGAAATTTCCACTTTTGGCACCAAAGAGGGATTTTTGCAAATTCCAATTCCAAGCATTTTCAAGACCTCTAATTGACTTCTTTGTATCATTATAACATGTTACAACTTAGAAAAATCAAGTTTATGCCAAGATTCTTCATTTCCATGCCTTGAATCACAAGTTGCATAAGGCATTTTCCATAAAGGCTACCAATTTGAAACTTTGCAAAAGAGACATTTCATGGTTGAATTGAACTCCAATTGGTATCAAAGCATCATAACAATGTTACATAACTCATTTTGTCACATTTTTGCCCACAAAATCACAAGTATCTTTGCCTTGATTCATGAGAAAATTCAAAGAGGGAAATGTGCAAGAACCTTGGGAACCCTTGATCAAGGCCAGCCAGCTCACAAAATCAGATCCTAGGGCCTTCCTTGACTCAAGCTGAGGCAGGACAAGCCCAAAGATTGCCTCTGACCCGAGCCATGCTTGGAGTACACAAAATCTTGACTTTCTTGCATTTTTCCCATACCAATCCCACAGTGCCACCACCAACTCTCTGCCCAATCAGAGTCAAATATGTGGCCATCAAGCAACCCAAAACACACCATACACAAGCCATAAGCTCCCACATTGCAGCACACACAAAAATCTGTCAAAACCTTTCCCTCTTCGAATCACTCAACACAGCCATCAAACCTCAATTCTTTCTTCATCAATGAACCACACACTCTCCATAGAACAAAAGCCCACCATCAAAACAGCCTGAAACCCCCTATATCATAACTGCGAAACCTGCCATATCAGAACACAAGCTCACGAATCAACCACCAACAAGAGGTTTGAAGCATCCCATTGAGTTCAGGAGGTTCAGGGGAGACATTTTGCACAAGAGAAGAGTCAGGAAAGCTCATATCCATAGCTCTTCACTTCAGGTAACTTCGAATTTCAAACTTTTCAGAGCTTGCTTTTTTTGTTACAAAATGAAAATACACATCATGGGGATCACTCTGATGCTTTTAGTTTTGAAAATGGTGTGAAAATGAACATTTTATGCCTCTCTGAAATTTTGCCCGTGAAAATGTTTGGCTTCGATTCTCTTTGTTCATGCTTGATAAATGATGTTTGATGATGGATTTGAGTTTAGTTTGGATAGGAGAATGTTTCTGGGCAGTTAATTTAGGTTGGGGTGGCCTGTAGAGGAAGCTAGGTATTTGGTTTTGCCGGAGAAGACGACCGGAACACTGTTCCGGCCGTCTGAATTTGTTTAACCCTAATTAGGTTTAGCAGCGTCATTAATGGGAGTTTGAATTTGGGCCGTAGATGAGGTAGACTGGGGTTGACTCCCGCGCGTGTGTGTGGCCAGGATCTTGTCATTAAACCCTAATCCCTGATTAATTAATTAAATCCAGTTTAATTAATTATAAAACTTAAATTAGCCAGGTTTGAACTTGGGCCGTAGGATTGCGCGCCAAGTCAAACCCTCCAAGCCCAGATTGCATCTGATCCTTTCATCTTGCATACTTTTCAATAATTCAATTTTTATTCATTTATTTTTCATTTTATTTGCACGAATTATTTAAAATAGCAAAAATCATTTAAAAATTATGAAATTTTTTGTCAAAGATTTCATTAATTTTTAAAACCCAAAAATATTTTTATTTTTATTTTTTTGCATAAAAAATCCTTTTTAAATTATTTAAATGTTTATTTTTAATTAGTTAATGAAAATTAATTAATTAAAAATGCATTTAGGTATTAAAAAATCACAAAAAAATTCACATTGCATTTAGAAACATTTAGAAACATTGTCAAACCCTCAAACCAAATTTCTTTTTTGTTCTTGATGCCTTTTGATCATTTTCATTGGAATTAAATTCATTTTAAGGCAATATTTTGGTTCAAACTTTGAAAAATTCATTCTGCCTAACCCTTGAGAGTTTGATAATGGTTCTTCTTGCATTGCATCCTTCATGGCATGTAGTTTATAGGATAAAATTGGTTTGATTTTATCTTGCATTTCCAATTTGTTTTGCATTTTTTTGTGATGAGTGTCGCTCCCGATAAAATGGGACTGGGCCCAAATAAAGGTACAAGCGCGAACGGTCGGCGAGGGGAACAGTGAGAACACACAGCCGTGAACCCACTGGAGATGAATAGAGTCGCCAGCTAGGCATTTTTATCCCGGAGGAAAGGCAATGCTGCATAGACCTGGAAAGATATGGATAAGACGGTTGCGAACCAGAGAGACTGAGAAAGGGGGTTGGTTACAACCTGGGAAGGTATTAGCACCCAGATTGTCCGTCGTACTCGACGGGATCCACGCTTGAAAGATTTGTGTTTTAAAGGGGTAGTGTCAGTGCAATTTGTGTGTAAATGAACTGGAAAAGATGTACAGGTGTCAGTGTAAAGAAATGTGATGTGTATAAATGTACAGTGTCAGTGTGAGAATAAGAGTGAAATGCTCATGATAATGAGGCTAGAAGAATGAAGCTGGAAGGAGGGGGAATGAACAGAGACTTTTGTTCGATAACTGTTAAGTTATGCCTACGTATCCTCTCGTGCAATGAGG
Organism: Lathyrus aphaca; assembly: GCA_963966055.1. Lineage (NCBI taxonomy): Eukaryota > Viridiplantae > Streptophyta > Magnoliopsida > Fabales > Fabaceae > Lathyrus > Lathyrus aphaca. The sequence continues at coordinate 385,988,728 of OZ014524.1, read as the reverse complement.
AAGTCAGAACACCGTAGTTCGACCCAAAGAGACTGAAAGATGAATTGACTTGTGAACTGCTTACTTGCCTATGCTCAAGTGTATGACCTGTCTGGCTCAGGTGCAAACTGTCTTGCATTAGACGGAAGAAGCAAGTTCCCGGTTGTGAGTGAAGATGATGAGAAAAGAGTCCCGAAGGAGACGATTATTGTTTGTTTTTGTGTTTTCAGTCTTTTATTGCTTTTTTTTGAAGTTTGTCATAAGATAATGAGCTTAAGCCTAAACCAATGGGTTAGTAAACTCATCACATCTTCCCTCTGATTAGGGGTAATGAGAGTACCTTAAGTGTGAAGTCAGATTCTCACACTTAGTCACCTTTGGTATAGGATTAAGATCATTAACCTATTTGTGATTATTTAGATGTTTTTGGGATTTTTGTTTAGTGTTGAGTAATGAGGTTAAGCCATAAGCAGAAGCATGTTGATGATGAAAATGGTATGATGCAAAGCAAAACCAGAAGCATGTTGATGATGAAAATGATGCTATGAGGTGCTTCAAATATGAGGCAAGGCATGGGGATGTTCATACAAGATTATGAATGCAAATGATGCAAGTTAAGGAGCATGAATGAACATGAAAAGTTATGAATCATACAAGACAAATGACATGGTAAATATGTAATGCAATGATCAAACATGCTTTCTATATGTCTTAAGATGTCAAATGAATCACAAGAATGCACAAAATGCAAAGACAAGTCATGTTATGCAAGGAAATGCAAGAAAGATGCAAGAGAAAGCCCAAATTAGGGTTCATGGATCAAACATCAAACAAAAATCCAAAACAGAAACAAAACCCTAAGATAAAAATGGAAAATGGCACCCAAAGAAACCCTAAACTTATAATGAACCACTGCCCAAAGGGGAGCTCTCAACTCTCAACCAAACTCAAGATATGAATTTTCTAAGTTATTAGGGTTTTTTAGGGTTCTTAACAAAAGAAATGCCAAACAAATAGAAAATGCAAGATCAAATCATGGCCATTTTACCCTAGAAACTACATGCCAAACACAAAACAATGCAAGAAGAATCAATGTCTCAACCTTCTCCAATAGGCAGAAATGAATTTTTAAACTTATGATCAAATTAATGCATAGAAAATGATTTAATTCAATGAAAAATTCTTAAAATGCATCAAGATCAAAAATAAATTTGGTTTGAAGGTTGGACAATGTTTCTAAATGTCTTAGAACATTTCATGAATTTTTTTGTAATTTTTAAATACCTAAAAGTATTTTTAATTAATTAATTCCCATTAATCAATTAAAAATAATCTTTTAAATATTTAAAAATACTTTTTTAATGATAAAAAATAAAATAAAAATATTTTTGTGTCATAAAAATTAATAAAACTTTAAAGAAAAAGTTTCATAATTTTTATGTGTTTTTTACTATTTTAAAATAAATATGCAAGTTAATTGAAATAAAATGAAATAAAAACAAATAAAAATGAAAGTAATCAGGATGGATGGATGAGATTGATTCTGAGTTTAAATTGGTTGACTGCGCGCGTCATCCAAGGGTCCAGGTTGACTCTGATTAAATTAATTAAATTATGGATTAATTAGGCTAACACGTGGATTAGGGCTAAGCAAGCTGATCTGGGCCATCCAAAAGAGAGGGAAGTCAACAGGTCAAAGGCCATCTACGGCTCAAATTCAAACTGAAGTTAATGACGCAATTAGGGCATAATCACTCTCAGGTGGCCGGAGAAGACCTCCGGTCGTCTTCTCCGGCCAACACCTCACCTGAAAAATCCCCAAACCCCTCAAATCGTAACGAAAATGGAAACTAAACACACCAAAATGATCCCCATGATCCCCTGAACTAAAACCCTAAGTCCAAACAAATTTCTTCTTCCTCAAATCCACGAATCAAGCAAAACAAATTTTAGGGCACGCAGGTTTCAGAAACTAATTAAATGCTCAAATCAAAACCATTTCAAAAACTAAGAACATCAGGATGATCAGGACGACACAAAGAACAAGTTTGTAACAAGAAAAATGATTTCTGGAAAAATAATTTTCGAGCTACCTGAGATTTGGAGCTTTCAATTTGAGGACTTTCTGGCCACTTCTCCTTGTGCAATCCACTCCACTTGGTCCACAGAAGATGCTTGAATGCTCAAAAGGAGTTTAAGTTGGCTGGATAATGAGATTCGAAAGCTCCTGCTCAAGCTTGATCAGAAATGGCAATGGTGTTTCTGGAGGTTTCAGGCCATTGTGATTGATGGTTTGTGGTCCTGAGGATGAATGGAGAAGGTCTGGAGTGTTTGTTGGTATGTTTGTGAGCTATGGTGAGAGTTTCAAGTGAAACTGCAAACTGAGGTGAGAGATGGCAGTGGGATGTTCTGGCTGTTTCAGGCTTGTGTTCTTGGTGCTGGGTGGTCTATGGAACAAGTTTAGTTGAATGGTGAAGATGGCTGAAGTGTTTGCAAGCTGTGTAGGCAGATTCGAAGCAACTTGCAATTGGGAGTGTTTTTGTGAATGTGTTGAATGAGGATGTTTCAGCCTTGCTTAGTACATGAAATGGCTTGCAAATTGTCCACATAACTCTCTCTCATTGGTCAGTTGATTGGACATGTGCTTTATTGATTGGTAAGTTGCCTTTTGCAAAAAGTCAAATAATGTGTAAGAGAAGTATGGCTCATGATCTAGGCAAGTACAAGGCATGGGCTGGCGCAGCAAGGGTGAGGGAGAGGCCTAGCAAAGCTCAGCATCCAAGGCTGCAAGTTGTAGGAAGCATGATCATGAGTTTTGCAACTTGTTGTAACTTTGGTTCACATGTGAGAAAGTCTTGTTACACAAACCAAACCATGGGGAAACTTGGTCCAATTCTGATTTTTAAGGCTCATAGAATGTTTGTGTGCTGGTTTGAAGTGAATTAGAGGCTGCAATATGCATTGGTCCATGACTTTGCAAAATTTCCATTTGAAGCATGCCTTGAAAATCAATGATTTTTGCCAACTTTGCATTGCCATAACTTTTGATCCAAGAAGAGTTTGATCATGTTCTTGTACTTTTTGAAAAGGGAAAGATGAGATCTACAACTTTCATGACCAAAGTTTTTCCATTTGAAGCATTTTTGGATCATGAATCATGGCTTGAAAAATGACCTAAAATGATGCATTCTTGAAAAGTCAACTATGCCCAAAAAGTCAACATTTGCAAAAACCCTAAATTCTTGATTTTTATGAACTTCAACCTTCTTCCATGATCAAATAAAGATCATATACACTCAAAATGATGAAGATCACCCATTGGTTGGGTCATTGGGGGCCTCAGATGCCCTGATTTTGCACTGACTTGTCTGAAAAGTCAACTCTTGATCAGATGACTTCCCCATGGAATTTCTTCATGAAAATTGATATGCATACTCCCCATACCATATAAAGACCAATGGAAACAAGAATGACCAAAAAATTTGGAGTTATGGCCTCTGAAACCAAAACCCTAATTTTCAGTCAATTGTGCAGTTCAACCTGGCTCTGCATCCACTCAAACCCTGGTTCTTGTGATTCCTCTGCAATTTTGACTTTGAGGAGATGAAATGTGATATAAGAACACACATGGACCCCTTTGAGTTGATTGGTGGCCTTTGGAGTGGCTCAAGATGCTTTGAGGTTGCTCAGATCACAAACCCTAGGTGCAGATGCCTTAGAAACTATGCAGTGAAACAAAAGTGAGATATGAGATGATATGTTTGTGTTTATGCATATGAGGATGATCACAAGCCATGGTGTGAATGGGTGAGGGCAAATTTGGGGTGTTTACAGCTGCCCCTATTCAAACACGAGTTAGCTGTGCAGGTTGTAAGCAGCGGCTTAACAGGCAAACAAGATAACTTGTGGTTGAATACCAAAGACAGTCCAAAATTTGCACTCACAAAATGAAGAAGAAAAGGGATATAGAATGTAAATGAAAAAATAAAGTATATTGTAAAGTGTGGGCGACGGAGGACGACCGTCGAGCAGAGGACGACTGCTGGGTAAAGAGCGATGACGGGGACGGCCGACAAGCTGGGATAAGTGCAGGAAAATAAAGCAATGACGGGGACGGCCGACATGCTGGGGATAAAAGGTAGAGCTAAGACGGGGACGGCCGACTAGCTGGAAAAAGTAGTATGATATGATGGGGACGACCATCAAGATAAAGCTGTAAAATTCTCTGGGGATCAAGTGAAACATGACGGGGACGGCCATCAAGTTCATAAAGCAAAGTAAACAACGATGGGGACGGCCATCGGGCTAAAAGGAAAAGGGACCACGACGGGGACGGCCATCGGGTTAAAGAATAAATGAAATAAACAGATGATGGGGTACGGCCATCAAAGGTGAAGGACGATCACCTAGCAGGGGACGGCTGCTCTGTTGGGGATAAAAGAATATATGATGGGGACGGCCATCAAAGGTGGAGGACGACCACCTGGCAGGGTACGGCTGCCGAAAATATCAACGATGGGGACGACCATCGGATAGGAAAGGTCAACGATGGGGACGGCCATCGGACGAGCATGACGGAGGACGACCATCAAGAAGTGGAGGACGACCACTCAGCAGGGGATGGCTGCTCTCAAGGTTTGTCATGACATAGGACGAATGTCAGATAACCAGAATCAACAATGGGGACGGCCATTGGATAATGTTGATGAAGGACGATCATCAAAAGGTGGAGGACGACCACCTAGCAGGGGACGGCTGCTAAAATCAACGATGGGGACGGCCATCGGACGAGCATGATGGAGGACGACCATCAAGAAGTGGAGGACGACCACTCAGCAGGGGACGGCTGCTCTCAAGGTTTGTCATGACATAGGACGAATGTCAGATAACCAGAATCAACAATGGGGACGGCCATTGGATAAAGTTGATGAAGGACGATCATCAAAAGGTGGAGGACGACCACCTAGCAGGGGACGGCTGCTAAAATCAACGACGGGGACGGCCATCGGACGAGCATGATGGAGGACGACCATCAAGAAGTGGAGGACGACCACTCAGCAGGGTACGGCTGCTCTCGAAGGTATCATAACACAGGACGAGTGTTAGATAAAAAAGAAAATTTGTTGGTGATCTACTGGGGATAATGTAAACACGGACGAGCGTTTACACCCAAGAAACAAAAGGTATAAGTGTTTGGTATTGTGTATAGATTAAAGATGCGGACGAGCATCCTTAGACTATGATACGGACGAGTATCATGTAGAAACAAATACTGACACGTGTTCAGAGATGATGATACGGACGAGTATCAACTGGTTAACAAAGAACACGGACGAGTGTTGCATCTGAAAGGACTCTTCTGGGGAATGGTAGACACGGACGAGTATCTATATTCAAGAAGACATAAGTGTTTGACACGGTGTATGGATTAAAGATGCGGACGAGCATCCCTAGGACTATGATACAGACGAGTATCATGTAGAAACAAACACTAGACGCAATGCTCTGAGATGATGGTACGGACGAGTACCAACTGGTTAACAAAGAACAAGGACTACTGTCGAATCTGTGGGGATATGAGTGATGATGTATACAAGATACGGACGAGTATCTGTATAAGTGTACCATGAGGAGTGAGTATTGTATAATGCATAGATGAGTGTTTTTCTGCTGGGGAGAGTGACACGGACGAGTGTCAAAAGAGAAAAGCATAATATTAACAAGTGTATGGGTTGATGAAAGTGTAAGCGACTGCGCTGGGAATATGACACGGACGGGTGTCAAGAAAGTGTATATACAAGTATATGTGAGTGCAAAGAGGACGTCTTCGGCTTTCTGCTGGTGATATGACACGGACGGGTGTCATGAAGTATCCGTGATATGGGTGATTTGTTTGTAAAGAGTGTTCAGGCGACTTTACTGGGGAAAGATGGCACGGACGGGTGCCAAAAGGTGTATATACTGGTGTTTGATGATTTGAGAGGCAACTGCTTTTGCTGGGACTCTGATGGGGATCTTTGTATAATGATGATGAACGGTTTATTATTCACAAGTGTTCAATTCACAACATGACTTATGATTATGCTATGCATTTGATTTTTGCCGTAATGCTCCGTATTAGACGGAATGCTACGCTCTGAGGGGATAGTATGATGCAAATGCCATGATTATGCAAAGGGGCACAGATCCGGGATTCGGATCCCATTGCTGCGAAGATCTCTGAATGATCTGCTTGAAGTGAATATCCCAGCTGGGGATGAGATCATCGGTAGATCTAAGGATGTATCTGTTTGGGGATATAAGTCACTGATTGACATATCCTTATAATACGGGACCCAGCTGGGGTTTGTAGAAGCTTTCTGTACTCTGTTGTGACTTCTCCATGCGTTGCTTCTCTAAATAGAGGCTGGGGATTCGGTGGGGAGATGATTCCCTGATTCTTGCATCCTGTTGAGGAAGAATGGTTGGTACTACAGCTGGGGAATGCTGTTGGTAACTCAGCTGGGGAGAGCAATGGGAGGCAACTCGGCTGGGGAGAAAACATCCTGAGTGTTAATCCTGTTTGTTGACTTGGCAACTTTGCTGGGGGAAGTGGGCACTCTCCAGTGCCACGTGGAAGATAGACCGAGTTGATAATGATTCGCCAACTCGCTGAGACGTAACCTGCATGCCCCAGGTTGCGTTCTGGATACCTGCAATCCTGCAAAGGTAAGGAAACGTACAAAAGGTCCCGAGGTATCCCTTACTGGATTCCGTCATAGGAGTTAAGTACTTTCGAGAATAATCACATTCCCTGTAAGCATGTGTTTTTTTTTTATTTTTAGAGAAAGGCATCTGTACTTATGCAATTGTATTTTTAGAGATATCAAACAACTCTTTGAAAAACATAAATGTAAAAACGAAACATGACCGAAAATCTGATTTTATTAATTCCTGTGCCCTGAATTGGCAAGATACAGTCAAAGAAACATATTTCCTAAAATGAGGAGATTGTTACAAATTGAGAAATAAAGTGCTGGCGGTGTTGACGACGCTTTCAAGGAGCTTCCTCTTCTGCTATGACTCGTATGACAATGACGTTCTTCTCATCTTGCTTTCTGGAGAGAGTTAATTCTGATTGAAGCTTGATCCTTTGGAGCTTACCAAGTTGTAGGTGATACAGACGAATTCAGAATGCAGTTGTTCGCTTATTCCCTTATTTTGCATGGATCGCCCTTTCGGGTTTTCAATCCATCGGGATACCCATTTTTGCCTGAGCTGTCCAATGCGGCTTTTCAACTCAGCGGGTGTACATTTTTTCATTTATTTCCCTTATTTTTGCCCGAGTCTTTTATTCTGTTTTTGACTCGCCGGGATGCCCTATTTCTGCCTGGATTCACATTCTGTTTTTATGTCCAGCGGGTCATTTTATGCGAAGTATTTTTTAACTACATCTGAATTCACAGGGGATGGGAAGTCTTCACCATCCATGGTGCTGAGCATCAGTGCTCCACCAGAGAAAACTTTCTTTACAACGAATGGTCCTTCATAATTTGGAGTCCATTTTCCCCTGTGGTCTGTATGAGGAGGGAGGATCCTTTTCAACACAAGATCCCCTACTTGGTATTCTCGGTGCCTGACTTTCTGATCGAAGGCCTTCTTCATTCTCTTCTGATATAACTGCCCGTGGCAGATTGCAGCCAATCTTTTCTCTTCGATCAGACTCAGTTGCTCGAATCGGGACCGTACCCATTCTGCTTCACTTAGTTTAACATCCATCAATACCCGTAGGGAGGGTAATTCAACTTCAACAGGTAGGACTGCTTCCATGCCATATACAAGCTGATACGGTGTTGCCCCAGTGGACGTTCTGATTGATGTGCGGTACCCATGCAAAGCAAATGGTAGCATTTCGTGCCAGTCTTTGTATGTGATTACCATCTTCTGCACAATCTTCTTGATATTCTTATTTGCTGCCTCAACAGCGCCGTTCATCTTTGGCCTGTAAGGAGAAGAATTGTGATGTTGGATCTTGAAGTCCCGGCACAGCTCTGCCATCATTCTGTTGTTTAAATTGGAACCATTATCAGTAATGATTCGCTCGGGCACTCCATATCGACAGATGATATCTCTTTTCAGAAATCTGGCTACCACTTGCCTCGTAACGTTTGCATATGAGGCTGCTTCGACCCACTTAGTGAAATAGTCGATGGCGACCAGGATGAATCTGTGGCCATTCGAAGCAGTTGGCTCAATCTTGCCGATCATATCAATGCCCCACATAGCAAAGGGCCATGGTGAAGACATGATGTTCAAAGGATTGGGAGGCACATGCACCTTATCCGCGTAGATCTGGCACTTATGACATTTCCTGGCATAGGCACAACAGTCTGCATCCATTGTGATCCAGTAATAGCCTGATCTTAGCAATTTCTTAGCCATGGCATGCCCTCCTGCATGAGTACCAAAAGATCCTTCGTGCACTTCATGCATCAACAAATCCGCTTCCGTCCTGTCAACACATCTGAGGAGTACCATGTCAAAGTTCCTCTTGTATAAAGACCCATCAGTGTTCAGAAAGAAACTTCCAGCAAGCCTTCTTAAAGTCTTCTTATCATTGGAAGATGCCCCAGGTGGGTATGTCTGGTCCTCCAAGAAGCACTTAATGTCATGGAACCAAGGCTTATCATCTTTTACAACATCCGCTGCAAATACATATGCTGGTCTATCGAGTCTTGATACTGAAATCTGAGGTACAAAGTTAGCAGCTTGAACTTTGATCATGGATGAAATGGTAGCAAGAGCATCTGCAAACTGATTCTCGTCCCGAGGGATATACTCAAGTTTGACCGTTGTGAAGAAAGTCAACAACCTTCTTGTATAATCTCTGTAAGGTATCAGATGATCTTGGTGGGTGTACCATTTTCCGTTGGTTTGATTAACTACCAAAGCTGAATCTCCGAATACGGTCAATGTTTTGATCCTGAGGTCAATGGCTTCCTCAAGACCCATAATGCAAGCTTCGTATTCAGCTTCGTTGTTAGTGCAGTTGAAAGTGAGTTTTGCCGAGAAAGGCATGTGAACTCCTTTGGGTGTAATTAGTACTGCACCAACACCACGACCATTCATGTTAACAGCCCCATCAAACATCATAGTCCATTCTTCCTCCGGGTCAGGCCCTTCAGTGTGAACAGGCTCTTCGTGGTCTTTTGCTTTAATGAACATGATGTCTTCATCAGGGAAGTCAAACCTCATAGGCTGGTAGTCATCAATGGGTTGCTCAGCAAGATATTCAGATAGTACACTGCCCTTGATGGCTTTCTGAGATGTGTACTGTATGTCGTATTCTGTGAGAATCATCTGCCATCTTGCAACCCGTCCGGTAAGAGCTGGCTTCTCGAAAATGTACTTAACTGGATCCATTTTTGAGATTAATAAGGTAGTGTGGGTCAGCATATACTGTCTCAGTCGGCGAGCAGCCCACGCTAAAGCACAGCAAGTTTTCTCGAGCAGTGAATAACGCTGTTCACAGTCGGTAAACTTTTTGCTTAGGTAGTATATTGCATACTCTTTTCGACCAGACTCGTCATGCTGACCTAGTACACACCCCATTGACTCTTCTAATACTGTCAAGTACATGATCAGAGGTCTTCCTTCAACTGGAGGCATAAGGATTGGAGGTTCTTGTAAGTACTCTTTGATCTTGTCAAAAGCCTTCTGGCAATCTTCGTTCCACCTGACCGTCTGTTCTTTTCTTAACAGCTTGAACAAGGGTTCACAGGTTGCTGTAAGGTGAGATATGAACCGTGAGATGTAGATCAATCTACCTAAGAACCCTCGAACTTCTTTCTCTGTCTTCGGTGCAGGCATTTTTTGTATAGCCTTGACTTTATCAGGATCAACCTCAATCCCTTTCTCGCTTACAATAAAGCCCAGCAGCTTACCGGATCGCACCCCGAATGTGCACTTGTTGGGGTTCAGCTTTAGTTGATATTTCCTCAGACGCTTGAACAACTTCAGCAGATTCACCAGGTGATCTTCCTCTGTAAGGGACTTGGCGATCATATCATCCACATAACATTCTATTTCCTTGTGGATCATATCGTGGAATAATGTCACCATAGCCCGTTGATATGTTGCACCAGCATTCTTCAGTCCGAATGGCATCACTTTGTAACAGAACGTGCCCCAAGGTGTGATGAATGTTGTCTTCTCCATGTCTTCAGGTGACATCTTGATCTGATTATATCCTGAAAATCCATCCATGAAGGAGAATACCGAGAACTGAGCCGTATTATCAACCAATACATCAATGTGAGGTAATGGGAAGTCATCTTTCGGGCTGGCTCTGTTCAGATCCCGGTAATCAACACACATTCTTACTTTGCCATCCTTCTTAGGCACAGGTACTATGTTAGCAACCCACGGCGGATAGCTAGTCACAGCAAGGAACCCGGCGTCCCATTGCTTTTGTACCTCTTCCTTGATTTTCATAGCCATGTCTGGGCGAGTTCGGCGCAGTTTCTGTTTGACCGGTGGGCATTCTTCTCTTAGAGGCAGCTTGTGCACCACAATATCGGTATCCAACCCTGGCATGTCTTGGTACGACCAAGCAAACACATCAACATACTCTTGAAGCAGATCTATCAGTTGTCTCTTTACTGAGTCTTGCAGGCAGGCCCCGATTTTAACCTCTTTCACGTCTTCCTCCGTACCAAGATTGATCACTTCAACCTCCTCCTGGTGAGGGGTAATAACCTTTTCCTCTTGTCTTAACAACCTGGCTAGCTCTTCAGGAAGCTCATATTCTTCTTCAACCCCTTCATCAGCTTGATTGATTGGATTGTCAAAGTCATACGATGTCATAGCCGTGCTGTTGTCGGTGCTGTCAGGAAGGCACTCTCTGCAAGGGTTAAGTTTGTTCATTTTAGTGATTGATTTTAATCTTGCTTTAGAAAAAAGTGAGATGAAGTTATCATTTTGAAAACAACGCCATTTATTTTTGTACAAAAAGAAAAATGGAAAAACAGTGAACAGAAAAGAAAAAGACTCGTTTGCAAAAAGATGTCTGATATTTCATTAATTTAATCTTGTTTGCACAAAAGTACAGATGGCCCTGATTACAAAATGAGTCTTGTCATCTTGGGCAAGATGCAAGACTTTGATGCATGCTATAAAAATACAGGAAATAATAATTACTCTGCATGAGTAACTCTTATAATTTCCTGGGAAGACCAGTTCGAGACACTGCTCCCCGGGATCTTTGGACGAATCCAATTCTCCAGATTGCGCTCCTCTTCCAGCTCGTCTTCCAGACAGTTGATAGCATCGGGGGTGAGCATCCCCCCACTGACAAACCCAGGCTTCTCAGCAGCCTTTGCTTGATGTTGAGTTGGTTTGTAACCCAACCCAAACTTGTCCTTCTTCTCCTCCACAGCTAAGACCTTGCCCCAGCCTAGGGCAGTTCCTTCTTCAACAACCTTCCGGGCTTGTTGATAAGACGACATGGAGATACCTGACACAGCAGATGCTTCATTGACATTCAAGGCTTCAAAACCTTGGCTCATTGTTTCATGGATCTCCCCATCCATCTCAATGTATTTGTACGTAGCCAGATGGCTAACGAAAATATCCTCTTCCCCACAGATTGTGACAACTTGACCTTCCCACTCAAATTTTAACTTTTGGTGAAGGGTAGACGTTATTGCGCCGGCGGCGTGAATCCAGGGTCTACCCAACAAACAACTGTAGGCGGGCTGAATGTCCATCACATAAAAGATAGTTTTAAAGGTCTGCGGGCCAATTGTCACAGGCAGCTCAATCTCTCCCAGAACCGATCTCTTCGAACCATCAAAGGCTCTTACCACCAGGTTGCTGGGTCTCAATGCCAATCCATCATATTCTAACTTCACCAGAGCCTTCTTCGGTAAGACATTCAGGGAAGAACCTGTGTCCACCAGCACATGAGAAAGGACAGCTCCTTTGCATTCCATGGTTATGTGCAAGGCTTTGTTGTGATTGCGGCCATCCGCTGTCAAGTCAGAATTGGTAAACCCTAGCCCATTGCTAGCAGTAACATTACCAACCACGGTTTCCAATTGGTTGACAGTGATCTCCTCAGGCACGTAAGCTGCGTGCAAGACTTTAAGTAGTGCATTCCGATGGGCTTCGGAGCACATAAGCAGTGAGAGGATAGAGATTTTGGATGGCGTCTGATGAAGCTGATCCACAACTTTATAATCACTCTTTTTGATGATCCGCATAAACTCATCAACTTCCTGATCAAATGGAGTCTTCAGGGCTTCTTTGGCAGCTGGGTCTTCCTGCACCGGGCCTTTTCCTTTTGCCTTGGCAGCAGCTTCTGCTTCGGCAGTGGGTCTTTGAACTTGTGAAGCAAAGAGACGTCCGCTTCGAGTGAAGCCTCCGCCTCCCCCCACATTATCTACTTGTGGTGCAGGTGCTGATGTTTCAAGAGTGATTCTTTTCCCTTCACAGTACACGTCAGAGCCATAGTGCCAAGGGATGGCCCTATTGCTTTCGTATGGTACTGGTCCAGGCACCGTGACAGTGACTGGACTGATTGCTGCTGCTGAAGGGACTGTAATTGTTTGTGGATCATAAAAGATTGTAACTGGTGCTCTGGCGGGAGCAGCACCTTCTGAATGGTAGGCGGAATTATTTTCAGGATCGTAGAATATGGTAACAGTAGAGACATCTTCATGATTGATTGCTGGTGTTGTAGGAGGTACTATTGGAAGGACTGATGTTGTTGTTGTTGATGGAGATTCGAGATGGAATGAAGCTGAAGTTGTAGCAGGAGAAACTGTTGAAATCTGATCATTTGGAAGGACAGACGAAGTACTTGTTGATGTTGCTGATGAATTGTCGGGAATAATAGTTGCTGCAGTTGTAGGAGGATCTGAAACCGTTGTTGATGAAGTTGCCGGATTTGTAGTGATCTGTAGCAGGCCACTCTGAATAAGGCTGTCAATGCCATTCCTTAGGTCCTCGCACCCATTCCATGAAATATTGCAATAGGGACACCCTAGTTCACACCCCGGAAATATTTGGTTTTCGCGGAGTTGAGCCTTGATTTCCACCAATGGTGTCCTGATCTGATCCACACTAGTTATCAAATAAGACGGTTGGTCTTCTTCAATAGCATTAATTCGGGGACCACCATGGTTTGGCATTGGGTTTTTATTGACATTGGGCGGAGGTGCAAAATTCAGAGCCTTGGAGTCTACCAAGTCTTGTACCTTCATATGCAGAGCCCTGCATTTTTCTGTACTGTGACCAGGTGCGTTCGAATGAAAAGCACACCTAGCATTGGAGTCATAGTTTCTTGGTAGACTGTTGGGATCCGGAGGTGCCAACGTTCTTAGCTCAACTAGGTTGAGTTTCAGAAGTTGTGGCAGCAAGGCAGCATACGGCATTGGGATCGGGTCGATCACTCGGTTAGCTTGGGATGGCCTTTGTTGGAATGGCCTCTGTTGATTGTTGTTGTTGGTGTTGTTGTTGTAGTTCCTTGGAGGATACTGATTCTGCTGATACTGAGGTTGTTGTTGGAAGTTTTGTTGAGGAGGTTGATAGACTGGCTGTGGATGAGCTGGAGCAGGGATAGTGACTGCTGCTATTGACCTTTGAACATATTGGGGCCTACCCCTGTTGGTGTGAATGGCATTGGTCTCGCCAGTTCTTCTCGGGCCTGCAAAAGGTTTTCTTGTACTACTGGACGAACCGGCACCATTATCGGAAATTTTGCCCATTTTCAACAGGCTTTCAATTCTCTCCCCAGCTATGACAACATCTGCGAAGCTGGTGGAAGAGAAAGCAGCCAACCTGTCAATATACGTTCCCTGGAGAGTGTTCATAAACATGTCTGCCATTTCTCTCTCAGACATTGGTGGCTGGACAGCAGCAGCCAATTGCCTCCATCTTTGAGCATATTCTCTGAAGCTCTCCCTAGATGACTGTGACATTCCCATTAGGAGGGTCCTGTTGGGTGCCATATCTAGATTATACTGATACTGTCTGATGAAGGCCTCTGCCAGGTCCTTCCAGCATCTTACAGTTGCTCTTGTCAAATGGGAATACCATTCCCTTGATGCTCCAGTCAAGCTATCTTCGAAGTAGAACATCCAAAGTTTCTCATCCATTGTATAGGCCTTCAGCCTTCCCAGAAATGATTGCAAATGAGTCCGGGGGCATGAAGTCCCATTATACTTTTCGAAACAAGGAGGCTTGAACTTATGGGGGATCCTGACCCCGTCTACCAAACCCATGTCCATGACGTCGAAACCCAAAGAATTTTGAGACTCCAGTGATCTCAACTTCTCAGCTATTTCCTCCAATCGCCTATCATAAGTTTCCTCTCCAGCACCCATTACCGTAAATTGGTCCTCCTGAGGATCTTCTTGAAGTACTCTGGCTGCTGTGGCTGTTCCTTGTATATTGACTGGGATGTTGGCCTCTGGATGGAGATGGGGTCCAAAAACCGGGGGATTGATATGAGGTTGGACCCTCTCGTTGTTACTTGTGCCTGCAGTCCCCACATGGGGCTCCTCTTGATTCCTCCCTTCTACCAAAGTTCTGAGCCTCTCCTGGCTTTGAGCTAGGTTGTTCATCACTTCCATGAATTGTGTTATCTGAGTTCTCATCTCCAACCTTTCGTTGGCCATCTGGTTTCTGACCTCCGTAAGGTCCTGCTGCATCTGATCCATCTGAATGCCCGGAAGGTTGTTTCTAGTTGGGTACCTGTGTGGCCTGTTGAGAGGGAATACCCGGCGGCGAGCAATAATTCCTGAGATTCACAACAGAGGTTAGCAACAACAAAACAAAAACCTACAAAACAAACAAAAGGGTTAGCATGCAATGCAGTTATGCTTATTTGTTCTCAAGGTATCGGGTTTGGCCTTCAGTTTTGACCCTTCCAGACCCTTGAAGATGCTGCTGTTGGAGTTGCTTTTGACGTAACCCAGATGGAAACTAACACAAATATATTACAAAATGTGAAATAATACAACTTGTTCATTTTACAACACAAGCCCTCAAAGGGGTCAAAATACATCACAAAACAAAAGTACATGGAAAAGGAACAACAACAAGCAAAATGATCAAAC
Organism: Lathyrus aphaca; assembly: GCA_963966055.1. Taxonomy (NCBI): domain Eukaryota; kingdom Viridiplantae; phylum Streptophyta; class Magnoliopsida; order Fabales; family Fabaceae; genus Lathyrus; species Lathyrus aphaca. Next base: position 385,973,648 of record OZ014524.1, on the reverse strand, counting down.
TCCAAGGCCAAACTCATCCTCACGAACTTCCTTAAGAAGTGCTTCGGTCACAGGATCAGCCGGATGCTCCGTGAGATTCCTGATGAGAAGGTTTCTTGTTGCAACAGCTGCAATCAACTTCTTGTTCTGACTTTGGCCCTTAGACCTCTTCACTCCAGCTCTGATTTCTAGCTCTGATATTTCCTTCTGGGCTGCTGCCAGGGCTTTTTCCATCTGTTCCATCTTGTCTTGAACTCTCTTGTCTTCTAGAGTACGGGCCTTAGTGATCCGGACCCACCTGGCCTGACTCTCTTTCAAATACAAGTCTGTTCTTGCTCTCTGAAACTGGGCTTCTTTACAAGCGTTCTTCAGAATCTGCTCACCAGCTTTGGACTTGTTGATATAATCTCCAGACTTCTCAATCTTAGTCAGGTGTTCCACTCTCAACTTCTCCAATCTCTCAATCTCCCTCACACCTTCACTCCTCTCCCTGAGGGTCTTCTGCAAGGCTTGAGTTAGCTTCTCATTTCTTTCCTTCAAGCTCTCAAACTCCTCCAAACTGATAGTGGCAGGGGGTGGTGCTGAAGATGACTCAGGCATGTCTTCTATAGTAAAGGGCATTCTAGAGAATTGGGCCCTAGCATGGGACCACTCATAATATTGTGCTGATGCCACATTATTGCACCTCCCCAGAATGGTGACTCCCTTGGTTTGAACATGATCCCAGGCCCAGGCAGCCTGCCTAACAGTTGCCAGACTAACCTTGTTCTCACAGTAGAGGGTCTCAACCAAGTCTTGTTCCCTAGGAGTATGAACCAGTGCATAGCCTAATTGCCTCCTGAACAGCAGAGGGTTGTAGTTGATACTTCCCTTAACTCCTATTAAGGGCACATTGGGAAAGTGCCCACAGCTGGTGATTATATCTCTGCCCTTGGTGCTTTGAGTACACCATCTGATATCTGCTGAAGTGAGAGTAGTGAGCCTCTTAGCCCAGTTGCTTTGCTGATGAGGATTTAGAAATGCATCTGTCCTGGGTAGATGCCTGAGAAGCCAAGCATGAAATAATGGAGCACAACACCTCACTAATCTCCCCCTCTGCTTCTCATTCCTCTGATGCACTGAATAGTAAAGGTCCCCCAATAAAGTTGGCACTGGATTCTTCAGGATGAACAGGTGGATTGCATTCTTGCTGATGAATCGAGGCTCATCTGCAAACAACACAATTCCATATACACTTAAGGCCAGCAAAGCACAAACAGCTTCCCACTCCCCCAGGGAGGCCTTCAGGCTGGCTTGAGAAATTAAGAAGTCCAGATGGAAACCAGGGATCCCAGCTTTAGAAGTCATATGCTGTTCAATCAAAGCAAGTTTCAGGTGCAAAGCCTTTGCTACCTCTCCATTGCTGGGAAAGACCATTTCAGGGTTAAAAGGGATTTCTCTCCTGATAGGCAAACCAATCAATGATGAGTATTCTTCCAAAAGAGGACCCAACTGAAAGTCCTGAAAGGTGAAACATCTCAATGGGGGGTCATAGAACTGAATACAGGTGTGGATGAGGCTCCTCTGTGAAGGGTCCAGATCCATAACCATGTCCAGTATATCTCCATAACTTTCCCTGAACAAGGGTATGTGATCTGGAGTGATCAGGGTTTGGATCCTCCTGATGTCTGATAAGTCTGGTTGGAAGAAATGATAAGTGATGTTGCTTTTCTTTGGAGCCATGATGCTGAGACTGAGTAGGATAAGTGCTGATGAAGATGCTGAGGAGTGGGCCACTGACTGGCTAGTGCAAGTAACTGAAGTATATGGCTGATAGGCTGAAGCAAGTGCTGGTGGAGACAGGTCAAAACTGCAGATGGGGTCAAAACCAAAACCAGATGAAGGTGGATACCCTGAAACACAAATAAGCAAATGTTAATATGATGCAATGGGTATGTATGCAAATGAAATGCAAGGGTTTGTGACTGAGCCGGATCTGATTAACTGCCTTGGTATAGATCCATGTGTGTTCAAGAAATCCAGGTGGAGGTCTATAAATCCAGTAACCAGGGTGGGGGACTCAAATAAAGAGCCACATGTCCAGGGTTTAGAATCACAAGAACTGTCCAACATGGAGTATTCTTAACAAAGTCAAAGTAACAGGGTATTCTGAGGTCAAGGTACCTGCAAACCTGTAAACAGCCCAACCCCCTCACAGGTGATGATCTAGAACAAGGATCCTCAGACTTGGATCAGTTATGAGAAGTGTAAACACTTCTAACCCGGAGGTACAGTGTTTACAATAACCATAACAATTCCTCCTCTAATTCACCTCAGTTTCTGAAGGTCAATACTAAAAGGTCATCCAGACTTAGCAGGCTTCCCAGATAGCCCTAGCATTGCAGGAAATCTGCAACACAGAGTTCTCAAGAAGAAACCCATATCTGAACCGTGTTTCATATTCCCGCACCAGACCGAAATGGAATGGGAAAGAATATGATTCACTCTAGCCTAGGTGTCACTCAGGTCCCAGGTATAGGACCTTAACTCTCAATGAATCACCCACCCACCAAGGCAAACAACCAGATCCAGCCAGCAGCAATGACAATATGATATAAATAAATGCAATAAAGAAAGCAGTAAAGTAACTGTACATAAAGCAATAAAAAAATAAATACAAGCACATAACACCCCAGTAAACACAAATCAAACAAACGCTAGGAGGAACCCACAAAAAGAACCAGAAGCCCTGGTTGCGGTATAAGGATCCCCAGCAGAGTCGCCAAGCTGTCGCTCCCGATAAAATGGGACTGGGCCCAAATAAAGGTACAAGCGCGAACGGTCGGCGAGGGGAACAGTGAGAACACACAGCCGTGAACCCACTGGAGATGAATAGAGTCGCCAGCTAGGCATTTTTATCCCGGAGGAAAGGCAATGCTGCATAGACCTGGAAAGATATGGATAAGACGGTTGCGAACCAGAGAGACTGAGAAAGGGGGTTGGTTACAACCTGGGAAGGTATTAGCACCCAGATTGTCCGTCGTACTCGACGGGATCCACGCTTGAAAGATTTGTGTTTTAAAGGGGTAGTGTCAGTGCAATTTGTGTGTAAATGAACTGGAAAAGATGTACAGGTGTCAGTGTAAAGAAATGTGATGTGTATAAATGTACAGTGTCAGTGTGAGAATAAGAGTGAAATGCTCATGATAATGAGGCTAGAAGAATGAAGCTGGAAGGAGGGGGAATGAACAGAGACTTTTGTTCGATAACTGTTAAGTTATGCCTACGTATCCTCTCGTGCAATGAGGAAGTCAGAACACCGTAGTTCGACCCAAAGAGACTGAAAGATGAATTGACTTGTGAACTGCTTACTTGCCTATGCTCAAGTGTATGACCTGTCTGGCTCAGGTGCAAACTGTCTTGCATTAGACGGAAGAAGCAAGTTCCCGGTTGTGAGTGAAGATGATGAGAAAAGAGTCCCGAAGGAGACGATTATTGTTTGTTTTTGTGTTTTCAGTCTTTTATTGCTTTTTTTTGAAGTTTGTCATAAGATAATGAGCTTAAGCCTAAACCAATGGGTTAGTAAACTCATCACATCTTCCCTCTGATTAGGGGTAATGAGAGTACCTTAAGTGTGAAGTCAGATTCTCACACTTAGTCACCTTTGGTATAGGATTAAGATCATTAACCTATTTGTGATTATTTAGATGTTTTTGGGATTTTTGTTTAGTGTTGAGTAATGAGGTTAAGCCATAATTATGGATTAAACAGACCCATTACACCATCCTAAAAGAAGGATGATAGATGAGAATGTTTAAGCTGAGGAAAGCTCCTCAACTTAACCCACGATTAGGGATTAAACTCATGACAAAACAAGCCTTTGATTAAGTGGATTTTAGATTAATGATATGATGATGAAGTGATTTTTATGATTTGTAAGACAACTTGAGGGGGACTTGTCCATTAACACTAGGGTTAGTCCTTCTTAACCACTTAAGGAAGAATTAGAACCCTAATGCAAGGCCCAAGTTACAAGTGATGTCTTGATGATTATTAAATGGATTGATTAAGAGATTTAAACACCTTAAGGGTTTAACACTTAGGATTAAAGTTATACACTCCATCCTAAGAGAAGGATGCAGGCATAAGCTTAATCACAAAGCCTTAAAGCCTTTAGGGTTTAGTCCCTGATTATGAGATGAGAAGAGAAGACTCAAAGAGAGACACAAAGGTAAAACTAAGAGGGGATACTAATCAAAACCCTAATTCATTGTCATGCTTGGATGATCCTAAGGTTTGTGAGGTTTTCAAGAACAATCTTCAGAAGAACCACCAGGAAGCAGATGAACAGGATCAAGAGAAGCAAAGTGACTTGCTTCATTCAAGAAGTCAAGTCACTTGAAGAAAGAAAGTGGGAGGAAGAAGAATGAGCAAGCTCAATCTCAAACACAAATAGAAATGCAGCAATGGATGCAAGAGAGATGAAAAGAAAAGTTATGAGAAGTGAAGGCAAATTCACTTCCCAAGTTTACTTACCACCTGGAATGTTAGAAAGAAATGCCATGCAATGCAAGATGGGATGAAATGGTATGATGCAAAGCAAAACCAGAAGCATGTTGATGATGAAAATGATGCTATGAGGTGCTGCAAATATGAGGCAAGGCATGGGGATGTTCATACAAGATTATGAATGCAAATGATGCAAGTTAAGGAGCATGAATGAACATGAAAAGTTATGAATCATACAAGACAAATGACATGGTAAATATGTAATGCAATGATCAAACATGCTTTCTATATGTCTTAAGATGTCAAATGAATCACAAGAATGCACAAAATGCAAAGACAAGTCATGTTATGCAAGGAAATGCAAGAAAGATGCAAGAGAAAGCCCAAATTAGGGTTCATGGATCAAACATCAAACAAAAATCCAAAACAGAAACAAAACCCTAAGATAAAAATGGAAAATGGCACCCAAAGAAACCCTAAACTTATAATGAACCACTGCCCAAAGGGGAGCTCTCAACTATCAACCAAACTCAAGATATGAATTTTCTAAGTTATTAGGGTTTTTTAGGGTTCTTAACAAAAGAAATGCCAAACAAATAGAAAATGCAAGATCAAATCATGGCCATTTTACCCTAGAAACTACATGCCAAACACAAAACAATGCAAGAAGAATCAATGTCTCAACCTTCTCCAATAGGCAGAAATGAATTTTTAAACTTATGATCAAATTAATGCATAGAAAATGATTTAATTCAATGAAAAATTCTTAAAATGCATCAAGATCAAAAAGAAATTTGGTTTGAAGGTTGGACAATGTTTCTAAATGTCTTAGAACATTTCATGAATTTTTTTGTAATTTTTAAATACCTAAAAGTATTTTTAATTAATTAATTCCCATTAATCAATTAAAAATAATCTTTTAAATATTTAAAAATACTTTTTTAATGATAAAAAATAAAATAAAAATATTTTTGTGTCATAAAAATTAATAAAACTTTAAAGAAAAAGTTTCATAATTTTTATGTGTTTTTTACTATTTTAAAATAAATATGCAAGTTAATTGAAATAAAATGAAATAAAAACAAATAAAAATGAAAGTAATCAGGATGGATGGATGAGATTGATTCTGAGTTTAAATTGGTTGACTGCGCGCGTCATCCAAGGGTCCAGGTTGACTCTGATTAAATTAATTAAATTATGGATTAATTAGGCTAACACGTGGATTAGGGCTAAGCAAGCTGATCTGGGCCATCCAAAAGAGAGGGAAGTCAACAGGTCAAAGGCCATCTACGGCTCAAATTCAAACTGAAGTTAATGACGCAATTAGGGCATAATCACTCTCAGGTGGCCGGAGAAGACCTCCGGTCGTCTTCTCCGGCCAGCACCTCACCTGAAAAATCCCCAAACCCCTCAAATCGTAACGAAAATGGAAACTAAACACACCAAAATGATCCCCATGATCCCCTGAACTAAAACCCTAAGTCCAAACAAATTTCTTCTTCCTCAAATCCACGAATCAAGCAAAACAAATTTTAGGGCACGCAGGTTTCAGAAACTAATTAAATGCTCAAATCAAAACCATTTCAAAAACTAAGAACATCAGGATGATCAGGACGACACAAAGAACAAGTTTGTAACAAGAAAAATGATTTCTGGAAAAATAATTTTCGAGCTACCTGAGATTTGGAGCTTTCAATTTGAGGACTTTCTGGCCACTTCTCCTTGTGCAATCCACTCCACTTGGTCCACAGAAGATGCTTGAATGCTCAAAAGGAGTTTAAGTTGGCTGGATAATGAGATTCGAAAGCTCCTGCTCAAGCTTGATCAGAAATGGCAATGGTGTTTCTGGAGGTTTCAGGCCATTGTGATTGATGGTTTGTGGTCCTGAGGATGAATGGAGAAGGTCTGGAGTGTTTGTTGGTATGTTTGTGAGCTATGGTGAGAGTTTCAAGTGAAACTGCAAACTGAGGTGAGAGATGGCAGTGGGATGTTCTGGCTGTTTCAGGCTTGTGTTCTTGGTGCTGGGTGGTCTATGGAACAAGTTTAGTTGAATGGTGAAGATGGCTGAAGTGTTTGCAAGCTGTGTAGGCAGATTCGAAGCAACTTGCAATTGGGAGTGTTTTTGTGAATGTGTTGAATGAGGATGTTTCAGCCTTGCTTAGTACATGAAATGGCTTGCAAATTGTCCACATAACTCTCTCTCATTGGTCAGTTGATTGGACATGTGCTTTATTGATTGGTAAGTTGCCTTTTGCAAAAAGTCAAATAATGTGTAAGAGAAGTATGGCTCATGATCTAGGCAAGTACAAGGCATGGGCTGGCGCAGCAAGGGTGAGGGAGAGGCCTAGCAAAGCTCAGCATCCAAGGCTGCAAGTTGTAGGAAGCATGATCATGAGTTTTGCAACTTGTTGTAACTTTGGTTCACATGTGAGAAAGTCTTGTTACACAAACCAAACCATGGGGAAACTTGGTCCAATTCTGATTTTTAAGGCTCATAGAATGTTTGTGTGCTGGTTTGAAGTGAATTAGAGGCTGCAATATGCATTGGTCCATGACTTTGCAAAATTTCCATTTGAAGCATGCCTTGAAAATCAATGATTTTTGCCAACTTTGCATTGCCATAACTTTTGATCCAAGAAGAGTTTGATCATGTTCTTGTACTTTTTGAAAAGGGAAAGATGAGATCTACAACTTTCATGACCAAAGTTTTTCCATTTGAAGCATTTTTGGATCATGAATCATGGCTTGAAAAATGACCTAAAATGATGCATTCTTGAAAAGTCAACTATGCCCAAAAAGTCAACATTTGCAAAAACCCTAAATTCTTGATTTTTATGAACTTCAACCTTCTTCCATGATCAAATAAAGATCATATACACTCAAAATGATGAAGATCACCCATTGGTTGGGTCATTGGGGGCCTCAGATGCCCTGATTTTGCACTGACTTGTCTGAAAAGTCAACTCTTGATCAGATGACTTCCCCATGGAATTTCTTCATGAAAATTGATATGCATACTCCCCATACCATATAAAGACCAATGGAAACAAGAATGACCAAAAAATTTGGAGTTATGGCCTCTGAAACCAAAACCCTAATTTTCAGTCAATTGTGCAGTTCAACCTGGCTCTGCATCCACTCAAACCCTGGTTCTTGTGATTCCTCTGCAATTTTGACTTTGAGGAGATGAAATGTGATATAAGAACACACATGGACCCCTTTGAGTTGATTGGTGGCCTTTGGAGTGGCTCAAGATGCTTTGAGGTTGCTCAAATCACAAACCCTAGGTGCAGATGCCTTAGAAACTATGCAGTGAAACAAAAGTGAGATATGAGATGATATGTTTGTGTTTATGCATATGAGGATGATCACAAGCCATGGTGTGAATGGGTGAGGGCAAATTTGGGGTGTTTACAATGAGGTACCTTAAAACCCTAGCCAGCTTAGGAAATTCATAACTTTCACTAGGTTAAGAGTTGGATCCCCTCCTTTGGGCAGTGAGCTTGTATAGGTTTGGGGTATCTTTGATTGCATTTTCAAATTTTTATCATGTCATTTGCTTTTGGTTTTGAGTTTTTGCTTTGCATGATGCATGTGACCCTAATTTGTGCCTTCCTTTGCATCCATCTTTCATTTGCTTGCATCCAATGACTTGCCATGACTTTTTGTGCATCCACATGATTCATAATACACCTTAGGACATACTAGAATCATGTTTGATCATTACATCTTTCATTTGCCATGTTATATGTCCTTTGCATTCCATAACTTTGCATGTACATTCATGGTTCAAAGCATGCTTCATCTGCATCCTTATGCTTGTTTGATCATTCCCATGTCTTGCCTCATGTTTGTATCATCTCTTAGCATCATTGACATCATGTAAATGCTTCTGACTTTGGTTTGCATCATGACATTTCATCTCATTTGCATTGCATTTCACTTCTTTGCTAACTTTTCAGGTGGTAAGTAATTTGAGAAGTGAATTTGCCTTCACTTCTCACAATCTCTTCTCATTTCTCTTGCATCATTGCTGCATTTTATCTTGTGTATTAGAGTGAGCTTGCTCATTCATGTTCATCTCTTACTTTCTTTCTTCAAGCAACTTGTCTTCTTAAGTGAAGCAAGTTGTTTTGCTTCTCTTTGCTTCTTGCTCCTTTCATCTGCTTCCTTCCTGGTGGTTCTTCTGAAGATCTTCTTGTAAACCTCATCAACCCTAGGAATAACCAAGCATGATAACAGTTAGGGTTTTGATTAGTTCCCCTATTTAGTTTTACCTTTGTGTCATCTTTGAGTCTTCTCTTCTCACCTCATAGTCAAGGACTAAACCCTAAAGGTTTTAAGGCTTTGTGATTAAGCTTATGCATGCATCCTTCTATTAGGATGGAGTGTATAACTTTAATCCTAAGTGTTAAACCCTTAATGTGTTTAAATCCTTTAATCAACTCATCTAATAATCACTAAGACATCAAGCTTGTAACTTGGGCCTTGCATTAAGGTTCTAATTCTTCCTTAATTGGTTAAGAAGGACTAACCCTAGTGTTAATGGACAAGTCCTCCTCAAGTTGTCTTACAAACCATAAAAATCACTTCTTCATCTTATCATTAACTAAAATCCATTTAATAAAGGCTTTGTTTTGTCATGAGGTTAATCCCTAATCATGGATTAAGTTGAGGAGTCTTCCTCATCTTAAATGTTCTCATCTATTATCCTTCTATTAGGATGGTGTAATGAGCCCATTAAATCCTTGATTATGGCTTAATCTCATTACTTAACACTAAAAAAAACTCCAAAAAAACATTCAAATAATCACAAGTAGGTTAATGATCTTAATCCTAGATCATGGTGATTAAGTGTGAGGTGCTTACTTCACACTTAAGGTATTCTCATTACCCCTAATCAGAGGGAAGATGTGATGAGTTTACTAACCCTTGTTTTAGGCTTAAGCTCATTTACTTATGACAAACACAAAAAAGCAATAAAAGATTGAAAACACAAAAACAAACAATAATCGTCTCCTCCGGGATTCTTTTCTCATCATCCTCACTCACAAATGAGAACTTGTTTCTTCCGTCTAATGCAAGACAGTTTGCACCTGAGCCAGACAGGTCATACACTTGAGCATAGACAAGTAAGCAGTTCATCAGTTAATTTATCTTTCAGTCTCTTTGGGTCGAAATACGGTGTTCTGACTTCCTCATTGCACGAGAGGATACGTAGGCATAACTTAATAGTTATCGAACAAAAGTCTCTGTATATTCCCCCTCCTTCCAGCATTACTCTTTAAGCCTCATAGTCTTGAGCTTCACTCTCTTTCCTTGCACTGACACTTCTCTTATACACTTCACATTTCTTTTACACTGACACTTGCATTCTTTCCAGCTTTGATACACAGATTGCACGGACACTACCCCTTTAAAACACAAATCTTTTAAGCGTGGATCCCGTCGAGTACGACGGACAATCTGGGTGCTAATACCTTCCCAGGTTGTAACCAATCCCCTTTCTCAGTCTCTCTGGTTCGCGACCATCTTATCCATCTTTTCTTAGGTTTATGCATCATTACCTTTCCTTCGGGATAAAAATGCCTAGCTGGCGACTCTATTCATTCATTCTCCTTTCGTCGACCGTTCGCGTCTGTACCCCTCTTGACCAGGTATCATTTGGTGGGAGCGACAGCTTGGCGACTCTGCTGGGGACCCTTATACTGTAACCAGGGCTTCTGGTTCTTTTTGTGGGTTCCTCCTAGCGCTTGTTTGATTTGTGTTTACTGGGGTGTTATGTTCTAATTGTGTTTATATAGTTGATTTATTTATTGCTTTATGTACAACTTTATTTATTGCTTTCTTTACAGTTTTTCATATTTCATACTGTCATTATCATTGCTGGATCTGTTCTTCTGTCTTGGTGGGTGGGTTTCTATTGAGAGTTTAAGGTCCTATACCTGGGACCTGAGTGACACCTAGGCTAGAGTGGTTCATGTTCTTTCCCATTCCATTTCGGTCTGGTGCGGGAATATGAAACACGGTTCAGATATGGGTTTCTTCTTGAGAACTCTGTGCTACAGATTTCCTGTAGTGCTAGGGCTATCTGGGAAGCCTGCTAAGTCTGGATGACCTTTATTATGACCTTCAGAAACTGAGGTGAATTAGAGGAGGATCTTTTATGGTTATTGTAAACACTGTACCTCCGGGTTAGAAGTGTTTACACTTCTCATAAATGATCCAAGTCTGAGGATATTTGTTTTAGAACATCACCTGTGAGGGGGTTGGGCTGTTTACAGGTTTGCAGGTACCTTTGGCCACATCATACCCTATTACTTGTTTGATTAAGAGTACCTCACTTTGGACAGTTCTTGTGATTTAACCCTGGACATGTGACTCTTTATTTGAGTCCCCCACCCTGGTTACTGGATTTCTGAACCTCCATCTGGACTTCTTGAACATACATGGGCTCTATATCAAGATAGTTAATCAGATCCAACTTGATCACAAACCCTTGCATATCATTTGCATACTCATCATTTGCATCATTTAACATTTGTTTATTTGTTTTTCAGGGTATCAACATTACATCTGGCTTGGTTTTGACCCCTTCATCTGCATAGACCTCTGTTCATCAGTTATCTGCTTCAGCTATCTTCATCAGCTGCCTGCTTTAGTTGCCTTCATCACCATCATCAGCCTAGCAGTAACTCATCTCCAGTACCAGTCTTGCTCTTCATCAGCACTTGTCTACAGCTCTTCATCAGCAGTCATGGCTACACCCAGGAAGAGCAACATTTCATACCATTTCTTTGAGCCTGTGTTGACTGGTATCAGACAGGTCCAGGCACTTATCACTCCAGACCACATCCCATTATTCAGAGAGCATTATGGAGGCATCCTTGACATGGTTATGGACCTGGACCCTTCTCAGAGGAGTATGATCCACACCTGCCTACAGTTTTATGACCCTCCTTTGAGATGCTTCACTTTCCAGAACTTTCAGTTAGGGCCTCTGCTGGAGGAGTTCTCATCATTGATTGAAATACCTGTCAGGGGTGGTGTCCCCTTCAACCCAGAGATGACTTCTCCCAGCAATGGAGAAGTGGCAAAGGCACTATACCTAGAGCCTATCTTGATTGGGCAGAACATGACAACAAAGGCTGGGATCCCTGGTTTACACTTAGACTTCTTGATTTCTCAGGCCCTCCTGAAGGCCTCCTTGGGAGAATGGAGGGCAGTTTGTGCATTGTTAGCCCTCAGCATATATGGGGTTATACTATTTGCAGATGAGCCCAAGTTTATCAGCAAGAATGCCATTCATCTTTTCCTTCTGAGAAACCCAGTACCCACATTGCTGGGGGATTTCTATTATTCTGTCCATCAGAGGAATGAGAAACAAAGAGGAAAGTTGGTGAGATGCTGTGCTCCTCTGTTTCATACCTGGCTGCTCAAACACTTACCCAAGACTGATGCCTTCCTGAATCCTCACCAACAGAAGAATTGGGCTAAGAGGCTCATTGCTTTGACTTCAGATGACATCAGATGGTGCACCCAGAGCACCAAAGGCAAGGATATCATCACTAGCTGTGGGCAATACCCAAATGTACCTCTAGTAGGAGTGAAGGGTTGCATCAACTACAATCCTTTGTTGTTTAAAAGACAATTGGGCTATGCTTTGGTCCACCCTCCTAGAGTGCAAGATTTAGCTGAGACCCTATATTGTGAGATAAAGCCTAATCTAGCTGTTGTCAGGCAAGCATCCTGGGCTTGGGACAACATCCAGACAAAGGGGATGGCTATTCTTGGAAGGTGCAATAATGTTGCTTCAGACCAGTACTATGAATGGTCCCATGCTAGAGCTCAAATTACTGGAATTCCCTTTACCATTGAGGACACACCTGGACCTTCTACAGTACAGCCAGCAGCCACTGTCAGCCTGGAAGAATTTGAGAAGCTGAAGGAAAGGAATGAGAATCTGTCTCAAGCTCTGAAGAAGACCCTCTGGGAGAGGAGTGATGGTCGTCTGGACATTGATAGGTTGGAGAAGCTTAGGGTAGAGCATCTGGCCAAGATTGAGAAAACAGAGGACTACATCAAGAAATCAAGAGCTGGGGAGCAAATATTGAAGAATGCTTGTAAGGAGGCCAAGCTTCAGAGGGCTAGGACTGATCTCTATCTGCAAGAAAGTCAGGCTAGGTGGGTCAGGATCACTGAGGCCCGTACTCAAGAAGATAAGAGAAATCAAGCCAGAATTGAGCAGTTAGAGGCTAGTGAAAAGAAGCAGCAGGAAGCTTTGCTGGCAGCCCAGAAGGAGATTTCAGAGTTGAAGCTTAGGGCTGGTTTGAAAAGATCAAAGGATCAGGACAGGCACAAGAGGCTGACCACTGCTATTGCCACTAGGAACATCCTCATCAGGACTATTACAGAGCATCCAGCTGGTCCAGTGACTGAGGCACTGCTGAAGGAGGTTAAGGAGGATGAGTTTGGACTTGATGTCTGACTTTTCGTTTGTTGTTGCTTTCATTTGATGTACTTTTCTTTTATGATGTATTTTGACCCTTCTAGGGCATGTGTTGTAAAAAACAAACTATGTATTATGCACCATTTGTAATATATTTGTCAGTTTGTTTCATTGGATTTCTTTCTCTCAAGCAACATCAAAGCATCTTCCTCGGGGTCTGGAAAGGTCAAAACCAAGCACCAAGCCGGATACCTTGGAAAATAAATAGGCATACTGCATTGCATACTAACTTTTGTTTTGTTTTGTAGGTTTTGTTATTATTTTGTTTGTTTCTAACTCTGTTGTGGTTCAGGAAATATTGCTCGTAGAAGAGTGTTCCCCGTCAACCGTGCACACCGGTATCCTACACGCAACAACCTTCCGGGTATTATAATGGAGCAAGTACAGCAAGACCTGACAGAGGTCAGAACCCAGATGGCTAATGAAAGGGTGGAGATGAGGAATCAAATGGCCCAATTCATGACAGTAATGACTGGCTTAGCCCAGAGTCAGGAAAGGCTAAGGGCATTGGTAGAAAGGCAAACTCCCGAGGAACCTCATCCTGGGACTGGAGGCACAAGCAACAATGAGAGGGGTCAGCCTCATGTTAACCCACCTGTATTTGGACTCCATCTAGATCCAGAAGTCAACATCCCGGCTAATGTGCAAGGTAATACTGCTGGGGGGAGAATTTTGCAAGAAGATCCCCAAGAAGAGCAATTTACAGTCATGGGAGCTGGAGATGAAGTCTATGATAGGAGGTTGGATGAAATTGCTGAAAAGTTGAGATCATTGGAGTCCCAGAATTCCTTGGGCTTCAATGTAATGGATATGGGACTAGTGGATGGGGTGAGAATTCCCCACAAATTCAAACCCCCGTGTTTTGAAAAATACAATGGAACCTCTTGTTCACGAACTCACCTGCAGTCTTTCCTGGGGAGACTTAAAGCATATACCATGGATGAAAAGCTGTGGATGTTCTATTTTGAAGACAGTTTGACTGGGGCTTCAAGGGAGTGGTATTCACACTTGACCAGAGCTACTATCAGGTGCTGGAAGGACCTAGCTGAAGCTTTCATCAGGCAGTACCAATACAATCTAGACATGGCTCCTAACAGGACCCTTTTGACGGGAATGTCTCAATCCTCCAGGGAAAGCTTCAGGGAATATGCCCAAAGGTGGAGACAGCTTGCTGCTGCTGTCCAGCCACCCATGTCGGAAAGAGAAATGGCCGACATGTTCATGAATACTTTGCAAGGAACATACATTGATAGGTTGACTGCCTTTTCTTCTACCAGCTTCGCAGACGTAGTTATAGCCGGTGAAAGAATTGAAAGTCTGCTAAAGATGGGCAAAATTTCTGATAATGGTGCAAGTTCGTCCAGTAATCCCAGGAAGCCTTTTGTGGGACCTAGAAGAACCGGTGAAACAAATGCCATTCATGCCAGCAGGGGCAGACCTCAGTATGTCCACAGATCAGTAGCAGCTATCACTATTCCAGCTCCGATTCCTCAGCAACCAGCATATCAACAACCACAACAACCACATTATCAACAACAAGTTCAGTACCCGCCACAAAGAACCTACAACAACAATAACAGCAATCAACAACAAAGACCCTTTCAGCAAAGACCATCATAGGCAAATAGGGTGATTAATCCTATCCCGATGCCTTATGCTGCCTTATTGCCACAACTCCTGAAACTTAACTTGGTTGAGTTAAGGACATTAGCACCACCAGATCCCTCCAATCTCCCAAAGAATTACGATGTCAATGCCAGGTGTGCTTTCCATTCCAATGCACCTGGTCACAATACTGAGAAATGCAGGGCTTTGCAAATGAAAGTTCAAGATCTGGTGGATTCTAAGGCCCTCAACTTCGCACCGCCTCCGAATGTCCATGGAAATCCCATGCCCAATCATGGAGGGCCAAGAATTAATGCCATTGAGGAAGACAAGCCATCTTTCTTGATAACCAGTGTTGGACAAATTCGAACACCTCTGGTCGAAATTAAAGCTCAGCTTCTAGAGTGCCAGTTGTTTCCCGGGTGTGAACTCGGTTGTGGGTATTGCAACATTGCAGTCAACGGGTGTGATAATTTGAGAAGTGGCATAGATGGTCTTATCAAAGATGGTATCCTTCAGATCTCAACGACGGCGCCTACAAATCCAGCAATTCCTTTGACAACAATTCCTGATTCTCCTACAACTGCAGCAACAATTATTCCTACCGATTCATCAATATCATCAACAATGGCTTCATCCATCACTTCCACAAATCAAATGTCAACAACCATTTCTTCTACAACATCAGCACCCATTTATTCAGCCGAATCTTCTACAACGCCAACAGAAATTAATGAAGATGTCTCAGCAGTCACCATTTACTATGATCCATCAGATGTTCCTCCAAACAACAATTTTCAGCAACAGGCAGTGGCACTTCCTGCCAGATCACCAGTTACAATTTACTACGATCCGCACACCATTACAGTACCCTCCTCTGCAGCAGCCAGTCCAGTTACCATCATGGTGCCTGGACCAGTTCCATATGAAAGCAGTAATGTCATACCTTGGCATTATGGGTCTGATCTTTACTGCAACGGGGAGAAAATCACTTTGGATTCTTCAACCTCTTCTCCACATATTGATAATGTTGGGGGAGGCGGAGGCTTCACCAGAAGCGGACGCCTTTTTGCCTCACAAATACAAAGACCTAATGCCAAAGCAGAAGTTGTTGCCAAAGCAAAAGGAAAGAGTGTGGTGTCTGAAGAACCAATTATCAGAGAAACTCAGAAGACATCTTTTGAGCAAGATGTAGACGAGTTTATGAGAATCATCAAAAGAAGTGATTACAAAGTGGTGGACCAGCTTCACCAAACTCCCTCAAAAATCTCCATATTATCCCTGTTGATGTGTTCTGAAGCTCATAGGAATGCATTATTGAAAGTCTTGCACGCAGCATACGTACTAGAGGAGATTACTGTTAACCAGCTGGAAACTGTGGTGGCAAATGTCAACACCAGTCATGGACTGGGCTTCACCAATGCTGATTTAACAACGGAGGGACGTAACCACAACAAGGCTTTACATATCACCTTGGAATGCAAGGGTGCTATTCTATCTCATGTACTGGTGGACACTGGGTCCTCACTCAATGTTCTACCAAAGAAAGCCTTAGTGAAGCTGGAGTATGATGGCTTGGCATTGCGTACAAGCAATTTGGTGGTGAGAGCATTTGATGGCTCTAAAAGATCAGTGCTTAGGGAGATTGATCTGCCTGTGATGATTGGCCCGCAGACTTTTAAAACTACCTTCTATGTGATGGACATTCAGCCGGCCTACAGCTGTTTGTTGGGTAGACCCTGGATCCATGCCGCTGGCGCTGTTACGTCTACCCTTCACCAGAAGCTGAAATTCGAGTGGGAAGGCCAGATCATCACCATCTGTGGGGAAGAAGACATCTTTGTTAGCCATCTGGCTACGTATAAGTACATAGAAATGGATGGAGAGATCCATGAAACTATGAGCCAGGGGTTTGAGGCCATGAACATAAATGAAGCATCTGCTGTACTGGGAACTTCCATGACGTCTTATCAACAAGCCAGGAAGGTTGTTGAAGAGGGTACTGCCCAAGGCTGGGGCAAGCTGCTGCCTGTGGAAAAGAAGGAAGACAGATTTGGGTTGGGTTACAAACCAACTCAACAAGATCAATCAGAGGCTGCCAAGAAGCCCAACTTTGTCAGCGGGGGAATGCTCACCCCGGATGCAGTAAACAACTTGGAAGACGAGGAGGAAAGCGACCGCAACCTGGAGAGCTGGATACGTCCAAGGATCCCGGGGAGCCAAGTCCTTAACTGGTCTTCCCAGGAAATTATAAGGGTTACTCCTGCAGAGTAATTATTATTTCCTGTATTTTTAAGCATGCATCAAGTCTTGCATCTTGCCCAAGATGACAAGACTCATTTTGTAATCGGGCCATCTTGTACTTTTGTGCAAACAGATCAATCAATGAATATCAGACATCTTTTGCAAATGAGTCTTTCCCTTTTCCGCTCACTGTTTTTCATTTTTCTTTTTGTACAAAAATAAAATGGCAATGTTTTCCAAAATGATAACTTCATTTCACTTTTTTCTAAAACAAGATTAAAATCAATCACTAAAATAAACAATCTAAACCCTTGCAGAGAGTGCTTTCCAGACTGCACCGACAACAACACTGCTATGACTTTGTATGACTTTGACAATCCAATCAATCAAGCCGATGAAGGGGTTGAAGAAGACTATGAGCTACCTGAAGAGCTAGCCAGGTTGTTAAGGCAAGAGGAGAAGGTTATCACTCCTCATCAGGAGGAGGTTGAAACGGTTAATCTTGGTACGGAAGAAGATGTAAAAGAAGTTAAGAACGGGGCCTGCTTACAAGATTCAGTAAAAGAACAACTGATTGATATGCTCCAAGAATATGTGGATGTCTTTGCTTGGTCTTATCAGGATATGCAAGGGTTGGACACCGATATTGTCATGCACAAGCTGCCTTTGAAAGAAGACTGCCCACCGGTAAAACAGAAGCTGCGCCGTACTCGCCCAGATATGGCAATGAAGATTAAAGAAGAGGTACAAAAGCAGTGGGACGCCGGTTTCCTTGCTGTAACTAGTTACCCACCGTGGGTTGCTAATATTGTACCTGTGCCTAAGAAAGACGGCAAGGTGAGGATGTGTGTGGATTACCGGGATCTGAACAGAGCCAACCCGAAAGATGACTTCCCTTTACCTCACATTGATGTATTGGTTGATAATACGGCCCAGTTCTCGGTGTTCTCCTTCATGGACGGATTTTTGGGATACAATCAGATCAAGATGTCACCTGAGGACATGGAGAAGACAACTTTTATCACACCCTGGGGCACATTCTGCTACAAGGTGATGCCATTCGGACTGAGGAATGCTGGTGCAACTTATCAATGGGCTATGGTAACATTATTCCACGACATGATCCACAAAGAAATTGAATGTTATGTGGATGACATGATTGCCAATTCCCTCACAGAAGAAGATCACCTGGTAAATCTGTTGAAGTTATTCAAGCTTCTGAGGAAGTACCAACTGAAATTGAACCCCAACAAATGCACATTCGGGGTGTGATCCGGTAAGTTGCTGAGATTTATTGTAAGTGAAAAAGGGATTGAAGTTGACCCTGATAAAGTCAAAGCCATTCAAGAAATGCCTGCACCGAAGTCAGAAAAAGAGGTTCGGGGGTTTCTAGGTAGATTGAACTACATTTCACGGTTCATATCTCACCTTACTGCAACCTGTGAACCCTTGTTCAAGCTGTTAAGGAAAGAACAAACGGTCAGGTGGAACGAAGACTGCCAAAGGGCCTTTGACAAAATCAAGGAATACTTACAAGAGCCTCCAATCCTTATGCCTCCAGTTGAAGGAAGACCTCTGATAATGTACTTGACAGTATTAGAAGAGTCAATGGGGTGTGTGTTGGGCCAGCATGACGAGTCTGGTCGAAAAGAGTATGCAATTTACTACCTAAGCAAAAAGTTTACCGACTGTGAACAGCGTTATTCACTGCTCGAGAAAACTTGTTGTGCTTTAGCGTGGGCTGCTCGCCGACTAAGGCAGTATATGTTGACCCACACTACCTTGTTGATATCAAAGATGGACCCAATTAAGTACATTTTTGAGAAGCCAACACTTACCGGACGGGTTGCGAGATGGCAAATGATCCTCACAGAATATGACATTCAGTACACCTCTCAGAAGGCCATCAAAGGCAGTGTATTGTCTGACTATCTTGCTGAGCAACCCATTGATGATTACCAGCCTATGAGATTTGACTTCCCTGATGAAGACATCATGTTCATAAAAGCGAAAGATCATGAAGAGCCTATTCACACTGAAGGGCCTGACCCAGAAGAGGAATGGACTATGATGTTTGATGGGGCTGTTAATATGAATGGTCGTGGTGTTGGTGCAGTACTCATTACACCTAAGGGAGTTCACATGCCTTTCTCGGCAAAACTCACCTTCAACTGCACTAACAACGAAGCTGAATACGAAGCTTGCATTATGGGTCTTGAGGAAGCCATTGACCTCAGGATCAAGACTTTGACTGTGTTCGGAGATTCAGCTCTGGTAGTTAATCAAACCAACGACAAATGGTACACACACCAGGATCATCTGATACCTTACAGGGATTATACAAGGAGGTTATTGACTTTCTTCACAACGGTCAAGCTTGAGTATATCCCTCGGGACGAGAATCAGTTTGCGGATGCTCTGGCTACCATTTCATCTATGATCAAAGTTCAAGCTGCCAACTTCGTACCTCGGATTTAAGTGTCCAGACTTGACAGACCAGCATATGTATTTGCAGCAGATGTTGTTAAAGATGATAAGCATTGGTTCCATGATATCAAGTGCTTCTTGGAGGATCAAACATACCCACCTGGGGCATCTTCCAATGACAAGAAGACATTAAGAAGGCTAGCTGGTAGTTTCTTCCTGAATACTGACGGTTCCCTGTACAAGCGAAACTTTGATATGGTACTTCTCAGATGCGTTGATAAGACAGAAGCAGGCTTGTTGATGCACGAAGTGCACGAAGGATCCTTTGGTACCCATGCAGGAGGGCATGCCATGGCCAAGAAGTTGCTAAGATCAGGTTATTACTGGATCACAATGGACGCCGACTGTTGTGCTTATGCCAGGAAGTGCCATAAATGCCAGATTTATGCGGATAAAGTGCATGTGCCTCCCAATCCTTTGAATGTGATGTCTTCACCCTGGCCCTTTGCCATGTGGGGCATCGATATGATTGGCAAGATTGAACCGACTGCTTCAAATGGCCACAGATTCATCCTGGTTGCCATTGACTATTTCACCAAGTGGGTCGAAGCAGCTTCTTATGCAAATGTTACAAGGCAAGTGGTAGCCCGATTTCTAAAGAGAGACATCATCTGTCGGTATGGAGTTCCCGAGCGAATCATTACTGATAATGGTTCCAACTTAAACAACAAAATGATGGCAGAGCTATGCCGGGACTTCAAGATCCAACACCACAATTCTTCTCCCTACAGGCCAAAGATGAATGGCGCTGTTGAGGCAGCTAATAAGAATATCAAGAAGATTGTGCAGAAGATGGTAGTTACCTACAAAGACTGGCATGTAATGCTACCATTTTCCTTGCATGGGTACCGTACGTCAATCAGAACATCCACTGAGGCAACACTGTATCAGCTTGTGTATGGTATGGAGGCAGTCCTACCTGTTGAAGTTGAATTACCCTCCCTGCGGGTACTGATGGATGTTAAGTTGAATGAAGCAGAATGGGTCCGATCCCGATATGAACAACTGAATCTGATTGAAGAGAAGAGATTAGCTGCAATCTGTCATGGGCAGCTATATCAGAAAAGAATGAAGAAAGCCTTCGATCAGAAAGTCAGGCTCCGAGAGTACCAAGTAGGAGACCTTGTGCTGAAAAGACTCCTCCCTCCTCATACAGACCACATGGGCAAGTGGACTCCGAACTATGAAGGGCCATTCGTAGTAAAGAAAGTCTTCTCTGGTGGAGCACTAATGCTCAGCACTATGGATGGTGAAGACTTCCTGTCCCCTGTGAATTCAGATGCAGTTAAAAAATACTTCGCATGAAAATGACCCGCTGGACATAAAAACAGAATGTAAGTCCAGGCAAAAATAGGGCATCCCGGCGAGTCAAAAACAGAATAAAAGACTCGGGCAAAAATAAGGGAAAATAAACAAGAAAAAAATGTACACCCGCTGAGTTGAAAAGCCGCATTGGACAACTCAAGCAAAAATGGGTATCCCGGTGGATTGAAAACCCGAAAGGGCGATCCATGCAAAATAAGGGAATAAGTGAACAACTGCATTCTGAATTCATCTGTATCACTTACGACTGGGTAAGCCTCGAAAGGATCAAGCTTCTTTCAGAATCAGCCTTCTTCAGTAAGCAAGACGAGAAGAACGTCAAATGTCATACGAGTCATAGCAAAGGGAAGCTCCTTGAAGTGTCGTCAACATTGCCAGCATCTTTTTGTTTCTCAATTTGTAACAATCTCCTCATTCCAGGGGATTTGTTTATATGACTGTATCTTGCCAATTCAGGGCACATAAATTAATAAAATCAGATTTTCAGTCATATTTCGTCTCGTACATCTTATGTTCATTTGCAAAATGTCCGATGTCCCTAATATTGATTGCATAAGTACAGATGCGTCTTTTCTAAAACTACATGCTTGCAGGAAATTTATTACTTACTCCCGGGAGTGTCTAAACTCCTATGACGGAATCCAGTAAGTGATACCTCGGGATACTTGTACGCTTCTTTGTCATAACAGGATTGCAGGTATTCAAAGCACAACATGGGGCATGAAAGCCTCTCCCCAGTAGGCTGCCATATCATTATTTCCTCAGCACACCTTCCAAACAGCACCAGAGATGCTTTCTCCCCATCAGAGTTGCCAGGCATCATTTCTCCAGCATTTCCTTCAGAGCAGCACCAGAAGTTGTTCATTTCCCCAGCTTAGTTGTCAGATATTATCATCCTCAGCAGGATCCCTACAGAGATCTCTAGAAGGATCGTTCAGTCATCGTTCCTCCCCAGCCAAATGTCAGACAGGGAACCGTCTCCCCACAGAGTTTCAGCCTCTATCCAGAAGAGCAATGCCTGAGAATCTCACAACAGAGCGACGAAAGCTTCTACAAACCCCAGCTGGGTCTCTCATTACCAAGATAGGTCTATCAGTGATCTATATCCCCAAGCAGAGTCACATATGCCAGATCTACCAATGATCTCACCCTCAGCTGGGATATCCTTCAAGCAGATCAGCTAGAGATCTCCACAACAACGGGATCCGAATCCCGGATCGGTATCTTTGCATAAACATATCATTCGCATCATATTCTCCCCGCAGAGCGTAGTATTCCGTCTAATACGGGGCATTACGGCAAAAGTCAAACATGCTGCATGAACATAAGCCATGTTCTGAATCAAACACTTGTAAATACTGACAATCCATCAACGATATACAGAAAACTCCCCAGATTCCCCGGCGGAGAGCCAAGGCACCTTCCCTAAAGATACAGATACTTCCTGACACCCGTCCGTGTCATATCCCCAGTAGAAAGCCAAAGCGTCCCCTTTGCACTCACAGATACATATCTATAAAAATTCCCTGACACCCGTTCGTGTCACCTTCCCCAGCATAGTTACCTAAACACTTTGTAAACCATACACTTGTTTATATTACACCTTTCTCTTTTCGACACTCGTCCGTGTCACTCTCCCCAGCAAGTTAAACACTCGCCTGTACACCGCTCATACTTGTTACTCCTGTTTTACTCATACAGATACTCGTCCGTATCTTGTATACACCGCTTATATCCCCTCAGATTCGACACTCGTCCGTGTTCTTTGTTAACTAGTTGATACTCGTCCGTATCATCATCTCTGAACATGCGTCAACGTTTGTTTCTACTGATATTCGTCCGTATCATGGTCTTAAGGAGGCTCGTTCGCATCTTTAATCCATACACAATGTCGGATACTTTTACCTCTTTTAAGAGTTTAAGACACTCGTCTGTGTCTATTATTCCCCAGAAGAGTCCCCGCAGAATCAATACTCGTCCGTGTTCTTTGTTAACTAGTTGATACTCGTCTGTATCATCATCTCCGAACATGTGTCAGCATTTGTTTCTACCTGGTACCCGCCCGTATCATATTCTTAAGGATGCTCGCCCGCATCTTTAGTCTATACACAGTATCCAAACGCTTATACCTCCCATTTCTTGGATGTAGACACTCGTCTGTGTCTATTTTTTCCCCAGCGAAGTCCCCAACAGATCTTGTTAATTTATTTTCTTTCTATCTGACATTCGTCCTATGTCATGATACCTTTTTGGCAGCCGTACCCTGCCAGGTGATCGTCCTTCACCTTTCTGATGATCGTCCTTGATCAACCCCCAGTGGAGTCTCTATTCATTAGAACCCCTCCTTATCCGACATTCGTCCTATGTCGTGATATCTTTAGCAGCCGTCCCCTGCTAGGTGATCGTCCTTCACCTTAGATGACCGTCCCTCATCTTAACCCCGAGAGCAGCCGTACCCTGCTAGGTGATCGTCCTTCACCTCTTGATGATCCTCCTTCATCATGCTTATCTGATGGCCGTCCCCATCGTCGACCTTGTTACCCGACATTCGTCCTGTGTCGTGGTACATTCGGCAGCCGTACCCTGCCCGGTGATCGTCCTTCACCTTAGATGACCGTCCCTCATCTTATCCCCAACAGAGCAGCCGTCCCCTGCTAGGTGATCGTCCTTCACCTTTGATGACCGTACCTTATCATTTTATTTCTTTTACCTATAATCCCCAAAGAGTCTTATAGCTTTATCTGATGGTCGTCCCCATCACAATCTCTCATATCCCCAGCAGTCGTCCTCTGCTCGGCGGTCGTCCTCCGTCATCCGCACTTCATAAATATACTTTATTTTCCTTTTACAATCTATATCCCTTTTCTTCTTCATTCTGTGAGTGCAAATCTTGGACTGTCTTTGGTATTCAACCACAAGTTATCTTGTTTGCCTGATAAGCCGTCGCTTACATCCTGCACAGCTAACTCATGTTTGAATAGGGGCAGCTGTAAACACCCCAAATTTTCCCTCACCCTTTCACACCATGGCTTGTGATCTTTTCATATGCATGAATTCAACCATAGCATCTCATACCACATTTTTGATTCACTGCATTGCTTCTAAGTCATCTGCATCTAGGGCTTGTGATCTGAGCAATCCAAGAGCTATTTGAGCCACTCCAAAGGTCATCAATCACTTCAAAGGGGTCCATGTATGTTCAAGCATCATATTGTATCCTCACAAAGTCAAGAAAGTCAAAGAATCACAAGAACTGAGAAAGGCATGGAAGCAGAGCCAGGTTTAACTGCACAGATGACCTAAAATTAGGGTTTTGGTTTAAGAGGCCATAACTCCAATTTTTTTGGTCATTCTTGTTTCTATTGGTCTCTATATGTTATAAGGATCATGCATATCAATTTTCATGAAGAAATTCCATGGGGAAGGCATCTAATCAAGAGTTGACTTCTTGAGCAAGTCAGTGCAAAATCAGGGCATCTGAGGCCCCCAATGACCCAACCAAAGGGTTTTCTTCATCATTTTGAATGTGTATGATCTTTATTTGATCATAGAAGATGTTAGAAGTTCACAAAATTGAAGAATTTCAAGCCATTTGCAAAGTTGCCTTTTTGGGAAAGTGACTTGTAATGAAAACTTGCCATTTTGGGAAAGTTTTTCAACCCTTTCTTTTTGATTCAAAAATGCTTCAAATGAGGAAACTTTGGTCATGAAAGTTGTAGAATGGATCATTCCCTTTTTAAAAAGTACAAGAACTCATTCTAATTCATTATGGAGCAAAAGTTATGGCTTTGCAAAGTTGGGAAAAATCATGAAATTTCCACTTTTGGCACCAAAGTGGGATTTTTGCAAATTCCAATTCCAAGCATTTTCAAGACCTCTAATTGACTTCTTTGTATCATTATAACATGTTACAACTTAGAAAAATCAAGTTTATGCCAAGATTCTTCATTTCCATGCCTTGAATCACAAGTTGCATAAGGCATTTTCCATAAAGGCTACCAATTTGAAACTTTGCAAAAGAGACATTTCATGGTTGAATTGAACTCCAATTGGTATCAAAGCATCATAACAATGTTACATAACTCATTTTGTCACATTTTTGCCCACAAAATCACAAGTATTTTTGCCTTGATTCATGAGAAAATTCAAAGAGGGAAATGTGCAAGAACCTTGGGAACCCTTGATCAAGGCCAGCCAGCTCACAAAATCAGATCCTAGGGCCTTCCTTGACTCAAGCTGAGGCAGGACAAGCCCAAAGATTGCCTCTGACCCGAGCCATGCTTGGAGTACACAAAATCTTGACTTTCTTGCATTTTTCCCATACCAATCCCACAGTGCCACCACCAACTCTCTGCCCAATCAGAGTCAAATATGTGGCCATCAAGCAACCCAAAACACACCATACACAAGCCATAAGCTCCCACATTGCAGCACACACAAAAATCTGTCAAAACCTTTCCCTCTTCGAATCACTCAACACAGCCATCAAACCTCAATTCTTTCTTCATCAATGAACCACACACTCTCCATAGAACAAAAGCCCACCATCAAAACAGCCTGAAACCCCCTATATCATAACTGCGAAACCTGCCATATCAGAACACAAGCTCACGAATCAACCACCAACAAGAGGTTTGAAGCATCCCATTGAGTTCAGGAGGTTCAGGGGAGACATTTTGCACAAGAGAAGAGTCAGGAAAGCTCATATCCATAGCTCTTCACTTCAGGTAACTTCGAATTTCAAACTTTTCAGAGCTTGCTTTTTTTGTTACAAAATGAAAATACACATCATGGGGATCACTCTGATGCTTTTAGTTTTGAAAATGGTGTGAAAATGAACATTTTATGCCTCTCTGAAATTTTGCCCGTGAAAATGTTTGGCTTCGATTCTCTTTGTTCATGCTTGATAAATGATGTTTGATGATGGATTTGAGTTTAGTTTGGATAGGAGAATGTTTCTGGGCAGTTAATTTAGGTTGGGGTGGCCTGTAGAGGAAGCTAGGTATTTGGTTTCGCCGGAGAAGACGACCGGAACACTGTTCCGGCCGTCTGAATTTGTTTAACCCTAATTAGGTTTAGCAGCGTCATTAATGGGAGTTTGAATTTGGGCCGTAGATGAGGTAGACTGGGGTTGACTCCCGCGCGTGTGTGTGGCCAGGATCTTGTCATTAAACCCTAATCCCTGATTAATTAATTAAATCCAGTTTAATTAATTATAAAACTTAAATTAGCCAGGTTTGAACTTGGGCCGTAGGATTGCGCGCCAAGTCAAACCCTCCAAGCCCAGATTGCATCTGATCCTTTCATCTTGCATACTTTTCAATAATTCAATTTTTATTCATTTATTTTTCATTTTATTTGCACGAATTATTTAAAATAGCAAAAATCATTTAAAAATTATGAAAATTTTTGTCAAAGATTTCATTAATTTTTAAAACCCAAAAATATTTTTATTTTTATTTTTTTGCATAAAAAATCCTTTTTAAATTATTTAAATGTTTATTTTTAATTAGTTAATGAAAATTAATTAATTAAAAATGCATTTAGGTATTAAAAAATCACAAAAAAATTCACATTGCATTTAGAAACATTTAGAAACATTGTCAAACCCTCAAACCAAATTTCTTTTTTGTTCTTGATGCCTTTTGATCATTTTCATTGGAATTAAATTCATTTTAAGGCAATATTTTGGTTCAAACTTTGAAAAATTCATTCTGCCTAACCCTTGAGAGTTTGATAATGGTTCTTCTTGCATTGCATCCTTCATGGCATGTAGTTTATAGGATAAAATTGGTTTGATTTTATCTTGCATTTCCAATTTGTTTTGCATTTTTTTGTGATGAGGTACCTTAAAACCCTAGCCAGCTTAGGAAATTCATAACTTTCACTAGGTTAAGAGTTGGATCCCCTCCTTTGGGCAGTGAGCTTGTATAGGTTTGGGGTATCTTTGATTGCATTTTCAAATTTTTATCATGTCATTTGCTTTTGGTTTTGAGTTTTTGCTTTGCATGATGCATGTGACCCTAATTTGTGCCTTCCTTTGCATCCATCTTTCATTTGCTTGCATCCAATGACTTGCCATGACTTTTTGTGCATCCACATGATTCATAATACACCTTAGGACATACTAGAATCATGTTTGATCATTACATCTTTCATTTGCCATGTTATATGTCCTTTGCATTCCATAACTTTGCATGTACATTCATGGTTCAAAGCATGCTTCATCTGCATCCTTATGCTTGTTTGATCATTCCCATGTCTTGCCTCATGTTTGTATCATCTCTTAGCATCATTGACATCATGTAAATGCTTCTGACTTTGGTTTGCATCATGACATTTCATCTCATTTGCATTGCATTTCACTTCTTTGCTAACTTTTCAGGTGGTAAGTAATTTGAGAAGTGAATTTGCCTTCACTTCTCACAATCTCTTCTCATTTCTCTTGCATCATTGCTGCATTTTATCTTGTGTATTAGAGTGAGCTTGCTCATTCATGTTCATCTCTTACTTTCTTTCTTCAAGCAACTTGTCTTCTTAAGTGAAGCAAGTTGTTTTGCTTCTCTTTGCTTCTTGCTCCTTTCATCTGCTTCCTTCCTGGTGGTTCTTCTGAAGATCTTCTTGTAAACCTCATCAACCCTAGGAATAACCAAGCATGATAACAGTTAGGGTTTTGATTAGTTCCCCTATTTAGTTTTACCTTTGTGTCATCTTTGAGTCTTCTCTTCTCACCTCATAGTCAAGGACTAAACCCTAAAGGTTTTAAGGCTTTGTGATTAAGCTTATGCATGCATCCTTCTATTAGGATGGAGTGTATAACTTTAATCCTAAGTGTTAAACCCTTAATGTGTTTAAATCCTTTAATCAACTCATCTAATAATCACTAAGACATCAAGCTTGTAACTTGGGCCTTGCATTAAGGTTCTAATTCTTCCTTAATTGGTTAAGAAGGACTAACCCCAGTGTTAATGGACAAGTCCTCCTCAAGTTGTCTTACAAACCATAAAAATCACTTCTTTATCTTATCATTAACTAAAATCCATTTAATAAAGGCTTTGTTTTGTCATGAGGTTAATCCCTAATCATGGATTAAGTTGAGGAGTCTTCCTCAGCTTAAATGTTCTCATCTATTATCCTTCTATTAGGATGGTGTAATGAGCCCATTAAATCCTTGATTATAGCTTAAGCTCATTACTTAACACTAAACAAAACTCCAAAAAAACATTCAAATAATCACAAGTAGGTTAATGATCTTAATCCTACATCATGGTGATTAAGTGTGAGGTGCTTACTTCACACTTAAGGTATTCTCATTACCCCTAATCAGAGGGAAGATGTGATGAGTTTACTAACCCTTGTTTTAGGCTTAAGCTCATTTACTTATGACAAACACAAAAAAGCAATAAAAGATTGAAAACACAAAAACAAACAATAATCGTCTCCTCCGGGATTCTTTTCTCATCATCCTCACTCACAAACGAGAACTTGCTTCTTCCGTCTAATGCAAGACAGTTTGCACCTGAGCCAGACAGGTCATACACTTGAGCATAGACAAGTAAGCAGTTCATCAGTTAATTTATCTTTCAGTCTCTTTGGGTCGAACTACGGTGTTCTGACTTCCTCATTGCACGAGAGGATACGTAGGCATAACTTAACAGTTATCGAACAAAAGTCTCTGTATATTCCCCCTCCTTCCAGCATTACTCTTTAAGCCTCATAGTCTTGAGCTTCACTCTCTTTCCTTGCACTGACACTTCTCTTATACACTTCACATTTCTTTTACACTGACACTTGCATTCTTTCCAGCTTTGATACACAGATTGCACGGACACTACCCCTTTGAAACACAAATCTTTTAAGCGTGGATCCCGTCGAGTACGACAGACAATCTGGGTGCTAATACCTTCCCAGGTTGTAACCAACCCCCTTTCTCAGTCTCTCTGGTTCGCGGCCGTCTTATCCATCTTTTCTTAGGTTTATGCAGCATTACCTTTCCTTCGGGATAAAAATGCCTAGCTGGCGACTCTATTCATTCATTCTCCTTTCGCCGACCGTTCGCGTCTGTACCCCTCTTGACCAGGTGTCATTTGGTGGGAGCGACAGTATGTATGTTGTCCCAAGCCCAAGATGCTTGTCGGACAATGGCATGATTGTTCTGAATGTCACAGTAAAGAGACTCTGCTAAGTCCTGCTCTCGAGGTGGGTGTACCAGGGCATATCCTAACTGTCTTCTGAAAAGCAAAGGATTGTAATTGATGCAACCCTTTACTCCAATAAGAGGCACATTAGGATAATGTCCACAACTTGTAATTATGTCCCTGCCCTTGGTGTTCTGCGTACACCACCTGATGTCTTCTGATGTAAGGGCAATCATCCTCTTAGCCCAATTCCTTGACTGATGTGGATTCAGGAAAGCTTCCGTCTTCGGCATATGTCTTATCAACCAACTGTAGAAGAGAGGTGCACAACATCTGACTAGTCTCCCTCTCTGCTTCTCATTCCTCTGATGAACTGAGTTGTAGAAATCTCCTAGCTAGGTAGGAACTGGATTCCTGAGCATAAAGATATGGATGGCATTCTTGCGTATAAACTTAGGCTCATCTGCAAACAAAATGATGCCATATATACTAAGAGCCAGGAGAGCACACACAGATTCCCAATTCCCTATTGTAACCTGCTTTGTAGCCTGAGTGATCAAGAAATCCAGATGGAGGCCTGGGATTCCAGCCTTGGTGGTCATATGCTCCTCAATGATAGTTGCTTCCAGATGTAGAGCCTTAGTTATGTCTTCATTCTTAGGAGCAGTCATCTCAGGGTTGAAAGGGATTCCTCTTCTGATAGGGACACCCAATAACATAGAAAACTCTTCCAACAAAGGACCTATCTGAAAGTATGGGAAAGTGAAGCAACAGAGAGGAGGGTCATAAAACTGAAGACAAGTGTGAATCATGCTCCTCTTTGATGCATCCAAGTTCATGATCATGTCCAGGATCCCACCATAATGCTCTATGAATAAAGGAACATGATCAGGAGTGATAAGAGCCTGAATCTGCCTGATGCCTATCAGAGGGTACTCAAAGAAATGGTATGTGATGTTGCTCTTTCTGGTTTAATACATACTGAAGATATGCTGATGAAGATAGCTGGAGCAGATAACTGAAGAAGATATCTGATGAAGATGGTTGAAGCAGATATGTTGAGTAGAAGAACTGTCAAAACCAAACCAAAGAAGATGTGGATACCCTGTAAAACAAATAGACAAAATGTTAAATGATGCAATATGATGTATGTGTAACACGGTGGGAGAACTGACATTCTATAAATGTTGCGGATAGCAAGAGTCGCCACCGAATTTTATTTTATCCAAAAGGAAAGGACATAAAAGAACAGGAAAGACCTATTTTTAAAAGACTTGAGTTCGGGGGGGGGGGGGGGGGGGTAGGTTATACAAAGGGAAGGTGTTAGCACCCTTTATATCCATGGTTATCCATGGGCTCTTAGTTACTTAGCTCACTTTGTTTGTTTGTAAGAGTGTAGTGTATGATTAGAAAAATTTCTTTAAGTACTTAGTAATGACCCTCGTATGGTTGTATACAAAGCCTAGTTTAGAAATTGTGAGGTGTAAAAGTAATTTTGAAAAGTGTGAGCAAGTAACTATGAGGTACCTACCCTAGATTAAGTCTTTCGTGTTCTCGTATATTCTTTCAATGGTAAGACTATCCCTATTATTAAGGAATATGTAGTCATTACCTTGGATGTTAAGGGACAAACGTATGGTCATCGTATGGTCATAGAAGGCAACAGGTAAGGGTGTCTTTAGCAATTCGTAGGGACAATCATCGTTTATTCGAAGGGAGAAGATCATTATTCCGTAGGCAACCTCGAAGGGACTTGATCTTTTAAATCTGTAGGGACTTGATGATTTATACATGAAGGGACTTTGCTTAAGACACCCCTATATTCGAGGGACTTGACCATATTTAAGGCAACCAAGAGGGATACCCTAGGAAATGCAAGATGGCGATCAAAGATCGACTTACGTGTGTGAGTGTTTATATTCAAGTATTTATCTTATTTAACTTAATTTTCTAAGTTCAATTTAATTACATATAAGTTATGCACACCCTAAGGTTACTAACCATACGATAAAAATAATTACAAAAATAAAGCAAAGATATAAAATAAACCTATTACATGGCTTTAGCAATTACATAATAATAAAAATAATAATGATAAATATAATAAACATAATAAGAATAATAAATAAACAATAATCAAATATTAGTAATAATAAAATAATAAAAATAATGGTTAGAAAAATAAATAAAGGAAATAAGAATTTAAAAAGAAAAATTAATATTAGAAAAGTTTTAGAAGTTAATTAAGAAAATAAGTTTAATAATAATAAACAAATAACAAATTATTTACATATTAATAAAAATAAAGATTAATAATTTAATTAGGGTTTAGAAAAATTAGGTTAATTTTTAGGGTTAGGAGAAAATTAGGGTTAAGAAAAAATTAGGGTTAGTGTTTAAATTAAGAAAATTAGGGTTTTTTAATTATCATTAAAATACATTATTAATTTATTTACAAAAATACATAATAATTATATATAAACATATTATAAAATTAATACAAAATAAATAACATTAAGAAAATAATTTATGAATTTTTGAAAATATAAAGTTTTATGAAAATATCATTTCTTATTATTTTCGAAATTATTTCAATTATATTAATTAAATCAAAAATAAGAAAATAATAGAAATAAGAAAAAATGAGAAAAAGTCCTAAAAAGATAGGACCTGGGATTTGAACCCAGGTCGTTTACCTGAACAGCAACACACAAAACCAGCTGAGCCAGCACGCGCTGGTGAAAGCTATGTGCAATGCAATCCTTATATTATAAACCTGCAAAACAAATGAAATTTAAAACAAAATGTCCTGCGGCCAGATTCGAACCCAGGACCATCACAACAACAACCAAACACTTCAACCAACTGACCCACATGGGGCGCGTACAACATATAACCATTACTAATTATTATAAAATAAAACAAGTTTCCAAGCTGGATTTCTGCGCCAAACTTCGTCTTCTTCATTTGAATTACCTGCGAAAATTCATACACTATTTCCTGCGAAATTTCCTGCGGGAAAAACAAACCAGAAGAACCTATGTTTTTGAAACATCATTCAAACCATAATAATAATAAAAATTCATAACCCAGATCAATTACCCAGTGTTCATACGTCATAACCATGTTTTTAGAATTCATTTATATTAGGTATTTCGTAAAACCCCAAATGAGAAGCATAAACCCTAGCCATGGCAGTTTTCGATTCAGGTCATGAACCTTTGATCTAAGTGTCCAGAAACATTCCTTGCAACCTCATAAACACAAAACAGATGTCAAATATACTTAAAACCAATCATACATATGAAATCAAAAAAAGCATAAAAACATGAATATGATGCATTCAGTTATGGAGTTTCAATGCAATAATGGATGTTTTAGTGATCCAGAAACATTATATGATCTTCCAGGAATGATTTGCAACCTTTATTTGATCTTGAAAAGGTCTCTAGGTCAAAATCCAAATGTGACTTTTCTTTAAAAAATTTGAAGTTGAATGGTGTTCTTGGAGGCTCTGAATTTCGTCCCTTGAGCTTGTAATAGGTTTGTGAACTTATAGTGATGTGAATTAGGTCAAAACTTTGTGGATTTGTGGGCTTTCTTGAATAACTTGAGTGTGAAGAAATCTCATGATCAAAATATGTGAAAAAATCAAATCTTTGTATGCCAATCTGGTCTAGCACGAATTTGAATCAGATCAATAATCTCTAAATAATGTTTATGACCTTCTAGAACAAGAATCAAATTTAAATATTGAGTTTTCATATTTTATTTTAATTTAAATTGATTTTTAATGAATAAAATCAAAATAAATAAAAAATAAACTATAAAAATTTGAATAAATGATATTTGATTCATGCATGATATCATGGTAGAGATTGGGTCATAAAAATGCAAGCCCATGTGAAAAGAATTGGTTCTAAGACCCCATTTGCTCAATAAACCTCTCAAACATTTCCCAACTTTGCAAAGGAATAAATCCCTCAATTTTAAGGCTATGAATGTGTTCTTAGACATTTTAGAAATATTAGAGAGTCCTTTAACCAACCTCTTTGGTCTCATGTCCATATATTTTACCATTTTCAAACTATGCCCTTTGGAAGATGTTGACTTTTTGTTGACTTTTAAAATGACCTATAATGTCTTAGCTCATACCTTCCAAATGAAGCATTTTTGGGCTTGGCTTGTGAGACACAAAGTTGTAGAGAATTCAATTTCCTTAAAAATGAGCTTTGGATGGAAAATATTTGATGAAGCATGTGAAAGTTATGGCTGGTCAAATTTCAGTTGACTTTTCCTATGAAAACCCTAATTTAGAAACTCCTGATTCTTGATGATCTGAAACTTCCTTGATGAATCATGATCAACCCTTGATCAAATGATGTATTTTACTTCATATACTTGATGTTGGCAAAAAATCATGAAGTTTGACTTTGGTTTGACCACAGTTGACCTTAGTTTGACTTTTTAACTACTTTGACTGATTTTAGCCCATCTGATTATCTGACTGAGCAAACCTTTTGGGAAAGCCTTGAAATTTGACATAGGGATTCTTGAAGACATATAGGATGCTATGAAGCTTACTTGAACCCTTGGAAGTCCATTTAGCCTGATGAAATCCAAAACCCTAGTTTAGGATGCATTGCTTAGGAGGATGCTTTGTCTGAGGGAATTGTCAAACTTTCTGACTAATTGTGAACCTTGTGAACCTCTTGGGACACCTTGGTACACAATGTCTTGTCTAGGTGAGGGCAAATTTTGGGGTGCAACAGCTGACCCTGTTCAATTTTCTGAAACCTGAGGATTTAGATTGGCATGTGTGCCATTCGTGACTTGGAAGGTTGAAGGGGATTGAACACAAAAGCCCAAAAATTTGCACTCGACGGTGCGTAAAGTAATACTGTATATGCTGGAGTGGGCTTAAAGATGCCACTTAGAGGAACTGGATATGGGCTTATAGATGCCATACATAATACCAGGAGGTGATAGTATCTTTATGTTGTTACTGGATATCAGTACTAGGTCTTCGTATAGGCCGTCTCTGAATCATTTCTGTGACATGGTTTGAGTTGAATGTCAGCACTAGATCTTCGTATAGATTGTCTCTGGGAAAAAGAATATCCTTCATTAGGTGTCAGTACATAGATCTTCGTATAGATCGGCTCTGAACCATCTTTAGGAACATACTTTAACTTAAGCATCAGAATCAAATCTTCGTGGCGATCTTTTCTGAATTGCTTTTGGTAATATCTTGGGCTAAGTACAAGATCTTCGTATCGATCATTTATGTACCATCTAAAGAAAAACTGTTGTGTAGACCATTAGAAATAAATCTTCGTAGCGATTATCTCTTCTGGAAGTATCCCGGATTAGGTAATAGATCTTCGTATAGACCATTTACATACCTTCCTAAGAACAAAAAGAATATCAGGATTAAATCTTTGTGGCGATTATCCCTGAACTTCTTCTAAAAGAATCTCTTGGATTAAGTGCTAGATCTTCATATAAATCATTTACACACTATCCCAAAGACAACTTGAGTATTGATCATCAGAAATGAATCTTCGTAGCGATCATCTCTGAATTAAATATCAGTACTAAATCTTCGTATAGATCGTCTCTGAACTGTTTTGAGTTGTTGATAGTGTTTATCTGTCTGCAACTATCCTGAAAAGAAAAGGTTAGTTTATGCAAGATGTATGCATGTATGGCATGATGTACTTAAGTAAATGTCTTATGCACTATGGATGCGTATGCTGTGATATGATGTAAATGATGTATGTATGAATCATGTAGCCTGAAGTGTCTGGATATCTCTGTATAACAACTGCTGGCTAGGGAAAATAAATCTTGGTTCGTTGCTGAGGAATATAAGGACTTCATTCCCGTTTTGCTTAATAATATGGTATTCAGAACCTCCCGTCTTCGTTCGTCGTGCTTTTTATTGAAGGAATAAGTTCCCGAATATCCTGACTGAGGATAAAAGAGATGGACATAAATCCGAGAGACTTAATTCTTCGAAGGATATGAAACTGCTTGAAGACTTCGTTAAGTGGGAAGTATAAGATATTACTTGAAGAGTTTCGTAAGGATTACTTTGTGGGGATGAACCGGCGAAGCTTCGTTGAATTCCTACCTCCGTTCATCCTTAGTAAATACTATTACTGCATTTTATGCATTTTTGGTAAACATCAATCATATTCAAAAGCATACATACATTCAAACACAACCAATGGACGTTTTCGTTTAAGTAAACAACGTAAAAGTAAATCTGAATTCAAAGACGAGACTTTATTTATTTTAGAAAGTGGCCTATACACAGGCAAGTTTGTACAAGGAGACAGAAATCCTAGTAAGAGGAATTCGTCATAAAAGTTTTACAAAAACAAAGAAAAAAAGCTATGTGAAAAATAATCCTATTGAGTTCCAATTCTACTATTGCCATTATCTTCAAGTATCTCATCCTTTGCTGTCGAGATAGAAACGATTGGATTGATCTTTATCTGTTTGAACTTGATCCAAGTAGCACAACTGATTGGGGTTACATGAGTGATCCAAACGATACATAGTCATACGCTTTAATCCCTAACTTTTGCCTGGATTGCCTTTTCAGGTTTTCAACCCACCGGGATACCCTTTTTTGCCCAAGCCTCCCTTTCGGGTTTTCGACTTGCCGGGTGTATATTCTCTTATATATATATATCCCTAATTTTTTCCCGAACCCTTTTGGTTCGCCGGGATGCCCTTATTTTGCCTAGGCCAGTCAACCTAGCGGGTCTCTTTTTATGCGTAGTATTTTTTAACTATGTCTGCGTTTATGGGCTGTGGGAAATCTTCACCATCCATAGTAGTAAACATCATGGCACCTCCTGAAAATACCCTTTTTACTACAAATGGTCCTTCATATGTAGGAGTCCACTTGCCCCTAGGATCACCCTATGGTAATATGATACACTTGATTATCAAGTCACCAGCCTGATATACCTTTTGCTTAACCTTCTTATTAAAAGCTTTGATCATCCGTTTCTGGTACATCTGACCGTGACAAACAACTTCCAACCTTTTCTCATCAATCAAATTTATCTGGTCAAGTCGAGACTGAATCCACTCATCTTCATCCAAGTCTGCATCCTTCATGATTCTTAAGGAGGGGATCTGAACTTCAATGGGTAGAACTACTTCCATACCATAGACTAAGGAGAATGGGGTTTCCCCTGTTGAAGTACATATTGTAGTAAGATAACCATGAAGAGCAAATGGTAACATCTCATGTAAATCCTTGTAAGTAACGGTCATCTTTTGTAGAATCTTATTGATGTTCTTATTAGCAGCTTCTACTGCCCCATTCATCTTTGGACAATACAAAGAAGAGTTATGATGCTTAATCTTGAACTGCGTGCAGAGATCAGTAATCATAGTGTTGTTTAGATTAGAGCCATTGTCTGTGATGATCCTTTCAGGGATACCATACCTACATATGAGATTATTCTTAATGAATCGAGCCACAACATTCTTAGTAACAGATGCAAATGAGGCTGCCTCCTCCCACTTTGTAAAGTAATCAATGGCAACAAGGATGAAACGATGCCCATTGGAAGCAGTAGGCTTGATCTCACCAATCATATCAATGCCCCACATGGCAAAAGGCCAAGGAGCAGTCAACACATTCAACGGAACTGGAGGTATATGCACTTTATCAGCATAAATCTGACACTTGTGACATGTTTTGGAATGTTGATAGCAGTCCGCTTCCATGGTAGACCAATAGTAACCTGCTCTCAATATCTTCTTTGCCATGGTGTGACCACTAGAATGAGTGCTAAAGATCCCATCATGCATGTCTTCCATAATTTCTGTTTCTTCCTTCTTATCCACACAACGAAGCAAAGTCGAATCATGATTGCGCTTGTACAAAATTCCATTACTCAAGAAGAACTTAGCAGAAAACCTCCTCAGAAACTTCTTATCATTGACAGATGCCCCTTCAGGGAATTCCTGAGCTTCAAGATACCTTTTCACTTCATAGAACCAAGGTTTTCCCTCTACTCCTTCAGTGTCAATCTCATTACAATATGCAGGCTTCTCAAATCTATCAATAGTGATCTTGGGAGCTTCATAATCCCAGCTAATCTCAAACATAGATACCATGGTGGCTAACACGCCTGCCAACTGATTCTCTCCTCGTGGAATATGTCCAAAGGTAATCTCCTCAAAAAATGGGATCAAAGACAACACATGCTCTCTGTAAGGAATGGGATTTTCATGCTTGGTATCCCAATCTCCTTTAATCTGACTAACTACCAGGGCTGAATCTCCATATACGTCCAGGAACTGAATCTTCATCTCAATGGCAGCTTTGATACCAATGATACATGCTTCATATTCAGTTATGTTATTGGTACAATAGAAACAAAGTCTTGCAGTAATTGGGGTATGACAACCTTCAGGAGAAATGATCACAACACCAATACCATTACCAAGTGCATTAGAAGCTCCATCAAAAACCATAGTCCATCGGGATCCCTGTTCAGGTTCGTCATATTGTCTAGGTTCTTTAGTAATAATCATAATATCTTCATCCGGGAACTCAAAATTCATAGACTGATAATCATCCACTACCTGATGAGCCAAATGATCAGCTACAACACTTCCTTTGATTGCCTTCTAAGTGGTGTATTGTATATCGTATTCTGTCAAAATCATTTGCCATCTCGCTATTCGTCCGGAGAGAGCAGGTTTCTCGAATATGTACTTGATTGGATCCATCTTTGAGATTAACAAGGTAGTATGAGTCAACATATACTGTCTTAGTCGGCGAGCAGCCCATGCCAAAGCACAACAAGTTTTCTCAAGCAGTGAGTATCTTGTTTCACAATCGGTAAACTTTTTGCTAAGGTAGTATATTGTCTGCTCTTTTCGACCGGACTCGTCATGTTGCCCCAACACACCCCCCATTGAGTTGTCTAATACTATTAAGTACATAATCAAGGGTCTTCCATCAACTGGTGGCATCAAAATTGGAGGTTCTAGGAGATATCTCTTGATTTCATCAAAGGCTACCTGGCACTCGTCATACCATTCCATTACCTGATCTTTCTTTAACAACTTGAAGATTTGCTTACAGGTAGCAGTTAATTGGGAAATAAATCTTGCAATGTAATTCAGTCGTCCTAAGAAACCTCTAACTTCCTTTTCAGTACGGGGAGCCGACATCTCTTGTATAGCTTTTACTTTTGCAGGATCCACTTCAATACCTTTTCCACTGACAATGAAACCCAAGAGTTTACCGGACCTAACTCCAAAAGTACACTTGTTTGGATTTAACCTCAACTTGTATTTCTTCAACCTCTCAAATAACTTGTGCAGGTGATCAAGGTGTTGTTCCTCATTCTGGGACCTGGCTATCATATCATCCACATATACCTTTATCTCATGGTGAATCATATCATGAAACAAAGCCACCATAGCATGCTGATATGTTGCCCCGACATTCATCAAACCAAATGGCATCACCTTATAACAAAAAGTGCCCCATTGTATAACAAATGTAGTCTTCTCCATATCTTCAGGTGCCATCTTGATCTGATTGTAACCAGAGAAACCATCCATGAAAGAGAATACCTTATGATGAGCAGTGTTGTCTACCAAAACATCATTATGTGGAAGTGAAAAGTCATCTTTAGGACTGGCCTTATTCAAATCCTTGTAATCCACACACATGCGTACCTTACCATCCTTCTTAGGTATCGGTACCACGTTTGCAACCCATTGAGGATAAGAAGTCACAGCTAAGAACCCTGCATCAAATTGTTTCATCACCTCTGCTTTAATCTTTTTTGACATTTCAGGACGCATGCGACAAACCTTTTGCTTCTTTGGACGACAATCTTCTTTTACCGGTAGACGGTGAACTACAATGTCAGTATCCAACCCTGGCATATCTTCATAAGACCAAGCAAAGATATCCACATAGTCACGTAACATCTGGATTAATCTGTTCTTAACACCATCTTCTAATTCAGCCCCTATCTTGACCTCTTTCCTGTTTTCCTCAGTTCCCTGATTCACAACTTTAATTGGCTCTTCATGTGGCTGTATAGCTTTCTCTTCTTGTTGTAACAACCTAGCAAGCTCTACAGGTACTTCACAATCTTCCTCCTTTCCATCTTCAGCTTGGTAGATCGGATTCTCGAAATTATAATTGGCAATAGTAGAATTGTTATCAACAGGATCCAGAGTGGATGAGGATCTGCATTTTAGTGATGTGGGTGTGTGTAAGAACACATAGCTGATAAAACAGAAATAATAATAAAAGAAAAGACAAGGAGCACAATATTTATGAAAACGAAACGTCCATTGATTTTATTGAATGAAGTATGCAAATGAAATGACATCTCGAAACAAGCATACCATTGTGCCCCGGGCAAGACACAAGGCTTAAAAGGTTTTATTGTTCGAAATTACAAACTTAAAACAAAACATAGTAATAGTATTTACTCCTGACTAAAGGAGATAGGAATAACGTCTTCAGCCTTCCAATTGTTGAGCCCATCACCCATGGTAGGAAAGATCCAATCATCCAGGTTGTAGTCTTCATCATGGTCACCCACAACATTGATTTGATCTCTTATAACCCCTTGATTAGTGATACGAACAACACGAGTACGACGAGCAGTCCTCTGAGATTCTGCAGTGAAACCCAAACCAAATTTGTCAAACTTGAGGGATGTTGGGAAGCTGACCCCAAATAGCAGAACCACCTTTTGCAACCACAACCTTAGCATCTTTGAGGGAGGCCATTGCAGGAGGTATTCTAGCAACCACAAGAACTCTTTCAGAAGTAGGGACAGACCGAGGAATATGAGCAGAGCAAGGAACAACTTCAAATGTTTGACACGGAGTTTCAACCATTTCACCCTCCATTTCTACATATTTGAAAGTATTCACATGGCTAACCATGTACTCTTCTTCACCATAGACAGTGAAAATTTTGTTTTTCACCGGATATTTCAACTTCTGATGCAAGGTGGAAGTCACAACACCTGCCCCATGGATCCAGGGGCGTCCAAGAAAACAAGAGTATGCATGACGGATATCCATCACATAGAAGGTAGAGTTGAAGACTTGAGAGCCTGCTTTGATTGGGAGGTCTACTTCTCCATGTACCAATCTTCTTGAACCATCAAAGGCCCTTACCACTACATCACTTGGTCTTAATACAACATCTTCAGGACTGAGCTTGTCCAGAACCTCTTTAGGGAGCACATTTAATGAAGAACCATTGTCCACTAGTACATGAGACAAAGTAGTGCCCCTAAATTCAATGGAGATATGCAGAGCTCTGTTATGGTTTCTCTTGGCAGGAGTCA
Source organism: Lathyrus aphaca (assembly GCA_963966055.1). Taxonomy (NCBI): domain Eukaryota; kingdom Viridiplantae; phylum Streptophyta; class Magnoliopsida; order Fabales; family Fabaceae; genus Lathyrus; species Lathyrus aphaca. The sequence continues at coordinate 385,933,506 of OZ014524.1, read as the reverse complement.
GATCAACATCAGAAAAACCCAGACCATTATCACTAGTCAGATGTGCAACATAATTCTCAAATTGATCCACAGAAATCTCATTTGGCCCCTGAGCAGTCTTTAAGAACTTGATTAAGACTTTAGCATGGGCCTCAGAACACAGCAGCAAAGATAACATGGAGATTTTGGAGGGAGTATGCCCCAACTGGTCAACAATATCATAATCACTTTTGCGAATGATCTTCAGTACTTCCTCCATCTGTTTAGAAAGATTTTCAGCAATTGGTACTTCAGCTTGCACAGGTTCAATCACAGGACCTTTGCCCCGGGCATCGGTATTTGGCTCAGGATTAGAGGTATGAGCTGGAGTAACTGTACTTTTAGAGGTATCTTGAGGGGAGAAGATTCTTCCACTTCTGGTGATCTTACTAGATCCAACAATATTGTCCACATCAAGACTGACATCAGTAACAGGTGCATCAGTCAAAGGATCTTGTTTGACACCATGTATATAAACATCAGAACCATAATTCCAGGGTATAGCTTTATCAGAAGTATAAGGAACAGGGCCAGGAGTGGTAATAATCATGGGAGCCACTCTAGCTTCAGCAACAGTCTTCACAGGGCCTTCAGCAGTAATTTTTACTGGTCCTTTGGATATAATCCTGGCAGGACCTTTGGAGGTGATCCTCACTGGTACTTTATCAACCATAGCTACATCTTCAAGCTTCGTGTTTTGAGTCAGATGTTCACACATAATTTCCACAGAAGGAGTCTTCTCAAACAATATAGTGTAATTGTCCATGAGGCGTTGAATACCATCCTTCAACTTCCAGCAACTATCAGGTTTATAGGCACAGTAAAAACAGTCTTCATTGCAACCTGGAAAGAACCCAGCCTGCACCAGCTTCTTCTTGATAATGGATAGAGGAGTAGTTACATCTGCTACTGAGGAGATATAGGAAACCTCATCCACAACATTAACAGTCTTCTCGTGATTGGGCATAGGAGCAGTGATCACATTTGGGGTCCCAGGAGGGTCAAATTCAATTTCCCCAGCTTCAATCATGTCTTGAATCTTATTTTTTAACACCCAGCAGTTGTTGGTGTCATGTCCCGAACTATTAGAATGATATGCACATCTTACATTAGGATTGTACCGAGGAGAGGATGTATTAGGATTCTGAGGAGGATCTCTTAAAGTAATTAGCTCCCCTTTCAACATGTGTTGCAAGGCTTGGGCCAGTGACATGTTGATCTTGGTGAACTGTCTTCTAGGCTTCCGTTGATTGTTCTGTTGTTGATCTGGTGCTGTAGGGGTAGGATTGGAGATGTGAACTGCTCCCACAGATTGGTGACTCCTGTTACGACTATGTTGACCATACACAACATTAGACTCCTTCTTTCCACTAGGGGGCTTCTTAGCAGTGCTTGATGAAGAGGCACCCACATGTATCTTACCACTTCTTATCCCACTTTCCACACGTTCTACAGTCATTATCAGCTCAGTGAAACCAGATGATGAGCTTCCAATGAGGTGACTATAAAAAGGACCATTCAGCGTACTCATAAACATATCCACCAGCTCCCTATCAGTCAGAGAAGGTTGAACTCTGCCAGCCAGATCTCTCCATTTATGGGCATACTCTTTGAAACTCTCCTTAGCACCCATATACATGCTTTGGAGCTGCATGCGAGTTGGTGCTAAATCAGCATTATATTGGTATTGCCTATAGAAGGCCTCAGCAAGATCATTCCAATCACGAATATTAACACTTTCAAGTTGATAGTACCATTCCAATTGAGCTCCAGATAAACTCTCTTGGAAGAAATGAATCCACAGTTTCTTATCAGCAGTATGTGGTTGAATCCTCCGGACATAGGATCTCAAATGCAGTTTAGGACATGAAACACCATCATACACCACAAAAATAGGAACCTTGAAGCCAATAGGTATAACCACTCCAGAAACTAAACTCAAATCTTCAAAATCAAGCCCAGAAGATTTTTGTAGTTCCATAGCGTTCATTCTGTCTACCAACATCTTGTACTTCTCCTCACTAGCAGGATCATGATAATAGTTTGCCTCAGAATCAGAATCTTCCACAGTATCATGGAGACTACCTCCCTCTTTCTCAGAATTTTCAGACTCAAAATCCTCAACCTCTTCTTTTGTCTTGATAGGACCTCTGAATCTTCTACCCAGGTTGATGAGGCCCCCTGATTATCTAGTCTTCTTCTTCTTCTTCTTAGCCAGCAGTGTCTTCAGCTCATCTTGTCCCTTGGACAAGTTCAGGATCAACTCTTGAAATTGTGCATTCTGAGCCTGGAGATCCTTGACAGTTTGTTCGAGAGCCATTTCTGCTGAAATAAACATCGAGAAGATAAGATACATGTTCATAAGAAACATGTGATGCAATGATATGGTATGTAAATGCATATGCAATGTTTTCAAGGACCGCAAGATTTAAATTTGTTTAAACAGCCAGAAAGTAAACTTTTATTAGTAAGCAATAAACTTGTTTTCCCCTTGGGCTTACAACAAAATGAAATAAATACAAAGATGGGGTTTTAAGTTTCCCATGGACGTTTCCTCTTTGTATTGAGGTATGTGTTGAGATTTCGCTCCTCGTGAAGTTGTCTTGTCAGCTCCAGGATTCTTTCTTGACTAGCTTTGAAATGAGTCTCAAAAGTATCCCTTTGTTCCTTCAACTGGATCCAGGACTTCTGCAACTCTTCCATGTTAGTGGGCATGTCTGGATGAAGAATTATATAAGGAGTATCTCCTTCAGCAACAGGCTCCATGGTAACTGGCAGGAGAGCAGGATATGGCATCATAAGAGTCTGAGCACGTGCTCGTACCCATCTAAGATAAGGTTCCATGGGAATGGAGTACTTTGGTTCCAGAGTCTTGCTGTCAACCTTGTTCACTTTACCCCAAGCTCGTATAAACCTTTGACGGTAACCTTACAGATCGTTGTCGTAGTCGAACACAATACCCTGAATAAGCAAGTCATGAGGACCATTACTCCGAGCATAACCAAACTGACGTAGAGCTAAAGAAGGATTGTAGGTAATGCCCCCTCTTATGCCAAGGAGCGACACATTAGGGAACTCCCCACAACGGTCAATGATAGTAACATTTTCCATAGATCGAGAGCACCAATGAATATCTGAATGAGAGAGTGACATAATCCTCTTGGACCACCTGAACCCTTGTTCATTCTTCATCATTGATCGAGGAAGGTGAGAAATAAACCACCTATATAGTAAAGGTATGCAGCACATCAAAGTTCCTATCACCTTTGAAGTACGAGTGTGGAGAGAGTGTAAGATGTCTCCAAGTAATGTAGGCACTGGATTGCGAGTCAGAAATATGTTGATGACGTGTATGTCTATGAACTGGTCTGGATTAGGGAACAACACTAATCCATAGATTAATAAGGCTAAGATCTCCTCAAAAGCATCATAACTCATAGCCTTCAGGAACACTTGAGCTTTCTCCATCAATACCTTAGCAAGGATACCCTTAACTCCACTTCTTGTTTCTAGGACAATGTCTGATTTCTTCAAATGTAGGGCTGCAACAATGACTTCAGGTTTAGGCTCTTTTTCTAAGCCTGTGAAGGGTCTCTGATCAAGGATAGGTATACCCAGTAGCTTGGAGAACTCTTCCATTGTAGGAACCAGCTGATAGTCGGGGAATATGAAGCAATGATGTTTAGGATCAAAGAACTGAAATAGGACACTCATCATGTCTTCATCAAATCCTGAGGTAACCAAGTCAAGTAGGTGACCATGCTTCTTGATGAACTGGGAGTTTTCAGAAACTTGAGAGACCAATTCCTTAAGCTTAGGAGGTATCCCTACAAAGTTGATCCGGATAGTATTCCTATGAGCAGAAGCCATGACCTGCAACAAAGAACAAAGATAAATCCTTTGGTCCTTGAAATAGTTAGTGAAAATGCTATGCTTATGATGCATGATGATGTTATGATGTTATGCTCAATCACAAACATGTGGCACACACAAACAAGTCACACAATAGCCCTAAGTTTGAAGGCTTGCATGAGGTTTAAAGGCAAGTACCCTCCCCTGAAGTTTAGTTGGTTCATCCTGTCCTACAAAAGTAACCAGGTTCTAAGGGATCTCAATATCATTGATACTTCCCAAGGGTGGTTGTTCAGTAGGCAACTTATTTGCCAACCAAAACCCTCCAAGTTTAGGATCTCAATGAGTGTAGCATCGAGTATCAACCAACTTCAGTCTTCACCAAAGCCGGTTATCTCACTACTTTCTAAAGGCCGAGATGGGATGACAAGGGTTCTAAAAGTCAGTTAGTGTATTGACAACATATGGCAGCCTCATATTATCCTCAACTTTCTTAAGGAACATAAGCACCAACCAAGAAGTCACACTAACTATGGCTACCAAATCAACCATATCGGTATACGCTGTACAGTTTCCTTGGTCTATTGCCATTTACCTAAGGTACACTAGATCCGGGTTAGGATCTTTCACACATAAAAGAAGCCTAACAGATAAGTATAAAGCAAACAAAGCAAACAATTTAAGTGATCTAATTCCTAAGGGTACCCCTCTTTTATTAAATCCCCAGCAGAGTCGCCAGTTCTGTAACACGGTGGGAGAACTGACTTTCTATAAATGTTGCGGATAGCAAGAGTCGCCACCGACTTTTATTTTATCCAAAAGGAAAGGACATAAAAGAACAGGAAAGACCTATTTTTAAAAGACTTGAGTTCGGGGGGTAGGTTATACAAAGGGAAGGTGTTAGCACCCTTTATATCCATGGTTATCCATGAGCTCTTAGTTACTTAGCTCACTTTGTTTGTTTGCAAGAGTGTAGTGTGTGATTAGAATAATTTCTTTAAGTACTTAGTAATGACCCTCGTATGGGTGTATACAAAGCTTAGTTTAGAAATTGTGAGGTGTAAAAGTAATTTTGAAAAGTGTGAGCAAGTAACTATGAGGTACCTACCCTAGATTAAGTCTTTCGTGTTCTCGTATATTCTTTCAATGGTAAGACTATCCCTATTATTAAGGAATAGGTAGTCATTACCTTGGATGTTAAGGGACAAACGTAGGGTCATCGTATGGTCATAGAAGGCAACAGGTAAGGGTGTCTTTAGCAATTCGTAGGGACTATCATCGTTTATTCGAAGGGACAAGATCATTATTCCGTAGGCAACCTCGAAGGGACTTGATCTTTTAAATCTGTAGGGACTTGATGATTTATACGTGAAGGAACTTTGCTTAAGACACCCCTATATTCGAGGGACTTGACCATATTTAAGGCAACCAAGAGGGATACCCTAGGAAGTGCAAGATGGAGATCAAAGATCGACTTACGTGTGTGAGTGTTTATATTCAAGTATTTATCTTATTTAACTTAATTTTCTAAGTTCAATTTAATTACATATAAGTTATGAACACCCTAAGGTTACTAACCATACAATAAAAATAATTACAAAAATAAAGCACAAATATAAAATAAACCTATTACATGGCTTTAGCAATTACATAATAATAAAAATAATAATGATAAATATAATAAACATAATAAGAATAATAAATAAACAATAATCAAATATTAGTAATAATAAAATAATAAAAATAATGGTTAGAAAAATAAATAAAGGAAATAAGAATTTAAAAAGAAAAATTAATATTAGAAAAGTTTTAGAAGTTAATTAAGAAAATAAGTTTAGCAATAATAAACAAATAACAAATTATTTACATATTAATAAAAATAAAGATTAATAATTTAATTAGGGTTTAGAAAAATTAGGTTAATTTTTAGGGTTAGGAGAAAATTAGGGTTAAGAAAAAATTAGGGTTAGTGTTTAAATTAAGAAAATTAGGGTTTTTTAATTATCATTAAAATACATTATTAATTTATTTACAAAAATACATAATAATTATATATAAACATATTATAAAATTAATACAAAATAAATAACATTAAGAAAATAATTTATGAATTTTTGAAAATATAAAGTTTTATGAAAATATCATTTGTTATTATTTTAGAAATTATTTCAATTATATTAATTAAATCAAAAATAAGAAAATAATAGAAATAAGAAAAAATGAGAAAAAGTCCTAAAAAGATAGGACCTGGGATTTGAACCCAGGTCCTTTACCTGAACAACAACACACAAAACCAGCTGAGCCAGCACGCGCTGGTGAAAGCTATGTGCAATGCAATCCTTATATTATAAACCTGCAAAACAAATGAAATTTAAAACAAAATGTCCTACGGCCAGATTCGAACCCAGGACCATCACAACAACAACCAAACACTTCAACCAACTGAGCCACATGGGGCGCGTATAACATATAACCATTACTAATTATTATAAAATAAAATAAGTTTCCAAGCTGGATTTCCGCGCCAAACTTCGTCTTCTTCATTTGAATTACCTGCGAAAATTCATACACTATTTCCTGCGAAATTTCCTGCGGGCAAAACAAACCAGAAGAACCTATGTTTTTGAAACATCATTCAAACCATAATAATAATAAAAATTCATAACCCAGATCAATTACCCAGTGTTCATACGTCATAACCATGTTTTTAGAATTCATTTATATTAGGTATTTCGTAAAACCCCAAATGAGGAGCATAAACCCTAGCCATGCCAGTTTTCGATTCAGGTCATGAACCTTTGATCTAAGTGTCCAGAAACATTCCTTGCAACCTCATAAACACAAAACAGATGTCAAATATACTTAAAACCAATCATACATATGAAATCAAAAAAAGCATAAAAACATGAATATGATGCATTCGATTATGGAGTTTCAATGCAATAATGGATGTTTTAGTGATCCAGAAACATTATATGATCTTCCAGGAATGATTTGCAACCTTTATTTGATCTTGAAAAGGTCTCTAGGTCAAAATCCGAATGTGACTTTTCTTTGAAAAATTTGAAGTTGAATGGTGTTCTTGAAGGCTCTGAATTTCGTCCCTTGAGCTTGTAATAGATTTGTGAACTTATAGTGATGTGAATTAGGTCAAAACTTTGTGGATTTGTGGGCTTTCTTGAATAACTTGAGTGTGAAGAAATCTCATGATCAAAATATGTGAAAAATCAAATCTTTGTATGCCAATCTGGTCTAGCACGAATATGAATCAGATCAATCATCTCTAAATAATGTTTATGACCTTCTAGAACAAGAATCAAATTTAAATATTGAGTTTTCATATTTTATTTTAATTTAAATTGATTTTTAATGAATAAAATAAAAATAAATAAAAAATAAACTATAAAAATCTGAATAAATGATATTTGATTTGTGCATGATGTCATGGTAGAGATTGTGTCATAAAAATGCAAGCCCATGTGAAAAGAATTGGTTCTAAGACCCCATTTGCTCAATAAACCTCTCAAAAATTTCCCAACTTTGCAAAGGCATAAATCCCTCAATTTTAAGGCTATGAAGGTGTTCTTGGACATTTTAGAAATCTTAGAGAGTCCTTTAACCAACATCTTTCGTCTCATGTCCATATCATTTACCATTTTCAAACTATGCCCTTTGGAAGATGTTGACTTTTTGTTGACTTTTAAAATGACCTATAATGTCTTAGCTCATACCTTCCAAATGAAGCATTTTTGGGCTTGGCTTGTGAGACACAAAGTTGTAGAGAATTCAATTTCCTTCAAAATGAGCTTTGGATGGAAAACGTTTGATGAAGCATGTGAAAGTTATGGATGGTCAAAGTTCAGTTGACTTTTCCTATGAAAACCCTAATTTAGAAACTCCTGATTCTTGATGATCTGAAACTTCCTTGATGAATCATGATCAACCCTTGATAAAATGATGAATTTTACTTCATATACTTGATGTTGGCAAAAAATCATGAAGTTTGACTTTGGTTTGACCACAGTTGACCTTAGTTTGACTTTTTAACTGCTTTGACTGATTTTAGCCCATCTGATTATCTGACTGAGCAAACATTTTTGGGAAAGCCTTGAAATTTGACATAGGGATTCTTGAAGACATATAGGATTCTATGAAGCTTACTTGAACCCTTGGAAGTCCATTTAGCCTTATGAAATCCAAAACCCTAGTTTAGGATGCATTGCTTAGCAGGATGCTTTGTCTGAGGGAATTGTCAAACTTTCTGACTAATTGTGAACCTTGTGAACCTTGTGAACCTCTTGGGACACCTTGGTACACAATGTCTTGTCTAGGTGAGGGCAAATTTTGGGGTGCAATAGTATGATGAATGATATGCAAGGGTTTGTGATCAGGTGCTGGATTGTCAGGTTCTTTGGTAGGGTCCATGAGTGTTCAGAATTCCGGATGAAGGCTTGAGAAACAGTAACCAGGTAGGGGACTCAAACAAAGAGTCACTTGTCTAGGGTTTCATAGAATCAGTCCAAAGTAGTACAACCTTATAACAATATCCAGTAACAGGGTATATTGAGGTCAAGGGTTCCTACAAACCTGTAAACAACCCCACCCACTCACATGTATTATTCTAGAACAAGGATCCTCAGGTTCGGATATATTATGAGAAGTGTAAACACTTCTAACCCGGAGGTACAGTGTTTACCCTAATCATAAAGGATCCTCCTCTAATTCACCTCAGATGCTGAAGGTCATCTAAAAAGGTCATCCAGACTTAGCAGGCTTCCCAGATAGCCCTAGCACTACAGGAAATCCGTAGCACAGAGTTCTCAAGAAGAAACCCATGTCTGAACCGTGTTTTCATATTCCCGCACCAGACCGAAATGGAATGGGAAAGAATATGAATCCACTATAACTCTATGTCTATCACTCAGGCCTTTGTGTTGGACCTTTCTCACTGGAATACCCCTCCCACCAAAGCAAACCAGAAAATCCAGCATATGATATGATAAAAATAAATGAAATGCATAAAACAGTAAATGAAAGAGATAAAGTAAATGCAGTAAATAAAGCTATACAAAAAGCAATAAATAAAGCAAAAACAAAAGCACACATATCATATAACACCCCCAATAAACACAAACAAACAAGCGCTAGGAGAAACCCTCAAAAGAACCAAAAGCCCTAGTTGCAAAGGTCCCCAGCAGAGTCGTCAAGCTGTCACTCCCCGGACTCTCGTTACGGTGCAGACGCGGACGGTCGGCGATGTTGGAGGTTGAGGTTGAATAGAGTCGCCAGCTAGGCATTTTTATCCCAAAGGAAAGGTAATGCTGCATAAACCTGGAAGGATATGGATAAGACGGTTCCGAACCAAAGAAACTGAGAAAGGGGGTTGGTTATGACCTGGGAAGGTATTAGCACCCAGATCGTCCATCGTACTCGAAGGGATCCACGCTTAGTTGATTGTGTTTAAAAGGGGTAGTGTATGTGCTGACTGTGTATGAAAATCTAGGAATGAATGTACAGAGTGTCAGTGCAAAAAGAGAGTGAGATTCTCAAGACTGAGGCTTAGAAAAGAAAGCTGAAAGAGGGGGATGACAAAGAGACTTTTGTTTGATAACTGTTAAGTTATGCCTACGTATCCTCTCGTGCAATGAGGAAGTCAGAACATCGTAGTTCGACTCAAAGAGACTTAGATGATTTGTTGTGAACTGCTTGCTTGTCTATGCTCAAGTGTGTGACCTGTCTGTCTCGAGTGCTAAATGTCTTGCATTAAACGGAAGAAGCGAGTTCTCGTTTATAGAATGAGTGTGATGAGAAAAGAATCCCGAAGGAGACGTTTATTGTTTGTTTTTGTGTTTTCAGTTTTTTATTGTTTTTGGTGTTTTGCATAGGATGATAAGCTTAAGCCTAAATCAAGGGTTGTAAACTCATTATATCCTCCCTGATCAGGGATAATGATCCCACTTAAGCATGAGATGAAGATCTCAACTTAACTACCATGATGATATAGGATTAAGATCATTAACCTACTTGGTAATTATTAAGTGTTTTTGGGTTTTTGTTTAGTGTTAAGTAATGAGTTTAATCTCTAATCAGAGATTAGTGAACTCATTACACCATCCTAAGAGAAGGGTGATAAATGAGAACACTTAAGCTGAGGATGACTCCTCAACTTAATCCATGGTTAGGGGCAAAATTCATTAGATAACAAGCCTTTATTAAGTGGATTTTAATTAAAGGGTGAGATTAAGAAGTGAGTTTTAAGTTTGTAAGACAACTTGAGGGGGACTTGTCCATTAAACACTAGGGTGAGTCCCTCTTAACCAAAAGGAAGATATGTAACCCTAATATAAGGCCCAAGTTACAAGCTTAAGTCTTAATAGTTATTAGGTGTTTTGATTAAGAGGTGTAAACAAATTAAAGGTTTAACACTAAGGATTAAAGTTATACACTCCATCCTAAGATAAGGATGCATGCATAACCCTAATTCAAAGTCCTAAAGCTTTAAGTGTTTAGCCTCTGATTATGAGATGAGAAGAGAGACTCAAGGAGACTCAAAGGTAAAAAAAACTAAGGGAGACTATGTACAACCATAAAGTTATCATGCTTGGATGTTCCTATGGTTTGTGAGGCTTAAAGAAAGATCTTCAGGAGGCCACCAAGGAAGAAGAAGCATATGAAAAGAGAAGGGAAAGGAGAATAGGTTACTTACTTCCTGGAAAAGATAAGTAACCTAAAAGGAAGAGATAAGAGCAAGGGAGCACAAGTGAAACAAGTTCACTTTAAAGACAAATAAATATGCAAATGAGGAGAAGATAAGAGGTAGGATGTGGAGGCAAATCCACATCCCAAACAACTTACCATAAGCCCCTGAAATGTTAGTGTGAATGCATAAGATACAAAGCAAAAGGAAATAAAGCAAATGAAGGTGCAAAGACCAAAACCAGAAGTGAATATGCTATGCAAATGTGTTATGCAATGATACAAAGACATACATGATACATATGAATGATCATACAAGAGATGAGATGCAAAGGAAGCATGTTAGAAGCTTGAAAAGACATGGATAAACATGAAATGTAATTAATGCAAAGCATACCAAATGAATGAAGAAATTATCAATCAATGTTCAAGAATGTCTTAAGATGTCTAATATGGAATACAAGAGAATGGAATGTCATGGCAAGTTCATATGATTGAGATATGCAAAGATGAATGCAAATGAACATGAGAAATTAGGGTTTTATGAATGTATGAGATGCATATGATCAAAAACAGAAGCATACATCATGATAAAAATTTGAAAATGAACTCAAAGAAACCCTAAACACACACAAGATCACTACCCAAAGATGAAGGTCAGAAGCTAAACCTAGAGAAAGTTATGAATTTTCTAAGTTAACTAGGGTTTTTGGGTACTTCTAAAGGAAAAATGCAAATCAATTTGAAAATGCAATGAAATATTATGAGTTAAATAACCTAGATACTAGATGAAAAGTATGAGACAATGCAAAAAGAACCAAATGCAAACTCATCATGGTTGACCAGAAATGATTTTTTCAAGTTAGGCTTAGACAAATGTGAATTTAGGAGCCCTAATTCAAAGAGAAATGTGAAAACATGATTAAACCTAAAAATAAATTTGTGTGGTGAGTTTGTAAACTGTTCTAAATGTATTAGAATGCTTCATGAATTTTTTTGTGATTTTTAAATACCTAAATGTATTTTTAATTAATTAAAATCAATTAATTAATTAAATAAAACATTTAAATGATTTAAAAATACATTTTTAATGCAAAAATTAAAAATAAAAATGTTTTTGAGTTTAGAAAAATATTTAAAGTAAAAATGCAAAAAATGAGATTTTTAGAAATATTTTTGCTATTTTTAATAAATATATGAAAGAAATGTAAAGAAAATAAAATAAAAATGAAAATATGCAAAATCAAAGGCTCAGATTTAAAGTTGGGGGTTTGGCGCGTGAATGGGTGGCTGAGATTGAATCTGATTAAATTAAATTAATTAAATGAGGATTAGGGTTTTAATGAAGCATCTGGTCCATTCATTCGCGCGGTAAACCTAAGATCTAATGGCTGACATTTAAACCTGGATAATTAATGGGATTAGCCCTAATCACTCTCAGGCGACTGGAACAGTGTTCCGGTCGTCTTCTCCGGCCATTCTTCTTCCATATCTCTCTCTATAAGCTACCCCAAGCCCCCAAAATCTCCAGAATGCATCCCCAAACAACATTAAACAAGAATCAAGCATCAAAACCCATTTATATTTCATGAATCAACTGAATTGAATCAAACAAGCTTTAGGTTAAAAAAATTCAGAAGCACGATACACACTCATTTCTCAACCATTTTCAAAAGTAAAGACATCATCATGATCAGGCAAGCATGTAGATTGATATTGTAACTTAAATAGCAAGTTCTGGAAAAAATGTTCTTGGTGACTACCTGAGTTGAAGCTTTGCAACTTTGAGCTTTCTGGACCTCTTCCTTGTGCAAACCCACTCCAATGATCACCCTGATGCTTCTAAAAGGCTTAGATGGAGTTTATATGGCTTGGTTTGTGTGTTTCAGTTCTGATAACTTAGAAATTGTGTTTTGGTTATGGGGACTTTCAGGCCATGGTGAAGGGTGCTTTGTGTTCTATGAGTGATGTGGAGATAAATGGTGAAGAAAGTTTTGAGTTTTGATGGTTGTATTGAGAGATTCGAAGGAATGAAGTTTTTTGCAAGTTTTGTGATTCTGAGTGTATGAGAGGTTTCAGGCTTCAATGTTGTATGCTTTGTGCTCCTTAGGGTTCACATAAACAATGCTGATTGGTCAGAGGGTTGTTGTGGCATAATGTGATTGGTATGGTGTGTTTTTGCAAAAAGTCAAAGTTTGTGTCATAGAGAGCATGACACGGGCCAAAGGAGTTTTCAAGGCTTGTCCTGCTTCAGCTTGATTCATGGAGGGCCCTTGGATGGATTGTGATGAGCTGTAACACTTGGATTGCAAGATAGCAAGACTTTTGCATTTTTCCCTCTTTGAGAATTTGTGAAAAATGAAACATGAATTCTTGTGAAGCAAGGCACCATTATGATCAAGGAAAGATAGTTTATCATGTTATGATGCTTAGAGGTGGATTAGAGGTCATTAGAAGTCTTGAAACTTGATTTTTTCAAAAATCCCTCTTTGGCACATACTTGAAATTATAAGATTTTTCCCAACTTTGAAACATCATATCTTGAGTTCTAGGATGAATCAAGAGGATCTTGTAATTTTTGAAAATGGGAAGATCCAATCTACAACTTTCACGTTTAAGGATTTTTCATTTGAAGCCTTTTTGATCAAGAAAGAGGAGGTTGAAAATCTTTCCCAAAATGGAAAGTTTTCAATACAAGTCATGTCCAAAAATGGAAAGTTTGCAAATAGCTTGAAATTCTTCAATCTTGTGAACTTCTAACCACTTCTAAGATCAAATAAAGATCATAGAACCTCAAAATGATGAAGATGGCCCTTTGGTACCCTTGGTGGTGGCCTCAGATGCCCTGATTATGACTTTTCTTGCACAATAAGTTACCAGTTGATCAGATGACTTCCACAATGAATTTATTCATTAAATTTGGTACACATGTCCCTTATAACATATTAAGACCAATGGAATCAAGAATGACAAAAAAATTTGAGATTAATGGCCTCAAACCCAAAACCCTAATTTTAGGTCATCTGTGTAGAAAACCCTAGCCTGCCTGGGCCTCTGTGCAATCCTCTGTGATCTTGTGACTTCAAAGACTTCTTAGGGATGTAATAAGATCATAGAACACTGATGGACCCTCTTGGAATGCTTCAAGACCATTGAGATATCTCATATCACTTCTTTGGATTCTCTGATCACAAACCCTAGTTGTGCAACTTATGCAGTGGAATGAATATGTAGTGAGATGATATGCTTATGCAATGCAATATGCAAATATCACAAGCTATGGTGTGAGAAAAAGGTGAGGTAAAATTTGGGGTGTTTACACATGTTTAATTGTTGATCTTTGTTTCTACATGTATGTAATTCATGTTCACATGTCTATGTGAATGAAACTCAAAATACATAATTGTTGTTGCTTTTGTGTGCATTTTTGTTTGTAAGCATCCAAAAAAATAATCATGTTCATATGGTAATCAATTCTTACATGTTTGCACCATACTTGTGATGTTTGTAAATAATGTTTTATGATGTATTTGTATTATTTGTCATTCATTTTGTGCATAAAAATGAAAATAATAAAATCTGCCATGTTTTTCGCATCTTTTTTCAATGCAGTAGCTGTAAAATGTAGGCCTTTGCATGTTGTTTGTGACTTTTTTACACCTGTTTTGTATGCTGAATGTTGGCTGTAAAAAGCTATCTTGTGTTGATGCATTGTTTTAGTAGCTGTTTGTGTCATGCGTGTTGTAGTAGCTGCTAGATTTTTGTATTGCATTGTTTTTTAGCATCTTTAAACTTAGGATCGAGTCTAGTTTTAGGTCCTAGAATCATTATGATTTAATTAATTTTTGTTGATTTATTATTTTTAATAAAATGCAACACTAACCTTTGTTTTGTAGGGAGGGTGGGATATGTTTCCTTCACTTTATTCTTTTATTTCTTTATGCATTTTTTATGCATTTAATTTCTTTTACCTTCCATATTTGTGTTTGGTAGGATTCCTCCTTTCTTCTTAGAATCAACTTAAATTCTTTAGGAAGTAAGTTGCATTCTATTCCCTCTTTCTTTTCCTTCTTCCATTAGGATTAGAAAACCTCACAATCCATTAGGATCTTCTTTTGAATAAACAACTTAGGGTTGGTCTTAGTCCCCTTTAGTTTGTCCTTTTTCAACTTGAGTCATTCTTTCTCATCTCAAAGAAAAGATAAAAAACACTTTAATAAAGACTAAAGTAGTCTTAGATGCATAGACTTATTCCATGGGGCCCTCATATTCATTCCATCTTGGAATAGTATGGGCTTGTCTAGCATGATGTACAAGTCTAATCATGAGGCTATTTTCACAAATAAAAAAACAAATCAAAACACTTCTCTAAAAGACAAAACAAACAAAAACGTCTTTTCCTTCGGGAACTTCTTTTCTCACCTCACTCACTCTAAACGCGAACTTGCGACGACTTTTCTCGCATGCAAGATGGTAAACGCACTCGTTCAAGGTGAGCCTGTAACACCTGAGCATAGACATACGCATTTTCAGCGCATAAAAAATACAAACAAAGTTTTCGCCTTTAGTTAGGTGAACTACGTCGACTCTGATCCTTATTTTCCTGATGAGGTACGTAGGAAACGGGGTAGGGCCCGTTCGTGCACATACTTTACTTTCCCTAAATTTTCCCCATTCTTTCTTTTTGTTCTCTTTTCCAGTCCCCTTTCTTATTTCATTTCCCTTCTAGTTAGAAGTTCTTTTATTCAGCAGCATCTTATTTCTCACCCTTTGAAACAGACTAACAAGCATGGATCCCGTCGGGTACGGCGAACGATCTGGGGTGCTCATACCTTCCCAGGTCGTAAACGACTCCCGAACCCAAATCTTTGGTTCGCAAGACCTTGTCCTTTCCTTTTCTCTTAGGTTCGTGATACACCTTTCCCATTCATTTGGGATAAAAATGCCTGGCTGGAGACTCTACCTTTTTCGCACCACATTCGCGTTTGTATTAGGATGAAAATCCTGGGAGCAACAATATACTACCATCTTTCTTTTTCACTAACAAAACTGGATCTCCCTACGGAGACACACTCGGCCTAATAAACTTCTTATCAAGCAATTCTCCAATTTGAGATTTCAATTCTACCAACTTCGATGCAGACTTCCTGTACGACACCATATATATTGGTCTAGTACCAGGAACAAGATCAATAGTAAATTCAACTTCTCTTGTTGGAGGTAACTCTGTAATATCATCAGGAAACACTTCAGGAAATTCACTCACCACTGGCAACTCTTAAACTGGTGTATTGCTTTCGACAAACAACGAGGAAAACATCGCAGATATCTTAGCTTCATCCTCTAACAACGTCCTCAACTCCCTAGAAGATAAAGAATTTGCCAATACTTCCTCTTCGGGAGTAAGAAACAACAATGTCTTCCTAAAGCAATCAATGTAAACCCGGTTGAATTCCAACCAGTTTATCCCCAAAATAACATCAAGATTACTGAGGGGCAAACAAATCAAGTCCACTCCAAAATCTCGACAAAAAATAGTCAACGGATACTTCAAACACACTAAGGAAGTAACCACAAACCCAATAGATGAAGTTTCAATCGTCATCCTCTGATCTAGAGTAGATGACATAATTCCCAATTTCTTCACACAATCATCAGAAATGAACGAATAGGTTGCACCCGTGTGAATAATACCAATCAAAAGAATACCATTAATAAAGCAAGTACCTTTGATGGAAATCTCTTCACTGGTGGATTGGGTTCCCACCAATGCAAACATTTTTCCACTAGACTGAGACTTCTTTGGCTTCTCACAATGAGTGTTGATATGACCATGTTCTCCATAGTTATAATAGGTAGGGATAATGGCCTTACAATATGCTATAACATGACCTGGTTGTCCACACTTGAAGCACTTCTTCACCTTATTTGTACAATCATTAGCATAGTGACCCGTGCCACCACATCTGAAGCACTTCGTAGGATTGGGAACCATCCCTCCCCCACTTGGCATCTTACCAACAACACCTTTCTATCTTCCTTTATCAACAAGAAAACTATACGACGTACCTTCAAACCTCTGCTTACCCTTCCAATCACTCACAACCTTGTAATGAGCAATTCAGGCCCTATTATCCTTATCATAAATCCGACTTCTATTTACCAGTTCTGGATAATTCCTTATCTTCTGACAAGTAATGCCCTGTTTGATCTCGGGACGCAACCCGTTCTCAAACTTTAAGCACTTCGAAGTCATAGCCTCTTCAGTATTGTAATGAGCATAATAATGCACCAACTCTTCAAACCGAACAACATACTCAACAACAATCATGCTACCCAATTTCAACTTCAAAAATTCAATCTCTCTTGCACTACGAATATCTTCCGAAAAATACTTCTAAAAAAATTCAGCCCGAATCTCTGCCCAAGTAATATTCGTACCTGCAGCTTACAACCTCTAGCGACTGTTGTCCCACCAGACTTTAACTTTTCCTTCCAGCATGTGAGTACCAAACTGTACTTTCTGAGAATAACTGCATCCCATGGTCATGAAAATATTCTCAACAACCTTCATCCATTTGTAAGCTGCCTCAGGATCAAGAATACCTCCCTCATATGTAGACGGCTTATTGCTTCGGAACTGCTCTAAGTCATGGAACTGTGCATTCCTAGTGTAGCAGTAAAATCATGAGTGTACGCTATTAGTTAACTTAACTCAAAGTAAACAGAGTCGCCACTGTAATACCCATACATAAAAGACATACTTCGAAGCATATTTTTCATATATAAAAATCAAGTTTGGTACTGAAATACACAAGTTCTTAGCAACATATTGCATAAGTATAGCCACTACAACATAAGGTACTAAACAAGGCTATAAATTATACAAGATGTTCAAAAGAATACAAAAGTCTAAGAAATAGATCTGAAGATCTCAAAAGTCCACAACGAAAGACAAAGCCATCAAACAAGTAAAGATAATCAAATCGCCTTATCTTTACCCTTTTCGGAACCCGAGGTACCTGAAATAACAACATCAACATGGGGTGAGATAAAACATCTCAGTGAGTTCCCTATCTTAAAGTTCTCTCGACTTTAAGGGTTTGTTCCTTAAAAAATATCACAAGTTTCCACAAACCATCTCACAGAAGAACCGATAACAAAGGGGAACTAAAGTAAAAACATGATCTCAATATAAAATAAGAGAAACGTCTACCTCAAGTCCTTACGGATGCTTCATGTGGGACTAAAGACAACCCATCTCAAGGCTTACTCAAGACCTTACGCAGGATTTCAACATAGCACTCTCTTCAATCTTTACGGATGCTTCCCGTGGGACTAAAGGTAACCCACCTCAAGACTTACTCAAGATTAACACATAATTAGTATAGCACTCGCCTCAAGTATTTACGGATGCTTCACGTGGGACTAAGGGCAACCCACTTCAAGGCATACCCAAGACCTTACAGAAGACTTGTGACCTACACTCATCAAACCACAATCCGCATTTAAACAACCGGTACTTCGAGTCCTTACGGACGCTCTTGCGAAACACAAGGTAACTGCGAAGAGGCTTAATCAAGACATTACGGAGGACCTTAAAACAATACATAATTCATGATTCACTTTATCTTAAGGGAAACCTAGACATCTCACAAGTTGCACCTTCTTTATTTTCGTTAACTCACACTTTCCAAATTTTAACAAGGTTTTGGTCATTTGAAAAAGTCGGTAAAAAGTCGGGTAAAATAACATCTTTTTGGCATTATCAATTTGTAAATATTTTTAGCTTTGATTCGATAGGTGGAACACTAAAATTGGATGCCCAGATCAAAAGTTATGAATTAAAACAAAACTGAAACTTCCAGGTCTCGCTGAGCGAGGAACCTCCTGCATTTCTCACTAAGCGAGCTCCTGCTTGTTGAGCGAGCTATACCAAATCAGTAAACTCATCTTACGAGAAACTTAACATTCCAAGCCAAAAATCATCCAAAATACCAACCAACATAGTAAACAACACTAAACATACTCATAGGCATAATGTGAGCAACATAGTTAGGTTTAATCGTGTTTTTAACCGTTTAAATCATTTGTTTTCAAGATTTATGCCAAAAACCCTAAACTCATAAGCTTCAAAACTCAACCAAAAACTAACACAAAAGTATCTAACTATGAACCAACCTCGAGAGATGAATATTGACGGGAGAAATGAGTCGATTCAACGGATGGATGATTGAGAATGTTGAATTTGAAGCTTTAGGGTTTTCTCTCCTTCTTCTTGTCTTCTCCTCTTCTTTTCATTTTTCCTTTTTCTTACCAACTACTTTCTTTTCTATTTTTCCTTCTATATAAACAAATATATAAAAACTTAATTTCTTACCAACGGGTCCAAAATAGAGAGTATCCAAAAATGTCTCTTAATCCTTAATTTAAATAAAACCTCGGCGTAAATAATATCAGTTATCCAACTTAAATTTCCATTTACTCTAAATGGTTTTTCATTAAAATTTCTTAGAATAAATCGGAAATCTTATTGGTATTAAATAATATTATTCGGAGAGTTAAATAATTTACGGGGTGTTACATCCTCCCCCTCCCCCTTAAATAGAAATTCGTCCTCGAATTTAAAAGGTTACCTGAATAGGTGCGGATACAATTCCCGCATCTCCGATTCCAATTCCCATGTAGCATCTCCCGGATGCGTCGTATCCCATTGTACTTTAACAAGTGGGATCTCTTTGTTTCTTAGCACCTTCGTTTCTTTTCCAACAACACGGCTCAGTTGGGGTTCGAAAGTTAAATTTGTTTCAATCTCGATAGAATCCGGAAGAATATGCTGAAGAGGATCAGGAACGAACCTACAAAGTTGAGATGCATGGAAAACTTCATGCATTTCCGACAGAGAGGGTGGTAAGGCTAATCTATAAGCAACTTCACCAATCCTTTCTAAGATCTGATACGGTACTACGTATCTCGGACTTAGCTTGCGCGACTTGAACGGTCCTTTCAACCTCAATCTCGGAGTAACTTTCAAGTAGACATGATCACCTTCCTCAAAAACCAAAGGTCTCCTTCCATTGTCAGCATAACTCTTTTGACGATATTGGGCTTGTTTTATTTTCTCTTGAATCATTCGAATCTTTTCCTTAGTCTCTTGAATAACTTCGGGTCCCAAAATTCTGTCTTCGCCCACTTCCGACCAACACAATAGGGTTCTACATTTTCTTCCATACAATGCCTCATACAGAGCCATACCAATGCTCGCATGATAACTATTGTTGTAGGATAACTCGATCAAAGGTAAAAGTTCTTTCCTACTTCCTCTACTTTCCAACACACACGCTCTTAACATGTCTTCCATCGTTTGGATCGTACGCTCCGTCTGACCATCCATTTGAGGATGATTTGAAGTACGCAAACGTAAATTCGTACCCATAGCTTGTTGGAACACTTTCCAAAACCTCGAAGTAAACTTCGGATCCCTATCTGACACAATATTAGACGGTACACTGTAACGCCCAAAGAATTAATTATTATTTTAATATTTTAATATTTATTGTGGTTAGTAGGAATATTTAGTGTCGTAGTTAAATTAATCGATAAGTCAGAAATTTAGTCGGAAGTTGTAGAAATATTATAAGAAATAATAATATAGTTGTTGTGTTATTTGAGTAACTGGACTTCTTTTGTGTGCTAGTTAGTAAAATGGGAGGTGTTATGTTTAGGCCCATTAGAAATTTTAAAATTTAGTAATTTAATAAAAAGAAATAAAAATATAAGTAATGGAAACAAAAAGTAGAAACAGAAGTTAGAGAATTAAGGAAGAAAAAGAGGAATTGGAAACTACTGCACGAACGTGAGAGAACGAGAAACAAATTCCGGAATCCAACCGTAAGAACAACCTTCAATCCAATCTAAGGTAAAGGTGGGTTCGATTCTTATAATCGGGTATGAAATTCAATACTATGATTGGGTTTGATTTGGGTAGTTAGGTTTTGTTGAATTTATAATGATATGAATAAATATCTGGTTTTCTTTGTTGTGAATGTTGTGTGAAAATCGATCGTCCAATGATTGAATTTTGTTGATTAAAATCTGTGTAAATTATGTTGTTTGTTGCTGGAAAAAAAATATCGCTAAATTATTTCTGAAAAAAAAAAATTGAAACTTTAGGGACGACGAAATAGACCGGTAGTGTGATGAAAAAGACCAAGTGACCGCCACATGGTAAAGTGGCGAGTGCCACAAGCCACATTTGGAGAGAAGTGGCGGACGCCACTATTAATTGTGGCTGGCATCAATTGTTTTAGCACTTATACCATATAATTATATTTAGTAGTATATATAACTTGTATCATTTAATTAGGATTATTAATTATTTAATGGTGTGAGAAGATAAATGAATGAGGGGGATATATAAGTAGTGGCACACACCACTGTCACTTCTACTGAGAGAGCCACTTTATGGCTTTGGTTTGGCATAAAAACTTAATTAATTAATTATAACTAGTATAGTCATGTTATAGGGATATAATGACTCAATTTATTAATTATAAACATGTAGTATAAGAAAAATACTACATTCACCAAGTTACTAATTATTAAGTTATGTAATGATTTAATTATGCTTATGAAGAAGGAATTAATTAATGAATTATGTTAATTTCGTTTAGTAAAACTGATAGAAGAATTAATATGGTTGCAAGATCTAGTTGTATCAGGAAAGACAAAATCATAGGTATAATAAATTAGTAGCAGATTGGAATTTTGACAGAAAATTATAAAAACCAGAACGTTAGTAGTATCAGTAGCATCGGTAGCAGCAGACGAGTCCATGACAGATAAATAATAGCAAAACGCAGAATTTTTGATGATCGTAATAATTTCGTAATAAGTCGCAGGAAGTCAGAAATAGTGCGTGCCGGTTTAGTCGGTTTAGTCGAATTAGACGGAAAATGAAGTTGCTCGGATTTTAATGAAATTCGTTGGAGTAAGTCGGGTAATATTATAGTTAATTTTGGTGAGTAATGTTGTTAGAATTATGTTATGAAATGTCGATACAGGTATGACTGAGTTATTAAGTTATTCCGTGTACGGAAAGTTGTTACTAAGTTGTAAACTTGATGGGACAAAGTTGATTATAAGTTAATTATGTTGAAAATATTGTTGTGTTGCTATTATTATTATGTTGTCGGAGTTTTAAAGTCGTGTATGTCATGTAAATTCATATGCATTTTTGTCGGAGCCGTTGCTCACACCATGTTGGCCTGGATTGGCAAAAAGTTGAAAGTTGAAGGCTTATGCCGTGATGCCTCGTTAAATTGGCAAATTTTAAGTTGGGAGTTTTACTTCGAATGGTACCACATGCATAACTAGTTGAGTCTCATTGAAGTTGCATAATTGTTGGTTTATTGTGTTGATATTTGATTAATTTGTGAAGTGGTGTTTGTTACTATTCTTATTCGCTGTATTGTTGTTCATATACTAATTATAATAATTGTAACTCACCCCTTCTGTTGAATGTTGTCATTATGTGACAACGTGCAGGTAATCCTAAGGAGTAGCCGGTTACCTTTGGTCGAGTCGGTGGTCAGTCGCTCTGATACGTAGCACTCGGGTGGGGATTGTCGCATGTCTGCTTGTGATCTTTTAATTATTACCGAGTTTTAATTATTTGAAGAATTTATGGTTGCTTATTTCTATTTTAAGTTGTTATTATGTTGCTTAAAGATAATAAGAATTATTTTATGAATCCGCTGCGTAAGAATTTATGAAGTTGAATTATTTGAGTGAATGACATTATTTTGTCGAATTAATAAAAAGTGTTACGTATTGTTATGATTTCCTTAAAGTAGGAAAGGTTCAAAGTTGATTATGTAATAACCCATTGTAGAAATTTTACGACTCTGATTTTGTTGTTATAATTCGTGGGTAGAAAATGGGGTGTTACAATAGTGGTATCAGAGCCGGTCGGTCTGTCCGGCCAGTTGTCGTGTCGTTACTGTCTAACAATTGTTTATTGTTACTAATCTAACTTTTAGTTGTGTTGTAGTGATAAGTTGAAATGGCTGGAAGAAATGACGCTGCAATGGCTGCCGCAATGCAAGCGATGGCACAAGCTGTGCAGAACTTGCCAAATGCTGGTGGAGACGCTGGATCACGTAGCTTGGCGACTTTCCAAAGGGAGAATCCGCCGGTGTTTAAAGGGAAGCATGATCCAGATGCAGCTTTGGGATGGTTGAAAGAGATAGAGAGAATTTTCCGTGTTATGGATTGCACTCCATCTCAGAAGGTTCGGTATGGTACTCACATGCTAGCAGTCGAAGCTGATGACTGGTGGCTAGAGACTCATGAGAGGTTGACTGCGGCAGGTGAAGTCATTACTTGGGATGTATTCCGTAGGGAATTCATGAGAAAGTATTATCCGGAAGATGTCCGTGGTAAGAAAGAAATTGAGTTCCTTGAGCTGAAGCAAGGAAACATGTCTGTCACTGATTATGCTGCAAAATTTGTAGAGTTGTCCAAATTTTATCCTCATTACACTGGTGCTGGTGCTGAATTTTCAAAGTGCATCAAGTTTGAAAACGGACTGCGCTCTGAAATTAAGAAGGCTGTTGGGTATCAGAAGATACGCATTTTTACTGAATTGGTTGATAGCTGCAGGATATTTGAAGAGGACAATAATGCTCATTACAAGGTTGTCAATGATCGCAGGGGCAAGCAACATCAAAACCGTGGCAAGCCGTATGATGCTCCAGTTGGAAAAGGGAAGCAAAGAGCTGCTCCGGCTCAGAGAGCTAGTGGGGGAGGTGCTCCTGCTGGTATAGTTTGCTTCAAATGTGGTCAGGCTGGCCATAAGAGTAATGTATGCACTGCTGAAGTAAAGAGGTGTTTTCGTTGTGGTAAGACCGGGCATGCAATAGCTGATTGCAAGCACAAGGAAATGATTTGTTTTAATTGTGGAGAAGAAGGGCATATTGGAAGTCAGTGTCAGAAGCCAAAGAAATCTCAAACTGGAAAGGTGTTCGCATTGACCGGAACTCAAACCTCCAGTGAGGACAGACTTATCCGAGGTACATGTTTCATAAATGGTACTCCTTTAATTACTATTATTGATACCGGTGCTACGCACTGTTTTATTTCTGATAAATGTGCTCGAAGCCTGAGTTTAAAATTGTCCGCTTTGGATGGTGATTTGATTGTTGAGACCCCAACTAAGGGATCAATAACTACTTCTTTGGTATGTTTAAAGTGTCCTTTGTCGATCTTAGATAAAGATTTCTATGTTGATTTAGTGTGTTTGCCGTTGGCTGGGATGGATGTAATTCTTGGTATGAACTGGTTAGAGTATAATTATGTTCATATAAATTGTTATCATAAGTCGGTGAGATTTTCCACTCCTGAAGAGGAAGGAGTTGGCTTATTACCTTTCAGAGAATTACGAAAATTAATGAAAGAGGAAGCTCAGATGTTTTCCTTGATGGCGACGTTGTCGGTTGAGAATAAAGCTAAAATTGATGAACTGTTAGTAGTGAAAGAATTCCCTGAAGTTTTTCCTGATGAGATTCCTAGTGTGCCGCCAGAGAGGGAAGTTGAATTTACTATTGATCTGGTACCTGGTACTAGGCCTGTTTCGATGGCACCATATAGAATGTCGGCATCTGAATTGTATGAATTAAAGAAGCAATTGGAAGACTTACTTGAGAAAAATTTTATAAGACCAAGTGTATCACCGTGGGGAGCTCCAGTGTTGCTAGTAAAGAAGAAAGATGGTAGTATGAGGCTTTGTATTGATTATAGACAATTGAATAAAGTAACGATCAAGAATAAGTATCCACTACCGAGAATAGATGATTTGATGGATCAATTAGTGGGTGCTTGTGTGTTCAGTAAAATTGATTTGAGATCGGGCTATCATCAGATCAAAGTGAAAGATGAAGATATCCAGAAGACAGCGTTCAGAACTCGGTATGGACATTATGAGTATTCTGTGATGCCTTTCGGTGTGACTAATGCGCCGGGAGTATTTATGGAATACATGAATCGTATTTTTCATACTTATCTGGACCAATTTGTAGTAGTATTTATTGATGATATTTTAATTTACTCTAAGTCAGAAGAAGAGCATAAGGAACATTTGAGATTAGTGTTGGATGTTTTGAAAGACAAGAAATTGTATGCGAAGCTGTCCAAGTGTGAGTTTTGGTTAAGAGAAGTTAGTTTTCTCGGTCATGTAATTTCAGGAAAAGGTATTGCTGTGGATCCTTCAAAGGTAGAGGCTGTATTGCAATGGGAGACTCCTAAGTCGGCTACCGAGATTAGAAGCTTTTTGGGATTAGCTGGATATTATAGAAGGTTTATTGAAGGATTTTCGAATTTAGCACTTCCGTTAACTAAATTAACTTGTAAAGGTAAAGCTTTCGTGTGGGATGTTCAGTGCGAAGAGAGTTTTAATGAATTAAAAAGGAGATTGACGTCGGCGCCGGTTTTGACTTTGCCAAATCCGGAGGAACCGTTTGTAATTTACTGTGATGCTTCATTGATGGGTTTAGGAGGTGTGCTTATGCAAAATAATAAAGTAATTGCTTATGCGTCGCGACAATTGAGAATTCATGAAAAGAACTATCCTACGCATGATCTTGAACTTGCTGCTGTGGTGTTTGTGCTAAAAATCTGGAGGCATTACCTTTATGGTTCTAGATTCGAAGTTTTCAGCGATCATAAAAGTTTAAAGTATCTATTTGATCAGAAAGAGTTGAACATGAGACAACGTAGGTGGTTAGAATTGCTTAAAGATTATGATTTTGGTTTGAATTATCATCCAGGTAAAGCAAATGTTGTGGCCGATGCTTTAAGTAGGAAAACCTTGCATGTGTCAGCAATGATGATTAAGGAGTTGGAATTAATTGAGCAATTTCGTGATATGAGTTTGGTTTGCGAAGTAACCCCGCAGAGTGTAATGCTAGGAATGCTAAAGATTAATAATGATTTTATGGATGGTATCCGAGAGGCACAAAAATTGGATGTGAAATTAGTAGATATCCTTAATCGTTGTGGTCAATCAGAAAAGAGTGACTTTAAGATTGATGCGAGGGGTGTGTTGAAATTAGGTGAAAGAATCTGTATTCCTGATGATGCAGTTATGAAAAGAAGCATTCTAGAAGAGGGTCATAGAAGCAGTTTGAGTATTCATCCAGGAGCTACTAAAATGTATCAAGATTTAAAGAAAATATTTTGGTGGCCCGGAATGAAAGAAGATGTGGCTCGTTTTGTGTATGCGTGTTTAACTTGTCAGAAGTCGAAGATTGAGCATCAGAAGCCTGTTGGGTTGATGCAACCGTTGGATGTTCCAGAATGGAAATGGGATAGCATTTCTATGGACTTTGTAACGGGGCTGCCTGTTACTTTAAGAGGGCATGATTCGATTTGGGTGATCGTTGATAGGCTCACGAAGTCGGCTCACTTCATACCTATTAACATCACTTACCCAATTGCGAAGTTGGCAGAGATTTACATCCGAGTAATTGTAAAGTTGCATGGTGTTCCTCTGTGCATTGTGTCGGATAGAGATCCGAGGTTTACGTCGGAATTTTGGAAAAGTATGCAAGATTCGTTGGGTTCTAAGTTAAGGTTGAGTTCGGCATATCATCCTCAAACTGATGGCCAAACGGAGAGAACTATTCAGTCATTGGAGGATTTGCTGAGAGCTTGTGTTCTTGAGCATGGAGGTTCGTGGGACACTTATCTTTCATTGATTGAGTTCACATACAATAATAGTTACCATTCTAGTATCAGAATGGCGCCTTTTGAAGCATTGTATGGCCGTAGGTGTAGAACTCCATTGTGTTGACATGAATCTGGTGAGGGTGTGGTACTTGGACCAGAGTTAGTTCGAGAAACTACTGAGAAAGTGAAGTTTATCCGAGAGAAGATGAAAGCTTCTCAGAGTAGGCAGAAGAGTTACCATGACAAGCGGAAGAAGGATTTAGAATTTCAAGCGGGTGACCATGTGTTCTTGAGAGTCACGCCTGTGACCGGTGTTGGGAGGGCTTTGAAGTCTAAAAAGCTCACTCCTCGCTTCATTGGTCCGTATCAAATCTTGGAACGAGTTGGAAAAGTTGCTTATCGGATGGCATTACCACCAAATCTTTCGAATTTGCATGATGTATTCCATGTGTCGCAGCTTCAGAAGTATATCCCAGATCCATCTCATGTAGTTAGTATGGACGATGTGCAAGTACGGGATAATCTCACAGTGGAGACAAAGCCTGTACGAGTTGAAGATCGTGAAACAAAGACTCTTCGAGGAAAAGAAATCATATTGGTCAAAGTCGTTTGGTTGGGAGCTACGGGCGAAAACATGACATGGGAATTGGAGAGCAAGATGCGAGACTCCTATCCTGAGCTGTTTGAAGCAGGTAAATTTTCGAGGACGAAAATATCTTAAGTGGGGGAGAGTTGTAACGCCCAAAGAATTAATTATTATTTTAATATTTTAATATTTATTGTGGTTAGTAGGAATATTTAGTGTCGTAGTTAAATTAATCGATAAGTCAGAAATTTAGTCGGAAGTTGTAGAAATATTATAAGAAATAATAATATAGTTGTTGTGTTATTTGAGTAACTGGACTTCTTTTGTGTGCTAGTTAGTAAAATGGGAGGTGTTATGTTTAGGCCCATTAGAAATTTTAAAATTTAGTAATTTAATAAAAAGAAATAAAAATATAAGTAATGGAAACAAAAAGTAGAAACAGAAGTTAGAGAATTAAGGAAGAAAAAGAGGAATTGGAAACTACTGCACGAACGTGAGAGAACGAGAAACAAATTCCGGAATCCAACCGTAAGAACAACCTTCAATCCAATCTAAGGTAAAGGTGGGTTCGATTCTTATAATCGGGTATGAAATTCAATACTATGATTGGGTTTGATTTGGGTAGTTAGGTTTTGTTGAATTTATAATGATATGAATAAATATCTGGTTTTCTTTGTTGTGAATGTTGTGTGAAAATCGATCGTCCAATGATTGAATTTTGTTGATTAAAATCTGTGTAAATTATGTTGTTTGTTGCTGGAAAAAAAATATCGCTAAATTATTTCTGAAAAAAAAAAATTGAAACTTTAGGGACGACGAAATAGACCGGTAGTGTGATGAAAAAGACCAAGTGACCGCCACATGGTAAAGTGGCGAGTGCCACAAGCCACATTTGGAGAGAAGTGGCGGACGCCACTATTAATTGTGGCTGGCATCAATTGTTTTAGCACTTATACCATATAATTATATTTAGTAGTATATATAACTTGTATCATTTAATTAGGATTATTAATTATTTAATGGTGTGAGAAGATAAATGAATGAGGGGGATATATAAGTAGTGGCACACACCACTGTCACTTCTACTGAGAGAGCCACTTTATGGCTTTGGTTTGGCATAAAAACTTAATTAATTAATTATAACTAGTATAGTCATGTTATAGGGATATAATGACTCAATTTATTAATTATAAACATGTAGTATAAGAAAAATACTACATTCACCAAGTTACTAATTATTAAGTTATGTAATGATTTAATTATGCTTATGAAGAAGGAATTAATTAATGAATTATGTTAATTTCGTTTAGTAAAACTGATAGAAGAATTAATATGGTTGCAAGATCTAGTTGTATCAGGAAAGACAAAATCATAGGTATAATAAATTAGTAGCAGATTGGAATTTTGACAGAAAATTATAAAAACCAGAACGTTAGTAGTATCAGTAGCATCGGTAGCAGCAGACGAGTCCATGACAGATAAATAATAGCAAAACGCAGAATTTTTGATGATCGTAATAATTTCGTAATAAGTCGCAGGAAGTCAGAAATAGTGCGTGCCGGTTTAGTCGGTTTAGTCGAATTAGACGGAAAATGAAGTTGCTCGGATTTTAATGAAATTCGTTGGAGTAAGTCGGGTAATATTATAGTTAATTTTGGTGAGTAATGTTGTTAGAATTATGTTATGAAATGTCGATACAGGTATGACTGAGTTATTAAGTTATTCCGTGTACGGAAAGTTGTTACTAAGTTGTAAACTTGATGGGACAAAGTTGATTATAAGTTGATTATGTTGAAAATATTGTTGTGTTGCTATTATTATTATGTTGTCGGAGTTTTAAAGTCGTGTATGTCATGTAAATTCATATGCATTTTTGTCGGAGCCGTTGCTCACACCATGTTGGCCTGGATTGGCAAAAAGTTGAAAGTTGAAGGCTTATGCCGTGATGCCTCGTTAAATTGGAAAATTTTAAGTTGGGAGTTTTACTTCGAATGGTACCACATGCATAACTAGTTGAGTCTCATTGAAGTTGCATAATTGTTGGTTTATTGTGTTGATATTTGATTAATTTGTGAAGTGGTGTTTGTTACTATTCTTATTCGCTGTATTGTTGTTCATATACTAATTATAATAATTGTAACTCACCCCTTCTGTTGAATGTTGTCATTATGTGACAACGTGCAGGTAATCCTAAGGAGTAGCCGGTTACCTTTGGTCGAGTCGGTGGTCAGTCGCTCTGATACGTAGCACTCGGGTGGGGATTGTCGCATGTCTGCTTGTGATCTTTTAATTATTACCGAGTTTTAATTATTTGAAGAATTTATGGTTGCTTATTTCTATTTTAAGTTGTTATTATGTTGCTTAAAGATAATAAGAATTATTTTATGAATCCGCTGCGTAAGAATTTATGAAGTTGAATTATTTGAGTGAATGACATTATTTTGTCGAATTAATAAAAAGTGTTACGTATTGTTATGATTTCCTTAAAGTAGGAAAGGTTCAAAGTTGATTATGTAATAACCCATTGTAGAAATTTTACGACTCTGATTTTGTTGTTATAATTCGTGGGTAGAAAATGGGGTGTTACATACACCGTGCAACCTTACAACCTCGCAAGATGACTTGCCTTGTACTTAGTCTTAACGGCTAAGAAATGCGCAAATTTCATTAGTCGATCCATAATTACCCAAATAGAATCATAACCACCTTGAGTACTTGGTAAACCCACTGCAAAATCCATAGAGATACTATCCCACTTCCAAACTGGGACGTCCAAAGGTTGTAACAACCCACCTGGTCTTTGGTGTTCGATCTTTACTTGTTGGCACACCGCACATTCGGACACGAACATCGCGACATCCTTTTTCATACCGGACCACCAATACTCTTTCTTCAAATCTTGATACATCTTCGAAGAACCTGGATGTATCATAAAATTACCTTTATGAGCTTCCTCTAAAATCTTTCTCTTCAATACATCATTGCTCGAAATGCAAATCCTTTGGTTAAATAGGATGACCCCGTCTAACGCCCTTATAAATCCCGGTTGGAGTAGCATCTCTTGCAATTTCTCATCTAGAACTTGTGCTTGTAGAATCTCATTTCTCAAGGTAGAGTCAATATTTAGATTTCCCATCATCACACCTTTCGGATTCCATACAAATTGTAGATTAAGATCTCGAAACTTTTCCAGCAATGCATATTCTAACATCATCAATGCGGAACCATGAATCACCTTCCCGTTTAAAGCATATGCCACCTTGTTCGCTTTATCCGGATGGTACTTCAAATCCAAATCATAATCTTTCAAATATTTCATCCACCTTCTTTGTCTCATATTTAATTCCTTCTGATCAAAGAGGTACTTCAAACTCTTATGGTCGCTAAACATCTCAAACTTCACACCATACATGTAATGCCTCCACACCTTTAGAGTAAAAACCACAGCCGCTAGTTCCAAATCATGAGTCGGATAATTCTTCTCATGGACTTTTAATTATCGAGAAGCATATGCCACAACCTGGCCTTCTTGCATAAGAACACCTCCTAACCCCATCTTGGAAGCATCACAAAACACTTCATAAGATTTATCAGGATCGGGGATAACCAACATCGGAGCAGTAGTCAATCTTTCTTTTAAATACCTGAAACTTTTCTCACAACCAGAATCCCATTCGTAAGCAAAATCCTTTCTAGTAAGCTTAGTCAATGGCAATGCAAACTGAGAAAAACCTTTAATTAACCTTTTGTAGTAACCAGCCAAGCCTAAGAAACTTCTCACTTCCGAAGCATTCCTCGGTCTCTCCCAATTAATCATAGCTTCAATATTTGACGGATCCACCGCTACACCTCCCTGAGATATAACATGTCCAAGAAACTTAACTTCCGACATCCAAAACTCACACTTGCTAAACTTAGCAAAAAGTTGCTAATCTTGTAGTATTGTTAGAACAATTCTTAGGTGTTCTCCGTGCTCTTGGGGAGTACAAGAATAAATAAGAATGTCATCAATAAAGATCACTACAAACTGATCCAAGTAAGCTTGAAATATCTGTTCATGTAGTCCATGAAGACAGCTGGAGCATTCGTCACACCGAAAGGCATCACTAGGAATTCGTAATGGCCGTAACGGGTTCGGAACACGGTCTTTGGCACATCTGAACTCTTCACACGGATTTGGTGATAACCCGATCTCAAATCAATCTTCGAGAACACACAAGCTCCTTTCAATTTATCTAAGAGATCGTCTATCCTTGGCAAGGGATACTTATTCTTGATAGTAACCTTGTTTAACTTACGGTAATCAATACACATCCGCATACCACCGTCCTTCTTCTTTACCAACAAAATAGGATCTCCCCATGGTGAAACACTTGGTTTCACAAAATGCTTTGCCATTAAATCTTCTAATTGATCCTTCAATTCTTTTAACTCGAGTGGCGCCATCCGATAAGGGGAAACAGATATAGGAGCCATCCCCGGTATCAGTTCAACTGAGAATTCAACTTCTCTTACCGGAGGTAAGGAAGTGACATCCTCGGGAAAAACTTCAGGAGACTTACAAACTATAGGAATATTCATAATTTGCGGACCATTACTCTCTTCCTTAGTAAGGACTAATAAAACATACTTCTCATTCTCAAATAAAAAGTTTACCATTCCAACCGTACCTTCCAAGTTTGTTGTTAGCACATCCTTCGGAGGGGCTTCTACGGATGGAATAAGGATCAACTTTTCTTCGCATCCGATAAACACAGAATTCACAGACAACCAGTCCATTCCCAAAATGACATCAACCTTATTGAGGGGTAAGCAAATAAAATCTATCTGGAAGGTCTTACCATCCACCGACAAGGTACAACTTTCACACATAAGGGGTGTTTCTACGGTTTTGTCCATAGCGGTAGTAACCACCATAGGAGGAAAGAGGGGAAAAACTCTCAATCCGAGTCGCTTTACACAACTAGAAGATACAAAAGAATGCGTAGCTCCACAATCAAATAAAACAAGACAAGGAATTCCATTAATAAGACAATTACCCGCTATTAGAGAATTATCGCCTTTCGTCTTTCTAGCATCCATAGTATACACTCTCCCTTGAATCTGATTCTTTCTGTATGGACAATCCCTAGCAACATGTCCTTTCTTCTGACAATGATAACAAATTACACTATTCTGCTCACACCTTCCAAAATGGTTCTTGTGACACCTAGAGCACGCCGGAGGAGCACAAGATCTAGGACTCGACACCTGTTTCCCCTTGAAGGATTGAGGCCTCGGCCTAAAGGATTGATTGGCTCTTCCCCGCTCACCTTGAATCGCTCTCCCAGCACTGGCTTCTGTTTGCACTTTCTTCAGACTATGTTCGGCAACATAGAATTTCCTCAACATCTCGGAATATGTAGTGAATTCCCGTTGCGAAACACTATGCGAGATTTCGGCCCTTAATCCAAACAAGAACTGGTCAATTTTCCACCTTTCATCAGGGGCATACATAGCCTACCTAGAGTAGGCCGCCATGTTCTCAAACTTCTCAGCATAATTGGCCACGGTCATGCTCCCTTGTCTTAATTGTTGAAATTCAAACTCCTTTTGCGTTCTCAAGGATCTCGGAAAATACTTATCCATAAAAATTGTCTTAAATTGCTGTCACACTCTTGGAACTCCTTGTACCATCATCAGGTTTGAAGCACTCTCCCACCACCTAGCAGCGGGACCTTTCAACAGATGTGACGCAAAGGTCACCTTATCCTCTTCCCCACAAACCACGATTTGGAAGATTCGCCCCATTCCTGCTACCCACTCATGCGCCTTCACAGGGTCCAAAACACCATGAAACTCCTGGGGATTCATGCGGAAGAAATCCCGAAAGGTTCCACCACCAGCTCCATGAGCAACCACATGAGGATGAAGACCCCCATTCATTTGGTGCATCATCTCCTGCATGAATTGATGATGTTGTTGTTGCATCTGTTGCATGAATTGGAACATAGGAGCATTCCCGTCACCACTCGTTCGATCATTACTAGGAGGAGTGACACTAGGACGACCACATGTTCCACACCTACCAGCCATATCCCTAAATGTCATCAAAACAGGATTAAGTGATCAGGCTCAATACCATAAACATAACATTTAGTCCTACAGTGATATTACATGTATGAACGGAAAGGAAACACTTATAATATTCCAAGGCTAGGTCGAGGATACGACCTGCTCTGATACCAACTGTAAAACCCATATATAAAAGACATACTTCGAAGCATATTTTTCATATATAAAAATCAATTTTGGTACTGAAATACACAAGTTCTTAGAAACACATTGCATAAGTATAGCCACTACAACATAAGGTACTAAACAAGGCTATAAATTATACAAGATGTTCAAAAGAATACAAGAGTCTAATAACTAGATCCGAAGATCTCAAAAGTCTACAGCGGAAGACAAAGCCATCAAACCAGTAAAAATAATCAAATCGCCTTATCTTTACCCTTTTTGGAACCAGAGGTACCTGAAATAACAACATCAACATGGGGTGAGATAAAACATCTCAGTGAGTTCCCTATCTTAAAGTTCTCTCGGCTTTAAGGTTTTGTTCCTAAATAAATCTCACAAGTTTCCACAAACCATTTCACACAAGAACCGGTAACAAATGGGAACTAAGGTCCACACATGATCTCAATATACAATAAGAGAAACGTCTACCTCAAGTCCTTACGGATGCTTCACGTGGGACTAAAGACAACCCACCTCAAGGCTTACTCAAGACCTTGCGGAGGATTTCAACATAACACTCTCTTCAATCATTACGAATGCTTCCCGTGGGACTAAAGGTAACCCACCTTAAGACTTACTCAATATTAACACATAATTAGTATAGCACTCACCTCAAGTCTTTACGGATGCTTCACGTGGGACTAAGGGCAACCCACCTCAAGGTTTACTATGGACCTTACGGAAGACCTGTGACCTACTGTAACACCCCAAATTTTCCCTCTTCATTTTAAGCATCATATCATGTCATATTCATCATGAACATACCATTTTCCTAGCATCATATCATGGAAAGATGAGGCATAACATCCCTCATGTCCTAGCATCAATCATATGGTCATCTGTGGAGGTCCTTGAAAATTTTCGGGCCATGACAAGGGTCCCAATGAGTTTGTACAAGTCCTATGGTGAGTCTACACTCCATTTACAAGTTCAAGTCCATTGGCAAAATCTCAAAAGATTGCATGATCATCAGAGATCTCAGGACAAGGCAAAGCTCCTATACAAGGTACCCAAATTAGGGTTTGTGATTCAAGCACCAAGATCTCACAAATTTGGCCATTTCATTTGGGAAAAGTATTCTATATGTTAATAGGATCCTAGGTGTCAATTTTCATGAGAAAATTCCATGTGGAAGTCAGATAATGCCTCAGTTGCTTGCAGATGAAGTAAAAAGTCAACTGTGCCCTTAAAAAGTCAACTGTGCAATTTCAAGGGGTCTAACCCAAATTTTTTGGCCAAGAGGGGTCCTTACAATGTTATAAGAGGTTTGGAATGATCAAAGTTCAAGAATCATGGAGATTTGAAGGGTTTTTCAAAAATGGTACAAAGTTGGTTTTTGAAGTTTTCCAAATTTGGCAACTTTTGCCCTAATTTTCAAATGGCCTTAACATGATCAAATATTCTTCAAATGGACCAAAGTCAAACATGAAAGTTGAAGAGTAAGGGCTCCCATTTTCAAAAAGTACAAGTACATTTTCATAGGAATTGTGGATTTTCCTATAGCGTCTTCGAAAATTCCTTGTTTTTTAGGGCAAAATTCAAATTTCATGAAGGCACCAAATGCAAAATGCTTCAAACTTGTTTTTTATGACTTGGTATGGGTTCAATCTTGTTTCAAACTTAAAATACATTACATTGTGACCAATTTGCTCCAAATAAAGGTTCATTTTCGTGCACAACAAGAAAATCACTCCAAAGAGGATATTTTGCAAAAGTCATGAAATAAGTGTGAGGGCTTGATCTAAAGGCCAGGATTTGTTACATTTCAATCAAGGGTGGTAAATGAATTGCACATGTGCTGAGAGTCCCAAGAGAGCATGAGCATAGCATGCTTATTTCACAAAGTTCAAATTATGCAAAATCACACTTTTCTCATGATTGATTTGTGCATTTCTTTTCATTCTTTCAGCAAAAGGCTTGTGAGGTCACACAAAGAGCAATTAGGGTTTTAGAAAGCCAGATCTCTCTCTCATTCTCTCATTCACAAACTTCATGCAACTTTGCATTTTCTCTCATTTCTCTTTATCCAAGCAAGTAAACTCAAAACCAATTGTGGATATGTGATCTAGGCAAGCTCAAGATCCTTAAGCAACCACTCATTGAAGCTATCTCTCAAGTTTTGTGACATTGCCATTTCAGGGCAACTTTCTTTGAAACCTCAGATCCAGCTTGTTTCAAGACCTTAGATGCATTTATTTTGCATCTAGGGAGTACGTGGAGTGATTTGCATCCTTTCTTTGGTATTATAGCTCACTGAACCAGGATCTACATCTCAGGTATACCTTGAAACTTTGTGATCTGGAAATGGAATTATTGTGTTGCTTTGTGTTATTTGATGTTTGTTGATCATGATGCACTACTTAGATTTGAATTTGATGCACTATAGCATGAGTTATCTTGATTTCAGTTTTCATGGTCAATGTTGTTTTGTTTCGATCCGTCTAATTCATTGAGTTTTAGTTGTTTTTGAGGCCATTTTTGAACTCAGGAAGGTTGATTTACTTGATCTGGGTTGTTTTTGTTTTTCAATTTGGTTGTTTAAGGTGCTGTTGTGAATTCTGGTGTCGGAGCCCTAGCTCCGGTCACCGGAAATTGGGCTTGATGACTTAGGGTTTGTTGTATGAAGAAGATGAACCATGGCCGTAAGATCTGATCCTCCAACACATGAGATTGCACCACCTAGCCCTAGCCTCACTCTCTCAGCCTTGCGTTTTATGTCTCTCAGCCTTGCGTTTTATGTTATTTCATTTAATGCCCCATGTTTCGCATCCCATCGTAGCTTCCATACACCAGCCAATCACAATCCAGCCTTCTGCCAATTCAATTAATGAAGGTCCAAGCATGCACGTCAGATCAATCCATTGCTTCTCTCTTTTTCCAGTTAATTCCACTA
Organism: Lathyrus aphaca; assembly: GCA_963966055.1. Classification (NCBI taxonomy): domain Eukaryota; kingdom Viridiplantae; phylum Streptophyta; class Magnoliopsida; order Fabales; family Fabaceae; genus Lathyrus; species Lathyrus aphaca. Next base: position 385,897,456 of record OZ014524.1, on the reverse strand, counting down.
AAATATCCACCATAAATAATATAAACCTGCGCAACATTGGGCTTAGCAAGTGCTAAGCACACCCCCATGTCCCCAGGCCCAATTTAATTTCAACAGCAAAACCCTTACTATATACACCTCCTATCCAATTCTTTTTAATTTCTTTTTCTTTTGTTTTCTTTTTTAATTCAGTTTAGTTTCCATTTAATTAAAATAGTTCCCTTCGTCCAAAAAATCCCAAAAAAATCATGAATATTATTTGGAGTCTCTTTTATTTTCTCATATTTTTATTTTATTTTTTTTCCATTTCCACGTGTCCCAATTAAATCCTCATTCCAATTGACTTCTTTTTAAGTTCTTCTTGACCACACTGCCTTGTCCATTTTCCATACTCTTCAATATTTTTGAATTTTGATCCCATTCTTTTTGCTCTGGATTCTTAAAACATTGTACTTCTCATGTGATTTTTCTCTTGATTTTCAGAAACTAATTTCTTGAGGATTAGTCCTGTGACTTGTGATGGAAGTTTGTAACCCTAACTTGTGTTCTTGCCTCCATTTGACCTAGTTTGCTTCTGAATCTTTTCAAATCCTTTTGGCTCATTGTTACTTTATGTTTGAAGATCATTTGACTTGAGTTGTGGAATTTTTAGATGCTTGGTTGTTTTGTTTTGAATTTTACTTTGCACCTTGTCCCATTTTGCTTCCTTTGAACCTTTAGGTCTCATATAAGCCAAGAAGGGCACTTGTGCCAACTTCTTCTTCTCATTTGGGGTTCTTTTGGGGTGTGGGTACCTTCCTGGTCCTATAATAGGGTTTGAGTCTTAAGAATTTTTGTGTCTTGCTTCTTTCTTAAGTCATTTATTTCCTTAAGTTCTTTCCCTTCATCTCTTTGCTTCTTTCTCTCCCATTTTGTAATTGTTTGGTCTTGTACCTTTCTTATCTTCATCTTGTTGGCTTCTTAAGCCCTTCTCCACCTTGTTTTGGTTCTGGTTGTGAGCTTTGAGTCCATGTTTATGCATTGTTGCTTTGCATTCTCCTTAAATGTGCATTTGTTCTCATATGTGTTTCATGTTGCATCTTTAGCTTGCATACTTCTTCTCTCATTCTTTTAAGTTGCATTTGAATTGTGCATATGTTTATATCATTTCACTTCTGATTGTGTGATGTTAGCATGTTATCTTGCTCATTTTATTTCACTTGTATGCTTTACTAACCTTGCAGGGGCTATGGTAAGTGTGAGATGTGGGAATTGAGTTCCACATCTCCAAATCTCATCTCTTCTTCTTATGTTTATCTTGTACTAAACCTTTGTTGTTGGGCCTAGGCCTTTCTCATCCCTTCTTCTATCTTCTTCTTCTCTTCTTCTTCCTTCTTCATTAGGATAGAAACCTCACTGACCCTTAGGACATCCATGCATGCTAACACTTAGGAATATTTAGTCCCCCTTTAGAATTTTGCCTTTGAGACCCCTTTGGTGTTTTCTCTTCTCATCTTCAAACTCAATTCTAATCCACTTAATAAAGGTTGAGTACTTTCATGTGACATGAGACTTTGCTATGAGATACTTGCACGCGTTCCGTTTCGGGGCGAGGTGTGAGTTATCACTCGTGGTGGATAGGTCTTAGCATGAGTACCTCACAAAGAAAAGCTAAGAAACACTTCTTAACAAAAAACCACAAAAATACTTAATAATGGTAATAGGCCAGTGTGCTTAAGCCTTCACTTGTGGGACTAGCTTTGGGGATTTCCTCCATAGATATGCGTGCCTCTTGCGCATTCCATTTCGGGATGATGTGAGATGTACACATCCCATTGAGTAAGACTTAGGTACACTTACCTATGCAAACTTTCACTCATAAAAGCTTCTAAAAAAACACTAAACAAATAATAAGCGTCTTTCCTTCGGGAATTCTTTTCTCATCTCATTCACTCCGTACGTGAACTTGCTCCTACTTGTCATTTTGCAAGACGGTTACGCACTCGTCATCCGAGTCTGCAACACCTGAGCAATGGCATAGGCAGTTCAAGCCTTAATTCACAAGAAATTTCCTTTTAGTACCCCTAGTTAGGGGAACTACGGCGTCTCTGATCCTCATTATCCTGATGAGGTACGTAGGCAGCGGGGTAGGGCCCGTTCGAGCACAATCTTTATTTTCCCTACATTTTTTCTCTTTGTTTCTTATTTCAGTTCTTTTCTCAGTTTATTTCCAGTTCATTTCTTTTTCTTTGCTGCAATTTTCATACCCTCACCCTTTGAAACAATTTCTTTGCAAGCGTGGATCCCGTCGGGTACGGCGGACGATCTGGGTGCTAATACCTTCCCAGGTCGTAACCGACTCCCGAACTCAGTCTCTTTGGTTCGCAAGACCTGTGTCCTTCCTCTTCTTTCTTCTGGTTTGTGCAGCATTACCATTCCCTCTCTTCGGGATAAAAATGCCTGGCTGGCGACTCTATTCTTTTTTCCGCGCCACTTTCGCGTTTGTACCATGATGGAAATCCGGGGAGTGACAGCTGGCGACTCTGCTGGGGACTGCACACCAGAGATCTCTGGTTCCCCTGTGAGTCTTTCCTAGCGCCTGTTTGTTGCTGTTTCTTTGGGTGATGTTTGTTTGCTGTGGCTTGTTGTATTTTTTTGTTGTTTATTTACAGCTTTATTTACAGTTTTCAGTATTTACATTCCGCATCATATATATCATATTGGACTGTCTGGACTGGTTTTCTGTTTGGTGGGCTCGGGTGATACTGTTTCTGAGAGATAAGCCAAGTACCCGGCTTGAGTGCACTATAGGATTAGAGTGGACATATTGTACTCACATGTGACATGATGAGTGGCAGTGTGTTTCACGCCCAGATTGCGACCGTCTTGGAAATATCTTGTGTGGGGATTTCCTCCACTTAGGGATAGGACCTTGATAGTTATGTGCATCTGGGGACCGATCATTGAGAACCTTTGTGGAAACAACCCTCTCCAGTGGTGGCAGTGGCAGACCACATTTTGTGGCAAACCCATTCGCACCCGAGGGTCCACTGGGGACTCGCATAGGATGGCCTGGTTCTCTTATAGGAACTCAGCCAAAGCATCTGGTCGTATGACATTAGTACTGTATCCTACGGGCTGAATGTACTATTGTTTCTCGATTTCAGCGCTTGAAGCTGGGGACTTATAAGGGATGCTTGTTTTTCCCGGACTCAGCTGAGGCCTCCCTGCGTCGTATATAATGCCAAACCGATTCCCTGGTTTGGTCATGAGCCATTTCTCGGAAATGGTGAAAGTATTATTGCTATTCGACTTTGAGAGTCTGTGATGTTTGACCCGGAGCACACCTGTGAGAATGGGAGGGGTTTACAGGTTTGCAGGAACCCTTGACCTCATCATACCCTTGTTACCAATACAGTTTCGTGTTCTGATACAATTACTTTTGTTCCGGAGTTCTTGAGTTTCTCTGGTCTTTGATTGGGAGTATCTGAGCTTATCTGAGTGTTTATGGGCTGATATCCAAAGGATTTGGGTTTCTAATCACTTGGCCTTGGTATCCAGATTCCAGACAGTCCCAGATGATCATATGTCTTTGCATTTGCATCTGCATTGCATCATTTCATCATTAATCATGTTTTGTTTTCATTCACAAGTTCATATCCTTGTTTCCGGTTCCGGTATCCTCTTCAGAGATGGAAGATCCTCGCAAGCAGAATATTCACTTCAAGTTTTTTGACACTAAGGTTGGCCTGTTAAAGAAGATGGTGAAGCTGATTACACCCGACCATGTAGAGAGATTTAGGAAGGCTTATGGGAGTATTCTGGATGTGGTGGTAGAGTTAGATCCTTCCGAGAGAAGTGCCATTCATACCCTGCTTTAGTATTATGATCCTCAGCTCCGTTGCTTCACTTTTCCTGATTTTCAGATAGGGCCTTTGCTGGAGGAGTATGCTCTGATCTTGGGAGTGCCTGTTCGAGACCAGATTCCGTTCAATGCTGAGATGAGTAGACCTGCACCTGAGGCTATTGCTAAGGCTCTTTATTTGAGCACTTCTGCTGTGAATTCTTTGACCATCATTAAGGGAGGTGTACTTGGGTTTTCTTTAGAAGCTTTAGTAAAGAAGGTGGAAGAGTTGGCTGTTGAGGAAGAATGGGATGCTGTCTGTGCTATCTTGGCTCTTTCTATTTATGGCATTATCTTGTTTGCTGATATGGAGAAGTTTATAGATATGAATGCCATACATCTCTTTTTGCTGAAGAATCCTGTGCCTACATTGCTCGGAGATTTGTATTACTCAGTGCACTACAAGACTGAGAAGAAGAGGGGAGGTTTAGTTCGTTGCTGCGCTCCTTTATTTCATATGTGGTTCATGCGGCATATGCCTAGTACTGGAGTGTTTAGTGACCACACCTTGGTATGGGCTCAGAAGCTAGAAAAGTTGCTTGCCAAGGATGTCAGGTGGATTACTCAAAGGCTGCAAGGTGCACGTTTCATCACTAGTTGTGGGAGTTATCTTAGTGTACCTTTATTGGGGGTAACTGGAGGGATCAATTACAATCCAATCTTGTTAAGAAGACAATTGGGATATGCCTTGAGAGAGGTACCAGAAGAATTGAAGCTGACTCCTATTTTCTACTTCCCAGTGAAGGACAATATGCCCTTAGTGAGGAAGGTTGCTGGAGCTTGGAAGTGCATTAAGGGAGAAGGGATAGCTAGCTTTGGAAAGTACAACAATAAGACATTCCCAGAGTATGAAGCTTGGTTGAAAGACAGAGCCAGAAGGGTTTTTCCGCCATTCTCACCACCAGTTCCTCCAGTTGCTGAGTCCATTGATACTATGTCTTTAGAGGAGTTTAAGAAGTTGGAAGCCCAACTGCATGCAGTCAGAGTGGAGAACACTGAAGTAGTTAGTCTGTATCATCTTGCCAACCGGGCCAAGAATGAAGCTGAAGAGAAGTTGTTGAAGATGCAGGCTACCTTGAAGGCTAAAGAGAAAGACTTTGCTGGAAGGGAAGCTCACTTCCACAGGTTAGGTATGATGGAAGCAAAAAGAGAAGCTGAACGCAAGAAGAATTCAAAGACTCCCAAGGAAGCTCGTCAGTCTATTGTCTGGTTGCAGGGACAGAGAGAGCAAGAGCTGAAGAGATATAAGGAAAAATAAGAGTTCTTTGAAGTTTAGATGGCCTACAAAAAGGAAGAGGTGGAGCAAGTCCACAAGATTCGCAGGGAGAAGACTCAGCAGTTAGCAGATAGTCAACAAGCCCTCGAAGCAGAACTTAAGGAGATTGAAGACCTCAAGTTGATGGTTGGAGTCAAGAAGGTTAGGTCTGATGTGGGGCTTAGTGAGGGAGGTTCAGGGTCCTCATGCAGTGGTTTTGCTTCTTAGTTTGTTTTCCTTATATCTGGATTACCTACAGGCATGTTGTAGGAATCCTGGTTGTTTGTCTTTCTCTTTAAAACTTGTACCCTACGGGGAATTCTGTTTTATTTGCCTAATAGGCTGATTTATGTTATGTCTTTTTCACCATTTCTTGGTGTGCCTGCTGTTATGGTTTGAATGTGGTTTTTCGCGAAGGTTTCTGAAAGTCGAGGATCAGTACCCATCTGGTTTTCTTTGCTAAATACCGGAACCGGGGCATGAATGACCTGGGGTTGGAAACATAAACAATTGCATTGCATACATATAACTTGTTTGTTTGTTTTGCAGGTAGTGTCTCAGTTGCTAACGTGTTTTGTGTTTCAGGCACTATAGCTCCCCGGAAAGTTCGGGAACAACCAGTAGCACATAGATATCCAACAAAGATAAATAGAGAGAGAATCATGGACCAGATGCAAGCTGACTTGGCAGATCTGAGACTGAGAATGGATAACTTTATGACTCTGATGGCATGCATGGGTCAGAACCAAGAGCGTCTGCGGAAGATGATAGAAAATGGTCAACCCAGGAACAACACTGCTGCTGCTGATAATTGTAACGGTGCGGGCACACGTCAGGTTGAAGCTCCTGTAACACAGCCAGGGGTGACTATAATCAATGATGGGTTGAATAATATTCAAATGGATAACCAGGACGAACAGTTCACTCTGCTTGACGAAGCTGAAGGTCAAGGAGCTGAGATGAATAAGAGGTTTGAAGAAATGGCAGAACAAATCAGAGCCATTCAATCCCATAGTTCTTTGGGATTTGACATAACAAATTTGGGCTTGGTTCCTTGGGTCAGGATCCCATACAAGTTCAAAGTACCAACCTTTGAGAAATACAACGGCACTGCATGCCCGAAGACCCATCTTCAATCTTTCGTTGGGAGAATTGTTGCTCATACCGATGATGAAAAACTCTGGATGTACTATTTTCAAGATAGCTTGGTTGGAGCTTCGCTGGAATGGTACATGAAGCTTAGCAGAGTCAATATCAAGAGTTGGAAAGATCTAGCAGAAGCTTTTGTGAGACAATATCAATATAATTTGGACATGGCTCCAAACCGCACGCAATTGCAACACATGGCTCAGACTGCTAAGGAAGGTTTCAAAGAATATGCTCAGAGGTGGCGCCAGCTCGCTGCCAGGGTGCAACCACCGCTGCTTGAGAACGAAATGGATGACATGTTTATGGGGACTTTGCAGGGTGTGTTTCTTGAAAGATTGGCGTCCAGTTCTGCCACTAAATTCAATGATATTGTTATTGCTGGAGAGAGGGTTGATACCTTACTGAAGATGGGGAAGATCCAAGATCCAAGTGCTAGCAGCTCGAATGGAGCGAGGAAAGCTTTCAGTGGACCTCCTAGAAGAAGAGAGGGTGAGACAAATGCTGTATTTGGCCGAGGCCGGGGCCGTGGTTATAGAAGACCGTATGAGCATGTGGCAGCAGTCACAATCCCTTCTACTCCTGTGCAACAAATGCAACATCAACATCAACAACAACAACATCAACAACAACAACAACCCCGTAACAACTATCAGCAGAGACCGTATCAGCCAAGGCAAACTCGCCCGACTAATAGGGTGATTGAGGCCATCCCTATGACTTATGCTGTTTTGCTTCCAAGACTGCTGGATTTGAACCTGATTCAACTGAGAACTTTGGCACCACCACCTCTTGGAGAGCTTCCAATAGGTTATGATGTCAATGCACGATGCGCTTTCCACTCTGGAGCACCCGGGCACTCGACTGAGAAGTGCAGGGCTCTCCATCACAAGGTTCAAGATCTTATAGACTCTAAAGCAATCAACTTTGCACCACCGCCGAATGTTAATTCGAACCCTATTCCGAATCACGGAGGGGCAAGAATCAATGCTGTTGAGGGTGGTGACAAGTTGAGTCTTGTGCTAAGTATTGAAGAAGTGAAAACTCCTTTGAGGGTAGTGAAAGAGATATTGTTGAATGGTCAAGTGTTTCCTGGTTGCAGTGCAGACTGTTGTCGCTCCCACCAAATGATACCTGGTCAGAAGGGGTACAGACGCGAACGGTCGGCGAAAGAGAGAACACAAGGGTGAATTGAAAAAGAGTCACCAGCTAGGCATTTTTATCCCGAAGGAAAGGTAATGCTGCATAGACCTAAGAAAAGATGGATAAGACGGTCGCGAACCAGAGAAACTGAGAAAGGGGGTTGGTTACAACCTGGGAAGGTATTAGCACCCAGATTATCCGTCGTACTCGACGGGATCCACGCTTGAAAGTTTGTGTTTAAATGGGTAGTGTCAGTGCTATTCTGTGTGCAAAAACAAAAGAAAAAGAATACAAGTGTCAGTGCTGGAAGAAAGGGTGAAGTGAAATGAAAGAGTGTCAGTGCAAGAGAAGAGTATGAAGCTCAAGATTATGAGGCTTAAAGAATAATGCTGGAAGAGGGGGAATATACAGAGACTTTTGTTCGATAACAGTTAAGTTATGCCTACGTATCCTCTCGTGCAATGAGGAAGTCAGAACACCGTAGTTCGACTCAAAGAGACTGAAAGATAAATTGACTTGTGAACTGCTTACTTGTCTATGCTCAAGTGTATGACCTATCTGACTCAGGTGCAAACTGTCTTGCATTAGACGGAAGAAGCAAGTTCTCATTTGTGAGTGAATGAGGTGAGAAAATAATCCCGGAGGAGACGACTATTGTTTGTTTTTGGTATTTTTAATCTTTTATTGCTTTTGGGGTTTGTCATAAGAAAATGAGCTTAAGCCTAAACCAAGGGTTAGTAAACTCATCACATCCTCCCTCTGATTAGGGGTAATGAGAATGCCTTAAGTATGAAGTAAACACCTCACACTTAATCACCATGATGTAGGATTAAGATCATTAACCTACTTGCATTTATTTAGATGTTTTTGGAGATTTTGCTTAGTGTTAAGTAATGAGTTTAAGCCATAATCAAGGATTTAATGGACTCATTACACCATCCTAATAGAAGGATAATAGATGAGAACATTTAAGCTGAGGAAGGCTCCTCAACTTAATCCATGATTAGGGATTAACCTCATGACAAAACAAAACCTTTATTAAAGTGGATTTTAGTTCATGGTGAGATTAAGAAATGGATTTTATGGTTTGTAAGACAACTTGAGGGGAACTTGTCCATTAACACTAGGGTTAGTCCTTCTTGACCAATTAAGGAAGAATTAGAACCCTAATGCAAGGCCCAAGTTACAAGCTTGATGTCTTAGTGATTATTAGGTGAATTAATTAAAGGATTTAAACACATTAAGGGTTTAACACTTAGGATTAAAGTTATACACTCCATCCTAATAGAAGGATGCAGGCATAACCCTAATCACAAAGCCTTAAAACCTTTAAGGTTTAGTCCTTGATTAAGAGGTGAGAAGAGAAGATACAAAGATGACTCAAAGGTAAAACTAATGGGGGGACTAATCAAACCCTAATTGTTATCATGCTTTGGTATTCCTAGGGTTCATGAGGCTTGCAAGAGATCTCCAAGAAGAGCCACCAAGGAAGAAGCAGATGAAAGGAGGAGAAGCAGAAGAAGCAAGACAACTTACTTCACTTAAGAAGATAAGTTGCTTGTGGAAAGAAAGAAAGGAAGGAGCATGAATGAGCAAGCTCACTCTAGTTCACAAGTAAAATACAGCAAAGAATGCATAAAAGAGATGAAAAGAGATTATGAGAAGTGAAGTCAAATTCACTTCTCAAACACTTACCACCTGAAAAGTTAGCAACAAGAAATGAAATGAAATGAAAAGGAGAAAGATGCAATGATGCAAACCAAAACCAGAAGCAAGATCAAGATGTACATGATGCTATGGGATGATGCAAAAGCCTACTAAGAGATGTGGATGATCATACAAAGGATGGGAATGCAAATGAGACATGTAAGAAGCATGAAAGTTCATGAAAACTTATGAAATGCAATGGATGCATAACATGGCAAATGGATGATGCAATGATCAAACATGATTTCAATATGTCCTAAAATGTCTTATATGTCATATGGATGCACAAAATAACATGGTAAATTCATGTATATAAGCATATGAAGAATGAATGCAAATGAAGGCAAAGATAAGGGTTTATGTACAAGATGCAATGCAAAATTCAAAAATCAGAAGCAAAACATGAGATAAAAAAATTGAAAATGGGATCAAAGGTACCCTAAACCTATACAAGTTCACTGCCCAAAGGGGAAGGTCAGAAGCTAAACCCTAAAGGACTTATGATTTTTCTAAGTTTGCAAGGGTTTTAAGGGTGATCCTAAAGGGAAAATACCAAACAAATGGAAAATGAAAGATAAAAATGGAACAAAAATGTTTTTAGATGCTTGAAAGTATGCTTAACACAATGCAAAAAGAATCATTCACAAACTCAACTTGGATCAAAAGTTATGAATTTTTGAAGTTAGGGTTAAAAATATTCAATTTAAAGAATCCTAATTCAAATGAAAATTATCAAAGTATGATCAAAACCAAAACGAAATTTGTCTTGTGAGTTTGTAAATGTTTGAAAATGTCCTCTGAATTTTTTTTTGTGATTTTTAAATACCTAAATGCATTTTAATTAATTAATTTCCATTAACTAATTAAAAATAAACATTTAAATGATTTAAAAATAATTTTTAATGCAAAAAATAAAAATAAAAATATTTTTGGGTTCTGAAAATTAATAGAGGTTTGGATAAAAAATTTCAGAATTTTTTGATGTCATTTGCTATTTTTAAAAATTCGTAGAAAATAAAACAAATAAAATGAAATAAAAATTAAATAAAAGGGAAGTATGAAAAAGGGAAGGACATGATTTAATCTGGGCTTGGGGGATTTGACTGCGCGCCAGATCCAATGGACGCAATTCAAATCAGGCTAATCCTATTTAATTAATATTTAATCCAAAATTAAAACTAATCAAGCAATCTGGGCAACACAGCGCGCGCGGGAGGGATTGATCTAAGGGTCTACATTTAAACTCAGCTTAACCACGTAATTAACCCTAATTGTTCCCTAATCAAACTCAGGTGACCGGAACAGTGTTCCGGTCATCTTCTCCGATCAACCAAATTCATAACTGCTTCTCTAGGCAATTTCCAACGCTCTAACTTTCCAGATTTCATCCTCTACCCACCCCAAACATGAATCAATCACAAAAACACATTTATATTTCAACATAAACAAGAATCGAATCAAACAAGTTTTCAGGTCAAACCTTCAGAGACACGGTTCAGGCTCAAAACTCAATCATTTTCAAAACCAACAAGCACAGCATGATCAGTGAATCATAAGCAACATTTCTATGGCATAAAAAAACGATTTCTGGAAAAAATGTTCTTGGTGATACCTGAACTGGAGCTTTCACCTTTGGAGCTTTCTGACCAGTTCTTTGCTTCAAGTCACCTCCAATGATCCCTCTGAAGAGTTTGCAATGCTTGGTTGGAGTTTATATGGCCTCTATGTGAAGTTTGCTGAAGCTCAGTTCAAAGGAAGTGAAAATCGTGTTTTTGATATGGGGTGTTTAAAGGCAAAATGAAGGGTGGGAAATGATCAGTGATGAATGTGGAGTTGAATGGTGGAAAAAGTTTGGAGATTTGTTGGCTGAGCTATGAGTTTCGAAGAAAAATGCATAAGGGAAGGTTTTGATGAATGCTCTGTTGTGGGAGGATTCAGCTTGTGTTCTTGTATGAAATGGCTTGCTTGAGGTCCACATAACATGTTCTGATTGGGCAGAGAGTTGTTGCGGAGCAGTGTGATTGGTATGGCTCATTTTGCAAAAAGTCAAGAAATTTGTACTTGGAGGTATGGGCTCATGGAAGGCTGAGGACAAGGGGGTGTCTAGCGCAGCTTGATTCATGGGCAGCCATGGAATTCAGATTGAGGCAAAACATCAAGTGGAATGATGTTTATGGGTGATTTTGCAATTTGTGAAGGTTTTGGCCCCTTTTGAAATACTTGATGATCAAGGCATGAAACTTGAGAATTCCTTGGGCAATTCTGAATTATAGGTCATGTATGATGTTTGTGTAATGGTTAGAAGTCAATTAGAGGTCACAAATTGCCTTGGTATGAGTTTTTGCAAGTTTCCCTCTTTGGTACATAAGTGAAATTTTGTGATTTTTCCCAACTTTGCAAGGCCATAACTTGAGTTCTATGATGAATTAGATCAAGTTATTATACTTTTTGAAAAGTGAATGATCCAATCTACAACTTTCATGACCAAGAATTTTTCATTTGAAGCATTTTTGAATCAAAAAGAGGAGGTTGAAAAACTTTCCCAAAATGGCAAGTTTGCATTACAAGTCACTTTCCCAAAATGGCAACTTTGCAAATGGCTTGAAATTCCTCAATTTTGTGAACTTCTAACTTCTTATAAGATCAAATAAAGATCATATACACCCAAAATGATGGAGAAGACCCTTTGGATGGATGATTGAGGGCCTCATATGCCCTGATTTTGCACTGACTTGCTCAAGAAGTCATCTATTGATCAGATGCCTTCCCCATTGAGTTTCTTCATGAAAATTGGTATGTATGATCCTTATAACATATAGAGACCAATAGAAACAAGAATGACCAAAAAATTTGGAGTTATGGCCTCTGAAACCAAAACCCTTATTTTAGGTCATTTGTGCAGTTAAGCTTGGCTCTGCTCCCATTCCTTTCTCAGTTCTTGTGATTTTCTGACTTCCTTGATCTTGGGAGGATAGAATATGATGCTTGAACATACATGGATCCTCTTGAGATGATTAAAGACCTTTGGAGTGGCTCAGATGACCCTTGGTTTGCTCATATCACAAACCCTAGATGCAGATGACTTTGAACCAATGCAGTGAAGCAAAAATGCAATATGAGATGATATGATTGAACTTATGCAAATGAAAAGATCACAAGCAATGGTGAAATGAGTGAGGGAAAATTTGGGGTGTTTACAGCTGCCCCTATTCAAGCATGAGTTAGCTGTGTAGGATGTAAGCGACGACTTATCAGACAAACAAGATAACTTGTGGTTGAATACCAAAGACAGTCCAAAATTTGCACTCACTGGATGAAGAAGAAAATGGATATAGATTGTAAAAGAAAAATAAAGTATGATTATAAAGTGCGGGTGACGGAGGACGACCGTCGAGCAGAGGACGACTGCTGGGGATAAAGCAATGACGGGGACGGCCGACATGCTGGGGTGATGGAAGTATCATGATGGGGACGGCCATCGGGTTTATAAAGTGATGGGTAAACAACGATGGGTACGGCCACCGGGTTAACGAAATCAAAGGTGAAGGACGATCACCTAGAAGGGGACGGCTGCTCTGTTGGGGATAAGATGAGGGACGGTCATCTATTGGTGAAGGACGATCACCTGGCAAGGTACGGTTGCCGAAAGTATCACGACATAGGACGAATGTAGGATAGAAAAGGTCGATGATGGGGATGGCCATTAGATAAAATGATGAAGGACGATCATCAAGAGGTGAAGGATGATCACCTAGCAGGGTACGGCTGCTCTCAGGGTTTATCATGACATAGGACGAATGTCAGATAACTAGATCAACGATGGGGACGGCTATCGGATAAAATGATGAAGGACGATCATCAAGAGGGTGAAGGACGATCACCTAGCAGGGTACGGCTGCTAAAAGTATCACGACATAGGACGAATGTCGGATAGGAAAGGGTTCCAATAATGGAGACTCCGCTGGGGGAATGATGAAGGACGATCATCAAAAGGTGAAGGACGATCACCTGGCAGGGTACGGCGGCCGAAAGTATCATGACATAGGACGAATGTCAGATAAAAGAAATTTGCTTTTTACTGGGGATTTGCTGGGAACTCTTCTGGGGAAAGGTTGACACAGACGAGTGTCTAGATTTAAGAAAGAAAAGGTATAAGTGTTTGACACTGTGTATAGATTAAAGATGCGGACGAGCATCCTTAAGACTATGATACGGACGAGTATCGGTAGAAACAAACGTTGACGCATGTTCAGAGATGATGGTACGGACGAGTACCAACTGGTTAACAAAGAACACGGACAAGTGTCGAATCTGGGAAAAGACAAGCGGTGTATACAAGACACGGACGAGTATCTGTATGAGTAAAAAGTAAGCATGAATGAGACACATACGAGTGTTCATCTTGCCAGGGATAGAATGATACATATGAGTATCATAAAGGGAAGTGTATAAGTTATAAGAGATATTTCTGAAGATCTGTGGGGATAAGATGACATGGACGGGTGTCGGAAGAAGTGTGTTATAAACAGGTGTTTGGTTTACGATAAGTGTTTAGGTAATCATGTTGGGGAATGGTGACACGGACGAGTGCCAAAAGGAGCATGTATCTGTATTTTGAGAGTGCAAAGGGGATGCTTTGGCTTTCTGCTGTGACTGTGGGTCTTTGTATACATTGTTGATGGAATGTCGGTATAAACAGGTGTTTGATTCAAAACATGGATTATGATTATGCAATATGTTTGACTTTTGCCGTAATGCTCCGTATTAGACGGAATGCTATGCTCTGGGGGGAGAATATGATGCGAATGCTATGATTATGCAAAAGATACCGATCCGGGATTCAGATCTGTCGCTCCCGATAGATGGGACCAGGCCCAGATAAAGGTACAGACGCGAACGGTCGGCGAGAGGGACAGTGAGAACACACAGCCGTGAACTCACTGGATATGAATAGAGTCGCCAGCTAGGCATTTTTATCCCGGAGGAAAGGCAATGCTGCATAGACCTAGAAAGAGATGGATAAGACGGTTGCGAACCAGAGAGACTGAGAAAGGGGGTTGGTTACAACCTGGGAAGGTATTAGCACCCAGATTGTCCGCCGTACTCGACGGGATCCACGCTTAAAAGATTTGTGTTTTAAAGGGGTAGTGTCAGTGCAATTTGTGTGTAAAATAGCTGGAAAAGGATGTACAGGTGTCAGTGTAATAGAAGTGAAGTGTCAGTGTAAAGAAAGAGTATGCTCATGATTATGAGGCTTAAAGAATAATGCTGGAAGGAGGGGGAATATACAGAGACTTTTGTTCGATAACTGTTAAGTTATGCCTACGTATCCTCTCGTGCAATGAGGAAGTCAGAACACCGTAGTTCGACCCAAAGAGACTGAAAGATGAATTGACTTGTGAACTGCTTGCTTGTCTATGCTCAAGTGTACGACCTGTCTGGCTCAGGTGCTTACTGTCTTGCATTAGACGGAAGAAGCGAGTTCTCGGTTGTGAGTGAATGAGATGAGAAAAGAATCCCGAAGGAGACGATTATTGTTTGTTTTTGAGTTTTCAGTCTTTTATTGCTTTTGAAAAGTTTGTCATAAGTTAATGAGCTTAAGCCTAAACCAATGGATCTAGTAAACTCATCACATCTTCCCTCTGATTAGGGGTAATGAGAATGTCTTAAGTGTGAAGTCAGCTTCTCACACTTAATTACCATGGTGTAGGATTAAGATCATTAACCTACTTGTGATTTTTTAGATGTTTTTGGTGTTTTTGTTTAGTGTTGAGTAATGAGATTAAGCCATAATCGGGGATTAAACAGACTCATTACACCATCCTAATAGAAGGATAATAGATGAGCATGCTTAAGCTGAGGAAAGCTCCTCAACTTAATCCATGATTAGGGATTAAACTCATGACAAAACAAGTCTTTGATTAAGTGGATTTTATTTCATGATATGATGATGAAGTGAGTTTTAGAGTTTGTAAGACAACTTGAAGGGGACTTGTCCATTAACACTAGGGTTAGTCCTTCTTAACCAGTTAAGGAAGAATTAGAACCCTAATGCAAGGCCCAAGTTACAAGTGTGAAGTCTTGATGATTATTAAGTGAATTGATTAGAGGAGTTAAACACATTAAGGGTTTAACACTTAGGATTAAAGTTATACACTCCATCCTAATAGAAGGATGCAGGCATAAGCTTAATCACAAAGCCTTAAAACCTTTAGGGTTTAGTCCCTGATTATGAGGTGAGAAGAGAAGACTCAAAAGAGACACAAAGGTAAAACTAAGAGGGGAGACTAAACAAAACCCTAATCATTGTCATGCATGGTTGTTCCTAAGGTTTGTGAGGTTCAACAAGAAAGATCTTCAAAGGAACCACCAGGAAGCAGATGAAAGGAGCAAAGAGAAGCAAAGTGACTTGCTTCATTCAAGAAGGCAAGTCACTTGAGGAAAGAAAGTAAGAAGAAAAGGAATGAGCAAGCCCAAACTCAAACACATATCAAAATGCAGCATGAATGCAAGAGAGAGATGAAAAGAAAATGTGAGAAGTGAAGGCAAATCCACTTCTCAAAGTTACTTACCACCTGAAAAGTTAGTGAAAAAGATGCAATGCAATGCAAAATGGGATGGAATGGCATGATGAGAAACAAAACCAGAAGCACATACATGATGTTAATGATGTTATGTGATGCTATGAGCATGAGACAAGACATGAGGATGATCATATGAACCAATGGATGCAGATGAGGCAAGTTAAGGAGCATAAACATACATGAAAAGTTATGAAATGCAAATGGCATACAACATGGGAAATGCAAGATTCAATGATCAAACATGCTTTCAATATGTCTTATGATGTCAAGTGAATCAAATGGATGCATAGAATGTCATGGCAAGTCATGGTATGAATGCAAATGCAAGGTGGATGCATATGGAAGCCCAAATTAGGGTTTATGATCAAAACATCAAACACAAACCAAAATCAGAAGCAAACAACATTATAAAAAATTGAAAATGCACTCAAAGGACCCCTAATCCTATACTAACCCACTGCCCAAAGGAGAGGTTTCAACTCCTAACCAATTTCAAGTTATGATTTTTTTAAGTTTTCTAGGGTTTTAGGGTTCCTTAACAAGAAAATTATCAAACAAATGGAAAATGTAAGATCAATTCATGCCAAATTAATCTCACAAACTACATGAAATGCATAACACAATGCAAAAAAAATCAAAGTCCAACTCTTTAGGGTTAGGCAGAAATGATTTTTGGAAGTTTGGATCAAAATAATGCATAAAAATGATTTTAATTCAATGAAATATTCTCAAAATGCATCAAGATCAAAAAAGAAATTTGGTTTGAAGGTTGGACAATGTTTCTAAATGTCTTAGAGCATTTCATGAATTTTTTGGTGATTTTTAAATACCTAAAAGTATTTTTAATAAATTAATTTTCATTAATCAATTAAAAATAAACTTTTAAATATTTAAAAATACTTTTTTAATGCTAAAAATGAAAATAAAAATATTTTTGAGTGTTAAAAATTAATGAAACCCTTGGTAAAAAATTTCATAATTTTTAAAGCCTTTTTGCTATTTTTAATAAATGGTAGAAAATAAATATGAAACAAATGAATTAAAAACGAAGAAAAAGAAAAGTCAACTGAATGGAGGGCCAAGATGAATCCTGGGAGAAGAAAGATTGACCACGCGCGCAATCCAGTGGCCCATATTCAAACTGAGTTAAACATAATTATGAATTAATTAATTATGGTTAGGGTTTCTAATGGTGAATCTCAGCCATACACACGCGCGCGAAGTCAACCAGGTCAAAGCATCTAACGCTCCAGATTCAAATGGACTTAATGACTGGGATTAGGGTTAATCAAACTCAGGTGACCGGAGGGAAGCTCCGGTCATCTTCTCCGGCGACAACAAAACCCTAGATCCTGATTCAGGCTTCTAAACATCAAATTAAACACAGCCAAGTGATCCTCTAACATCCTAGGATACAAATCCACCTTCAAACATTATTTAAACATCAAGAATCAAGCAAATCGAAGGAAACAAATTTCACGGGTGAAATTTCAGAGCCTCAATACAAACTCATTTCTTACTCATTTTCGATTCTAAGAACATCCCCATGACCAGCAAGACATAAGCAATCAATTTATAACTTAAAATGCAAGCTTTGAGAGAAAAAATCCATGGTCATACCTGAGCTGGAAAGCTTCAATACTGAGCTTTCAGAGCCTCCTTTGTGTGCAAATGAACTTCTGTGACTCCTTTGAACTCAATGAGAAGCTTCAAAGTTCTTGTGGATGGCTGGTTTGAAGAGAAGTGTTCTGGTGTAGCAGGTTTCACAGTCAGGATTTGTGAAGTTTCAAGCCATTCCAATGGTGGATTCTTGCTCCTTTGAGTATGTTTGACTTGTTGGTGAAGAGAAATGGGGTGTTTGATGGCTGGAAAGTGAGATTCGAAAGTTCTGGCTTTGAGGATAAAAAATGGTGAAGCTCAGTTCTTGCTTAGTTCAGGCCTGAGTCTTGCTGGTTTAGGCTCAATGAAGCATGGTGAGATGATTAGTGAAACTTGTTTGAATGTTTGTGGTTTGTGGAATCAAATTCGAAGGAAAATGCAAGTGAGGGTGAGTTTGTGAATGTCTTGCTAGGGCTTGTTTCAGGCTGGCTCCTTTTGTGAAATGGCTAGCAAATGGATAGTATAAACAACTCCAATTGGTCAGATGATGTGACCTGGCCTGCTGTGATAGGTAAGTTCAGTTTTGCAAAATGTCAACTTTGGTGTAAGAGAGGCATGGGTTGTGTTCTAGGCTGGTACAAGGGTGTGGGCTGGCGCAGCATGGTGAGGGGAGAGGGCTAGGTTGGTTCAGCAGCCAATGCAACAAGTGGGTGATGTGTGATCATTGGTTTTGCAACTTGCTTGCTTTTGCTTTCCATGAAAATATCTTGCCTCATAAGCCATGAAACATGAGAAACTCTTGGCCCATTCTGATTTTTAGGTCACATGTGATGTTTGTGTAATGGTTTGATATGAACTAGAAGTCACAAATGCCTTGGTACAAAGTTTTTGCAAGTTTCTCATTTGGTGCATATTTTGAAAATTAGTGATTTTTGCCAACTTTGACACACCATAACTTTTGATCCAAAATGAATTAAGTCATGTTCTTGTACTTTTTGAAAAGGGAAAGATCTAATCTACAACTTTCATGACCAAAGTTTTTCCATTTGAAGCATTTTTGGATCAAAAAGTAAGGGTTGAAAAAGTTGTATAAAATGACATTTCATTAAAAGTCAACCATGCCCAAAAACGTCAACTTTGCAAAAACTTCAAATTCTTGAATTTTGTGAACTTCAAACTTCTTCTATGATCAAATAAAGATCAAATACACTCAAAATGATGAAGATCACCCCTTGGTTGGATCATTGGGGGCCTCAGATGCCCTGATTTTGCACTGACTTGTTCAGAAAGTCAACCCTTGATCAGATGACTTCCCCATGGAATTTCTTCATGAAAATTGATATGCATACTCCCTATACCATATAGAGACCAATGGAAACAAGAATGACCAAAAAATTTGGAGTTATGGCCTCTGAAACCAAAACCCTAATTCTAGGTCATCTGTGCAGTCAAACTTGGCTCTGCTTCCATACCAATCCCAGTTCTTGTGATTCTTTGACATTCTTGACTTTGAGAGGATGTAATATGATATAAGAACACACATGGACCCCTTTGAAGTGATTTTTGACCTTTGGAGTGGCTCAAGAAGCTCTTGGATTGCTCAGATCACAAACCCTAGGTGCAGATGGCCTTGAACCAATGCAGTGAATCAAAAAGGTAATATGAGATGGTATGATTGTGTTTATGCATATGCAATGATCACAAGCCATGGTGTGAATGGGTGAGGGAAAATTTGGGGTGTTTACAGCTGTCCCTATTCAAACATGAGTTAGCTGTGCAGGATGTAAGCAACGGCTTAACAGGCAAACAAGATAACTTGTGGTTGAATACCAAAGACAGTCCAAAATTTGCACTCACAGAATGAAGAAGAAAAGGGATATAGATTGCAAAAGAAAAATAAAGTATATTGTAAAGTGTGAGCGACGGAGGACGACCGTCGAGCAGAAGACGACTGCTGGGTAAAGAGCAATGACGGGGACGACCGACATGCTGGGAAAAGTGCGGGAAATAAAGCAATGACGGGGACGGCCGACATGCTGGGGATAAAAAGAATTATGATGGGGACGGCCATCAAAATAAAGCTGTAAAGTTCTCTGGGGATTAATGAAACATGACGGGGACGGCCATCAAGTTCATAAAGCAAAATAACCAACGACGGGGACGGCCATCGGGCTAAACTGAAAGGAAAAGGGACCACGACGGGGACGGCCATCGGGTTAAAGAATAAATGAAATAAACAGGTGATGAGGTACGGTCATCAAAGGTGAAGGACGATCACCTAGCAGGGGACGGCTGCTCTGTTGGGTTAAGATGAGGGACGGTCATCTAAGGTGGAGGACGACCACCGGGCAGGGTACGGCTGCCGAAAATATCGCGACATAGGACGAATGCCGGATAAAGAAATCAACGACGGGGACGGCCATCGGATGAGCATGATGGAGGACAACCATCAAGAGGTGGAGGACGACCACCTAGCAGGGGACAGCTGCTCTCAAGGTTTATCATGACATAGGACGAATGCCAGATAACCAAAATCAACAATGGGGACGGCCATTGGATAAAATGATGAAGGACGATCATCAAAAGGGTGGAGGACGACCACCTAGCAGGGGACGGCTGCTAAATATCAATGATGGGGACGGCCATCGGATGAGCATGATGGAGGACGACCATCAAGGGGTGGAGGACGACCACCTAGCAGGGTACGGCTGCTCTCAGGGTTTATCATGACACAGGACGAGTGTCAGATAAAAAGAAAATTTGTTTTGTTGGCGATCTACTGGGGAATGGTAAACACGGACGAGTGCTTACATTCAAGAAACAAAAAGTATAAGTGTTTAGATGTTGGTGTATGGATTAAAAATGCGGACGAGCATCCTTAAGACTACGATACGGACGAGTATCGGGTAGAAACAAATACTGACACGTGTTCAAAGAGGATGATACGGACGATTATCAACTGGTTAACAGAGAACACAGACGAGTGTTGAATCTGAAGGGACTCTTCTGGGGAATGGTAGACACAAACGAGTGTCTATATTCAAGAAGACAAAAGTGTTTGACACATTGTATGGATTAAAGATGCGGACGAGCATCCTTAAGACTATGATACGGACGAGTATCATGTAGAAACAAACTCTAGGCGCATGTTCTGAGATGATGGTACGGACGAGTACCAACGGGTTAACAAAGAACGAGGACTAGTATTGAATCTGCGGGGATATATAAGTGATATATACAAGATACGGACAAGTATCTGTGTAAGAGTGATTGGTATACAGATGAGTATTTAACTGCTGGGGAGAGCGACACGGACGAGTGTCCAAAGGAGAAGAGTGTAATATAAACAAGTATCTGATATACAAAGTGTAGATGACTGTGCTGGAGATATGACACGGACGGGTGTCAAAGGATTGTTATATAGGTGTATGTGAGTGCAAAGAGGACGTCTTTGGCTTTCTGCTGGGGTTATGACACAGATGGGTGTCAAAAGGGTATCTATAATGCGGGTGGTTTTGTTTGTACAGAGTGTTCGGGCGACTTTACTGGGGAATGATGACACGGACGGGTGTCAAAGGGGAGTATATATACTGGTGTCTGTGAATGTGGGGCAACTGCTTTTGCTGGGGAACTTCCGTTGGGGATATGGGGGAAGTAATCTGTATATTGATGGACTGTCATTATTTACAAGTGTTGATTCAAGACATGGCCTATGATTATGTTGTATGCTTGATTTTTGCCGTAATGCTCCGTGCTAAACGGAATGCTACGCTTTGCGGGTGAATATGATGCGAATGCCATGATTATGCAAAGATACCAAACCGGGATTCGGATCCCGTTGCTGCGAAGATCTCTGGTCGATCTACTTGAAGTGAGACATCCCAGCTGGGGATGAGATCATTGATAGATCTGATGAGGTGTATCTGCTTGGGGAGATGGGTCATTGATAGACCTATTCCTATAAATGAGAGACCCAGCCGGGGTTTGTGGAAGTCTTCTTCACTCTGTTGTGAGTTCTTCATGTGTTGCTCTTTCCGGATAGAGGCTGAGACTCTGAGGGGAGATGGCTTCTTGACTTTTGTACTCGGCTGAGGGTGAGATGGCAACTCGGCTGGGGAGAAAAGAGGAATTACTGAAAGATCTCCCAAGGGATTCTGTTGAAGAGGATCCTCGACTCAGCCGGGGATATGGGCGCCTTCTGGTACTGCCCTGTTGGAGAAGTAATGCCTGGCAACTCTGATGGGGAGAATCCACAAGTGGCAACTCGGCCGGGGAGAAGACACTTCGGGTGCTGAGTGTCGATTTGTCAGTTTGCTGGAGTGAAGCTTTTATGCCCCAAGTTGCATCCTGGATACCTGCAATCCTGCAAAGATAGAGAAACGCACAAGTAATCCCGAGATATCCTTTACTGGATTCCGTCATAGGAGTTTAGACACTTCTGAGAGTAAGTATATTTCCTGCAAGCATGTGTTTTTATTTCTTTTGAAAGTAAACATCTGTATTTATGCAATCAGTTTTTCTTAAGACATCAGACATTTTTGCAAATAAAATATACGAGACATTGCGTGACTGAAAAATCTGTTTTTATTAATTCGTGTGCCCTGAATTGGCGAGATACAGTCAAAGAAACAAATCCCCTGAAATGAGGAGATTGTCACAAATTGAGAAACAAAATGCTGGCAATGTTGACGACGCTTTAAAGAGCTTCCTCTTTTGCTGTGACCCGTATGACTTTTGACGTTCTTCTCGTCTTGCTTTCTGAAGAAGGCTGATTCTGAAAGAAGCTTGATCCTTTCGAAGCCTACCAAGTTGTAAGTGATACAGACGAATTCAGGATGCAGTTGTTCGCTTATTCCCTTATTTTGCATGGATCGCCCTTTCGGGTTTTCAATCCATCGGGATACCCATTTTTGCCTGAGCTGTCCAATGCGGCTTTTCAACTCAGCGGGTGTACAATTTTTATTTATTTCCCTTATTTTTGCCCGAGTCTTTTATTCTGTTTTTGACTCGCCGGGATGCCCTGTTTTTGCCTGGACTTACATTCTGTTTTTATGTCCAGCGGGTCATTTTTTATGCGAAGTATTTTTTAACTGCATCTGAATTCACAGGGGATGGGAAATCTTCACCATCCATGGTGCTGAGCATCAGTGCTCCACCAGAGAAAACTTTCTTTACCACAAATGGTCCTTCATAATTTGGAGTCCACTTGCCCCTGTGGTCTGTATGAGGAAGGAGGATTCTCTTCAGCACAAGATCTCCTACTTGGTACTCTCGGTGCCTGACTTTCTGATCGAAGGCTTTCTTCATTCTCTTATGATACAACTGCCCATGACAGATTGCAGCCAATCTTTTCTCTTCAATCAGACTCAATTGTTCATATCGGGCCCGAACCCATTCTGCTTCGTTCAGCTTAACATCCATCAGTACCCGTAGAGAGGGTAATTCAACTTCAACAGGTAGGACTGCTTCCATACCGTACACAAGCTGATACGGTGTTGCCCCAGTGGATGTTCTGATTGACGTGCGGTACCCATGCAAGGCAAATGGTAGCATTTCATGCCAGTCTTTGTAAGTGACTACCATCTTCTGCACAATCTTCTTGATATTCTTATTTGCTGCCTCAACAGCGCCGTTCATCTTTGGCCTGTAAGGAGAAGAATTGTGATGTTGAATTTTGAAGTCCCGGCATAGCTCTACCATCATTTTGTTGTTCAAGTTGGAACCATTATCAGTAATGATTCGTTCGGGAACTCCATATCGACAGATGATATCTCTTTTCAGAAATCTGGCTACCACTTGTCTTGTAACATTTGCATAGGAAGCTGCTTCGACCCACTTGGTGAAATAGTCAATGGCGACCAGGATGAATCTGTGGCCATTCGAAGCAGCCGGCTCAATCTTGCCAATCATGTCAATGCCCCACATAGCGAAGGGCCAGGGTGAAGACATCACATTCAAAGGATTGGGAGGCACATGCACCTTATCCGCATAAATCTGGCATTTATGGCATTTCCTGGCATAGGCACAACAGTCAGCATCCATTGTGATCCAGTAATAGCCTGATCTTAGCAACTTCTTTGCCATTGCATGCCCTCCAGCATGGGTACCAAAGGATCCTTCGTGCACCTCGTGCATTAACAAGTCTGCTTCTGTTCTATCAACGCATCTGAGGAGTACCATATCAAAGTTTCTTTTGTACAGGGAGCCATCAGTGTTTAGAAAGAAACTACCAGCAAGCCTTCTCAAAGTCTTCTTATCATTGGAAGATGCCCCAGGTGGGTATGTTTGATCCTCCAGGAAGCACTTAATGTCATGGAACCAAAGCTTATCATCTTTGACAACATCTGCTGCGAACACATATGCTGGTATGTCAAGTCTGGACACTGAAATCCGAGGCACAAAGTTGGCAGCTTGAACTTTGATCATGGATGAAATGGTAGCCAGAGCATCTGCAAACTGATTCTCGTCCCGAGGGATATACTCAAGCTTGACTGTTGTAAAGAAAGTCAATAACCTTCTTGTATAATCCCTGTAAGGTATCAGATGATCCTGGTGGGTGTACCATTTGCCGTTGGTTTGATTAACTACCAGAGCTGAATCTCCGAATACGGTCAACGTCTTGATCCTGAGGTCAATGGCTTCCTCGAGACCCATAATGCAAGCTTCGTATTCAGCTTCGTTGTTAGTGCAGTTGAAAGTGAGCTTTGCCGAGAAAGGCATGTGAACTCCTTTGGGTGTAATGAGTACCGCACCAACACCACGACCATTCATGTTAACAGCCCCGTCAAACATCATAGTCCATTCTTCCTCTGGGTCGGGCCCTTCAGTGTGAACAGGCTCTTCATGATCTTTTGCTTTTATGAACATGATGTCTTCATCAGGGAAGTCAAATCTCATGGGCTGGTAATCATCAATAGGTTGCTCAACAAGATATTCAGACAATACACTGCCCTTGATGGCTTTCTGAGAGGTGTACTGGATGTCATATTCTGTGAGGACCATTTGCCATCTTGCAACCCGTCCGGTAAGAGCTGGCTTCTCAAATATGTACTTGACTGGGTCCATCTTTGAGATCAATAAGGTAGTGTGGGTCAACATATACTGTCTCAGTCGGCGAGCAGCCCACGCTAAAGCACAGCAAGTTTTCTCGAGCAGTGAATAACGTTGTTCACAGTCAGTAAACTTTTTGCTTAGGTAGTATATTGCATACTCTTTTCGACCAGACTCGTCATGCTGGCCCAACACACACCCCATTGACTCTTCTAATACTGTCAAGTACATTATCAGAGGTCTTCCTTCAACTGGAGGCATAAGGATTGGAGGTTCTTGCAAATATTCCTTGATCTTGTCAAAAGCCTTCTGACAGTCCTCATTCCACCTGACCGTCTGTTCTTTCCTCAATAGCTTGAACAAGGGCTCACAGGTTGCTGTAAGGTGAGATATGAATCGTGAGATGTAGTTCAATCGTCCCAAGAACCCTCGAACTTCTTTTTCTGACTTTGGTGCAGGCATTTCTTGAATGGCTTTGACTTTATCAGGGTCCACTTCAATCCCTTTCTCGCTTACGATAAAACCCAGCAGCTTACCAGATCGCACCCCGAATGTGCACCTATTGGGGTTCAGCTTTAGTTGGTACCTCCTCAGACGCTTGAACAACTTCAGGAAATTTACCAGGTGGTCTTCTTCAGTAAGGGACTTGGCAATCATGTCATCCACATAACATTCGATTTCTTTATGGATCATATCGTGGAATAACGTCACCATAGCCCGTTGATATGTCGCACCGGCATTCTTGAGCCCAAATGGCATTACCTTGTAACAAAACGTGCCCCAGGGTGTGATGAAGGTTGTCTTCTCCATGTCTTCAGGTGACATTTTGATCTGATTGTATCCTGAAAATCAGTCCATGAAGGAGAATACCGAGAACTGAGCCGTATTATCCACCAATACATCAATGTGAGGTAATGGGAAGTCGTCTTTTGGGCTGGCTCTGTTCAGATCCCGGTAGTCAACGCACATCCTTACCTTACCGTCTTTCTTAGGCACAGGTACTATATTAGCAACCCACGGCGGATAGCTAGTCACAGCAAGGAACCCGGCGTCCCACTGCTTTTGTACCTCTTCCTTAATCTTCATTGCCATGTCTGGGCGAGTACGGCGCAGCTTCTGTTTAACCGGTGGGCATTCCTCTCTCAAAGGCAGTTTGTGCACAACAATGTCGGTGTCCAACCCTGGCATATCCTGATAAGACCAAGCAAACACGTCCACATATTCCTGAAGCAGGTCAATCAGTTGTTTCTTCACTGAGTCTTGTAAGCAGGCCCCGATTTTAACCTCTTTCACGTCTTCATCTGTACCAAGATTAATCGTCTCAACCTCCTCCTGATGAGGAGTGATAACCCTTTCCTCTTGTCTTAAAAACCTGGCTAGCTCTTCAGGAAGCTCATATTCTTCTTCAACCTCTTCATCAGCTTGATTGATCGGATGGTCAAAGTCATACGAGGTCATAGCCGTGCTGTTGTCGGTGCTGTCTGGAAGGCATTCTCTGCAAGGGTTCAGTTGTTCATTTCAGTGATTGATTTTAATCTTGTTTAGAAAAGTGAAATAAAGTTGTCATTTTGAAAACACTGCCATTTATTTTTTGTACAAAAAGAAAAAATGGAAAAACAGTGAGCGGAAAAGAAAAAGACTCATTTGCAAAAGATGTCTGATATTTCATTGATTAATCTTGTTGCACAAAAATTTCAGATGGCCCGATTACAAAATGAGCCTTGTCATCTTGGGCAAGATGCAAGACTTGATGCATGCTTAAAATATACAGGAAATAATAATTACTCTGCAGGAGTAACTCTTATAATTTCCTGGGAAGACCAGTTTGAGATACTGCTCCCCGGGATCTTTGGACGAATCCAGCTTTCCAGGTTGCGCTCCTCTTCCAACTCGTCTTCCAAGTTGTTGACAGCATCAGGGGTGAGCATCCCCCCACTAACAAAGTTGGGCTTCTTGGCAGCCTCTGATTGATCTTCTTGAGTTGGTTTGTAACCCAACCCAAATCTATCCTCTTTCCTCTCCACGGGTAGCAATTTGCCCCAGCCTTGGGAAGTTCCTTCTTCAACAACCTTCCGGGCTTGTTGGTATGATGTCATTGAGGTTCCAGGTACAGCAGAAGTTTCATTTACGTTCAAGGCCTCAAACCCTTGACTCATTGTTTCGTGGATCTCCCCATCCATCTCAATGTATTTGTAGGTAGCCAGATGACTAACAAAAATATCCTCCTCTCCACAGATAGTAACGACTTGACCCTCCCACTCGAATTTTAACTTCTGGTGAAGGGTTGAGGTCACGGCGCCAGCGGCGTGAATCCATGGTCTACCCAATAAGCAGCTGTAGGCAGGCTGTATATCCATCACGTAGAAGGTCGCTTTGAAAGTTTGTGGGCCAATCGTTATAGGCAACTCAATTTCTCCCAAAAATGATCTCTTAGAACCGTCAAAGGCTCTCACTACCAAGTTACTGGGACGTAATGCCAATCCTTCATATTCCAGCTTCACAAGGGCCTTTTTAGGTAAGACATTGAGGGATGATCCTGTGTCTACCAGCACATGGGAAAGAACTGCACCTTTACATTCCATGGTAATGTGCAAGGCTTTGTTATGATTGCGGCCTTCCGTAGTCAAATCAGTGTTAGTGAATCCTAGTCCATTACTAGCATTAACATTTCCAACCACAGCTTCCAACTGGTTGACGGTGATCTCTTCTGGCACATAAGCAGCGTGCAAGACTTTGAGTAGTGCGTTCCGATGAGCTTCGGAGCACATAAGCAATGATAGAATTGAGATCTTGGAAGGCGTCTGGTGAAGCTGGTCCACTATTTTGTAATCACTTTTCTTGATGATTCTCATGAACTCATTAACTTCTTGATCAAAAGGTGTTTTTAAAGCCTCTTTAGCAATTTGCTCCTCCTGCACCAAGCTTTTCCCTTTTGCCTTGGCAGCAGCTTCTGCTTCGGCAGTGGGTCTTTGAATTTGTGGAGCAAAGAGACGTCCGCTTCGAGTGAAGCCTCCGCCTCCTCCCACATTGTCTATTTGTGGTGCAGGGGTTGATGATTCAAAAGTGATTTTCTGTCCTTCGCAGTATAGATCGGAGCCGTAATGCCAGGGGATGGCATTACTGCTTTCATAAGGTACTGGCCCAGGCACCATGATAGTGACTGGACTGATGGCAGCTGCAGAAGGGATTGTGATAGTCTGTGGATCATAGTATATTGTGACTGGTGCTCTGATGGGAGTAGCACTTTGTGAGTTGTAGGCGGAATCATTTTCAGGATCATAATAAATTGTAACTGTTGAGACATCTTCATTGCTTGCTGCTGATGTTGTAGGAGACATTGTTGGAAGGATGGATGTTGTTGTTGTAGGAGACTCAAAATGAAGCGGTGCTGAAGTTGTAGAAGGGATGTTTGCTGATATCTGGTCAGTTGAAGTAACAGATGAAGCATTCGTTGATGAAATTGAAGAGTTGCTTGGAACAACGGTTGCTGCAGTTGTAGAAGACACGGGCATTGTTGCTGATGAGATTGCTGGATTGGTAGGAATTGATGTTGTGATTTGAAGCAGGCCACTCTGGATGAGACCATCTATGCCATTTCTCAAGTTATCACAACCATTCACTGAAATGTTGCAATAAGCACACCCTAGCTCACACCCCGGGAATATTTGGCATTCAAGGAGTTGAGCTTTGATCTCTACCAACGGTGTCCGAATCTGACCCACACTGGTTATCAAGTAAGACGGCTTGTCTTCTTCAATAGCATTGATTCTGGGACCTCCGTGGTTTGGCATAGGGTTCTTGTTAACATTTGGTGGCGGTGCGAAGTTTAGAGCCTTAGAGTCTACCAGGTCTTGTACCTTCATGTGCAAAGCTCTGCACTTCTCTGTACTATGGCCAGGTGCGTTTGAGTGAAAGGCACATCTGGCGCTGGCGTCGTAATTTCTGGGCAGACTATTGGGATCTGGAGGTGCCAACGTCCTTAGCTCAACTAGGTTGAGTTTCAGGAGTTGTGGCAGTAATGTGGCATAGGGCATAGGGATCGGATCAATCACCCTATTGGCCTGAGATGGCCTCTGCTGAAATGGTCTTTGCTGATTGTTGTTGTTGGTGTTGTTGTAGTTGTAATTTCTCGGAGGATACTGAGTTTGTTGCTGGTACTGAGGTTGTTGCTGATAATTTTGTTGCGGTGGTTGATAAGCTGGTTGTGGATGAGCTGGAGAGGGAATGGTGACTGCTGCCACAGACCTATGAACATATTGGGGTCTGCCCCTGCTAGCATGGATAGCATTGGTCTCACCAGTTCTTCTTGGGCCTACAAAAGGCTTTCTTGGGTTGCTAGATGAGCTGGCACCGTTGTCAGAAATTTTGCCCATCTTTAATAGGCTCTCAATTCTTTCTCCAGCTATAACAACGTCTGCAAAGCTGGTAGAAGAGAAAGCAGCCAGCCTGTCAATGTATGTTCCTTGGAGGGTGTTCATAAACATATCTGCCATCTCCCTCTCTGACATAGGTGGCTGGACAGCAGCAGCAAGCTGTCTCCACCTCTGTGCGTATTCGCGGAAACTTTCCCTGGATGATTGAGACATCCCCATCAGGAGGGTCCTGTTGGGTGCCATATCCAAATTATACTAGTATTGTCTAATGAAAGCCTCTGCCAAGTCTTTCCAACACCTGATGGTCGCTCTAGTCAAATGAGAGTACCATTCCCTTGAAGCTCCTGTTAAGCTATCCTCAAAATAGAACATCCATAGCTTTTCATCCATGGTGTATGCCTTCAGCCTCCCCAGAAAGGATTGTAAGTGGGTCCGTGGGCAGGAAGTCCCGTTGTACTTTTCAAAACAAGGAGGCTTAAACTTATGGGGAATCCTGACCCCGTCCACTAAGCCCATGTCCATAACATCAAACCCCAAGGAGTTTTGCGACTCCAAGGATCTTAATTTCTCAGCAATTTCATCTAGCCTTCTGTCATAGGCTTCTTCCCCAGCTCCCATTACTGTGAACTGATCTTCCTGGGGGTCTTCTTGCAGTACCCTGCCTGCAGTGGCAGTCCCTTGCACATTAGCAGGAATGTTGATCTCTGGATGAAGGTGGGGTCCAAATACAGGGGGGTTGACATGAGGTTGGACCCTCTCATTGTTGCTTGTCCCAGCAGTCCCTGGATGAGGGTCTTCCTGATTCCGCCTCTCTACCATTGCTCTTAATCTTTCTTGGCTCTGAGCCATGTTATTCATCACCTCCATAAACTGCGTCATCTGATTCCTCATTTCCAATCTCTCATTGGCCATTTGAGTCCTGACCTCTGTAAGGTCCTGCTGTACTTGGTCCATCTGTATTCCCGGAAGGTTGTTACGGGTTGGATATCTGTGTGGACGGTTAAGTGGAAATACCCGACGTCGAGCAATAGTTCCTGAAATCACAACAGAGTTAGCAACAAACCTACAAAACAAACAAAGGGTTAGCATGCAATGCAGTATGCTTATTTGTTTCCAAGGTATCCGGCTTGGCGCTTGGTTTTGACCCTTCCAGACCCTTGGAGATACTGTTGATGTTGCTTTGAAAGAAACCCAGATGGAACAAACTGATACATATATTACAAAAAGCAAATGATACATAGTTTGTTTACAAATACAAGCCCTCTGAGGGGTCAAAATACATCATAAGAAAATAAAAGTACATGAAATGAAAGTAACAACAAGCAAAAATCAGACACCAAGACCAAACTCATCCTCCTGAACTTCCTTGAGAAGTGCTTCAGTCACAGGATCAGCCGGACGCTCTGTGAGATTCCTGATAAGGAGATTTCTGGTAGTAACAGCTGTAGTTAGCTTCTTGTGTTGACTCTGGTCTTTTGACTTCTTCACACCAGTTCTGAGTTTCAATTCTGAGATCTCCCTCTGGGCTGCTACCAGGGCTTCCTGTTGCTCTTTTGCACTAGCTTTCAGCTGCTCGATCTTGTCCTGAGTCCTCTTATCTTCCAGAGTACGAGCTTCGGTGATCCTGACCCACCTAGCTTGACTATCCTTCAGATATAAATCAGTCCTGGCTTTCTGGAACTGGGCTTCCTTGCAGGCATTCTTCAAAATCTGTTCTCCAGCCCTAGACTTCTTGATATAATCCTCAGACTTCTCAATTTTAGCCAAATGCTCCACCTTCAACTTTTCCAATCTTTCAATATCCAACCTACCATTACTCCTCTCCCAGAGGGTCTTCTGTAGAGCTTGAGACAGATTCTCATTCCTTTTCTTCAGTTTCTCAATTTCTTCCAGGCTGACAGTTGCTGCTGGAGGTTGTACGGTAGAGGGTCCGGGTGTGTCCTCGATGGTGAAAGGCATCCCAGAAATCTGAGCTCTGGCATGAGACCATTCATAGTACTGTGCTGATGCCACATTGTTGCACTTCCCCAGAATGGTTGCTCCTTTAGTTTGAACATTGTCCCAGGCCCATGCTGCTTGCCTGACAATAACCAGATTAGGCTTGTTCTCACAGTAGAGAGTTTCAGCCAAGTCTTGTGCCTCAGGAGTGTGGACCAATGCATAGCCCAGTTGTCTTTTGAATAACAGAGGGTTGTAGTTGACGCAACCCTTCACTCCTATCAAAGGTACATTGGGAAACTGCCCACAACTGGTAATGATGTCTCTGCCCTTTGTGCTTTGGGTGCACCACCTGATATCAGCTGAAGTTAAAGCAGTGAGTCTTCTAGCCCAGTTTCTCTGCTGATGAGGATTCAAAAATGCATCTGTTTTGGGCAAGTGCTTGAGCAGCCAAGTATGGAACAAAGGAGCACAGCACCTCACTAATCTTCCTCTTTGCTTTTCATTCCTTTGGTGGACTGAGTAGTAGAAATCTCCCAGTAAGGTGGGCACTGGGTTCCTCAGGATGAAAAGATGGATTGCATTCTTGCTAATGAATCTAGGCTCATCTGCAAATAATATGATCCCATATATGCTCAGGGCCAATAAAGCACAGACTGCTTTCCACTCCCCCAAAGAAGCCTTCAGGGTAGCTTGAGAGATCAAGAAATCTAGATGCAGGCCAGAGATTCCAGCCTTAGTAGTCATATTCTGCCCAATCAGAATTGGTTCCAGATGCAATGCCTTTGCCACTTCTTCATTACTTGGGAAAGTCATCTCAGGGTTGAAGGGGACTCCACTCCTGATAGGTATACCAACCAATGATGAATACTCTTCCAACAAGGGTCCCAACTGAAAATTCTGGAAGGTGAAGCACCTCAGAGGGGGATCATAGAACTGCAGGCAAGTATGAATCAGGCTTCTCTGTGAGGGGTCCAAATCCATAACCACATCAAGTATGCTTCCATAGTGCTCTCTGAAAAGTGGTATATGGTCTGGAGTAATCAGGGTTTGAATCCTCCTGATGTCAGCTAGCTCAGGCTGAAAGAAATGATAGGAGATATTACTCTTCTTAGGTGCCATGTTGCTGAAGAAGAGCTGAGACAGGTGCTGAGAACAAAATTGAAGATGGGCCACTAACAGGCTGAGACTGGTGATGCGGGTGACTGAAGTAAGTAGCTGATAGCTGAAGCAAATACTGATGAAGATAGGTCTATGCTGATGATGGGGTCAAAACCAAGCCAAAATAAAGTATGGACACCCTGAAAAATAAATAAGCAAATGTTAAAATGATGCAATGATGATGTATGCAAATGATATGCAAGGGTTGGTGACTGAGCTGGATCTGATCAAGTGCTCTGATATAGGTCCAAGTATGTTCAAGAAATCTAGATGGAGGTCTATAAGTCCAGTTACCAAGGTAGGGGACTCAAATAAAGAGCCACATGTCCATGGTTTAGAATCACAAGAACTGTTCCAAAATGGAGTATTCTTAATCAAAACAAAGTAACAGGGTATTCTGAGGTCAAGTGTACCTGCAAACCTGTAAACAGCCCAACCCCCTCACAGGTGGTGTTCTAAAACAAGGATCCTCAGACTTGGATCATTTATGAGAAGTGTAAACACTTCCAACCCGGAGGTACAGTGTTTACAATAACTATAAAAGTTCCTCCTCTAATTCACCTCAATTTCTGAAGGTCAATACTTAAAAGGTCATCCAGACTTAGCAGGCTTCCCAGATAGCCCTAGCATTGCAGGAAATCTGCAACACAGAGTTCTCAAGAAGAAACCCATATCTGAACCGTGTTTCATATTCCCGCACCAGACCGAGAGGGAATGGGAAAGAATATGAACCACTCTAGCCTAGGTGTCACTCAGGTCCCAGGTATAGGACCTCAACTCTCAATAGAACACCCACCCACCAAAGAAAACAAACAGATCCAGCCAGCACAGTATGACAATATGATATATGTAAAGCTATAAAGAAAGCAGTAAAACAACTGTACATAAAGCAATAAAAATAAATACAAATAAAAGCGCAAATAGCACATAACACCCCAGTAAACATAGATCAAACAAGCGCTAGGAGGAACCCACAAAAAGAACCAGAAGCCCTGGTTACAGCATAAGAGTCCCCAGCAGAGTCGCCAAGCTGTCGCTCCCGATAGATGGGACCAGGCCCAGATAAAGGTACAGACGCGAACGGTCGGCGAGAGGGACAGTG
This sequence comes from Lathyrus aphaca, assembly GCA_963966055.1. Taxonomy (NCBI): domain Eukaryota; kingdom Viridiplantae; phylum Streptophyta; class Magnoliopsida; order Fabales; family Fabaceae; genus Lathyrus; species Lathyrus aphaca. The sequence goes on along the minus strand of OZ014524.1, from coordinate 385,864,536 downwards.
AGAACACACAGCCGTGAACTCACTGGATATGAATAGAGTCGCCAGCTAGGCATTTTTATCCCGGAGGAAAGGCAATGCTGCATAGACCTAGAAAGAGATGGATAAGACGGTTGCAAACCAGAGAGACTGAGAAAGGGGGTTGGTTACAACCTGGGAAGGTATTAGCACCCAGATTGTCCGCCGTACTCGACGGGATCCACGCTTAAAAGATTTGTGTTTTAAAGGGGTAGTGTCAGTGCAATTTGTGTGTAAAATAGCTGGAAAAGGATGTACAGGTGTCAGTGTAAGAGAAGTGAAGTGTCAGTGTAAAGAAAGAGTATGCTCATGATTATGAGGCTTAAAGAATAATGCTGGAAGGAGGGGGAATATACAGAGACTTTTGTTCGATAACTGTTAAGTTATGCCTACGTATCCTCTCGTGCAATGAGGAAGCCAGAACACCGTAGTTCGACCCAAAGAGACTGAAAGATGAATTGACTTGTGAACTGCTTGCTTGTCTATGCTCAAGTGTACGACCTGTCTGGCTCAGGTGCTTACTGTCTTGCATTAGACGGAAGAAGCGAGTTCTCGGTTGTGAGTGAATGAGATGAGAAAAGAATCCCGAAGGAGACGATTATTGTTTGTTTTTGAGTTTTCAGTCTTTTATTGCTTTTGAAAAGTTTGTCATAAGTTAATGAGCTTAAGCCTAAACCAATGGATCTAGTAAACTCATCACATCTTCCCTCTGATTAGGGGTAATGAGAATGTCTTAAGTGTGAAGTCAGCTTCTCACACTTAATTACCATGGTGTAGGATTAAGATCATTAACCTACTTGTGATTTTTTAGATGTTTTTGGTGTTTTTGTTTAGTGTTGAGTAATGAGATTAAGCCATAATCGGGGATTAAACAGACTCATTACACCATCCTAATAGAAGGATAATAGATGAGCATGCTTAAGCTGAGGAAAGCTCCTCAACTTAATCCATGATTAGGGATTAAACTCATGACAAAACAAGTCTTTGATTAAATGGATTTTATTTCATGATATGATGATGAAGTGAGTTTTAGAGTTTGTAAGACAACTTGAGGGGGACTTGTCCATTAACACTAGGGTTAGTCCTTCTTAACCAGTTAAGGAAGAATTAGAACCCTAATGCAAGGCCCAAATTACAAGTGTGAAGTCTTGATGATTATTAAGTGAATTGATTAGAGGAGTTAAACACATTAAGGGTTTAACACTTAGGATTAAAGTTATACACTCCATCCTAATAGAAGGATGCAGGCATAAGCTTAATCACAAAGCCTTAAAACCTTTAGGGTTTAGTCCCTGATTATGAGGTGAGAAGAGAAGACTCAAAAGAGACACAAAGGTAAAACTAAGAGGGGAGACTAAACAAAACCCTAATCATTGTCATGCATGGTTGTTCCTAAGGTTTGTGAGGTTCAACAAGAAAGATCTTCAAAGGAACCACCAGGAAGCAGATGAAAGGAGCAAAGAGAAGCAAAGTGACTTGCTTCATTCAAGAAGGCAAGTCACTTGAGGAAAGAAAGTAAGAAGAAAAGGAATGAGCAAGCCCAAACTCAAACACATATCAAAATGCAGCATGAATGCAAGAGAGAGATGAAAAGAAAATGTGAGAAGTGAAGGCAAATCCACTTCTCAAAGTTACTTACCACCTGAAAAGTTAGTGAAAAAGATGCAATGCAATGCAAAATGGGATGGAATGGCATGATGAGAAACAAAACCAGAAGCACATACATGATGTTAATGATGTTATGTGATGCTATGAGCATGAGACAAGACATGAGGATGATCATATGAACCAATGGATGCAGATGAGGCAAGTTAAGGAGCATAAACATACATGAAAAGTTATGAAATGCAAATGGCATACAACATGGGAAATGCAAGATTCAATGAGCAAACATGCTTTCAATATGTCTTATGATGTCAAGTGAATCAAATGGATGCATAGAATGTCATGGCAAGTCATGGTATGAATGCAAATGCAAGGTGGATGCATATGGAAGCCCAAATTAGGGTTTATGATCAAAACATCAAACACAAACCAAAATCAGAAGCAAACAACATTATAAAAAATTGAAAATGCACTCAAAGGACCCCTAATCCTATACTAACCCACTGCCCAAAGGAGAGGTTTCAACTCCTAACCAATTTCAAGTTATGATTTTTCTAAGTTTTCTAGGGTTTTAGGGTTCCTTAACAAGAAAATTATCAAACAAATGGAAAATGTAAGATCAATTCATGCCAAATTAATCTCACAAACTACATGAAATGCATAACACAATGCAAAAAAAATCAAAGTCCAACTCTTTAGGGTTAGGCAGAAATGATTTTTGGAAGTTTGGATCAAAATAATGCATAAAAATGATTTTAATTCAATGAAATATTCTCAAAATGCATCAAGATCAAAAAAGAAATTTGTTTTGAAGGTTGGACAATGTTTCTAAATGTCTTATAGCATTTCATGAATTTTTTGGTGATTTTTAAATACCTAAAAGTATTTTTAATAAATTAATTTTCATTAATCAATTAAAAATAAACTTTTAAATATTTAAAAATACTTTTTTAATGCTAAAAATGAAAATAAAAATATTTTTGAGTGTTAAAAATTAATGAAACCCTTGGTAAAAAATTTCATAATTTTTAAAGCCTTTTTGCTATTTTTAATAAATGGTAGAAAATAAATATGAAACAAATGAATTAAAAACGAAGAAAAAGAAAAGTCAACTGAATGGAGGGCCAAGATGAATCCTGGGAGAAGAAAGATTGACCACGCGCGCAATCCAGTGGCCCATATTCAAACTGAGTTAAACATAATTATGAATTAATTAATTATGGTTAGGGTTTCTAATGGTGAATCTCAGCCATACACACGCGCGCGAAGTCAACCAGGTCAAAGCATCTAACGCTCCAGATTCAAATGGACTTAATGACTGGGATTAGGGTTAATCAAACTCAGGTGACCGGAGGGAAGCTCCGGTCATCTTCTCCGGCGACAACAAAACCCTAGATCCTGATTCAGGCTTCTAAACATCAAATTAAACACAGCCAAGTGATCCTCTAACATCCTAGGATACAAATCCACCTTCAAACATTATTTAAACATCAAGAATCAAGCAAATCGAAGGAAACAAATTTCACGGGTGAAATTTCAGAGCCTCAATACAAACTCATTTCTTACTCATTTTCGATTCTAAGAACATCCCCATGACCAGCAAGACATAAGCAATCAATTTATAACTTAAAATGCAAGCTTTGAGAGAAAAAATCCATGGTCATACCTGAGCTGGAAAGCTTCAATACTGAGCTTTCAGAGCCTCCTTTGTGTGCAAATGAACTTCTGTGACTCCTTTGAACTCAATGAGAAGCTTCAAAGTTCTTGTGGATGGCTGGTTTGAAGAGAAGTGTTCTGGTGTAGCAGGTTTCACAGTCAGGATTTGTGAAGTTTCAAGCCATTCCAATGGTGGATTCTTGCTCCTCTGAGTATGTTTGACTTGTTGGTGAAGAGAAATGGGGTGTTTGATGGCTGGAAAGTGAGATTCGAAAGTTCTGGCTTTGAGGATAAAAAATGGTGAAGCTCAGTTCTTGCTTAGTTCAGGCCTGAGTCTTGCTGGTTTAGGCTCAATGAAGCATGGTGAGATGATTAGTGAAACTTGTTTGAATGTTTGTGGTTTGTGGAATTAAATTCGAAGGAAAATGCAAGTGAGGGTGAGTTTGTGAATGTCTTGCTAGGGCTTGTTTCAGGCTGGCTCCTTTTGTGAAATGGCTAGCAAATGGATAGTATAAACAACTCCAATTGGTCAGATGATGTGACCTGGCCTGCTGTGATAGGTAAGTTCAGTTTTGCAAAATGTCAACTTTGGTGTAAGAGAGGCATGGGTTGTGTTCTAGGCTGGTACAAGGGTGTGGGCTGGCGCAGCATGGTGAGGGGAGAGGGCTAGGTTGGTTCAGCAGCCAATGCAACAAGTGGGTGATGTGTGATCATTGGTTTTGCAACTTGCTTGCTTTTGCTTTCCATGAAAATATCTTGCCTCATAAGCCATGAAACATGAGAAACTCTTGGCCCATTCTGATTTTTAGGTCACATGTGATGTTTGTGTAATGGTTTGATATGAACTAGAAGTCACAAATGCCTTGGTACAAAGTTTTTGCAAGTTTCTCATTTGGTGCATATTTTGAAAATTAGTGATTTTTGCCAACTTTGACACACCATAACTTTTGATCCAAAATGAATTAAGTCATGTTCTTGTACTTTTTGAAAAGGGAAAGATCTAATCTACAACTTTCATGACCAAAGTTTTTCCATTTGAAGCATTTTTGGATCAAAAAGTAAGGGTTGAAAAAGTTGTATAAAATGACATTTCATTAAAAGTCAACCATGCCCAAAAAAGTCAACTTTGCAAAAACTTCAAATTCTTGAATTTTGTGAACTTAAAACTTCTTCTATGATCAAATAAAGATCAAATACACTCAAAATGATGAAGATCACCCCTTGGTTGGGTCATTGGGGGCCTCAGATGCCCTGATTTTGCACTGACTTGTTCAGAAAGTCAACCCTTGATCAGATGACTTCCCCATGGAATTTCTTCATGAAAATTGATATGCATACTCCCTATACCATATAGAGACCAATGGAAACAAGAATGACCAAAAAATTTGGAGTTATGGCCTCTGAAACCAAAACCCTAATTCTAGGTCATTTGTGCAGTCAAACTTGGCTCTGCTTCCATACCAATCCCAGTTCTTGTGATTCTTTGACATTCTTGACTTTTAGAGGATGTAATATGATATAAGAACACACATGGACCCCTTTGAAGTGATTGTTGACCTTTGGAGTGGCTCAAGAAGCTCTTGGATTGCTCAGATCACAAACCCTAGGTGCAGATGGCCTTGAACCAATGCAGTGAATCAAAAAGGTAATATGAGATGGTATGATTGTGTTTATGCATATGCAATGATCACAAGCCATGGTGTGAATGGGTGAGGGCAAATTTGGGGTGTTTACAAGATCCCGTTGCTGTGAAGATTTCCGATTGATTTGCTCGCAGTGGTATCCCAACTGGGCATGAGATCATTGGTGGATATGATATATGATTCTGCTTGGGGAAATAAGTCACTGCTAAACCTATCTTGGATAACAAGGAGCCCAGCTGGGGTCTGCGGAAGCTTCCGTCACTTTGTTGTGAGATCTTCAGACCTTGTTCTTCTGGATAGAGGCTGGAGCTCTGCGGGGAGATGATTCCCTGTCTTTGCACTTGGCTGGGGAGGAACGATCACTGAACGATCTTCCTAGTGATTTTTGTAGAGGCCCTACTGAGGGTGATGGACTTAGCTGGGGAACTGAGCCCCTCCTGATGTTGTCCTGGAGAAAGTGCTGAGGAAGTACTGATTTGGCATCCTACTGGAGAGAAGCTTTCATGCCCCATGTTGCACTTTGAGCACCTGCAATCATGTTATAAGAAAGAAATGTACAAGTACCCCGAGGTATCCCTTACTGGATTCCATCATAGGAGTTTAGACACTGCCGGGAGCAAATATATTTCCTGTAAGCATGTAATTTAGAAAAAGACGCATTTGTATTTATGCAATTAATATTTTAAGGACATCGGACATTTTTGCAAATGAAAATTAAATGTACGAGACGAAATGTGACTAAAAATCTGATTTTATTAATTTGGGGTGCCCTGAATTGGCAAGTACAGTCAAAGAAACAAATCCCCTGAAATGAGGAGATTGTCACAAATTGAGAAATAAAAAGATGCTGGCAATGTTGATGACGCTTCAGTGTGCTTCCCTTTGCTATGACCCATATGACCTTTGACGCTCTTCTCGTCTTGCTTTCTGAAGAAGGTTGATTATGACTGATGCTTTAACCTTTCGAAGTTTGCCACGTTGTGAGTGATACAGACGAATTCAGAATGCAGTTGTTCGCTTATTCCCTTATTTTGCGTGGATCGCCCTCTTAGGTTTTCAATCCACTGGGATACCCATTTTTGCCTGAGCTGTCCAATGTGGCTTTTTAACTCAGCGGGTGTACATTTTCTTTTTTTATTTATTTTCCCTTATTTTTTCCCGAGTCTTTTATTCTGTTTTTGACTCGCCGGGATGCCCTATTTTTTCCTGGACTTACATTCTGTTTTTATGTCCAGCGGGTCATTTTATGCGAAGTATTTTTTAACTGCATCTGAATTCACCGGGGACAGGAAATCTTCACCATCCATAGTACTGAGCATCAGTGCTCCACCAGAGAAAAATTTCTTTACTACGAATGGACCACCGTAGTTCGGAGTCCACTTGCCCCTGTGGTCTGTATGAGGAGGAAGGAGTCTTTTCAGCACAAGATCTCCTACTTGGTATTCCCGAAGCCTGACTTTCTGATCGAAGGCTTTCTTCATTCTTTTCTGATACAGCTTCCCATGACAAATTGCAGCTAATCTCTTCTCTTCGATCAGACTCAGTTGTTCGTACCGGGATCGGACCCATTCTGCTTCATTCAATTTGACATCCATCAGTACTCGCAAGGAGGGTAATTCAACTTCAACAGGTAGGACTGCCTCCATTCCATACACAAGCTGATACGGTGTTGCCCCAGTGGATGTTCTGATTGAGGTACGGTACCCATGCAAGGAAAATGGTAGCATCTCATGCCAGTCTTTGTAGGTGACCACCATCTTTTTCACAATCTTCTTGATATTCTTGTTAGTTGCCTCTACAGTGCCATTCATCTTTGGCATGTAAGGAGAAGAATTGTGGTGTTGGATTTTGAAGTCCCGACACAGTTCTGCCATCATTTTGTTGTTCAAATTGGAACCATTGTCAGTAATGATTCGCTCGGGCACTCCATACCGACAAATGATGTCTCTCTTCAGGAATCTGGCTACCACTTGCCTGGTGACATTGGCATAGGAAGTTGCTTCAACCCACTTGGTAAAATAGTCAATGGCAACTAGGATGAATCTGTGGCCATTTGAAGCAGTCGGTTCAATCTTGCCAATCATATCAATGCCCCACATGGCAAAGGGCCAAGGTGAAGACATCACATTCAGAGGATTCGGAGGCACATGCACTTTATCTGCATAAATCTGGCATTTATGGCACTTCCTGGCATAGGCACAACAGTCTGCATCCATTGTGATCCAGTAGTAACCTAATCTTAATAACTTCTTAGCCATTGCATGTCCTCCAGCATGGGTACCGAAAGATCCTTCGTGCACCTCGTGCATCAACAAGTCTGCTTCTGTCTTATCAACACATCTAAGAAGTACCATATCAAAGTTTCTCTTATACAAGGAACCATTAGCATTCAAGAAGAAACTACCAGCTAGCCTTATTAATGTCTTCTTATCATTGGATGATGCCCCAGGTGGGTATGTTTGATCCTCCAAGAAGCATTTGATGTCATAGAACCAAGGCTTTTCATCTTTGGCAAGGTCTGTAGAGAATAAGTATGCTGGTCTATCAAGTCTGGATACTGAAATTCGAGGCACGAAGTTGGCAGCTTGAACTTTGATCATGGATGAAATGGTAGCCAGAGCATCTGCAAACTGATTTTCATCTCGAGGGATATACTCAAGTTTGACTATTGTGAAGAATGTGAGTAACCTCCTTGTATAAACCCGGTATGGAATCAGATGCTCCTGGTGAGTATACCATTTGCCGTTGGTTTGATTAATTACCAGAGCTGAATCTCCGAATACAGTCAAAGTCTTGATCCTGAGGTCAATGGCTTCCTCGAGACCCATAATACAAGCTTCGTATTCAGCTTCGTTGTTAGTGCAGTTAAAGGTGAGTTTTGCCGAGAATGTCATGTGGACTCCTTTAGGTGTAATGAGCACTGCACCAACTCCACGACCATTCATATTAACAGCCCCATCAAACATCATAGTCCACTCCTCTTTTGGGTCAGGCCCTTCAGTGTGAATAGGCTCTTCATGATCTTTTGCTTTTATGAACATGATGTCTTCATCAGGGAAGTCAAATCTCATAGGCTGGTAATCATCAATGGGTTGCTCAGCAAGGTAATCAGACAATACACTGCCTTTGATAGCTTTCTGAGATGTGTACTGAATGTCATATTCTGTGAGGATCATTTGCCATCTTGCAACCCGTCCGGTAAGTGCTGGCTTCTCAAATATGTACTTGACTGGATCCATCTTGGAGATCAACAAGGTAGTGTGGGTCAACATATACTGCCTTAGTCGGCGAGCAGCCCACGCTAAAGCACAGCAAGTTTTCTCGAGCAGTGAATAACGTTGTTCACAGTCGGTAAACTTTTTGCTTAGGTAGTATATTGCATACTCTTTTTGACCAGACTCGTCATGCTGGCCCAACACACACCCCATTGACTCTTCTAATATTGTCAAGTACATTATTAGAGGTCTTCCTTCAACTGGAGGCATAAGAATCGGAGGCTCCTGTAAGTATTCCTTGATTTTGTCAAAAGCCTTCTGGCAGTCTTCATTCCACCTGACTGTTTGCTCTTTTCTTAACAGCTTGAATAATGGTTCACAGGTTGCTGTAAGGTGAGATATGAACCTTGAAATGTAGTTCAATCTACCTAGGAACCCTCGAACTTCTTTCTCAGTCTTTGGTGCAGGCATTTCTTGAATGGCCTTGACTTTGTCAAGGTCGACTTCAATCCCTTTCTCACTTACAATAAATCCCAGCAACTTACCGGACCGCACCCCAAATGTGCATTTATTGGGGTTTAACTTCAATTGGTACTTCCTCAGACGCTTGAATAGCTTTAACAGATTCACCAGGTGGTCTTCTTCTGTGAAGGACTTGGCAATCATGTCATCCACATAACATTCAATTTCTTTGTGGATCATGTCATGGAATAATGTTACCATAGCCCGTTGATAAGTGGCACCAGCATTCTTCAGTCTGAATGGCATTACCTTATAACAAAATGTGCCCCAGGGTGTGATGAAAGTTGTCTTCTCCATGTCTTCAGGTGACATCTTGATCTGATTATATCCTGAAAATCCGTCCATGAAGGAGAACACCGAGAACTGAGCCGTATTGTCGACCAATACATCAATGTGAGGTAATGGGAAGTCATCTTTCGGGCTGGCTCTGTTCAGGTCCCGGTAATCCACGCATATCCTCACTTTTCCATCTTTCTTAGGCACAGGTACAATGTTAGCAACCCACGGCGGGTAACTGGTCACAGTAAGGAAACCGGCGTCCCACTGTTTTTGTACCTCTTCTTTTATCTTCATGGCCATATCCAGGCGAGTACGGCGCAACTTCTGTTTTACTGGTGGACAGTCTTCTTTCAGAGGCAGCTTGTGCATAACAATGTCGGTGTCCAACCCTGGCATATCTTGATAAGACCAAGCAAAAACATCCACATACTCCCGAAGCATGTCAATAAGTTGCTCTTTCACTGAATCTTGCAGACAGGCCCCAATCTTTACTTCCTTCAGGTCTTCTTCCGTACCAAGATTAACCGTTTCGACCTCCTCCTGATGAGGAGTTATAACCTCATTCTCTTGTCTTAACAATCTGGCTTGTTCTTCAGGTAGCTCATAATCTTCTTTAACCCCTTCATCAGCTTGATTAATCGGATTGTCAAAGTCATACGAAGTCATAGCGGTGTCGTTGTCGGTGCAGTCTGGAGGGCATTCTCTGCAAGGGTTTAGATTTGTTCATTTTAGTGATCAATTTTATCTTGTTTTAGAAAAAGTGAAAATGAAGTTATTATTTTGAAAAACATTGCCATTTTATTTTTGTACAAAAAATGAAAAATGAAAAACAGTGAGCGGAAAAGAAAAGACTCATTTGCAAAAGATGTCCTGATATTCATTAATTGATCGTTTGCACAAAATACAAGATGGCCCGATTACAAAATGAGCCCTGACATCTTGGGCAAGATGCAGGACTTGATGCATGCTTAAGGACAGGAAATAATAATTACTCTGCAGGAGTAACTCTTATAATTTCCTGGGAAGACCAGTTTGAGACATGGTTCCCCGGGATCCTTTGACGTATCCAGCTTTCCAGGTTACACTCGTCTTCTAACTCATCTTCCAAACTGTTCACAGCATCTGAGGTGAGCATCCCCCCACAGACAAACTTGGGCTCCGTTGCAGCCTCTGGTTGATCTTGTCGAGTTGGTCTGTAACCCAACCCGAATCGGTCTTCTTTCTTTTCAACTGGCAGTAGCTTGCCCCAGCCTCGAGCGGTACCTTCCTCAACAACCTTTCGGGCCTGTTGATATGATGTGATGGAAGTCCCAGACACAGTAGATGCTTCATTGATATTAAGGGCTTCAAACCCTTGGCTCATTGTTTCGTGAATTTCCCCATCCATTTCTATGTATTTGAAAGTAGCCAGCTGGCTAACGAAGATATCCTCTTCCCCACAAATGGTAATGACTTGACCTTCCCACTCAAATTTTAACTTCTGTTGAAGGGTTGACGTCACGGCGCCAACGGCGTGTATCCATGGTCTACCCAATAGACAGCTGTAGGCAGGCTGTATATCCATCACAAAGAAGGTCGTTTTGAAAACCTGTGGGCCAATCATTATTGGCAACTCTATCTCTCCCAGAACTGATCTTTTAGAACCGTCAAAGGCTCTCACTACCAAGTTGCTTGGGCGTAGTGCCAATCCATCATGTTCCAGCTTCACAAGGGCTTTCTTGGGTAGGACATTGAGTGATGACCATGTGTCCACCAATACGTGAGAAAGAACTGCACCCTTACACTCCAAGGTAATGTGCAAAGCCTTGTTGTGATTGTGACCTCCCGTTGTCAGATCAGCGTTAGTAAATCCTAGCCCATGACTAGCGTTGACATTTCTAACCACAGCCTCTAACTGATTGACCATAATCTCCTCCGGCACATAAGCCGCATGCAGGACCTTTAATAGTGCATTCCGATGAGCCTCGGAGCACATTAGCAATGATAGTATGGAGATTTTGGAAGGTGTCTGGTGAAGCTGGTCCACCACCTTATAATCACTTTTCTTGATTATCCACATGAATTCATCAACCTCTTTATTAAAAGGAGTCTTCAAAGTTTCTTTAGCAACTGATTCTTCCTGCACCACGTACTTCCCTTTTGCCTTAGCAGCAGCTTCTGCTTCAGCAATGGGTCTTGGAATTTGCGAGGCAAAGAGACGTCCGCTTCTAGTGAAGCCTCTGCCTCCCCCCACATTGTCTATCTGAGGTAAAGAAGTTGATGACTCTAAAGTGATTTTCTGCCCCTCGCAGTATAGATCTGAGCCATAATGCCAAGGGATGGCATTATTGCTTTTGTAAGGAACTGGCCCAGGCACTGTGATAGTGACCGGACTGATAGCAGCTGCAGAGGGGACCACAATGGTGTGGGGATCATAATATATGGTAACTGGAGCTCTTACAGGAGTAACATTTTGTTGTGAGTTGTTGGAAGGAACATTTGCGAGATCGTAGTATATCGTAACCGTTGAGACGCTTTCATTAACTGTTGCTGATGTTGTAGACGGTACTGTTAACTGGACGGGTGTTGAACTTGTAGTAGGAACTGATGGAGTAATGGGTGTTGTCGTTGTAGAAGGAATTGTGACTGAACTTGTATCCGTTGAAGTGATTGATTGAGTAATTGTTGGAGTTGTAGCAGAATCTGTTGGAACAAGGGTTGCTGATGTTGTAGGAGTATCTGCGATTGTTGATGAAGGAATTGTTGGAGTTGTAGTCGCTGTTGTTGTAATCTGAAGAGTTCCATCTCTAATGAGGCCATCTATTCTGTTTCTCAGTTTCTCACATCCATTAACGACAATATTGCAATATCCACAGCCGACCTCACATCCGGGGAACACTTGGCATTCTAACAACTGAGCTTTGATTTCAACCAAAGGTGTTCGGATATGTGCAACACTACTAATTAATGTGGATGGTTTGCCCTCCTCAATATCATTAATCCTAGGCCCGTTGTGACTAGGAATTGGATTTCTTGTGACGTTCGGAGGAGGCGCAAAATTGAGAGCTTTTGAGTCCACCAAATCCTGGACTTTCATCTGTAGGGCCCTGCATTTTTCAGTATTATGCCCCGGTGCGTTTGAGTGGAATGCACACCTGGCATTTGCATCATAATTCTTTGGGAGATTGAGGGGATCTGGAGGTGCCAATGTCCTTAACTCAACCAGGTTGAGCTTCATGAGTTGTGGCAAGAGTGCAGCATACGGCATTGGGATTGGGTCAATTACCCTGTTTGTTTGTGATGGCCTCTGTTGGAAAGGACGTTGTTGTTGATTACCGTTGTTGTTGTTATACGACCTTTGTTGTGGATAATGAGCTTGTTGTTGATACTGTGGTTGTTGTTGTTGAAGATATGATGATTGTTGTGGAATTGGAGTTGGGATGGTAGCAGCTGCTACTGACCGGTGAGCATATTGAGGCCTGCCCCGGCTTGCATGAATGGAATTAGTTTCACCTGCCCTTCGGGGTCCTGCAAATGGTTTTCTTGGATTGCTGGAGGAACTTGCACCACTATCGGAGATTTTTCCCATTTTCAATAGGCTCTCAATTCTCTCACTAGCTATGACCACATCTGCAAAACTGGTAGAGGAGAAAGCAGCCAACCTATCAATATAAGTCCCTTGCAATGTGTTCATGAACATGTCAGCCATTTCTCTTTCTGACATGGGTGGTTGGACAGCAGCAGCAAGCTGTCTCCACCTCTGAGCATAATCCCAGAAGCTCTCTCTAGAAGACTGAGACATGCCCATTAGAAGAGTTCTATTGGGAGCCATGTCCATGTTGTACTGATATTGCCGGATGAAAGCTTCGGCCAAATCCTTCCAACATCTTATGGTGGCTCTAGTCAGGTGCGAATACCATTCTCTCGAAGCTCCAGTCAGACTGTCCTCAAAGTAGAACATCCATAACTTTTCATCCATAGTATAAGCCTTGAGCCTACCCAAGAAAGATTGCAGGTGAGTACGTGGACAGGAGGTACCATTGTACTTTTCAAAGCATGGGGGTTTGAATTTGTGGGGAATTCTCACCCCATCTACTAGTCCCATATCCATCACATCGAAGCCCAAAGAATTATGAGACTCCAAAGATCTCAATTTTTCAGCAATCTCGTCCAATCTTCTGTCATATACCTCATCTCCTGCCCCTATAACAGTAAACTGTTCTTCCTGGGGATCCTCCTGCAGGATTCTGCCCCCAGCAGTATTACCTTGACCATTCCTCGGGATATTAACTTCTGGATTTAGGTGAGGTCCATACTCTGGTGGATCAATACGAGGCTGACCCCGTTCATTGTTGCTTGTTCCTCCTGTTCCAAGATGAGGTTCCTCAGGAGTTTGTCTTTCCACCAGCTCTCTTAACCTTTCTTGACTCTGGGCTAAGCCAGTCATCACTGCCATAAACTAAGACATCTGATTTCTCATCTCTACTCTATCATTGGCCATCTGATTTTTGACCTCAGTCAGATCCTATTGTACTTGTTCCATTTGAATGCCGGGAAGGTTGTTACGAGTCGGGTACCGGTGCGTGCGGTTGACAGGGAACACTCGGCGACGAGCAATGTTTCCTGAGATCACAACAAAGTTAGAAATAATAATTATAACAAAAACCTACAAAACAAAAACAAAGTTAGTATGCAATGCAGTATTTTATTTGTTTTCCAAGGTATCCGGTTTGGTTCTTGGTTTTGACCTTTCCAGACCTCGAGGAAGATGTGTGATGTTGTTGAGAGAAATGTCCAAATGAAAACAAACTAAAATATACTACAAATGGTGAACAATACATAGTTCGTTTTACAATACATGCCCCTAGAGGGTCAAAATACAACAAAAGGAAAAGTACATCAAATGGAAACAAACAATAAGCAAAGAATCAGACATCCAATCCAAATTCATCTTCTCTGACCTCTTTCAGGAGTGCCTCAGTCGCTGGACCAGCTGGGCGCTCTGTAATGGTCCTAATGAGGAGGTTCCTGGTAGTAATAGTAGTAGTCAACTTCTTATGCATGTCCTGGTCTTTTGATCTCTTCAATCCTGCTCTGAGCTTCAACTCTGATATCTCTTTCTGTGCAGCCAACAGAGCTTCATGTTGTTTCTTTTCATTGGCCTCTAACTGTTCAATCCTGGATTGAGTCTTCTGGTCTTCTTGTGTACGGGCTTCGGTGATCCTGACCCACCTGGCCTGACTCTCTTGCAGATAGTGCTCAGCCCTAGCTTTCTGAATCTTGGCCTCCTTACAGACATTCTTCAGTATCAGTTCCCCAGCCCTTGCTTTCCTTATGTAATCCTCTATCTTTTCAATTTTGCCAAGGTGCTTAACCCTAAGCTTTTCCAATCTCTCAATGTCCAAGCGACCATCACTCCTTTCCCAAAGAGTCTTCTTCAAGGCCTTAGATAACTGCTCATTCCTTTCCTTCAACATTTCAAATTCCTCCAGGCTAACTGTTGCTGCAGGCTGTACTGTAGATGGTCCAGGCATGTCTTCCAAGGTGAAAGGCATTCTGGTAATCTGAGCTCTAGTACGGGACCAGTCCATATACTGAGCTGAAGCAACATTGTTACATATTCCAAGAATAGCTACTCCTTTTGTCTGGATGTTGTCCCAAGCCCAGGATGCTTGTCTGACAACAGCTGAATTAGGTTGTACTTCACAATATAAGGTCTCAGCTAAATCTTGTCCTCTGGGAGGGTGGACTAAGGCATAGCCCAATTGTCTCTTAAACGGTAAAGGATTGTAGTTGATGCAACCCTTTACTCCTATCAGAGGCACATTTGGGTGCTGTCCACAGCTGGTGATAATGTCCTTGCCCTTGGTGCTCTGGGTGCACCATCTAATATCATCTGAAGTTAGGGCAATGAACCTCTTGGCCCAATTCTTCTGCTGGTGAGGGTTCAAGAAAGCATCTGATTTAGGCAGGTGTCTGAGCAGCCAGGTGTAAAACAAAGGAGTACAACATCTTACCAACTTCCCCCTTTGTTTCTCATTCCTCTGATGAATGGAGTAGTAAAAATCTCCTAGCAATGTGGGTACTGGGTTCTTCAGAAGAAACAGATGGATGGCATTCTTGCTGACAAATTTGGGCTCATCAGCAAACAGTATAACCCCATATATGCTGAGGGCTAATAATGCACAGACTGCCTTCCATTCTCCCAATGAAGCCTTCAGGATGGCCTGAGAAATCAAGAAGTCCAAATGCAAACCAGGAATCCCAGCTTTTGTTGTCATACTTTTCTCAATAAGGGCAGGCTCCAAGTATAGTGCCCTTGCTATTTCTTCATTTCTGGGAGCAGTCATCTCTGGGTTGAAGGGGATTCCACCTCTGATAGGTACTCCAATCAATAAAGAAAACTCTTCCAGCAGAGGCCCTAACTGGAAGTCTGGAAATGTGAAGCATCTTAGTGGTGGGTCATAAAACTGCAAGCATGTGTGGATCATGCTCCTCTGAGAAGGATCAAGGTCCATAACCATATCCAAGATACCTCCATAGTGTTCTCTAAACAGTGGGATGTGGTCAGGTGTGATAAGTGACTGGACCTTCCTGATACCAGTCAACACAGGCTCAAAAAAGTGGTAGGATATGTTGCTCTTCCTGGGAGTAGTCATGAGTGCTGCTGAAGAAGATGAAGACAAATGCTGATGAAGACCACAGACTGATGCTGAAGGTGGACCACTGACAGATTGGTGCTGGTGGTGATGGGGATAACTGAAGCAGATAACTGATGAAGACAGCTGAAACAGAGGTCTATGCAGAAGAAGGGGTCAAAACCAAAACCAAGATACAATGAAGTGGATACCCTGAAAAGCAAATAAACAAATGTCAAATGATGCAATGATGATATATGCAAATGATATGCAAGGGTTTGTGATCAAGCTGGATCTGATTATCTGTCTTGATATAAGGCCCATGTATGTTCAAAAAGTCCAGATGGGGGTTTAAGAGTCCAGTAACCAGGGTGGGGGACTCAAATAAAGAGTCACATGTCCAGGGTTAATCACAAGAACTGTCCAAAATGAGGTACTCTTAAACAAGATAGTAACAGGGTATGATGTGGCCAAGGGTTCCTGCAAACCTGTAAACAGCCCAACCCCCTCACAGGTAATGTTCTAGAACAAGGATCCTCAGACTTGGACCAGTTATGAGAAGTGTAAACACTTCTAACCCGGAGGTACAATGTTTACAATAACCATAAAAAATCCTCCTCTAATTCACCCCAGATTCTGAAGTTCATAATAAAGGTCATCCAGACTTAGCAGGCTTCCCAGATAGCCCTAGCACTACAGGAAATCTGTAGCACAGAGTTCTCAAGAAGAAACCCACATCTGAACCGTGTTTCATATTCCCGCACCAGACCGAAATGGAATGGGAAAGAACATGAACCACTCTAGCCTAGGTGTCACTCAGGTCCCAGGTATAGGACCTTAAACTCTCAATGGAACCCCACCCACCAAAACAACAAACTAGATCCAACACAGTAACAATGACAGTATGAAATATGCATAAGACTGTAAAGAAAGCAGTAAATAAAGTTGTACATAGAGCAATAAATAAAGCAACATAAATAAACACACATAGCACATAACACCCCAGTAAACACAAATCAAACAAGCGCTAGGAGGAACCCACAAAAAGAACCAGAAGCCCTGGTTGCAGTATAAGGGTCCCCAGCAGAGTCGCCAAGCTGTCGCTCCCACCAAATGACACCTGGTCAGAAGGGGTACAGACGCGAACGGTCGGCGAAAGAGAGAACACAAGGGTGAACTGAAAAAGAGTCGCCAGCTAGGCATTTTTATCCCGAAGGAAAGGTAATGCTGCATAGACCTAAGAAAAGATGGATAAGACGGTCGCGAACCAGAGAAATTGAGAAAGGGGGTTGGTTACAACCTGGGAAGGTATTAGCACCCAGATTATCCGTCGTACTCGACGGGATCCATGCTTGAAAGTTTGTGTTTAAAGGGGTAGTGTCAGTGCTATTCTGTGTGCAAAAACAAAAGAAAAAGAATACAAGTGTCAGTGCTGGAAGAAATGGTGAAGTGAAATGAAAGAGTGTCAGTGCAAGAGAAGAGTATGAAGCTCAAGATTATGAGGCTTAAAGAATAATGCTGGAAGAGGGGGAATATACAGAGACTTTTGTTCGATAACAGTTAAGTTATGCCTACGTATCCTCTCGTGCAATGAGGAAGTCAGAACACCGTAGTTCAACTCAAAAAGACTGAAAGATAAATTGACTTGTGAACTGCTTACTTGTCTATGCTCAAGTGTATGACCTGTCTGGCTCAGGTGCAAACTGTCTTGCATTAGACGGAAGAAGCAAGTTCTCGTTTGTGAGTGAATGAGGTGAGAAAAGAATCCCGGAGGAGACGACTATTGTTTGTTTTTGGTATTTTTACGGTAGCTACTTGCATTTATTTAGATGTTTTTGGAGCTTTTGCTTAGTGTTAAGTAATGAGTTTAAGCCATAATCAAGGATTTAATGGACTCATTACACCATCCTAATAGAAGGATAATAGATGAGAACATTTAAGCTGAGGAAGGCTCCTCAACTTAATCCATGATTAGGGATTAACCTCATGACAAAACAAAACCTTTATTAAAGTGGATTTTAGTTCATGGTGAGATTAAGAAATGGATTTTATGGTTTGTAAGACAACTTGAGGGGAACTTGTCCATTAACACTAGGGTTAGTCCTTCTTGACCAATTAAGGAAGAATTAGAACCCTAATGCAAGGCCCAAGTTACAAGCTTGATGTCTTAGTGATTATTAGGTGAATTAATTAAAGGATTTAAACACATTAAGGGTTTAACACTTAGGATTAAAGTTATACACTCCATCCTAATAGAAGGATGCAGGCATAACCCTAATCACAAAGCCTTAAAACCTTTAAGGTTTAGTCCTTGATTAAGAGGTGAGAAGAGAAGACACAAAGATGACTCAAAGGTAAAACTAATGGGGGGACTAATCAAACCCTAATTGTTATCATGCTTGGGTATTCCTAGGGTTCATGAGGCTTGCAAGAGATCTCCAAGAAGAGCCACCAAGGAAGAAGCAGATGAAAGGAGGAGAAGCAGAAGAAGCAAGACAACTTACTTCACTTAAGAAGATAAGTTGCTTGTGGAAATAAAGAAAGGAAGGAGCATGAATGAGAAAGCTCACTCTAGTTCACAAGTAAAATGCAGCACAGAATGCATAAAAGAGATGAAAAGAGATTATGAGAAGTGAAGGCAAATTCACTTCTCAAACACTTACCACCTGAAAAGTTAGCAACAAGAAATGAAATGAAATGAAAAGGAGAAAGATGCAATGATGCAAACCAAAACCAGAAGCAAGATCAAGATGTACATGATGCTATGGGATGATGCAAAAGCCTACTAAGAGATGTGGATGATCATACAAAGGATGGGAATGCAAATGAGACATGTAAGAAGCATGAAAGTTCATGAAAACTTATGAAATGCAATGGATGCATA
This sequence comes from Lathyrus aphaca, assembly GCA_963966055.1. Taxonomy (NCBI): domain Eukaryota; kingdom Viridiplantae; phylum Streptophyta; class Magnoliopsida; order Fabales; family Fabaceae; genus Lathyrus; species Lathyrus aphaca. The sequence goes on along the minus strand of OZ014524.1, from coordinate 385,846,100 downwards.
ACATGGAAAATGGATGATGCAATGATCAAACATGATTTCAATATGTCCTAAGATGTCTTATATGTCATGTGGATGCACAAAATGTCATGGTAAGTTCATGTATGCAAGCATATGAAGAATGAATGCAAATGAAGGCAAAGATTAGGGTTTATGTACAAGATGCAATGCAAAATTCAAAAATCAGAAGCAAAACATGAGATAAAAAAATTGAAAATGGGATCAAAGGTACCCTAAACCTATAAAAGTTCACTGCCCAAAGGGGAAGGTCAGAAGCTAAACCCTAAAGGACTTATGATTTTTCTAAGTTTGTTAGGGTTTTAAGGGTGATCCTAAAGGGAAAATACCAAAAAAATGGAAAATGAAAGATAAAAATAGAACAAAAATGTTTTTAGATGTTTGAAAGTATGCTTAACACAATGCAAAAAGAATAATTCACAAACTCAACTTGGATCAAAAGTTATGAATTTTTGAAGTTAGGGTTAAAAATATTCAATTTAAAGAACCCTAATTCAAATGAAAATTATCAAAGTATGATCAAAACCAAAAAGAAATTTGTCTTGTGAGTTTGTAAATGTTTGTAAATGTTTGAAAATGTCCTCTGAATTTTTTTTGTGATTTTTAAATACCTAAATGCATTTTTAATTAATTAATTTCCATTAACTAATTAAAAATAAACATTTAAATGATTTAAAAATATTTTTTAATGCAAAAAATAAAAATAAAAATATTTTTGGGTTCTAAAAATTAATAGAGGTTTGGATAAAAAATTTCAGAATTTTTTGATGTCATTTGCTATTTTTAAAAATTCGTAGAAAATAAAACAAATAAAATGAAATAAAAATTAAATAAAAGGGAAGTATGCAAAAGGGAAGGACAGTATTTGATCTGGGCTTGGGGGGTTTGACTGCGCGCCAGATCCAATGGACGCAATTCAAATCAGTCTAATCCTATTTAATTAATATTTAATCCAAAAATTAAAACTAATCAAGCAATCTGGGCCACACAGCGCGCGCGGGAGGGATTGATCTAAGGGTCTACATTTAAACTCAGCTTAACCACGTAAGTAACCCTAATTGTGCCCTAATCAAACTCACTATTCCGATCATCTTCTCCGATCAACCAAATTCATAACTTCTTCTCTAGGCAATTTCAAACGCTCTAACTTTCCAGATTTCATCCTCTACCCACCCCAAACATGAATCAATCACAAAAACACATTTATATTTCAACATAAACAAGAATCGAATCAAACAAGTTTTCATGTCAAACTTTCAGAGACACGGTTCAGGCTCAAAACTCAATCATTTTCAAAACCAACAAGCACAACATGATCAGTGAATCATAAGCAACATTTCTATGGCATAAAAAACGATTTCTGGAAAAATGTTCTTGGTGATACCTGAACTGGAGCTTTCACCTTTGGAGCTTTCTGACCAGTTCTTTGCTTCAAGTCACCTCCAATGATCCCTCTGAAGAGTTTGCAATGCTTGGTTGGAGTTTATATGGCCTCTATGTGAAGTTTGTTGAAGCTCAGTTCAAAGGAAGTGAAAATCGTGTTTTTGATATGGGGTGTTTAAAGGCAAAATGAAGGGTGGGAAATGATCAGTGATGAATGTGGAGTTGAATGGTGGAAAAAGTTTGGAGATTTGTTGGCTGAGCTATGAGTTTCAAAGAAAAATGCATAAGGGAAGGTTTTGATGAATGCTCTGTTGTGGGAGGATTCAACTTGTGTTCTTGTATGAAATGGCTTGCTTGAGGTCCACATAACATGTTCTGATTGGGCAGAGAGTTGTTGTGGAGCAGTGTGATTGGTATGGCTCATTTTGCAAAAAGTCAAGAAAGTTGTACTTGGAGGTATGGGCTCATGGCAGGCTGAGGACAAGGGGGTGTCTGGCGCAGCTTGATTCATGGGCAGCCATGGAATTCAGATTGAGGCAAAACATCAAGTGGAATGAAGTTTGTGGGTGATTTTGCAATTTGTGAAGGTTTTGGCCCCTTTCGAAATACTTGATGATCAAGGCATGAAACTTGAGAATTATTTGGGAAATTCTAAATTATAGGTCATGTATGATGTTTGTGTAATGGTTAGAAGTCAATTAGAGGTCACAAATTGCCTTGGTATGAGTTTTTGCAAGTTTCCCTCTTTGGTACATAAGTGAAATTTTGTGATTTTTCCCAACTTTGCAAGGCCATAACTTGAGTTCTATGATGAATTAGATCAAGTTCTTGTACTTTTTGAAAAGGGAATGATCCAATATACAACTTTCATGACCAAGAATTTTTCATTTGAAGCATTTTTGAATCAAAAAAAGGAGGTTGAAAAACTTTCCCAAAATGGCAAGTTTGCATTACAAGTCACTTTCCCAAAATGGCAACTTTGCAAATGGCTTGAAATTCCTCAATTTTGTGAACTTCTAACTTCTTCTAAGATCAAATAAAGATCATATACACCCAAAATGATGGAGAAGACCCTTTGGATGGATGATTGAGGGCCTCAGATGCCCTGATTTTGCACTGACTTGCTCAAGAAGTCATCTATTGATCAGATGCCTTCCCCATTGAATTTCTTCATGAAAATTGGTATGTATGATCCTTATAACATATAGAGACCAATAGAAACAAGAATGACCAAAAAATTTGGAGTTATGGCCTCTGAAACCAAAACCCTAATTTTAGGTCATTTGTGCAGTTAAGCTTGGCTCTGCTCCCATGCCTTTCTCAGTTCTTGTGATTTTATGACTTCCTTGATCTTGGGAGGATACAATATGATGCTTGAACATACATGGACCCTCTTGAGATGATTGAAGATCTTTGGAGTGGCTCAGATGACCCTTGGTTTGCTCAGATCACAAACCCTAGATGCAGATGACTTTGAACCAATGCAGTGAAGCAAAAATGCAATATGAGATGATATGATTGAAATTATGCAAATGAAAAGATCACAAGCCATGGTGAAATGAGTGAGGGAAAATTTGGGGTGTTTACAACTGTGAAGAATGCTCGAATGCTGAGAATGGCTGTGAGAAGCTGAAGATGGGATTGCAGGGTTTGATTGATGATGGATCCTTATAGTTCAACAAAGTTGGTAATGAAGTAGTTGATGATGTGTCAACAATTACCATTTTCTATGATGAAGCTGACATGCCTGCTAGGAGAGAGCCTGTTACAATCTATGCTTCTGAGATTAGTCCCGTGACCATCACCGTACCTGGGCCTGTTCCGTACACAGACGATAAAGCCATTCCCTGGCATTATGGCTCAGATGTTTATGTGGCTGGACAAAAGATTGAGAGCAAGGCTGTTGCTGTTGACCCGACTGTGGAGAATGTCGGAGGAGTTGGAGGTTTCACCAGAAGTGGTCGTTTATTTGCTCCCCCTGTGCTGAGAGGGGATCTTGAGGCTGAGGCTTCATCCAAAGCCAAAGGAAAGCAAGCTGTATCTGATGAATCAACTACTCTTGTGGCTGGGCAGGGTACATTTGAAAAAGAGGTCGAGGAATTCATGCGGATTATCAAAAAGAGTGATTATAAGGTGGTCGATCAGCTGAACCAGACACCTTCCAAGATATCCATCTTATCACTGCTGATGTGTTCTCCCGCACACAGAGAGGACTTACTGAAAGTACTGTAGATGGCCTATGTTCCTCAGGAAATCACTGTCAACCAACTTGAAGCTGTTGTAGGCAGTGTTAATGCAAGCCATGGCCTAGGCTTTACAGACAGAGACCTCACGTCAGAGGGCAGAAACCACAACAAAGCACTACATATCACTATGGAGTGCAAGGGTGTTGTGTTGTCACATGTTCTTGTAGACACAGGATCTTCCCTGAATGTGCTTCCGAAGAAGGCATTGATGAAGCTTAATGTTGATGGAATAGTCCTGAGACCAAGTGATATGATTGTCAAGGCTTTTGATGGTTCGAGAAGATCAGTTTTTGGAGAAGTTGAGCTGCCCGACAAAATAGGCTCTCAAGTTTTCAAAAGTGTTTTCTATGTCATGGATATCCAGCCGGCGTATAGCTGTTTGTTGGGACGCCCGTGGATACATGCTGCTGGAGCTGTTACTTCAATCCTGCATTAGAAGCTCAAGTATGTGGTTGACGGCCAGGTCATCACAGTCTGTGGAGAGGAGGACATCTTCGTAAGCCACTTGTCGACGTTCAAGTATGTAGAGATGGATGGAGAGATCCATGAAACTTTATGTCAAGCTTTCGAAGCAGTCAATGTCAGCATCTTGACCCCTGTGGAGAAGAGCAGCGAGAAAGAGGGTACATCCATCCATTCCTACAGAGAGGCAAAAGAGGTTGTTCAATCAGGGAGTGCCCAAGGCTGGGGCAAGCTGTTGGAGCTAGAAAAGAAAGATGATAAGTTTGGCTTAGGATATCAGCCTGGTGGGTCTACTCCAAGTGGTAAGGCTATCACATTTACAAGTGTTGGGTTGCTCGACCGCAACCAGATCTGTACAGCAAGCCAAGATGGGGACAGTGACGGTGATTGGGATAACTGGATCCACCTGTGTGCGCCCGACGAGGAGCTAACAAACTGGTCTGCTGAAGACATCATACAAGTTACATGGCACTCAGAGTAATTATTTTGTTTCCTTTTATTAGCATACTGCATTGTCAAATCCAGCATTCTGCCCAAGATGCTAGGATCCATTGTATTGGGCCACCATGTTTTGTATTGCATCTTATTTTGCTATGAAATAAAAGGACATTTTCAGACAAATTGTGTTCTCTTTCTTTGCTTTTAAAATTTTTCACAAAAATATAAAAATGGCAATGTGTTTTCCTTTTTGTTTTGTGTTAGCGTCTCTTTTTCAAAATAAGCAGATTCAGAATAAGCACATCATCTGTGCAGTGTTGATCATCCAGATTCCATTGATAACGTTCCTGCTATGACTATGCATGACTTTGATAATCCGGTCTACCAAGCTGATGAAGGGGTTGAGGAAGACTGTGACCTCCCTGAAGAATTGGTCAGATTATTGAAACAAGAGGAACGGGTTATTCAGCCTCATCAAGAAGAAATTGAGATCATCAACATTGGCAGTGAAGATGTGAAGAAAGAGATCAAAATTGGGGCCAGTCTGCAGGCCGACGTCAAGAAAGAGCTGATCAGTATGCTGAAAGAGTATGTGGATATCTTTGCTTGGTCATATCAAGATATGCCAGGGTTGGATACCGACATCGTTGTGCATAAGCTACCTTTGAGAGAGGACTGTCCTCCTGTGAAACAGAAATTGAGAAGAACTCGTCCTGACATGGCGATGAAAATTAAAGAGGAGGTTCAGAAGCAATGGGATGCCGGTTTCCTTGATGTGACTAGTTACCCACATTGGGTAGCTAACATTGTACCTGTACCAAAGAAGGACGGCAAGGTCCGGATGTGCGTTGACTACCGGGATTTGAATAGAGCGAGTCCAAAAGATGACTTTCCGTTACCTCACATTGATGTGTTGGTAGACAATACTGCTCAATTCTCGGTATTTTCCTTCATGGATGGCTTCTCCGGTTATAATCAGATTAAGATGGCGCCGGAAGACATGGAGAAGACAACGTTTATTACCCCGTGGGGTACATTCTGCTATAAGGTCATGCCCTTTGGTTTGAAGAACGTCGGGGCAACTTATCAACGGGCGATGGTCACATTGTTCCATGACATGATACACAAGGAGATTGAGTGTTATGTGGACGATATGATTGCTAAGTCCCGAGACGAAGAAGAGCATCTGGTCAACCTGAAGAAGCTGTTTGATAGACTGATCAAGTACAAGCTGAGGTTGAATCCAAACAAGTGCACTTTCGGAGTGCGTTCCGGGAAATTGCTGGGTTTCATTGTTAGTCAAAGAGGAATTGAGGTAGATCCTGCTAAAGTAAAAGCTATTCAAGATATGCCTGCACCGAAGACAGAAAAAGAAGTGTGCGGGTTTTTAGGGAGGTTGAACTACATTTCTCGGTTCATATCTCACCTAACTGCTACGTGCGAACCAATATTCAAGTTGCTAAGAAAAGAGCAAACGGTCAGGTGGAACGAAGACTGCCAAAGAGCTTTCGACAAAATAAAAGAATATTTGCAGGAGCCTCCAATTCTAATGCCTCCAGTGGAAGGAAGACCTTTAATCATGTACTTGACCGTGCTAGAAGGGTCAATGGGGTGTGTTCTAGGCCAACATGACGAGTCTGGTCGAAAAGAGTACGCTATTTATTACCTTAGCAAAAAGCTTACCGACTGTGAATCCCGTTACTCACTGCTCGAGAAAACTTGCTGCGCTTTGGTATGGGCTGCTCGCCGACTGAGGCAGTACACGTTGACTCATACCACACTGCTCATTTCCAAAATGGATCCTGTCAAGTACATCTTTGAGAAACCAGCGTTAACCGGAAGGGTTGCTAGGTGGAAGATGATTTTAACTGAATACGACATCCAATATACTTCTCAGAAAGCCATCAAGGGAAGTGTATTGTCGGATTACCTTGCACAACAACCTCTTGAAGATGATTATCAACCAATGAAATTTGATTTCCCTGATGAGGACATCATGTACCTCAAAGCAAAAGATTATGAGGAACCACTTCCGGAGGAGGGACCAGACCCTGAATCCAAATGGAAGTTGATGTTTGATGGGGCATTCAATATCAATGGTCGTGGAGTTGGTGCCGTTCTTATCACTCCCGAAGGTATTCACTTACCCTTCACTGCCAGAATTACTTTTGGCTGCACCAACAATGAAGCGGAATACGAGGCATGCATAATGGGAATAGAGGAGGCTATTAATCTTCGGATTAAGAACCTCGATATATTCGGATATTCAGCCCTCGTCATCAACCAAGTTACCGGCAAGTGGTATACGCATCAAGAGCATCTAATTCCATACAGGGATTATGCTAGAAAACTGTTGACGTTCTTCACGACAGTTAAACTTCAATACATACCACGTGATGAAAATCAGTTTGCCGACACATTGGCCACTCTTTCTTCGTCAATCAAAGTCTTGTGTTGGAATTATGTGCCCAGAATTGACATCTCCAGGCTTGACGCTCCAGCTCATGCCTTCTCTATAGACGTCGTGTCTGACGAGAAACCTTGGTATTTTGATATCAAGTTATTCCTGGAAAAGCAGGAATACCCAACTGGGGCATCTTCCAATGACAAGAAGACCTTGAGGCGACTTGCTGCTAGCTTCTTCTTGAACACAAATGGGGTTTTGTACAAGAGAAACTTTGACATGGTCTTGCTCAGATGCATGGATAGACACGAAGCAAGCCTGTTAATACAGGAAGTCCACGAGGGATATTTCGGTACCCATGCAGGAGGGCATGCTATGGCAAAGAAATTGCTGAGATCAGGGTATTACTGGATGACAATGGACGCAGACTGTTGTTCATTTGCTCGTAAATGCCACAAGTGCCAGATATATGCAGACAAAGTGCATGTTCCTCCAAGCCCGCTCAACGTCATGTCATCTCCTTGGCCCTTTTCCATGTGGGGCATTGACATGATCGGGAAGATAGAGCCAACTGCTTCAAATGGTCATCGCTTCATCTTGGTCGCGATCGATTACTTCACCAAATGGGTAGAAGCAGCGTCTTATGCCAACGTCACTCGTCAAGTGGTGGCAAGGTTTCTGAAAAGGGATATCATATGCAGATATGGAGTGCCCGAAAGGATCATTACTGACAATGGTTCTAATCTCAATAACAAGATGATGGCAGACTTGTGTCGGGACTTCAAGATACAACATCACAATTCTTCTCCTTACCGACCAAAGATGAATGGTGCGGTAGAGGCAGCAAACAAGAATATCAAGAAGATTGTGCAGAAAATGGTTGTCACCTACAAAGATTGGCATGAGATGTTACTGTTTGCGTTGCATGGGTACCGAACATCGGTCAGGACGTCAACAGGGGCAACTCCCTTCTCCCTGGTATATGGCATGGAAGCAGTCCTGCCTGTTGAAGTAGAGATTCCTTCATTGCGTGTGATGATGGATGTAAAGCTTGATGAGGCTAAATGGGTGCGTGCTCGTTACAATCAGCTATGTCTAATTGAGGAAAAAAGATTAGCGGCTATCTGTCATGGTCAACTTTATCAGAGGAGAATGAAGTGTGCATTCGACCAACGAGTACGTACTCGAGAATATCAAGTGGGAGAGCTTGTATTGAAGAGGATCGTTCCTCCAGGTTTAGATCACAGGGGCAAGTGGACCCCAAACTACGAAGGACCATTCATAGTGAAGAAATTCTTCTCAGGAGGAGCACTGATGCTCACCACTATGGATGGAGATGACTTCCAGTCCCCTGTTAACTCGGACGCGGTTAAAAAATACTTCGCATAAAGAGACCCGCTGGACACAAAAACAGAATTATGGTCCCGGCAAGAAAAGGGCATCCCGACGAGCTAAAAACAGAATAAAAAGCTCGGGCAAAAGTTAGGGAAATAAAAAAAAATGTACACCCGCTGAGTTGAAAAGCCACATTGGACAGCTCAGGCAAAAAAGGGTATCCCGGTGGATTGAAAACCCGAAAGGGCGATCCACGCAAAACAAGGGAATAAGCGAACAACTGCGATCCGAGTAATCTGAACCACATCATCGTTTCGTACAACTTGACAATATCAAAAGGATAGGAAACAGTCCCCTCATCCTCTCAGAAAGCCAAAGCAGAATGGAGAGTCTCGAAGACATGCTGGTCATAGCAGAAATGGAACTCCTTGGAATGTCGTGCCCATTGCCATTAGGATAGTTTCTTTTCTCAATTTTACGGTAGCTACCTCTTTCCAGGTGGTTGCTTCCTGATGTAAATCTTTGCCTATTCAGAGGCCATTCAATAAGCCTTGACAGCAGCCCAAGCAATTTCTTCTTCCCCAGTGAAGTAGCAATCCATTCTTCCCCATTGGAGTATGCCCAGCAGGTATCTGAAAGCCTGACATCCCCAGAGTTAGAATTATCAGAATTCTATCCTCAGCAAGAGTCTTTCCTAGCCAGAGATTTGAATCAGCAGATGCTCTCCCCCAGCTAGAGTATTGTTGATGCATCTTTCCAGCCAAGTCTGAAGATGATCCTGTCCCCACAGAGTTCATATTGGATTTTCACTTCTGTCAGTGAAATATTCCCCAGCAAAGTTGCCATACTTTTGGGACAAATTGATGATACAGTCAAGTATTCATCACCTCAGTCAGAGTTAGGTATCCAGGCCTCTTGACTTGTTTTCCCCTGCAGAGTTGTATCTCTTGCTGTCAATCAGGCATTCGTTTGTCGCTCGACTGCGTTTTTCAACACTCGTCTGTGTTATCCCTAAGCAGAGTTTTCCCCAGCAGTGACATATTATTGCTCTATTGATGCTCGTCTACATCTTTCAACACTCGTCTGTGTTATATCCGTGGTATTGCTCGTTGGCTCTCCCCAACAGTGGTTTATGATTACCTTGATATTTGCTCGTCTGCAACTTCAAACACTCGTCTGTGTTTTGAGGTCCTGATATTCAGTTGTTGTTGCTCGTCTGCAATCCTCCACACTTGTCTGTGTTCATGCTTTATTGTTGCTCGTCTGCAATTTCCAACACTCGTCTGTGTTTGGATGTAATCTCTATTATTGCTCGTCTGCAATTTCCAACAATCATTTGTGTTACTATTGTTTATTGCTCGTCTGCAATTTCCAACACTCGTCTGTGTTTGGTATCCAGTATCTGTTGTTTGCTCGTCTGCAAGTTCCAACACTCGTCTGTGTTTTGATGTTGTGATCCCTGATGTTGCTCGTCTGCAATTTCCAACACTCGTCTGTGTTTGGTATTTGATTACTTTGTTTGAAGCTCGTCTGCTTTGTTTGGATACTCGTCTGTATCATCCCCAACACTCGTCTATGTTGATCACCTTTTGAAGCTCGTTTTCTTTGTTTGGATACTCGTCTGTATCATCCCAACACTCGTCTATGCTAGCTTATATTTATATGTGAGGATTTGCTGATTATCCTGATAATCTTGTCTGTATTGCTTATTCAAATGCTCGTCTGTGTTTGGTTTTCTGGTATTCGTCCGTACCAGTGGCTGATACTCGTCTGTATCAGTGCCTGAAGCGCTCGTCTGTGTTTCTCAGATCATTGTCTGATACTCGTCTGTATCATTGACTTTTGGCACTCGTCTGTGTTATCTTGATGATCATCCAATGCTCGTCTGTATTGAAGAGGTTTAAAATCCTGACAGTGGGAATTAATGTCAAAATGATTACCGGTCCTGGCGTAACAGGTAAATCCGAAGGAGGCTCGTCTGTCTCAAGCACCAATTGTGGTTGATGCACCTGGCGTAACAGGTTCGCTCGAAGAAGACTCGTCTGTCTTATACCATATATCCACGGATAATATATGAAGAAGGTTCGTCTACCTTGATTGCATGTCTATCCCACAGATCTTAGTGCATTACCGGTCCTGGCATAACAGGTATATCCGAAGGAGGCTCGTCTGTCTCAAGTCATTTGTTCTTGCAGTATTGGAGGACTCGTATGTCCAGCTCCTGGCGTCACAGGATTGTTTGAAGAAGACTCGTTTGTCTTAGTGTTCTTATTCCAGATATCAGTTTCAACTTGGAAGAAGCTCGTCTGCTTCCTCTCCTTCTTATCCCCAGAGCGTCATCTGGTTGGGTTTATTTCCCAGTGTTGGCATTCTTCGTCAGAGTGCAAATTTCTGGTCTTCTTGGTATTCAACCACAGTTTATCTTGAATGGTCGATAGCCCGTACTATCGTCCTTTTCAGATTAACCGATGATTGAATAGGGGCAGCTGTAACACCCCAAATTTGCCCTCTTCATTTTAAGCATCATATCATGTCATATTCATCATGAACATACCATTTTCCTAGCATCATATCATGGAAAGATGAGGCATAACATCCCTCATGTCCTAGCATCAAGCATATGGTCATCTATGGAGGTCCTTGAAGCATTTCGGGCCATGACAAGGGTCCCAATGAGTTTGTACAAGTCCTATTGTGAGTCTACACTCCATTTACAAGTTCAAGTCCATTGGAAAAAGCTCAGAAGATTGCATGATCATCAGAGATCTCAGGACAAGGCAAAGCTCCTATACAAGGTACCCAAATTAGGGTTTGTGATTCAAGCACCAAGATCTCACAACTTTGGCCATTTCATTTGGGCAAAGTCTTCTATATGTTAAGAGGATCCTAGGTGTCAATTTTTATGAGAAAATTCCATGTGGAAGTCAGACAATGCCTCAGTTGCTTGCAGATGAAGTAAAAAGTCAATTGTGCCCTTAAAAAGTCAACTGTGCAATTTCAAGGGGTCCAACCCAATTTTTTTGGCCAAGAGGGGTCCTTACAATGTTATAAGAGGTTTGGAATGATCACAGTTCAATAATCATGGAGATTTGAAGGGTTTTGCAAAAATGGTACAAAGTTGGTTTTTGAAGTTTTCCAAATTTGGCAACTTTTGCCCTAATTTTCAAATGGCCTTAACATGATCAAAAATTCTTCAAATGGACCAAAGTCAAACATGAAAGTTGAAGAGTAAGGGCTCCCATTTTCAAAAGTCCAAGTACATTTTCATAGGATTTGTGGATTTCCCTATAGCCTCTTCGAAAATTCCTTGTTTTTTAGGGCAAAATTCAAATTTCATGAAGGCACCAAATGCAAAATGCTTCAAACTTGTTTTTTATGACTTGGTATGGGTTCAATCTTGTTTCAAACTTAAAATACATTACATTGTGACCAATTTGCTCCAAAGAAAGGTTCATTTTCGTGCACAACAAGAAAATCACTCCAAAGAGGATATTTTGCAAAAGTCATGAAATAAGTGTGAGGGCTTGATCTAAAGGCCAGGATTTGTTACATTTCAATCAAGGGTGGTAAATGAATTGCACATGTGCTGAGAGGCCCAAGAGAGCATGAGCATAGCATGCTTATTTCACAAAGTGCAAATTATGCAAAATCACACTTTTCTCATGATTGATTCGTGCATTTCTTTTCATTCTTTCAGCAAAAGGCTTGTGAGGTCACAGAAAGAGCAATTAGGGTTTTAGAAAGCCATATCTCTCTCTCATTCACAAACTTCATGCAACTTTGAATTTTCTCTCATTTCTCTTGATCCAAGCAAGTAAACTCAAAACCAATTGTGGATCTGTGATCTAGGCAAGCTCAGGATCCTTAAGCAACCACTCATTGAAGCTATCTCTCAAGTTTAGTGACATTGCCATTTCAGGGAAACTTGCTTTGAAACCTCAGATCCATCTTGTTTCAAGACCTTAGATGCATTTATTTTGCATCTAGGGAGTACGTGGAGTGATTTGCATCCTTTCTTTGGTATTATAGCTCACTGAACCAGGATCTACATCTCAGGTATACCTTGAAACTTTGTGATCTGGAAATGGAATTATTGTGTTTCTTTGTGTTATTTGATGTTTGCTGATCATGATGCACTATTTAGATTTGAATTTGATGCACTATAGCATGAGTTATCTTGATTTCAGTTTTCATGGTCAATGTTGTTTTGTTTCGATCCGTCCAATTCATTGAGTTTTAGTTGTTTTTGAGGCCATTTTTGAATTCAGGAAGGTTGATTTACTTGATCTGGGTTGTTTTTGTTTTTTAATTTGGTTGTTTAAGGTGCTGTTGTGAATTCCGGTGCCGGAGCCCTAGCTCCGGTCACCGGAAACTGGGCTTGATGACTTAGGGTTTGTTGTATGAAGAAGATGAACCATGGCCGTAAGATCTGATCCTCCAACGCATGAGATTGCACCACCTAGCCCTAGCCTCACTCTCTCAGCCTTGCGTTTTATGTCTCTCAGCCTTGCGTTTTATGTTATTTCATTTAATGCCCCATGTTTCACATCCCACCGTAGCTTCCATACACTAGCCAATCACAATCCAACCTTCTGCCAACTCAATTAATGAAGGGCCAAGCATGCGCGTCAGATCAATCCATTGCTTCTCTCTTTTTCCAGTTAATTCCACTAAAATATCCACCATAAATAATATAAACTTGCGCAACATTGGGCTTAGCAAGTTCTAAGCGCACCCCCATGTCCCCAGGCCCAATTCAATTTCAACAGCAAAACCCTTACTATATACACCTCCTATCCAATTCTTTTTAATTTCTTTTTCTTTTGTTTTCTTTTTTAATTCAGTTTAGTTTCCATTTAATTAAAATAGTTCCCTTCATCCAAAAAATCCCAAAAAAATCATGAACATTATTTGGAGTCTCTTTTATTTTCTCATATTTTTATTTTATTTTTTTTTCCATTTCCACGTGTCCCAATTAAATCCTCATTCCAATTGACTTCTTTTTAAGTTCTTCTTGACCACACTGCCTTGTCCATTTTCCATACTCTTCAATATTTTTGAATTTTGATCCCATTCTTTTTGCTATGGATTCTTAAAACATTGTACTTCTCATGTGATTTTTCTCTTGATTTTCAGAAACTTATTTCTTGAGTCTTAGTCCTGCGACTTGTGATGGAAGTTTGTAACCCTAACTTGTGTTCTTGCCTCCATTTGACCTAGTTTGCTTCTGAATCTTTTCAAATACTTTTGGCTCATTGTTACATTATGTTTTAAGATCATTTGACTTGATTTGTGGAATTTTTATATGCTTGGTTGTTTTGTTTTGAATTTTACTTTGCACCTTGTCCCATTTTGCTTCCTTTGAACCTTTAGGTCTCATATAAGCCAAGAAGGGCACTTGTGCCAACTTCTTCTTCTCATTTGGGGTTCTTTTGGGGTGTGGGTACCTTCCTGGTCCTAGCATAGGGTTTGAGTCTTAAGAATATTTGTGTCTTGCTTCTTTCTTAAGTCATTTATTTCCTTAAGTGCTTTCCCTTCATCTCTTTGCTTCTTTCACTCCCATTTTGTAATTGTTTGGTCTTGTACCTTTCTTCTCTTCATCTTGTTGGCTTCTTAAGCCCTTCTCCACCTTGTTTTGGTTCTGGTTGTGAGCTTTGAGTCCATGTTTATGCATTGTTGCTTTGCATTCTCCTTAAATGTGCATTTGTTCTCATATGTGTTTCATGTTGCATCTTTAGCTTGCATACTTCTTCTCTCATTCTTTTAAGTTGCATTTGCATTGTGCATATGTTTATATCATTTCACTTCTGATTGTGTGATGTTAGCATGTTATCTTGCTCATTTTATTTCACTTGTATGCTTTACTAACCTTGCAGGGGCTATGGTAAGTGTGAGATGTGGGAATTGAGTTCCACATCTCCAAATCTCATCTCTTCTTCTTATGTTTATCTTGTACTAACCCTTTGTTGTTGGGCCTAGTCCTTTCTCATCCCTTCTTCTATCTTCTTCTTCTCTTCTTCTTCCTTCTTCATTAGGATAGAAACCTCATTGACCCTTAGGACATCCATGCATGCTAACACTTAGGAATATTTAGTCCCCCTTTAGAATTTTGCCTTTGAGATCCCTTTGGTGTTTTCTCTTCTCATCTTCAAACTCAATTCTAATCCACTTAAGAAAGGTTGAGTACTTTCATGTAACATGAGACTTTGCTATGAGATACTTGCACGCGTTCCGTTTCGGGGCGAGGTGTGAGTTATCACTCGTGGTGGATAGGTCTTAGCATGAGTACCTCACAAAGAAAAGCTAAAAAACACTTCTTAACGAAAAACCACAAAAATACTTAATAATGGTAATAGGCCAGTGTGCTTAAGCCTTCACTTGTGGGACTAGCTTTGGGAATTTCCTCCATAGATAGGTGCGCCTCTTGCGCATTCCATTTCGGGATGATGTGAGATGTACACATCCCATTGAGTAAGACTTAGGTACACTTACCTATGCAAACTTTCACTCATAAAAGCTTCTAAAAAACACCAAACAAATAATAAACGTCTTTCCTTAGGGAATTCTTTTCTCATCTCATTCACTCCGTACGTGAACTTGCTTCTACTTGTCATTTTGCAAGACGGTTACGCACTCGTCGTCCGAGTCTGCAACACCTGAGCAATGGCATAGGCAGTTCAAGCCTTAATTCACAAGCAATTTCCTTTTAGTACCCCTAGTTAGGGGAACTACGGCGTCTCTGATCCTCATTATCCTGATGAGGTACGTAGGCAGTGGGGTAGGGCCCGTTCGAGCATAATCTTTATTTTCCCTACATTTTTTCTCTTTGTTTCTTATTTCAGTTCTTTTTTCAGTTTATTTCCAGTTCATTTCTTTTTCTTTGCTGCAGTTTTCATACCCTCACCCTTTGAAACAGTTTCTTTGCAAGCGTGGATCCCGTCGGGTACGGCGGACGATCTGGGTGCTAATACCTTCCCAGGTCGTAACCGACTCCCGAACTAAGTCTCTTTGGTTCGCAGGACCTGTGTCCTTCCTCTTCTTTCTTCTGGTTTGTGTAGCATTACCATTCCCTCTCTTCGGGATAAAAATGCCTGGCTGGCGACTCTATTCTTTTTTCCGTGCCACTTTCGCGTTTGTACCAGGATGGAAATCCGGGGAGCGACACCTACACTCATCAAACCACAATCCGCATTTAAACGGTCGGTACCTCGAGTCCTTACGGACGCTCTTGCGAAACACATGGTAACCGCGAAGAGGCTTAATCAAGACTTTACGGAGGACCTTAAAACATTACATAATTCATGATTCACTTTAGGTTAAGTGAAACCTAGACATCTCACAAGTCGCACCTTCTTTATTTCGTTAACTCACACTTTCCAAATTTAAACAAGGTTTTGGTCATTTGAAAAAGTCGGTAAAAAGTCGGGTAAAATAACATCTTTTTGGCATCATCAATTTGTAAATATTTTTAGCTTCGATTCGATAGGTGGAACACTAAAATCAAATTCCCGGATCAAAAGTTGTGATTTAAAACAAAACTGAAACTTCCAGGTCTTGCTGAGCGATGGTCAGCTTGCTGAGCGAGGAACCTCCTGCATTTCTCGCTGAGCGAGCTCCTGCTCGCTGAGCAAGCTATAGTAGATCAGTAAACTCAGTTTACGGGAAACATAACATTCCAAGCCAAAAATCATCCAAAATACCAACTAACATAGTAAACAACGCTAAACATACTCATAGGCATAATGTGAGCAACATAGTTTGGTTTAATCGTGTTTTTAACCGTTTAAATCATTTGTTTTCAAGATCTCTACCAAAAACCCTAAACTCATAAACTTCAAAACTCAACCAAAAACTAACACAAAAGTATCTAACTATGAACCCACCTCGAGAGATGAAGATTGACAGGAGAAATGAGTCGATTCGACGGACGGATGATTGAGAATGATGAATTTGAAGCTTTAGGGTTTTCTCTCCTTCTTCCTCTCTTCTCCTCTTCTTTTCCTTTTTCCTTTTTCTTACTAACTACTTTCTTTTCTATTTTTCCTTCTATATAAACAAATATATAAAAACTTAATTTCTTACCTACGAGTCCAAAATAGAGATTATCCAAAAATGTCTCTTAATCCTTAAATTAAATAAAACCTTGGCGTAAATAATATCAGTTATCCAACTTAAATTTCCATTTACTCTAAATGGTTTTTCATTAAAATTTCTTAGAATAAACCGGAAATCTTATTGGTATTAAATAATATTATTCGGAGAGTTAAATAAATTACGGAGTGTTACAGCCACCGTGCTTTTATTTTATTCCAAGTGGAAAAGGAAAAAAACGAATAAATCCTAATGAATCTAAAAGTAAAAAGCTAAAGAAACAAGTAGAGAAACGGGTAAGGGGATAGGTTATAAAATGGGAAGGTTTTACGCACCCAAAATGTTTGTGGTACTCCATGGAACCCTTTGAAAAATTTATTGCTTTTGGTTTGAAAAATGGTTTGGAAATGAGAGTGGAGAGATAAGAAAATAATTAATTTTTAATGTTTTTGTGTTGGGAGAGGTTTACTACCTCATGCCTACGTACCTACAATGTGCAATGCGAGATCAAAACCCCATAGTTCGTGGTACAAATAGTGAAAAGGGTTGGTTATGATTAATTTTATTAAGTGAAGAGAATTTGTCATTTTCAAGTGGATAGACTAACAAATCTTCCATGAGAATGATGGCATGGACTCATACATCATTATGGGGAGGGCGCCAACTCGGATAAAATCGACGAGTATGTCACTAAAACCCCACGAATGACAAGAGACTCAATTACATCAAACTACAACCATGGAGATTGAGAGACTTGCACCCGACTAAAGAATAATGACTCATAATCTACATTTCTAAAGAAAATAAAAAATGGTGCACAAAGGCACAAAACAACTTGAATGAGTTTGATTCTTTTTATTTTGGAATTAAAGTCAAGATGATTAAATTCATTGATTTTTTTAAAGAAAATAAGTAGTAAACAAATCCACTTGACAAAAGTCAAGGTTTCATTTATTAAAGAGGTGATGGTTTTGAAAAAAGAGAGAATCCTTTGAAAAAGAGGGAAGTTTTGAAAATTGAAGAAGGGGGAAGAGATGAAGAGGCTAACCTAGAAAATAAATAAAAGAAATAAAGGAGGAAATATCTAACCAAACTTGATGATGCTTCCAATTATGATCACAAGAGTTCCATCATTATAAGCTAGCAAATGGCCAAATAAAGACAAAAATACCAACTCCATGAAGATCAAAGCAAATGGAAGGTGTCTTAGAATCTAATTCCAAAACTCCAATTCCAATGCAAGGTATAGTAACCAATAGTCCAAGATGGGTACAATTAAGCTTTTTAGAGGTTTGATCCTTTATTAATATTTTTGTGTCCAAGTAGACAAAAGAAAAATCAACACAACAATATAATGGCAAGAATATAAACATGATAATAGATGATAAAGCAATATAAATCATAATAAAAGTAAAGGTGCGAGAAGTAAATTAAAATGTTAGTATAGTAATAGTAATAATAATATACATAATATTGGTATGGTGAACTTAATCATCCAACACCAAAAGAGTAACCAAGGTACTTAGTACCAAAAACCAAAAAGGCAATCGATTCTGCTTAGTATCTTACACTATAGTGATTAATAGAGGAGATTAGAACCAAATTCAATGAAGTTTGCAAGAAGATTGGGAGACCCAAAGCAACTACGCATCAAACTTCACAAGTCTTGGATCTTAACGCAAATAGATCAATCACTTTGGGATTACGCGACCAACACGAGGTTCGTTCCACGAAAGTGCAAGTATCCAATTGAATTTTTATTCCGAATTCGGGACACATTTAGATCTATGTTAAGAAATTGTCGAGTAATTTACGGAGTAATTACCCTAAAAGTGAGGTCGGCCAACACCAATTAAGGTGAACGATATTTGTGCTAATTCATGCAAGATAAACGATATGTAAATCGTCATCCGAGCGCAATGCCGCACGAAAATAAAGATGAATACCAAATTGAGTTTCACTTATGGTATTCTTTCATATTTAAGTTAAATCAATCATTTTGGTGGATTCAAGTATGAAAATATCTCACTAGTGCAAAGTACCTAAAGTGAATTAAATAATTCACTTAGAGGTAGATTGGGACTAATGAATATTAATCACTCTAATCTACACCCAAAGTCCATTGAATTTAAAGAGGAATCAGTCCCAAAAATGTCTCCCAAGGTAAAAAATAAGAAGAAAGGAGAAGAGGAACCAAAAACAGCCCCAAAACAGGTGAAAAATAGCATCCAGGCTTGTGCAAATTGATTGCACCCGTGTGCAAATTGATTTCACAGGTCAAAATCCGCCAAAAATTGTTTAAGAAAGGCAATGCAAATCGATTTGCACCAGATGCAAATCGACTGCACTTTGTTCAATTTTCAAAAATCAACATTTAAATGGCAAAATCTATGCTCAATCATTCCTTCAAACACCTTATGACCATGGATTCAATTGAGCATGAAATTTCCACTAAATCAACAACAAATACAACCAATAAGAACATAATTACAAGATCCAAAGATCAAGCAACAAGAATCAATCAAGATCTATATTTTTGGTGATGATGATGAATGGGTAATGATGGAGGAAGATGAATTAGCAAGAACAAACTTCAAATTACTCCACTAGCAAGCTTGATTCACTGGAATTGAAGAAGAAAAATTAAAAGGATGAAGGTTTAGCTCAAAGTTAATCAAGAATTCAATGTGAATTCTTGATAACATTCAAAAGAAGAAGAGCTTTGGTGAATTTGTAGTTTGGGAAGATATTTTGCAAGGGATTTTTTGGCTATCAAAAGCTTAAAAAATGAATGAAATGAAGCCTCTATTTAAGGAGTTTAGGTATGGGAATTTGGTGGAATGGAGCTTGCTTTGGAAATTCAAAATTAGGATTGGAAATTCAAATTTGGAGGGAATTATAAAAAGAGCGGTGATTAGTGAGGGTTTATGGTAGGAAATGATCAAAATGATGTAGGGAATTAAAAGTGAAGGGATATAGAATATTCTCAAATGATAAAATTGGTTCCAAATGCTTTAAAATTTGAAAAATGATGATTTTGGCCAAATTCGCACTTGTGCAATTGATTTGCACATTGGGGTGCAATCGATTGCACTGCTGAAAATTGCACTTTCTAGGCAAAAACAACATGGTGCAATCGATTTGCACATTGGTGCAATAGATTTCACAATGCAAATTTTCAATTTCTGGGCAAAAAAACATGGTGCAGTCAATTGCACAGTGCAAAAATTTGAAAATTTGTCCTGTGACTAGATTGTATTGGCTCTGAGCTTGATTCTTTTTGCGCATTGAAGAAGGCATGGAAATAAACACGTGAACCTTGGAATTCCTTGAATAAATCAATTAAAACTTGTAAAATCCTTGATCAAGTAATTTGAATTATTTGCGGATCAACTTCAACTTTTTATCTGTGAAATTCATTCGAGCCGCGGGACTACTATTTTTGGCACTTTGACTTGAAAAAGGATTAACAAAAGAAAAAAAAAATTTTTGGATTTTAATTAATGGTTAGTAAACATAAACAAATAAAATAAAATAAAAGCAATGGTGATCCCCTGTGAGGTATAAACCTACAACCGAGAAGAACTGAGAAACCAATGCGATCTTGTTTGTATTGCAAGATGCATATGAGATGCGAAGAAATCTTAGGGAAAAAATTAGGGTGTTACAGCTGCCCCTATTTAAGTTTCTTCAATCTGGAGATATGAAATTGACATCTTCATCTCTACAAGATGGGAGAGACTTAAATATAGAAAACCTAATTTTTGTCCTAAGAAACTGTGATATGATATAAATGATATGATATGCAAACCCAAGATCTCTGTGGGGGAAAACATGACCACCAAAGGAAAGCAAAAGCTTGGGGACACAGAAGAAAATCCCATTGGGGAAAAGCAACAAACAACACAAGAGTTTTTTAGTAAAATAAATCACTAGATAGCTTACTCAACTTGGGGAATAGATTATGAGACATAATCAGAATACGGTTCAACAAGGAAGAGTAAAACCCTGCCAGGAAAATATTAACCAAATAAAGTATTCAAGTCCAATAGATGAAAGAATACTGAATTGGGAAATGGTCATCAACTACCAGTGCATTTGGTAGGATAAAAGGATCAACTACCAGTGCATTTGGTAGGGAATAAGATCAATTGTGGTGCATTTGGCAGGGAATAAGATCAACTAGCAGTGTAATTGGTAGGAAATAGGCTCAACCACTGGTGTATTTAGTAGGAAATAAGATCAACTACCGGTGCATTTGGTAGGAAATAAGATCAACTATCGGTGTAATTGGTAGGAAATAGGCTCAAATGCCAATGCATTTGGTAGCAAATGATCAAAAGGGACCAAAGCGCCATCCAAAAACAAATTGGAGAGGAACAGTCAAACAAGAATCATCTCGAGGAGGAAACATCTCAACTGAGGAAAATTACATCCAGATAACAGACTGGGTAGGAAACTGAATCAAAATCATCCACGAGGAACAAACTCAGTGGTGAATTAGAAAGGATAAACACTTTCTGCTTAATAGTCGACACTCTAAACTTGAGAGGAGACAACACATACTCTGTGGTGAAAATCAACACCAAAAAGCGGAGAACAATGATATATCAAAGAATGCAAGAATTCAAACATATGATGCCATGCACAAAGAGAATGCATGAATATACGTATGAATATGCTGACAAAACAGACATAAGGATAAGCAACATGTGATATAAACATCATAACAACCAGATACTCAGCTAATCCCAAGATAACAAAGTTGGGGAATCCTGCTGGAAAATCAACTTGAAATCCTGCAGGGAAAAATAAAAAGCCATCAAAGGAATAAAATCCTACTACAAGGTGTAACACGGTGGGAGAACTGACTTTTAGTCATGTTGCGGATAGCAAGAGTCGCCACCGACTTTTATTTTATCCATAAGGAAAGGGCATAAAAGAACAGGAAAGATCTATTTTAAAAGACTTGGATTCGGGGGGTAGGTTATACAAAGGGAAGGTGTTAGCCCCCTTTATATCCATGGTTATCCATGGGCTCTTAGTTATTTAGCTCACTTTAATTGTTTGGAAAAGGAAAGTGTAGTGCGTGTTTAGAAAAAATTTCTTGAGTACTTTGTAATGACCCTCGTATGGGTGTATACAAAGTCTAGTTTTGAAAATGTTTAGAAATTGTGAGGTGTGAAAGTAATTTTGAAGGTATGAGCAAGTAACTACGAGATACCTACCCTAGATTAAGTCTTTCTTATTCTTTTATGTTCTTTCAAAGGGTAAGACTGTCCCTACTATTAAGGAGTAGGTAGTCATTACCTTGGATGTTAAGGGACAAGCATAGGGTCATCGTATGATCATAGAAGGCAACTTAAGGAATGTCTTTAGCAATTCGTAGGGACTATCATCATTTATTCGAAGGGACAAAATCATTATTCCGTAGGCAACCTCGAAGGGACTTGATCTTTTAAACTGTAGGGACTATGATGATCTATCCATGAAGGGACTTTGCTTAAGACATCCCTATATTCGAGGGACTTGACCATTTGAATAAGGCAACAGAGAGGTAACCCTAAGAAGTGAAGACGGCGACCTTAGATCGACTTACGTGTGTGAGTGTTTTTAATTATTTATCTTATTTAATTAATTTTCTAAATTTATTTTATTTACAATTAATTTCCACTCCCTAAATTACTAACCAAACAATTAAATAATATAAAAGGACGAGAAAGTAAATCTACGCTATTACACCGCTTTGGGACAGATACAAAATAATCGAACATGTTTGGTTATTAATTTCCAAACATTTATGTAATAGCTTAGTAACCAAACATTTATGTAATAGCTTAGTAAATCTAAGTTATTACATAGGAGAAACAATTACATAGTGAAATCGAGAAATTAATTACATTAGAAGTGCGGCCTATACAATTTTCTATAAAATAAATAAAGTAAATTAGAAAAGGTTTAAAGAAGATTAGGGTTTTAGTTAAGAAAATCAGGATTCAATTAATATTAGAAAAAAAATTAGGGTTGGAGAAAGAAAAATATTTTTGAAAATTAGGGTTTTAGTTAATTAACCTAAACATAATTAAACTATTTTTTTTAAATTTATTAAATAAACTAATTATTATAAAAAATATTATATGAAAGAAAAAATGTTAATTTTTAGAAAAAAGAATGATTCATTAACCTAATAATTAATTAATAAAAATAAGAAAATATTAAAAAATATAAAAAGTATGAAAAAGGGCCAAAAAATAAGGGGGGAAGGCAGGTTTTGATCCCCAGACCTCCCCATTACCAATAAGAAGCATAACCACCAGGCTACGCACGCGCTGTTGTGAATCATATGACTAAATGTTAAAATATATTA
Source organism: Lathyrus aphaca (assembly GCA_963966055.1). Lineage (NCBI taxonomy): Eukaryota > Viridiplantae > Streptophyta > Magnoliopsida > Fabales > Fabaceae > Lathyrus > Lathyrus aphaca. The sequence continues at coordinate 385,823,359 of OZ014524.1, read as the reverse complement.
AACCTGTAAAATAAAGAAAATGTTAAGCAAAAAGAAGAAATCTGGGGATCGAACCCAGACCCTTAGCTTCATAGGCCTAGCGCCTTGCCACTGGATCATCTGCGTAGCTTGTAATATAAACACAAAACATAATTAAAAAAATAAATCATAATTTTAAAATCATATTTCGCGCCCAGAATCATCTTTTTCGCGCATCCGTCCGGTTAACATATAGCTACGGTTTTGCCCGTAGCAAAAGGCTTTAGTGACGACTTGTCCGTCACTATAGGACCTGCGTTTTGACAAAACATTATTCAAGCAATATAAATTGATTTTATCAATGCAAATCAGTTAAAGAATGATCCAGGAGTCTTGTTAAGCTATCAATTGGTCCTGAAATTATGTCTAACCAAAGTTCCCAATTTTGAAACTTATGAACCCTAACCATGGCGGATTGTGGTACCTGCATAGAAAACATGATCCACTAACCCAGAAACGTTCCAAGCATCATTCTAAACAACATTGCACAATCAAATTGAATTAAACATAACCATATAACCGAAATCGAAAATAAAAAAAAATAAGAACATGAACTCAATCGATATATGCAATTTCGGATGAATTGGATGATATTGATGGTTGCTTTATGTTCAGTGATGATCAGAGATGCTAATGCAATCTTGGAAAAGCTTTGTAAAAGCCTCTAGGTCCAAAAACGATTTACCACTTTTCCTTGATATTTTTTTGAAACTGATTCTTGGTATTGGCTGCAAAAATTCGTCCATTTACTTTGTATTCTTGTTGTCTACTTATAGGAGAGTCAAATTAGGTCAGAATTTGATGCATTGTTTGGGCTTTTTGGATGCCTTGAGTGTGAAGAAACATCAATCATAACTTTGAAAAAAAATCATATCTTTTCATACTCCAAATGGTGTGCACGAATTTGGAAGTGTATCAAGCCATCTTAATGTTATTTATGAGCTTCTAGAACAAGAATCAAATTTAAATATTGAGTTTTCATATTTTATTTTGATTTAAATTGATTTTTAATGAATAAAATCAAAATAAATATAAAATAAATTATAAAAATCTGAATAAATGAGAATTGGGTCGTGCATGATGTCATGGTAAAGATTGGATCACAAAATTACAAGCCCATTTGGAAAAAATTGGTTTTAAGACCTCATTTGCTCAATATACCTCTCAAATATTTCCCAACTTTGAAAAGACACAAATACCTCAATTTCAAGGCTATGAAGGTGTTCTTGGACATTTTAGAAAGCTTAGAGAGTCCTCTAACCAACCTCTTTGGTCTCATGTCCATATCCTTTACCATTTCCAAATTATGCCCTTTGAAAGATGTTGACATTTTGTTGACTTTTAAAATGACCTATAATGTTTTAGCTCATACCTTCCAAATGAAGCATTTTTAGGCTTGGCTTGTGAGACACAAAGTTGTAGAGAATTCAATTTCCTTAAAAATGAGCTTTGGATGGGAAATTTTTGATGAAGCATGTGAAAGTTATGGCTGGTCAAAGTTCAGTTGACTTTTCCTATGAAAACCCTAATTTAGAAACTCTTGATTCTTGATGATCTGAAATCTCCTTGATGAATCATGATCAACCCTTGATCAAATGATGAATTTTACTTCATAAAATTGATGTTGGCAAAAAATCATGAAGTTTGACTTTGGTTTGACCACAGTTGACCTCAGTTTGACTTTTTAACCACTTTGACTGATCTTTGCATATCTGATCATCTGACTGAGCAAACCTTTTGGGAAAGCCTTGAAACTTGACATAGGGATTATTGAAGACATGTAGGATGTTATGAAGCTCAATTGAGGCCTTGAAAGTCCATTTAGCCTGATGAAATCCAAAACCCTAGTTTAGGGTGCATTGCTTAGGAGGAGGCTTTGTCTGAGGGAACTTCCAAGCTTTCTGACTAATTGTGAACCTTGTGAACCTTGTGAACCTCTTGGGATACCTTGTGAACCTTTTGAACCTTGTGAACCTATTGGGACACCTTGGTACACAATTCCTTGACTAGGGGAGGGCAAATTTTGGGGTGCAACAGCTGCCCCTGTTCAATTTTCTGAAACCTGAGGAGTTAGATTGGCCTGTGTGCCATTCGTGACTTGGAAGGTTGAAGGGGATTGAACACACAAGCCCAAAAATTTGCACTCGCCAGTGTGTAGAGTAACACTACTGATTAGTTGAATATGATTGAATGGGCTTAAAGATGCCACTCAGAGGAACTGGAGATGGGCTTATAGATGCCATCCATAATATCAGAAGGTGGTAGTATCAAAAGGTTGTCACTGGATATCAGTACTAGGTCTTCGTATAGGCTGTCTCTGAATCATTCCTGTAACATGGTTTGAGTTGAATGTCAGCACTAGATCTTCGTATAGATCGTCTCTGCATTATCTCTGGGGGAAAAGAATATCCTTCATTAGGTGTCAGTACTTAGATTTTCGTATAGATCGGCTCTGAACCATCTTTAGGAACATACTTTAATTTAAGCATCAGAATCAAATCTTCATGGCGATCTTTTCTGAATTGCTTTTGGTAATATCTTGGGCTAAGTACAAAATCTTCGTATCGATCATTTATGTACCATCCCACAGATAAATTGTTTTATAGACCATTAGAAATAAATCTTCGTAGGGATTATCTCTTCTGGAAATATCCCGGATTAGGTAATAGATCTTCTTATAGACCATTTACATACCTTCCCAAGGACAAAAAGAATATCAGGATTAAATCTTCGTGGCGATTATCCCTGAACTTATTCTGAAAGAATCTCTTGGATTAAGTGTTAGATCTTCGTATAGACCATTTACACACTATCCCAAAGATAGCTGACCATCAGAAATAAATCTTCGTAACGATTATCTCTTCTGGAAATATCCTGGATTAAGTATTAGATCTTCGTATAGACCATTTACGTACCCTTCCAAGGACAACTTGAGCATCAGGATTAAATCTTCGTGGCGATTACTCCTGAATTTCTTCTGAAAGAATCTCTTGGATTAAGTGCTAGATCTTCGTATAGATCATTTACACACTATCCCAAAGATAGTTGACCATCAGAAATAAATCTTCGTAACGATTATCTCCTCTGGAAATATCCTGGATTAAGCACTAGATCTTCGTATAGATCATTTATGTACCCTTCCAAGGACAACTTGAGCATCAGGATTAAATATTCGTGGCGATTACTCCTGAATTGCTTCTGGTAATATCCTGGACTAAACACTAGGTCTTCGTATAGACCATTTATGTGCCATCTCAAGGACAACTTGTATTTATCATCAGAAATGAATCTTCGTAGCGATTATCTCTGAATTGTTTGATAGTGTTTATCTGCCTGCAACTATCCTGAAAAGAAAAAGTTAGTTTATGCAAGATTATTTGATGTATGCATGTATAGCATGATGCTCTTAAGTAAGAATGTCATATGGGTTATGGATGCGTATGCCATGATATAATATAAATGATGTATGTATGAATCATGTAGCCTGAAGTGTCTGGGTATCTCTGTATAACAACCGCTGGCTGAGGAAGATAAATCTCGGTTCGTTGCTGAGGAACATGAGGACTTCGTTCTCGTCTTGTTTAATAATATGGTACTTAGAACCTCCCGTCTTTGTTCGTCGTAATTCTTATTGAAGGAATAAGTTCCTGAATATCCTGACTGAGGATAAAAGATATGGACATAGATCCGGGAGACTTAATTCTTCGGAGGATATGAAACTGCTTGAAGACTTCGTCGAGTGGGAAGTATAAGATATTACTTGAAGAGTTCTGTATGGATATCCGTAAAGATTACCCTGTGGGGATGAACCGGCGAAGCTTCGTTGAATTCCTACCCTCGTCCGTCCTAAGTAAATACTATTACTGCATTTTATGCATTTCTGGTAAACATCAATCATATTCAAAAGCATATATACATTCAAACATAACCAACAGACGTTTTTTGCTTTAGTAAAAGGGGAAAAGTAATCCTGAATAAAGAGGGAAAAGTAAAGTTGAACTCGAAAACATAATTGTTTCAGCCTTGAGAGTGTATAACCAATTGTATTTAGAGCTCCTGAGATTCTTAACTTTCCTGAATACCTCCCCAGAAATCCTCATAGCTGGATCTGAAGACATGATACTGACACCATCTGATACTACTGGCGTAGACAATTAATTTCCACAATGGCTTCTGCTGAGAATCCAATATCAAGGTAATACAATGAGAGGAACGTGTCTTCAAATTGTGATGGACCATATACGCTCCGGGTATTAGATTTGAAAAGAGAGCATTGCCCCTTGGTTGAGGATGAATTGTCCCATAATGGAAGTATCTGGATGTAGTTACCTCAAGAGAAATAGGCAGAATGCCCCACAATAATATGCCCCTGACATCATGAACTTTGTAATGTTACCCTTGGTAATTCAAATAGATAAGGAGAGCTTCCCCTGGCTATTAAGCATTGTTGAATCTGGACCTGATTACCCCGAATGAATTGAATAGTAACTTGGTATGCCCCCTTGATTGGGAAACAATGACTATGCCCCTGGCATTATGAACTCTGTAATGTTACCCTTGGTAATTCAGATAGATGAGGAGATCTGCCCCTGGCAACTTAAACATAGTTGAATCCTGTCCTGATTGCCCCAAATGAGTTAGGAAGTATTATGGCATGCCCCTTGATTGGGAGATAATGACTATGCCCCTTTGTATACATGGACTTTGATTCAGGAAGAAACTTTGTTTATCTGGTGGGACTTTGGTTTATTGAACATTCATCCTGTAAGTTTATCTTGTTTATCAAACACTCGGGTATATGCAAATAAATATATTCAAAAATGCAATGCTTATGTCTGTCTTGAAGTTTTGTAAAAGAGTTATTTTAGAAAAACAATTTTTGTGAAAACTGTGATATTAACTCAAGTTTTATAATAAGCCCTAAAGGAGTCAAGATACCTTTTTGTAGCAGTACGCTTTCGAACTGACCATGCTTCAGTTAGGACTTTTAAAGGGTTGTAATTTGTCCTGGTTCACGGTTTAAGAAACAAACGATAAAGGCTCAAATTTATTTGTACCCAACCCATTCTTCGTGATGTTCTTCAGTCCTATGTTCGGTTAACTTATGCATTGAGGTTCCAAAGTAGTTTGGAATTGAAACACTGACATTTGTGATGATTCAGGAATAAAAACATTTATTTGAAAATTCAGTCATCTTTCTTTATCTAGGATCTATAGTGACCTCCTTTTTTCTTTTGACTTTGTTATCCCTTCTTTTTTCCTGAACTATTTATTTCAAGGTTACAGTCAGCGGGATGTCTTAATTTTTTACTAAGTCTCCTTCATAGGTTTTGACTTAGTGAGCTTTTCTTTTGCTAGATATTGCCTTGCACACTTTAGTGATTACAGGGAAACATCATTAGTCGTGTATAACACCAACAATTGGCATAGTTGAGTTAACCGAGTAACTACCCTGCCCCAGGTTATGAATAAGGGTTTTAATTTGCGTGAGAATGAAAACTCCTACTTCATAGGATCAAAAGGGTTTACTAGGGATTAACTTCCTTATATCTCCATTGTTTAGGAATTGAAACAATGCCTGTACATCATTAGCATAGTCTGTTCAAAAGCATACTGCATAAGATTATGGTATTGTTTTCGTCATCCTCCCTCTACAGGCTTATAGCTTTATCAGGAGTTAAATATCACAAAATAGAAATATGAAGCATAGTTCAAAATATAGTGAAACGAATGGATTAATTCAAGACAAACATATGCAATGCATTAATGAAAACAAAAGTTTGACATAATAGTAAGTGTTTAAACAAACAAAAGAAATTACAAATGAAAATTCAAATGTTGTCCCATCCAGTTGGCTGAATATCTTCGATTGCAATCTGTGAATTTTTAGGAGCAGTATATTTCACCATGAAATCAAATTTGCCACTTGGATGTCCCAAGGTGCCCCATACCTCAACAGGAGTAGGTAGGCTTTCTTTCTTGCTACTTTGGGCAACTTGTCTTGCAGCTTCGATGTTTGATGGACGATAGTAGAATTCAATTTGGCCTTCTGGCGTAACCTCGAGGATTCCTTCGTCAATCAGGTCTTGAATCTTTTTCTTCAATATCCAACAACTATTAGTATCATGTCCGGGACAGTTGGAGTGATACCCACGCCTTGCCTTGGGATTATAGCAAGGAGAGGAAGTATTAGTATTTTGAGGAGGATTTTTCTAGGAAATTAGCTTCATCTCAAACAAGCACTGCAGAACTTGCGACATTGGAGTGCTGAATTTGATAAACTGTCTTCTGCATTCCTTGTGTTGAGGTGGATTAACCTTACCATATCTTTTTTCTTCAACTGAAAAACAATCAGTGGCAACCTGCCTCTTACCTTCTTTTATCTTCATCCTCCTTTCAACCAAGTCAGCTTGTTTTAACGGAGGTTGACTAACAATTAGATTCCTGACTCCACTACTTTGAAGTTTGTGAACAAAGGTTCTTAGCTCTTCTTGCCCCTGAGCTAAACTTTGAATAAGAGCCACCTGGTCATTCATCTGGATCCTCATTTATGTCATCTCAGCTTGCAGTTGTTCCAACTGATTATCCTGGTTATATTCAGGATTCTTCATTTTCATACCCTTAGAGAGGAATGCTTTCAAATCTTCTTTCCCCTTGGACAAATTTAGGATCACTTCTTGAAACTGAGCATTCTGAGCCTGGAGATCCTTGATAGTTTGTTCGAGAGCCATTTCTGCTGAAATAAACAGCGAGAAGATAAGATACTTGTTCATAAGAAAACTGTGATGCAATGATATGGTATGTATATGCAATGTTTTCAAGGACCGCAGGATTTAAATTTGTTTAAACAACCAGAAATGGAACTTTTATTAGTAAGCAATAAACTTGTTTGCCTCTTGGGCTTACAATAAAATGAAATAAATACAAAGATGGGGTTTTAAGTCTCCCATGGACGTTTCCTCTTTGTATAGAGGTATGTGTTGAGATTCCGCTCTTCGTGAAGTTGTCTTGTCAGCTCCAGGATTCTTTCTTGACTAGCTTTGAAATGAGTCTCAAAAGTATTCCTTTGTTCCTTCAACTGGATCCAGGACCTCTGCAACTCTTCCATGTCAGTGGGCATGTCTGGCTGAAGGATGATATAAGGAGTATCTCATTCAGCAACAGGCTCCATGGTAACTGGCAGGATAGCAGGATATGGCATCATAAGAGTCTGAGCACGTGCTCGTACCCATCTGAGATAAGGTTCCATAGGAATGGAGTACTTTCGTTCCAGAGTCTTGCTGTCAACCTTGTTCACTTTACCCCAAGTTCGTATGAACCTTTGACGGTAACCTTGTAGATCGTTGTCGTAGTCGAACATAATACCCTGAATAAGCATGTCATGAGGACCATTACTCCGAGCATAACCAAACTGGCGTAGAGCTAAAGAAGGGTTGTAAGTAATGCCCCCTCTTATGCCAAGGAGTGGCACATTAGGGAACTCCCCACAACGGTCAATGATAATAACATTCTCCATGGATCTAGAGCACCAATGAATGTCTGAATGAGAAAGTGACATGATCCTCTTAGACCACCTTAACCCTTGTTCATTCTTCATCATTGATCGAGGAAGGTGAGAAATAAACCACCTAGACAATAGAGGTATGCAACACATCAGAGTTCCTCGTGCCTTCGTAGTACGGGTATGGAGAGAGTGTAAGATGTCTCTAAGTAATGTAGGCACTGGATTGCGAGTCAGAAATATGTTGATGGCGTGTACGTCTATGAGCTGGTCTGGATTAGGGAACAACACTAGGCCATAGATTAATAAGGTCAAGATCTCCTCAAGGGCATCATAACTCATAGCCTTCAAGAATACCTGAGCTTTCTCCATCAATACCTTAGCAAGAATACCCTTAACTTCGCTTCTCGTTTCTAGGACAATGTCTGATTTCTTCAGATGTAGGGCTGCAACAATGACTTCAGGTTTAGGCTCCTTCTCTAAGCCTGTGAAGAGTCTCTGATCAAGGATAGGTATACCCAGTAGTTTGGAGAACTCCTCCATTGTAGGAACCAGCTGATAGTCGAGGAATGTGAAACAATGATTCTTAGGATCAAAGAGCTGAAATAGGACACTCATCATGTCTTCACTGAACCCTGAAGTGACTATATCCAGTAGGTGACCATTCTTCTTGATGAATTGGGAGTTTTCAGAAACTTGAGAGACCAATTCCTTAAGCTTTGAAGGTATCCCTACAAAGTTGATCCGAATTGTATTCCTACGAGCATAAGCCATGACATGCGACAAAGAACAAAGATAAATCCTTTGGTCCTTGAAATGGTTAGTGAAAATGTTATGCTTATGATGTCATGATGTCATGATGTTATGCTCATGCTCAATCACAAACATGTGGCACACACAAACAAGTCACACAATAGCCCTAGGTTTGAAGGCTTACATGAGGTTTAAAGGTAAGTACCCTCCCCTGAAGTTTAGTTGGTTCATCCTGTCCTACAAAAGTAATCAGGTTCTAAGGGATCTCAATATCACTGATCCTTCCCAAGGGTGGTTGTTCAGTAGGAAACTTACTTGCCAACCAAAACCCTCCAAGCTTAGGATCTCAATGAGCGTAGTATCGAGTATCAACCAACTTCAGTCTTCACCAAAGCCGGCTATCTCACTACTTTCTAAAGGCCAAGATGGGATAACTAGGGTTCTAAAAGTCAGTTAGTGTATTGACAACATATGGCATCCCCATATTATCCTTAACTTACTTAAGGAACATAAGCACCAACCAAGAAGTCACACTAATTATGGCCACCAGATCAACCATATCAGTATACTTCGTACAATTTCCTTGGTCTATTGCCATTTACCTAGGGTACACTAGATCCGGGTTAGGATCTTTCACACAAAAAAGTCCAACAGAAAAGTAAAGCAAACAAAACAAACAATTTAAGTGATCTAATTCCTAAGGGTACCCCTCTTTTACTTAGTAACTCCCCAACAGAGTCGTCAGTTCTGTAACACGGTGGGAGAACTAACTTTTAGTCATGTCGCGGATAGCAAGAGTCGCCACCGACTTTTATTTTATCCATAAGGAAAGGGCATAAAAGAACAGGAAAGATCTATTTTAAAAGACTTGGGTTCGGGGGGTAGGTTATACAAAGGGAAGGTGTTAGCCCCCTTTATATCCATGGTTATCCATGGGCTCTTAGTTATTTAGCTCACTTTAATTGTTTGGAAAAGGAAAGTGTAGTGTGTGTTTAGAAAAAATTTCTTAAGTACTTTGTAATGACCCTCGTATGGGTGTATACAAAGTCTAGTTTTGAAAATGTTTAGAAATTGTGAGGTGTGAAAGTAATTTTGAAGGTATGAGCAAGTAACTACAAGATACCTACCCTAGATTAAGTCTTTCTTATTCTTTTATGTTCTTTCAAGGGGTAAGACTGTCCCTACTATTAAGGAGTAGGTAGTCATTGCCTTGGAGGTTAAGGGACAAGCGTAAGGTCATCGTATGATCATAAAAGGCAACTTAAGGAATGTCTTTAGCAATTCGTAGGGACTATCATCATTTATTCGAAGGGACAAGATCATTATTCCGTAGGCAACCTCGAAGGGACAAGATCATTATTCCGTAGGCAACCTCGAAGGGACTTGATCTTTTAAACTGTAGGGACTATGATGATCTATACTTGAAGGGACTTTGCTTAAGACATCCCTATATTCGAGGTACTTGACCATTTGAATAAGGCAACAGAGAGGTAACCCTAAGAAGTGAAGACGGTGATCTTAGATCGACTTACTTGTGTGAGTGTTTTTAATTATTTATCTTATTTAATTAATTTTCTAAATTTATTTTATTTACAATTAATTTTCACTCCCTAAATTACTAACCAAACAATTAAATAATATAAAAGGACGAGAAATTAAATCTACGCTATTACACCGCTTTGGGACAGATACAAAATAATCGAAGCGAAAAAATAAATCTAAGTTATTACATGGGAGAAACAATTACATAATGAAAACGAGAAATTAATTACATCAGAAGTGCGGCCTATACAATTTTCTATAAAATAAATAAAGTAAATTAGAAAAGGTTTAAAGAAGATTATGGTTTTAGTTAAGAAAATTAGGATTCAATTAATATTAGGAAAAAAAATTAGGGTTGGAGAAAGAAAAATATTTTTGAAAATTAGGGTTTTAGTTAATTAACCTAAACATAATTAAACTATTTTTTTAAAATTTATTATATAAACTAATTATTATAAAAAATATTATATGAAAGAAAAAATGTTAATTTTTAGAAAAAAGAATGATTCATTAACCTAATTAATTAATTAATAAAAATAAGAAAATATTAAAAAATATAAAAAGTATGAAAAAGGGCCAAAAAATAAGGGGGGAGGCTGGTTTTGATCCCCAGACCTCCCCATTACCAATAGAAAGCATAACCACCAGGCTACACACGCGCTGTTGTGAATCATATGACTAAATGTTAAAATATATTAAACCTGTAAAATAAAGAAAATGTTAAGCAAAAAGAAGAAATCTGGGGATCGAACCCAGACCCTTAGCTTCATAGGAGTAACGCCTTGCCACTGGATCATCTGCGTAGCTTGTAATATAACAACAAAACATAATTAATAAAATAAATAATAATTTTAAAATCATATTTCGCGCCCAGAATCATCTTCTTAGCGCATTCGTCCGGTTAACATATAGCTACGGCTTTGCCCGTAGCAAAAGGCTTTAGTGACGACTTGTCCGTCACTATAGGACCTGCGTTTTGACAAAACATTATTTAAGCAATATAAATTGATTCTATCAATGCAAATCAGTTAAAGAATGGTCCAGGAGTCTTGTTAAGCTATCAATTGGTCCTGAAATTATGTCTAACCAAAGTACCCAATTTTGAAACTTATGAACCCTAACCATGGCAGATTGTGGTACCTGCATAGAAAACATGATCCACTAACCCAGAAACGTTCCAAGCATCATTCTAAAAAACATTGCACAATCAAATTGAATTAAACATAACCATATAACCGAAATCGAAAATCAAAAAAATAAGAACATGAACTCAATCGATATATGCAATTTCGGATGAATTGGATGATATTGATGGTTGCTTTATGTTCAGTGATGATCAGAGATGCTAATGCAATCTTGGAAAAGCTTTGTAAAATCCTCTAGGTCCAAAAACGATTTACCACTTTTCCTTGATATTTTTTTGAAACTGATTCTTGGTATTGGCTGCAAAAATTCGTCCATTTACTTTGTATTCTTGTTGTCTACTTATAGGAGAGTCAAATTAGGTCAGAATTTGATGCATTGTTTGGGCTTTTTGGATGCCTTGAGTGTGAAGAAACATCAATCATAAATTTGACAAAAAATCATATCTTTTCATACTCCAAAGGGTGTGCACGAATTTGGAAGTGTATCAAGCCATCTTAATGTTATTTATGAGCTTCTAGAACAAGAATCAAATTTAAATATTGCGTTTTCATATTTTATTTTGATTTAAATTGATTTTTAATGAATAAAATCAAAATAAATATAAAATAAATTATAAAAATCTGAATAAATGAGAATTGGGTCGTGCATGATGTCATGGTAAAGATTGGATCACAAAATTACAAGCCCATTTGGAAAAAATTGGTTTTAAGACCTCATTTGCTCAATATACCTCTCAAAATTTCCCAACTGTGCAAAGGCACAAATCCCTCAATATTAAGGCTATGAAGATGTTCTTGGACATTTTGGAAAGCTTAGAGAGTCCTCTAACCAACCTCTTTGGTCTCATGTCCATATCCTTTACCATTTTCAAATTATGCCCTTTGGAAGATGTTGACTTTTAAAATGACCTATAATGTTTTAGCTCATACCTTCCAAATGAAGCATTTTTAGGCCTGGCTTGTGAGACACAAAGTTGTAGAGAATTCAATTTACTTCAAAATTAGCTTTGGATGGAAAAATTTTGATGAAGCATGTGAAAGTTATGGCTGGTCAAAGTTCAATTGACTTTTCCTGTGAAAACCCTAATTTAGAAACTCCTGATTCTTGATGATCTGAAATCTCCTTGATGAATCATGATCAACCCTTGATCAAATGATGAATTTTACTTCATAAACTTGATGTTGGCAAAAAATCATGAAGTTTGACTTTGGTTTGACCACAGTTGACCTCAGTTTGACTTTTTAACCACTTTGATTGATATTTGCATATCTGATCATCTGACTGAGCAAACCTTTTGGGAAAGCCTTGAAATTTGACATAGGGATTCTTGAAGACATGTAGGATGTTATGAAGCTCACTTGAGGCCTTGAAAGTCCATTTATCCTGATGAAATCCAAAACCCTAGTTTAGGGTGCATTGCTTAGGAGGAGGCTTTGTCTGAGGGAACTTCCAAGCTTTCTGACTAATTTTGAACCTTGTGAACCTCTTGGGATACCTTGTGAACCTCTTGGGACACCTTGGTACACAATGCCTTGAATAGGGGAGGGCAAATTTTGGGGTGCAACACAAGGCTCAACTCATGTTGATGAAATACTGCTAGGGATTCAATCCACAAAGCAATCTTCAATAATCAATTAAAGATAACATCAGAAATTCCAATCTGAGAGGGTAACACATCGGATAAACATCAACAACACCAAAGTCTTTCTCACTCTTTGGGAAAAATGAAAATGTCCCTATTAAACTCCGATGGGGACAAATATCTTCACAACTTTGTTTGGGGAAACAAGGTAAAGATCTACCAGTGGTGCAAATAAAGCATAGCCTACTGGAGCATCAAACATTAAATCTACATAGGGATATCACCATGTTGAGGAAAAGGTAATAGTCTGTCGAGAATAGGGAAATGCTTCCACAATCTTTGCTAGAGACAGAGAAAAATCTCGTCAAGAATCAAACTCTATAGGAAATAACTATCGTACCACTTCTGCTCCTCTTGGGGAAAAGATGTAAGACTTGATGAGGATTACATAGGAACCTGCTGGAAATCATCACATGCATACCTACTAGGGATCTGATAGAAAGACCTATGGAAATCAATTATATCAGGAAAATTCGTACTTGTCGACCCACATGGGGATACCAGAAATTAACATCATAGCCAAGAAATACAGTTGTGAGGGATTTTAAATAAATACCTACCACCAGGTAAAATAAAACCTCTAAACTGACTAATATATCAATACTTCTATTAGGGGATGTAACACACTCAAGCTAAGGAACACAAAATCGGATGAGGATAAACATCGCCTCTCAAGTCAAAGATAATTTGATGAGTAAAAGATATCAAAACTCAGTTGGGGATACCCATGTGACAGGAATATCGCTTCTGACAACTCTTCTGAGGAAGAAATTGGAACGTAAATTGGGAACATTCATACAAAAAATAATCCCCGCTCCTACTTGCTGTTGGGGAGTAGAGCATCACTAATATGAAAATGCCAAGACTATTTAGGAATTCTACAGAGACACAACCGGATCAAACCCTGCTTTGGGAGAGGAAAATTACACACATCAAGACTTTGTCATCCCCGGAATAACTATTGATATTTTTTCCTCATTCATAAATCAAGCCAAATACCCTTTGAAGTAACCACTAAAGGTAAATCAAGAGAATAATTTAAACAAAATCTTCTAACAAATTCCAATCGGAGAACCTACTGCCGAGGTACACTGTAAGAATTTCAAAAGATATCAACTGGAAAAGTCTACTGCCAAGACTAGCCATGGAATCTACTGCCGAGATTCTGAAAAGAAAATATCTTATATTGAAGTTTGCTAGAGATCTACTATCGAGATTAACCATAAAATATACAAATAAAACATCCTCGATTGAGATCAACTATGAGATTCTTCTTTTGAAATCATCCGAGAAATCTAATGTCGAGATTCTTGGAAAGAAAATAACTTTTGATCAGGTTAACTGGATATCTTCTGCCGAGACTTACCAGTAAACGAGAGGAAACACCTTATGCCGAGGTTGATAAAAGAAAATAGAACTAACCTCTGTCGAGGTCTACACTAATATTTCTTTGAAATCATCCAAGATATTTACTGTCGAAATTCTTGGAGAGAAAATACCTTATGTCGAGGTTAACTGAGAGCACACCTGCTGTCGAGGTATAAAATTCGTCTTCAATTGGGAACCTTCAACATATTCTTCCTATGGAGACAAAGTATATGTGTAAAATAAATGCACTCTTAATCTAGGTTTCACAGTCTATAGAGATCAACATTGTTGCAGGGATCAACATCTGATTAACAACTATATGGGGGAGTTCATAATTCATAGCTTTTGCCCCAAACTTCATGGTTTACAAAGGATTTTACACCAAGAGGAAACTTTGTACCATAAGGACTTAAAATAAACCGCCTCAGTGTCTTCAGACTCTTAGAGGGATTCGTCGAATCTCGATGTAACTGCCCCATATTAACTGAACATGGCACACTCTTTGATCGACGAAGTCCTCAAATTTGCCCCATGTGAAATTATCAACTGGGAAAACATACTTGCTCATACTCAACAAAGTCTTCAGGCAACATGCCCCTGGATATGGTCATTCTTGAGATAACTTGTCAATCACTCATCAGAGTTTCAGACCTCAAAATATTAAGCTCGTCACTGATACTCACATGTAAGCTTTCAAATGTCAAACAAATGTATGCAAGCAGAAAATGTTAATTCTGGGAATGATAATTCTAATGCAACACATATGTTTATCTTGAAGTTTTTGTTGAAAAGATGTCGCAAAACCTTGTGAATGAATCACTAGTTTAGATACGAAATTGATTTTTGAATGCATATACAATTCCAACAAAGATATTTTAAGCACAACTCATGGGAGTCAGGAACGCTATCTCGTTGAAGTATGCTTTCAAAATAAACCCTGCTTCAGTTGGTTCTTTTGAGGGTTATAACTTGGCATGGTTCATGGTTTTTTCATAAAAAAAGGTTTTTTAGGCTCAAAATTTATTTGTACCCACCCAAACTCCATGATGTCCTTCAGTCCTATATTCAACTAATTCAACACAAAAGTTCATCTCTCAAAAGGATTAAACTAACGGGTTAAGAACCAATGAGATTGACAGTTTAAGATCCAATGAGAATTTTCAGGGAATAATAGTCACCCTGTCAGCTTCCGACTTGGTAGTCACAAAGATTTGTTCTTTTTATGAGGATTTTTCTTTGCAATCCTTTATTTTCGCTTTTCGCGATTCTCATTCTTTTATTTTCCCTAACATTTGCTTGGACAATTTATTTTTTTTGAATTTTTGATGTCCAGCGGGATGCCCCAATTTTAACTAAGCCATTTTTTCAATTTCTTTTTTCGACTTAGCAGGCTTTTCTTTTCTTTTTCTTTCTATCCTTTTTATAAAAAATCATGTGACATTTCTTATTTAACTTGTGAAAAGGTTGTGACTGTCTCCTTCCTTCATGGATGAGGGATAACCATTGTGGTTTTCTTAGATGCACACTCCTTTTGAAATTTGGACACTTTGGTCAAATTAACTGAAGACTACCCTTCCCCAAGGTTAAATGTGAGGGTTTTTTTGGTTTAGAAAAGAAACTCTTACTTCAAGGCTCAAAGGGGTTAATAAGGGATTATCTTCCTTATATCTCCGGTGTTTGGGATTTTGAAACAATGTCTTACATCATCAGCAAGGTCTTATTCAAAAGCACACAATCAGAAATTTTGCGTTTTCACTTCATCATCCTCCCTCCAAGAGTTTAGACAAGACGTTGGTATTGCAATGCAGAAAATAAATTAAATGAGCAAAAGTGAATGGACTACTTCAAGATAAACATACACATCACATTATGATTAATATTCAAAACAAACAAGTTCTTACATGCAAACAAAACATTAACAATCATGAAATATTACACAATAAGATTGTAGCAAATGAACTAAAGATCTGAGGAGATTGTCTCGGTTTGAGATCTTGGCTTGCAGATCCTCAACCTTCTTAATTCTTTAGGATAAAGGCACACCATTCACAAATGGTATTCCTCCTTCAAAGGTTAACATCTCATTATCAATCATTTCTTGAACATGTTCTTGAAAAACCTTGCATTCCTCAATCGGATGCCCTATCACCCCACCATGAAATTCACAAATGGTATCTGGGTTGTACCAAGGAGGACGAGATCTCATTGCTCTGGTCTTTCTAGGTATCATTACTGAGTTTTAGGAAAAATAGGACCACAGTTGACTGTAAGTCATTGGGATTGGATCAAACTGTGCTTTCTCTTGAACATTGTTTCGCTTAACAACAGGAGTTACTGACGCCACTTGATGATGATGTTGATTGTTTCTCTTATACCTTTCTTGAGACATAGCATTGGCTTCACCCTCATTCTTTTTACGAAATCCATCAAAACTCCCTACTTTGGTTAACTGTCCTTCAGGGATACCCTCCTCTAGTCTCATTCCCATGTTCACTATCTCAACAAAGTCAGTGGGTGCACTAGCAACCATCTTCTTATAATAGAAATGACCGAGAGTTTCCAAAAAGATCTTGGTCATTTCCTTTTCTTCCATCGGAGGACTGAATTGGGCGGAAACCTTGCACCACCTTTGTGCATACCTCTTAAAGGTTTCTTTGTTTTTCTAGAACATGGCCTGTAGTTGATCACATCCTGGCTCCATATCAACATTGTACTTGTACTCTTTCACGAAAGCAACAACTAGCTCTTCCCAAGACTGAATATGATTCCTTTTGAGTTTCATATACCACATCAGGATCCTCCATATAAACTTTCTTGAAAGCAGTGAATCAACAGCTTATCATCTTTGACATGAGCACCCATCTTTCGACAGAACATCGTCAAATGGTACTTTGGACAACTTACACCCTTGTATATCTCAAAGCCAGACATCTTGAACTTCAGAGGAATAACCACGTATGGTACCAAACATAAGTCATTTATCTTAATGCCAGATGCCTTGAGTCATGTCATCATCTTCAATTGTTCCTATAAATCACAACATCCTTTCTCGAGTTCCACAAATATAGGATCAATACCCTTTGTCACATGGTGGACACTTTGAGGATTTGGCATATTCATCAAAAATTGGGAAACCCCTTCATCAACTTGAGCAACCAGGCTACTTCACAAAGATTGAGACTGAATAGGAACATCCAATCGTGGAACAATGTTGTCCGGATGAGAGTCATACATCAGATTGGTCATCACCTTGAAACTTGACATGGGATCAAGATTCTCTGTCCTCTCTATTATCCCCTAGTAACCACTTAGAATTCGGTACAAATGCCGAGAAATCAACCAACTGGTACAAAGACGGAAGGACAAATGAGCTTTTTCTTAGGGAAGTGCACATGCAAATGATGAATGCAATGCTTTTTTTTATATATATTTTTTGTTTTCAAGGAATTGACTTGATTATTGCAAACATGTGAAACGGTGAGAGCATGGGCATCACAACTTTTATTTAAATCTTTCACAAAAGGAACATTTTCCTTGTCCATATTTGCAACAATCTGAGTTGTCTTCCTTAAAAACGGTTGCAATGATATTTATGATGCATGAATGCATGGATGCAACAACCACAAACAATATCATACAAAGCATACAGGTTATGGTTCCGAGTCACAAGCATGAAGTCAAGGATAAGAACACCAACCCACACAAGTATGTACTAAGATTCTGTCTTCATTGTACCTGCAGAAAACCAAAAGGGTTCTAACAAAGGTGCCCTAAGTTAGAAGCCATCTTTAGAATATTATCGGTACGTTGTACTACTACCCAACCAATAACATTCATAAGAAAGACTTTGTCCCAGTGTAGTATCACGTGACAACTACCTCGGGTCTACACCTGGATAGTTTCCACACTACGTTCCTAAATTGGCTTGGATGGGTTAAGGGTTCTATGGTCCTCGGTATGATCAGCTCAAGGTCGGAAAATAATGACATATTATGAATACTCGTTATGATATTAATAATCCGAGAGAGTGAGTAGAGATTATCAAATTGATATCTCTTTGGACTACTCCATCGCATATCAGTTCGAATATCGCTGTCCTATCATAAGTTCACTCAGATCTGAGTATAGAATCTATCTCACTCACAGAGGATCACCAAAACCGAAACGAAACAAACACTAACAAACAAATCAAACCAAAGCAATAAATAAATCAAAGTAGGCTGAATCCACTTAGAGACTACTTCCCAGCAGATTTGCCATATTTCTGTAGCGGTAAAATCATGAGTGTAAGCTATTAGTTAACTTAAGAATTCAGTTCTTTCGTTAATTGGTTATGAAAATAATTTGATGTTTGTAATGGAAAAGCTTGATTAGCATGGAATTAAGTGTTTTTAAAGACGAAAGGGAAAATGAACCACGTCCCGTGGAGCGAGCCTTAGGAATGATTCATTCAAGAACCCATGGAATGCTAGACTCCAGAATTCAGTTCTTTCGTTAATTGATTATGAAAATAATTTGATGTCTGTAATGGAAAAGCTTGATTAGCATGGTTTAAGGTTAATTGTTGAGTGTGTTTTAGAGACGAAAGAGCGAATGAATCACGTCCCATGGGGAGGGCCTCAGGAATGATTCATTCAAGAACTCGTGGAATGCTAGACTCTAGAATTCAATTCTTTCGTTATTTTGTTATAAGAGATTTGATAAAATCATATATTTTTTGTATTGTGGCGCGTAAAATCATGCAGATGATCATAAAAATGGCCGACTTACGTGTGTCCATGACATGTAGAAGTGTTTACTTGACGTTGGACCAAGATATTTAATTATCTCAAAATGATTAATCTTAGTGATCGCATTTATATTTTACTTCTAAGATTACTAAATAAATTAAACAAAACTATATTTTGAAATGAAGAAACTAAAGTCAATCTAATAACTTAAACTAATAAAGAAATTTTTAAATCATTTAAATAAATAACAAACTAAAATAAATAAATAACAAAAACTAGTAAAATAAAAATGAGAGAGAAATAAATAAACATGGATATTTATCATAAGCTAACATATACTAACACTATAACAACAATAAAATATGAACACATAAAAAAATATTACATTTTCACAAACTAAAATATAAATAAATAAAGGATGAATGATACTCACAAACTCCAAAGCTAGCAAAGCTTGAACTTGTTGTGTAGAAGAAAGTGAAGGTGTTTTGATGGAGGTTGTAGTTATGGTGAATGTTTATGGGTATTGTGTAAGTAAAAAAAAAGAATTTTGACTTTGAAAAATATGTAATAATAGATTTTGAGAATTTAAGTATGATATTGTTAGTCCAAAATGAGAGGAAGAGAGATCTAATTTATAGTGTGAATGAGGTGGAAGTGTTGATGTGGCAATCCATGTGACTTTATGAGAATGATTTTTGGCCATTGATAAGTCCAAGTTGGCAATCCATGTGAAGTGTGAGAATGATTCTTGGTCATTAATAAGTCCAAGTTGGCAATCCATGTGAAGTGTGAGAATGATTTTTGGTCATTGATAATTCCAAGTTGGCAATCCATGTGAAGTGTTTGTACTACATTGTAGTGGACTCCACTCACAATTTTTCCTTTTTTGAACATGAAGAAAAACAAAAGAAAAGTAGTAATAATAATAATAAATAATATTAATAAAACTAATAATAATAATAAAAGTTAATAATAATATAACTAATAATAATAATAATAAATTGAAAATGGTTATTAAAAAAAAGAAATTATATTGAATTAAATAAATTAAAGTTAAACTAAATCAAAGATAAATTAAAATCAAAATTAAACTAAGATTAATTCTAAATAAACTAAAATAATTATCTAAATAGAAATCATATAAAAAAATGGTATGGAATGATAAAAATCAGTTAAAAATGTATGATTATTGACCAATGAAATGTTTATGATAAAATAACTGACTATCGATGCTACGATAAAAATGCTTCAGATGAATGAAATTATTGAGAGATACTCGGTCAAAATTTAGGGTGTGACAAGTTGCTTCTTATTTATGTTTAGAAGATAGTTCATAACCATGCTTTGATTATGTGTTTAAGTTGAGCACTACTTGCGAGCGCATCAATTAAGTTTGAACCATCAATTTTTTATTGTGTTGTCTTATCCGATTTTCATCTTGTTTCTATTTTATCTTACTTTTTTTTAGGATAAATAATGAAGCAAGTTGGGGAGAGTTGTTAGGTGTTAGAATATGTTAATATATAGTTTAGTTTTTGGAACCTTTTGAGTTCTTTATTTGATAAATTGATGATTTTTCCCTTTGTTTATGATAAATAGTTTAATCGCATTATTAGACATAGTTATTTAACTTTTGTGTTTATAATTGTAGGTTTTAGCATGGAAATTAGAAGCTTGGAGCATGGAAGGCTCTTAAGGAGAAAGAATTGAAGAAATTGTATTTTTTGAGGTATGCTACAAGCGCGCTCCTAGCCCAAGGAAGGAGCAAATTCCTGCTTAGCATGGTATGGAGCCCGCTACGCGGGATTTAAGGCGATTTAGCAATAAATGACAGCGCGCTTAGCACGCTACTGCGAGCTAAACGCGCCCTACGATTTTTAGCTTCTCTATTTATAGATTTGTTCATCACTTTTTGGGGATCCTTGTACTTTTCTTAGAAAAAATACTCTAAATTACTATAGCAACTCATTTTCGAAGAATCAGAGCATCAATAGTAGGGAGATCGTCATTGATGCTTGGTCATTTTCTCTCTTTTCTTGTTTGTGAAGCTACCGTGTCAATGGATAGCTAAACTCATATTGTATCAAGTTTAGAAGGTAGACATTACTTATTTTTTATGTAAAGGTATTGATGTATGCTTTTGAACTTATGGATGATGAATATATGGTGGAAAACCTTGTTTTTATGGTTTATTCTTTGTGTTGTTCATGATTGAGAAATATGATCCAACTTTTTACCTAGGTTTTTCATCCATCAATGAACATAGGCTAGAGATAGTTATGATACTTGATATTCATAAATATTGAACTTGAATGTTATCATTTTGATAGTTTGAGTGAGAGATCATCAAAGGATCAAAATGGTAAAACTCATAATATGTTTTAGAGATAAACATATTGAGAGGATATGTGATTGTATTTATCGCCTGAATGAGTTCATCTGCTTTATCGATTATATTCGTACAAATTGGTTTGTCGAAACCTAATCTTGGCATGTTTTACTAAACCTTTCAAATTTGATACTTTTACCGTTACATTTTATAACTTATGCAAACGAAATGTTACCCTCAAACACAACCCTTTGTTATGTTAAGTTTAAAATGATTCCAACTGTAGAACGACGGTGATATCTCTAAAAAATCTCCATGGAACGATAACAAAACCTTACTCTATTTCTATTTCAACAATGGTAACATCGGGGTTATGGAACATTGTGTGTTTAATTATGTTGGTGGTTGATTACCATGTTTATTTCCTATGACTGTTGTTTCTTTATGACACTATTGTAGCGGTAAAATCATGAGTGTAAGCTATTGATTAACTTAACTCAATATACACAGAGTCGCCACCGCGCTTTTATTTATTTCCAAAAGGAAAAAGGCAAAAAGAACGAACAAAGCCTTAAAGAATCTTAAAAGCTAAAAAGCTAAAAGAATCAAACAGAGAATGGGTACGGGGATTGGTTACAAATCGGGAAGGTTTTAAGCACCCGACTTGTCTGTGGTACTCCACGGGAACCCTTTGAAATGTTTACTGCATTTTTAGTCTGAAATGGTTTGCTTGAAAAAAGATTGAAGAGATGAGAAGAAGAATGTTTTTTAAGATTTTGGTGTTTGAAGAGACTAACGTCTCATGCCTACGTACCCACAAAGTGCAATGCGAGATCAAAACCCCGTAGTTCGTGGTACAAATTGTGAAAAAGGAAAATGAGTTGAATTGATTTTAAAATGTAAAGATAAGTCGTCATTCTTTAGCGAATAATTCCGCTAGAAAGAATGAATCATATCTAAACACAAAAAAGGAGGTTAAAAGGAAAACGTGCACGAGGGCACAAAAGCAATTGAATGAGTTGTGAATGTTTTAAAGTTTTTTTTGAGAAAGAAAGTTTCGATATGCTTATGTGGTTTAGCATTTATTTAAGGAAATGAAATGAAAAGGTAAAAGCACATGACCGATGTCAAGGTTTAATTGAGAAAATGTTTGAAGTTTGAAAACAAAGAAATTTTTGAAAATAGGAAGGAGATTTGAAAATTGAAGAAGATGGGAAGAGATGAAGGGACTATCCTAAGACTTGAAAATAAAAGCTAAAGAAAGAACGAACAAACCATATGGCAAGCACTCTTGAAACAATTGGATTTCCATCTTTATAAACAAGTAAACCCAACCGGAGCCAAAGTCTTCAATCCATAACAAATGAGCAAAGGGATGATCCTAGAATCTAAGTCCGAAACTCCAAGTCTCAAGCTAAGGATAGCAACCATAGTCCGAAATTAAAAGTCACCCATTTTTTAGATGTTTAATCCGTTATTAGTGTTTTTGTGTCCAAATGGACAAAGGAAAAATCACAAGCATAATAATATACACAATAGGCAATATGATGAATGAATATAGAAGCATAATAAGAGAGGTAGGGAACAAGAGATTAAAATAAAAGGATAAGGTGCGAGAGATTTAATTAAATGTTAGTATATTCACATTATTATAATTTTTACAATAATAAGTGGTATGATGAACTTAATCAAGCACAACCACGAAAAGAAAAATAAAATCGAGGCAACCGGATCCAAGTGGATCGCATTCCGAATTGGGACAACTTTAGGTCTATGTTAAGCAATCGCCGAGTAATTTACGGAGTAATTACCCTACAAATGAGGCCGGCCACCACTAATTAAAGTGGAAAATATTCGTGTTAATACATGTTAGAGAAACGATATTATGGATCGTTCTCCGAAAACATGCCACACTAAAAGAAAGAGAACGGTCTAATCTTAATCGAGATTTTCGTTGAATTTCTCGAAAAGCAACCTATCACGATCTCAAAGTATGGAGAATGATCCAAATGATCATTCATCCATAGATTTGAAATAATGAAGATTAAGCCGATCGGAAATCAACAATCACGAATCAGAGATTGTCATCGACCAAAAAGAAGGGATGAAGAAAAATGGATCAAAAAATGAATCCACAAAAAGAATTAAAATATTTTTAAATCATTTTCTAAGATTTCTTTTTTTCTAAATTTGTTTTCTAAAACAACTCTAAAATATTTTTCTAATTCTTTTCTAGAATAACATTTCTAAAATTCTTTTTCTTCTAAAATCTTTTCCTAAAATATGCTATAAAAATTCTTATAAACAAAAAATGAAACAAACATTAAACAAAAGAAAAGAAATTAAAGGATTTAAAAAAAAAAAAAGAAATAGAAAGAGGGAGGGGGGTATCCGCGGGTACAAGGGTGGATAGCATCAATCAAAACAACTCATGGCCTTAAAGGCCCAAACACAAATCTTCTTTTTCTTTCAATAAAAAATGAAGCAAATTAAAAAAAAAGAAAGAAACAAAAAAACAGAGAGTTAAAACTCTTCTTCTTCAGCGCGAGCATGGCGGCGAAACAGGGGATGGTGTGAATCCTCTTCTCACCTCTTTTGGAAGATCACGAATCGGCGGCTATCGTTACTCTCTCAATCCGAATCGCATCTCTCTCTCTTCGCGGATCTCCCTCGGTTTCTCTCTTTCTTTCGACTTCTCTTCTTCTTTTTCTTAATACACTCAAGGCACTCTCATTCAATCTCGGCTTCGAATCAAGAAAAAGGGAGATTAGAGAGATTTAGGAATGAAATTGGTTTAGGGATTTCAGTTTGAATGGGTTGATAAAGGAAGAAGGTAATTAGTGAATTGAAGCTGTTGATTTTTGATTTTTGCAGGGAAATGGTATGGCTATCAAAGCTTAGAGGATGAAGAGGAGAGGGTTCTGTTTAAATAGAAGGGAGAAGAAGATTCTTGAATGAATTTTGTGTGCCTACTTTTGCCTTTGAAGCTGCGTTTTATGACTTGGATGGATGCGTTTCGGTGCTGAATTTTCTCGTGTTTGCAACTTCAGTTTTTTTGCGTTTTGTATTGTAGCTTTGTGCGTTTTGGATGCGGAATCCGTTTCATATTAAACTTGTTGCGTTTTGAGTTGAAATATGCAGCGTTTTGCTTGGGCCTGTTGTGTGCGTGTGGCTGGTATTCATGTGTAGCTGGATGTTGTATTGCTTGCGGACAGCTTGAGCGTATTCGGCTTGAGGCAAGGGCATAAGGCTTATGCTTATGAGATATGGGGCTGAGGCTTGCGCAGGAGGCTTGGATTGCTGTTGTTGTTTTTATTTGACAGGTAAAGGCTGGCTTACGGAAGTGTTTTGTTGGTTAGAGCTAAAGGCTGATGCGTACGTGATGGCTTAGGCTAGCTTATGCGTGAAGTGAAGCTAATACGGTTTATTTGATATGTTGGCTGGGTTTGGGCGTATAGAGTGATGTGAGGCTTGAAAGGACAAGCTGTGAGATTTGTTAGCTTGGCAAATGTTGGAATGGCTTGAGGTGAAGCTGATGTTGGGCTAGCTTGTACCGTGGGCTGCAGATGTGAAAGTGGGAAAAGGCTACAAGTTGGTGTGAAGTATGCGTGTTGTGGCTAGTCTCTTGTTGGGTGATACAGCTTGTATGAAGGCTGCAACTTGAAGTTTGTGGAATGTCATTTGGGGTTTTGGGCCAATGGGCCTCTTTATTCATTTTTTTTATGTAGTAGTGGGCTAAAAGAATAAAAAAAAATGAACTTCATAATTTGTTAAATTTGTTATATTTTTTATGGTTTAGAAGAAAAATAAAAAAAGATTAAAAGTTATAATGAAAAATAAATGAAATTAATTGTGGTGATTAAAATTGGAAAAAAGGTATTTAGGCTAAAAAATGATAATTGGAAATGGTTTAGGAAGATGGTGATTTGGGATAATCGAAAGAAAGAATAAAATAAATGGTTTATGGATCGAATATTAAAATGGATGGAACGACTGAATGGATATGAGGTGATGATTCTTAAGCCCACAACAAATTTCGGATTCTTCTTGCACAAGCCACTGATAATGTTGAATATAACCAGCACGAAACCCGCTGATCAAACTTGCCAATTCTACACAATCACTGGAATCATCTAAATATTGTCCTGATAATCCGAATTCATGCTGATGAAAATAAATCCTCAGATAAACAACTGATGAACTGATAAACTTGAAGATTCAAGCCAAACTTCACACAGAATACTATCTGATAACTGATGACTTTTTGCACATAACACAGCTTAAACTTTGTAAACGCATTGTCTGAGAAATGAACCACTGGCACAATTAACTTGCAGTTGAACAATCTTTTGATAGTTTGACCAAGATTAGGTCAAACGTCCATCTGAATCGAATCGTGACTGAACAAACGCCTCTGAATTGAAATCACTGCCCTGTCTTTTAAATCCTGCAACACAGAAGAAGAAGAAGCAACTGCAACATGTTTTTTTTTTGTATTTTAGTTAGAGATTAGTAAAATATAAACAAATAACAGGAACTAAACATGATGATCTTCTGCAAGGCATAGACCTGCACCTGAAAAAAAAGATAAACAAACAGTGCGTGATCTTGTTTGTATGCAAATGCAGACGAGATGCGAAAAATCTTAGGGTCAAAAATTAGGGTCTGACAGATGACCCTATTTAAGTTTCTTCAATCCAGAGATAATGAAGATTAAAATCTTCGTTTCGACAAGATGGAAGATACTTAAATATTAAAAAAAAACCAATTTTTGATCCTAAGATGCCAAAAACTGGAATGAAATGAAATGAACGATATGAAATGATATGAAGATGACATAAAAATGATATGAAGCATATGAAACTGTTTATGAAAGCACATGAGATGTTATGAGAAAAATATGAAATGCAGAGAAAATGTGTGACAGCATATGAAATATTATGAGGAAATTTATGAGATGATTATGAAATGTATCTGGAATGCAGAGAAGTCCATGAGGGACAAGATGACACATGAAAAAGAATAAACGATGGGGATAAGGAACATGAAGCTCCGACAAGAAAAACAACATGCTAGAAACCAACACATGGCTCAGCCAAGGCGAAAATGTCCAAGAATAGCAACTTGATAAAAAACATCACAACATCCAGGAATGGCACTGAATGAAGTGAGAAAGGTCCCGAACCCGTATACCAGAAGCATCCATAGATGACATTACTGATTTTACTAGGAATATCCAAGAATGGCAATCGGAAAAGGGTAATCACAACATCTGAGAACAACAATCAGATAAAATATGTGAATCACAACATTCAGGAACAGCACTGAATGAAAATGGGAAAAATTCGGGAAAGCACATCAACTCAATGATGACTCCAACATGAAAATCCAAGAATGGCAATCGAAAGTGAAGTGATCACCACATCTGAGAATGGCAATCAGATAAAAATTGAAGCACAACATTCATGAACAGAACTGAATGAGATGGAAAAAAGTCCGGGACAGTACATCAAATCAATGATGACTTCACTATGGACATCCGAGAATGGCAATCGGAAGGCAAGTGATCACAACATCTGAGAATGGCAATCAGATAAAATGTGAATCACAACATTCAGGAACAGAACTGAATGAGATGGAAAAAAGGTCCGGGACAGTACATCAAATCACTGATGACTTCACTATGGACATCCGAGAATGGCAATCGAATAAAGAGGGTGTAATATCTGAGAAAACACAACAAGTAGGTGAAGAAAAAGTTATGGAGAGACAGACAAATGCCAAGTAAATTGAACTTTAACCAAAAAGTAAGAAGTTGAAAACAACAAGACTTCAAGAAATGCATATGAGGACTAAAACACTCAGTATGCAGAAATTTACGAAAATGGGGACTAAACCACCCAAGAACGTGCATAATGAGGACTAAAACACTCGAATATGCAAAAATCAACAAGAATGGGGAATAACACACCCGAGAAAACGCATAGTGAGGAATAACACACTCAAATACACAAAGGTTAACAAGAAATAGGGAATAACACACCCTAAAACACTCAAATATGCAGACTTTTCGAAAATGGGGAATAACACACCCAAGAACATAATACGAGAGAAAAATGCTGACAACCAGTTTAGACTCTTAGAGGAGTGGAAAGAAACAGAAGACTGATTCCTCAACACAGAAAATCATTGCCATTCTGCTCGAATATTAGAGATGCTACTGCTGAACAAATCTCTGTCACATCAGTAAGCTGTACCAAGTTGAAAATCTTTTGGGAGAAATCATGCAAATCTGCTTGGGGGTTCTTGAAGAAAAATTTGCCCCAAATTCAATGACTAATGAAGGTAAACTAATAATAGATTCAGTTCCCAACTACTGCTGGAGAAAATAATCAGATCTTTGAGGTAACTGTTGAGAAGAATAAACTGATCATGGCTTCAGTTCTTGAAATGAATGTTGAGAAAATAACCCAGTATGAAACTTGCAGAGAATCTTCTGACCAACCAAATCTGAGAACAACTTGCACTGAGCAACCAACCTTGAACCATATGACCTGAGAAGAACATGCCCCTGATAAGATCACTGACCAAGTTTTCTTAACTGTTTGAAAATTCTTTGATGAGGAAAGTTTGTTTGCAAATAAAAAGTGTTTGTACAAACCTGGTAATTTTAATGCAAAGTTCAATGCAAAGTTTGAAATCAAGAATCATTTTTGGAATGAAATTTATTGATGAAAACAATGTCAAAACACGGCGGTTGAGACAACATTAAAGATAAAGCAAAGGCAAGAAAACAAATGATTGGTAAAGAACCTGGGAGTCAGTTTACGCAACCTCGTTGTAGTATGCTTTTCAAAAGAAACCTGGATTCAATTAGGACTTTTGAAGGTTGTAACGTGGTCTGGTTCACAGTTTATGAAACAAAGGATATAGGCTCAAAGTTTATTTGTACCCAACCCAACTTCGTGATGAACTCCAATCCTACATTCAATTAATTCAGCCTATACATTCAAGTTCCCAAAAATTTAGGATTGCACAGATGAAGATGATTCGTAAGCCAAAGGATTTTGAGATAGCAGTCACCTCTTCCTTTTGTTATTTCCGGTGAGGACTTTGGTCCACTCAACTTATTATGTTGAGGAATTTTGATGACCTCTTGATTGATCTTTCTTTTATTATCCCTTACTTTTGCCTGAACTGTGTCATTTCAACTTACAGCCAGCGGGATGCCCCAATTTTTGCCTAGGTCTCCTTCATAGGTTTTGACTTAGCGGACTTTGATTTTTTCCCCTAATTTTTTCATATCATTTTTTTTGAAAGATAATGACTGCATGGCTTAATGATTAAGATGAACCATCATTGGCTTTTGAATTGAGAAACATCTTCAACACTTCTATGATGTGTGTGAAGGAAAACTTGAGATTGCAACCTTTATTTGAAAGGTATCTTGAATGATTCTCTTGTACTTGAATGCACATTTGAATTAATTGAGAACTACCCATCCCCGGGTTAAAATTGCGGGTTTTTTCGAATAGAAAGAAACTCCAACTTCAAGGTTCAAAGGGGTTAACAAAGGATTAACTTCCTTATTTCTCCAGTGTTTAGGATTTGGAACAATGCCTGTATATCATCAACCAAGTCTCAATTGAAAGCATACCAACAACAGTTATGGGTATCTCGTTTTCATCATCCTCCCTCCAATCATTGTAAAAACTTTGAGAAAAGATAAATGAACTTTGAGATATAAAGCATAAAGATACAAATAGCAAATGAAATTGAATCAAAACAAATCAATGCTCATTTCATTAAAACCAACATGAAAGTACAAACAAGCTTAAAAGCAAACAACTTAATATGATGGAAGAAAATTGCAAACATAAAGAAACAATGGCCTAGTGATCAATCAACAACAAGGATGAGCTATCCCATCTGATATTCTGGCCTTGAAGAAAATTTGACTGTTGAAGTCTTCTTGAAGATTCACTTCCCAAGCTTCGGCAAAGGATTATTGATAACATTGGGATTAAGGTCATTAAAGTAAAGGATGTTGTTCCTGATCAGTTCTTGCACTTTAGCCTTCAGTGAAAAGCAATGTTCCAAGTCATGACCAGTTCCACCTTGATGAAACTCACAGCTAAGATCCGATCTATAACCAACTGGAAGCGGATTTGGAACAGGAGGCGGAGGCCTAGTAGTAATTAAACCTTTCTCAATCAAAGAAGGAAACAATTCAGTGTAAGACATCGGAATAGGATCAAAGTTTGACCTATTGCGATATTGATTTTGTCCAGCAGCAAGAGGAGAAGTCTGAGCTTGAGCTCGAATCTGAACCTGAGCTTGAGCTGGTCGAGCTTGACCTTGAGCTTGAGTTTGAGCAGGTTGATTTTTAACAACAGGAGCGACTGCAGCTACATATGGTTGAACATATCGTTGTTGCGGGCAATAAGGCCTCCTCTTAGTTGAAACAGCATAAGCATCACCATCTCTTCTCTTGTGAGGATTCCCAAAAGACTTTCTTGCAGCATTAGGAGCTTCAGAATTGGTAATCCTACCTTTCTTGATACCTTCCTCTAGTCTTTCTCCAATAGTGACTAGGTCAGAAAAACCAAATGAAACACTTCCTACCATTTTCTCCCAAAAGAACGGTTGAAGAGTGTCCATGAACAAACCAGTTAATTCCTTCTCGGGCAAAGGTGGTTCCACTTGAGCAGCTAACTCTCTCCAACGCTGAGCATACTCTTTGAACGATTCTTTCTCTTTCTGTGACATGTTTTGAAGTTGACGACGATCAGGCGCCATGTCCAGATTGTACTTATACTGTCTTACGAAAGCATCAGATAAATCTTTCCAGCTTCGAATGTGACTCTTCTCAAGTCCAACATACCACTTCATAGAAGCACCACTCAAACTATCTTGAAAACAGTGAATAAGCAACTTGTCATCTTTAGCATGCGCGGCCATTTTGCGACAATACATCAGCAAATGAATCTTTGGACAAGTATGACCATTGTATTTCTCAAATACAGGAACTTTGAACTTATCAGGAAGAATCAAGTCGGAAACCAAACACATGTCAATTGCAGCAGAACCAAAGACATCTTTTCCTTCTAAACCTCTTACCCTCTTCTCAAGAGTCAAGCATTGCTCTCTAACTTCATCCATATATCCAGGTTCACCCTGGCTTTCAGCTTGTGGACCAGCAACTTGGTACAAGAAAGGAGAATTCTGATAAGTAGTTTGAGCAGTAGTGTGCATAACAGGTTGAGGTTCAGCAAAAGTCGGAGCTGAAAAGACTGGCACAACAGATGGATCACCAATCTGAGCAGTAGCAAAAACTGGCACATAATCCGGAGGTAACCCATATTCTGGCCAAGAAGAAATCGGTTGCTGAACAACAGGAGGATCAACAACAGCAGTAAAAACTTCAGAGATAACAGTCCTTTGAGGTGGTTCACCTCGAGCAATCAGAACTTGCATCATTTTAGTGAGCTTGGTCATACCGGCCTTCAACTCATCAATTTCCATTCGAACTTCCATGTTATGTTGTTCTTGGCGTTCCATTCTCAATCTAATATCTCTTCGTCTGTTAGCAGCTCTAGTACCGTATCTGTGGTGAGGAGTCAGCTTGACGGATCAACAGACAACTGAGGAAAGAAACAACGGGGATGAGTTCCCACACAACTCGGATGAACGCAAGAATATGCGAGGATGCAATGATATGCAATGTTCACTTCCAGTTTCAGAAAAACAACTCGATTATTGCAAACATGGTCAACATCGAGAATACCGTCATGAAAAATCTTGACAAAAAGGAATATTTACTTTTTTCCAATATTTGCAATAATCGGAATTGTCTTCCTTGAAAAATGGTTGTGATGATGATTATGATGAATATGTAAATGCAACAAACACAAACAAGATCACGCAAAGCACACAGGTTCAAAGGTTCGAATCACGAGCATGAAGTCATGGGATAAGAACACCAACCCAAACAGGCATGTACTAAGGTTTGTCTTCATTGTACCTGCAAAAAACCAAAAGGGTGCTAACAGAGGTTCCCGGATTTAACAGCCATCTTTAGAATCTTATCGGTACGTTGGATTACTCCCCAACCGATAACGTTCTTAAAATAGACCTCGTCCGAGTGTAGTATCGCGTGACAACCACCTTAAGTTTACACTCAGATAGTTTCCGCACTACGTTCCTAAATTGGCTTAGATTGGTTAAGGGTTCTACGGTCCTCAGTATGATCAGCTCAAGGTCGGAAAATAATGCCACGTACGATTACTCGTCATGACATTGATAGTCCAAGAGAGCCTAACCGAGTGGAGATTATCAAATTGATATCGCTTTGGACTACTCCATCGCGTATCGCTTCGAATATCGCCGTCCTATCATAAGTTTCGCTCAGATCCGGGTTAGAATCTATCTCACAGAGGATCACCAAAACCAAAACAGAGCAACCAAGTAACAAGCAAATCAAACTAAAACAGTAAACAAATCAAAGTAGGCCGAATCCACTTAGAGATTGACTCCCCAGCAGAGTCGCCACTTTTATGTAGCGGTAAAATCATGAGTGTAAGCTATTGATAAACTTAACTCAATATACACAGAGTCGCCACCGCGCTTTTATTTATTTCCAAAAGGAAAAAGGAAAAAAGAACGAACAAAGCCTTAAAGAATCTTAAAAGCTAAAAAGCTAAAAGAATCAAACAGAGAATGGGTACGGGGATTGGTTACAAATCGGGAAGGTTTTAAGCACCCGACTTGTCTGTGGTACTCCACGGGAACCCTTTGAAATGTTTACTGCATTTTTAGTCTGAAATGGTTTGCTTGAAAAAAGATTGAAGAGATGAGAAGAAGAATGTTTTTTAAGATTTTGGTGTTTGAAGAGACTAACGTCTCATGCCTACGTACCCACAAAGTGCAATGCGAGATCAAAACCCCGTAGTTCGTGGTACAAATTGTGAAAAAGGCAAATGAGTTGAATTGATTTTAAAATGTAAAGATAAGTCGTCATTCTTTAGCGAATAATTCCGCTAGAAAGAATGAATCATATCTAAACACAAAAAAGGAGGTTAAAAGGAAAACGTGCACGAGGGCACAAAAGCAATTGAATGAGTTGTGAATGTTTTAAAGTTTTTTTTGAGAAAGAAAGTTTTGATATGCTTATGTGGTTTAGCATTTATTTAAGGAAATGAAATGAAAAGGTAAAAGCACATGACCGATGTCAAGGTTTAATTGAGAAAATGTTTGAAGTTTGAAAACAAAGAAAGTTTTGAAAATAGGAAGGAGATTTGAAAATTGAAGAAGATAGGAAGAGATGAAGGGACTATCCTAAGACTTGAAAATAAAAGCTAAAGAAAGAACGAACAAACCATATGGCAAGCACTCTTGAAACAATTGGATTTCCATCTTTATAAACAAGTAAACCCAACCGGAGCCAAAGTCTTCAATCCATAACAAATGAGCAAAGGGATGATCCTAGAATCTAAGTCCGAAACTCCAAGTCTCAAGCTAAGGATAGTAACCATAGTCCGAAATTAAAAGTCACCCATTTTTTAGATGTTTAATCTGTTATTAGTGTTTTTGTGTCCAAATGGACAAAGGAAAAATCACAAGTATAATAATATACACAATAGGCAATATGATGAATGAATATAGAAGCATAATAAGAGAGGTAGGGAACAAGAGATTAAAATAAAAGAATAAGGTGCGAGAGATTTAATTAAATGTTAGTATATTCACATTATTATAATTTTTACAATAATAAGTGGTATGATGAACTTAATCAAGCACAACCACGAAAAGAAAAATAAAATCGAGGCAACCGGATCCAAGTGGATCGCATTCCGAATTGGGACAACTTTAGGTCTATGTTAAGCAATCGCCGAGTAATTTACGGAGTAATTACCCTACAAATGAGGCCGGCCACCACTAATTAAAGTGGAAAATATTCGTGTTAATACATGTTAGAGAAACGATATTATGGATCGTTCTCCGAAAACATGCCACACTAAAAGAAAGAGAACGATCTAATCTTAATCGAGATTTTCGTTGAATTTCTCGAAAAGCAACCTATTACGATCTCAAAGTATGGAGAATGATCCAAATGATCATTCATCCATAGATTTGAAATAATGAAGATTAAGCCGATCGGAAATCAACAATCACGAATCGGAGATTGTCATCGACCAAAAAGAAGGGATGAAGAAAAATGGATCAAAAAATGAATCCACAAAAAGAATTAAAATATTTTTAAATCATTTTCTAAGATTTCTTTTTTTCTAAATTTGTTTTCTAAAACAACTCTAAAATATTTTTCTAATTCTTTTCTAGAATAACATTTCTAAAATTCTTTTTCTTCTAAAATCTTTTCCTAAAATATGCTATAAAAATTCTTATAAACAAAAAATGAAACAAACATTAAACAAAAGAAAAGAAATTAAAGGATTTTAAAAAAAAAGAAATAGAAAGAGGGAGGGGGTATCCGCGGGTACAAGGGTGGATAGCATCAATCAAAACAACTCATGGCCTTAAAGGCCCAAACACAAATCTTCTTTTTCTTTCAATAAAAAATGAAGCAAATTAAAAAAAAAAAGAAACTAAAAAACAGAGAGTTAAAACTCTTCTTCTTCAGCGCGAGCATGGCGGCGAAACAGGGGATGGTGTGAATCCTCTTCTCACCTCTTTTGGAAGATCATGAATCGGCGGCTATCGTTACTCTCTCAATCCGAATCGCATCTCTCTCTCTCTCTCTTCGCGGATCTCCCTCGGTTTCTCTCTTTCTTTCGACTTATCTTCTTCTTTTTCTTAATACACTCAAGTCACTCTCATTCAATCTCGGCTTCGAATCAAGAAAAAAGGGAGATTAGAGAGATTTAGGAATGAAATTGGTTTAGGGATTTCAGTTTGAATGGGTTGATAAAGGAAGAAGGTAATTGGTGAATTGAAGCTGTTGATTTTTTATTTTTGCAGGGAAATGGTATGGCTATCAAAGCATAGAGGATAAAGAGGAGAGGGTTTTGTTTAAATAGAAGGGAGAAGAAGATTCTTGAATGAATTTTGCGTGCCTGCTTTTGCCTTTGAAGTTGCGTTTTATGACTTGGATGGATGCGTTTCGGTGCTGAATTTTCTCGTGTTTGCGACTTCAGTTTTTTTGCATTTTGTATTGTAGCTTTGTGCGTTTTGGATGCGGAATCCGTTTCATATTAAACCTGTTGCGTTTTGAGTTGAAATATGCAGCGTTTTGCTTGGGCCTGCTGTGTGCGTGTGGCTAGTATTCATGTGTAGCTGGATGTTGTATTGCTTGCGGACAGCTTGAGCGTATTCGGCTTGAGGCAAGGGCATAAGGCTTATGCTTGTGAGATACGGGGCTGAGGCTTGCGCAGGAGGCTTGGATTGCTGTTGTTGTTTTTATTTGACAGGTAAAGGCTAGCTTACGGAAGTGTTTTGTTGGTTAGAGCTGAAGGCTGATGCGTACGTGATGGCTTAGGCTAGCTTATGCGTGAAGTGAAGCTAATACGGTTTATTTGATATGCTGGCTGGGTTTGGGCGTATAGAGTGATGTGAGGCTTGAAAGGACAAGCTGTGAGATTTGTTAGCTTGGCAAATGTTGGAACGGCTTGAGGTGAAGCTGATGTTGGGCTAGCTTGTACCGTGGGCTGCGGATGTGAAAGTGGGAAAAGGCTACAAGTTGGTGTGAAGTATGCGTGTTGTGGCTAGGCTCTTGCTGGGTGATACAGCTTGTATGAAGGCTGCAACTTGAAGTTAGTGGAATGTCATTTGGGGTTTTGGGCCAATGGGCCTCTTTATTCATTTTTTTTATGTAGTAGTGGGCTAAAAGAATAAAAAAAATGAACTTCATAATTTGTTAAATTTGTTATATTTTTTATGGTTTAGAAGAAAAATAAAAAAAGATTAAAAGTTATAATGAAAAATAAATGAAATTAATTGTGGTGATTAAAATTGGAAAAAAGGTATTTAGGCTAAAAAATGATAATTGGAAATGGTTTAGGAAGATGGTGATTTGGGATAATCGAAAGAAAGAATAAAATAAATGGTTTATGGATCGAATATTAAAATGGATGGAACGGCTGAATGGATATGAGGTGATGATTCTTAAGCCCACAACAAATTCCGGATTCTTCTTGCACAAGCCACTGATAATGTTGAATATAACCAGCACGAAACCCGCTGATCAAACTTGCCAATTCTACACAATCACTGGAATCATCTGAATATTGTCCTGATAATCCGAATTCATGCTGAGGAAAATAAATCCTCAGATAAACAACTGATGAACTGATAAACTTGAAGATTCAAGCCAAACTTCACACAGAATACTGTCTGATAACTGATGACTTTTTGCACACAACACAGCTTAAACTTTGAAAACGCATTGTCTGAGAAATGAACCACTGGCACAATTAACTTGCAGTTGAACAATCTTTTGATAGTTTGACCAAGATTAGGTCAAACGTCCATCTGAATCGAATCGTGACTGAACAAACGCCTCTGAATTGAAATCACTGCCCTGTCTTTTAAATCCTGCAACACAGAAGAAGAAGAAGCAACTGCAACATATTTTTTTTTGTATTTTAGTTAGAGATTAGTAAAATTTAAACAAATAACAGGAACTAAACATGATGATCTTCTGCAAGGCATAGACCTGCACCTGAAAAAAAAGATAAACAAACAGTGCGTGATCTTGTTTGTATGCAAATGCAGACGAGATGCGAAAAATCTTAGGGTCAAAAATTAGGGTCTGACAACTATCAGTTATGTTATGCTTTGAGTTGTTAACTTGAATGATTGGTATTATTTTTTTTGCTATATAAATTAACCTTCACTTATGTTTTGAAGATAATGTTATTATAAATAATTTTTTTAAAAGAACATGTGTTACATATCTGATTGCTTGAGCACGTGTTTGTTGAAAGTGTGACATTCCTAAATATGATTTTATGGACAATTACTCTGATTTTATTTATTATATGCGGGGGATATTTAGGGTGTTACACTCTCCCCAAGAATTAATCTTGAGAGTATCCAATAATGCTTGGGATCTTTTAGAAGTTTAAGCCCACAAACCCCATTATCTAAGGAAATGAAGTTTCTTGCTGACTTATAACCAACCAACGAACTAAGGCATGAAGTGGTTAGTATTCAAACCAAACAACAAATATAAATTTGTGTGGTTAGTTTTTAAGCCAAACAAAGATTTTATACAGGCTGATTTCAAACCAATATGGAGATTTGAGTTGGCTATCTTCCAAACCGAACCAAGGTTTTACATGGGCTGATCACGAATCGAGCCAAGATATTTACCGGGATGATATCGAACCTAATTAGGTTTTAAATATGTTGAACATAAAAACCAAATTAGATTTTATACTAGACTGATCTCGAACTGATAGAGCTTTTAACTTGGTGGAGCTCAAGAACTATTATGAAAATATTTCAATGGTTATTCTTCACAAAACCCAAAACGAGAGTTTTGCTTCAATGATGGAGCTCACAAACCAAACAAAGACGTATTCTAACCCCCCACAAACAAATAAGGATTTTTTATAATGGTTTAGCTCAAAACCAAAATGACCACTTCCAATGGAAGAATGATTTTGTAACACCCCGTAATTTATTTAACTCACCGAATAATATTATTTAAACTGGATAGCTGATATTATTTGTGCCGAGGTTTTATTAATTTGAGGATTAAGATACATTTTTGGATACTCTCTATTTTTGGACCCATTGGTAAAATATAAGTTTTTATATAATTGTTTATATAGAAAGAAAAGAGGAGAAAAGGGAAATAGAGATAGTTAGTAAGAAAAGAAGGAGAGAAGAAAAGAAGAGAAAAGAGAAGGAGAAGAGGAAGAAAACCCTAAGCTTCAATTTCATCATCCTCCATCATCCGTTCGTCGAATCAACTCATTTCTTCCGTCAATTTTCATCTCTCGAGGTGGGTTCGTAGTTAGATACTTTTGTTTTAGTTTTTGGTTGAGTTTGGAAGTTTATGAGTTTTAGGGTTTTGGTAGAAATCTTGAAAACGAATGATTTAAACGGTTATAAACTCGGTTAAACCTAACTATGTTGCTCACATTATGCATATGAACATGTTTAGTGTAGTTTTCCTATGTTGATTGGTGTTTTGGATGATTTTGGCATGGAATGGTATGTTTCCCGTAAGCCTGAGTTTTTCTGGAAATCGCAGAGCTCGCTCAGCGAGCAGTGAAATTTTGTAGAAGAAATTGTTGATCTAGTATAGCTCGCTCAGCAAGAAGGAGCTCGCTCAGCGAGTAAATACAGGGAGTTTCTCGCTCAGCGATCTGAGGGCTCGCTCAGCTAGACCGGGAAGTTTCAGTTTTGTATTTTATTCATAACTTGCGAACCGGGAATCCGATTTTAGTGTTCCACATATCGATTTGAAGCTGAAAACATTTACTAATTGATGACACTAAAAGATATTATTTTTACCTGGACTTTACCCGGCTTTTCCCGACTTTTCCTATAATTGGAATTATGTTAACTTTGGAAGTATGAGCTAATGGAGATAAAATGTACAACTTGTGAGGTAGCTAGGACTTTCCCTCAGGCTAGTG
Source organism: Lathyrus aphaca (assembly GCA_963966055.1). Classification (NCBI taxonomy): domain Eukaryota; kingdom Viridiplantae; phylum Streptophyta; class Magnoliopsida; order Fabales; family Fabaceae; genus Lathyrus; species Lathyrus aphaca. The sequence goes on along the minus strand of OZ014524.1, from coordinate 385,785,720 downwards.
TGTCTTGAGTATTTATATCGCTTTAGGACCTCCATATTATTCTTGATTAAGTATCAACGTGGATACCTTTGTGTTAAGTTAGAGCATCCGTAAAGGCTAGAGGTACCGTTTTAAGGCGCGTGATTTGGGCTTGAGGTGGGTATTACATTGAGTCCCACGGGAAGCAAGGTTTTGGCTTGAGGTGGGTATTACATTGAGTCCCACGGGAAGCAAGGTTTGGGATTGAGGTGGGTATTACATTGAGTCCCACGGGAAGCAAGGTTTGAGCTTGAGGTGGGTATTACATTGAGTCCCACGGGAAGCAAGGGTTAAGCTTGAGGTGGGTATTACATTGAGTCTCACGAGAAACATGTTAGTAGCTTGAGGTGGATATTACATTGAGTCCCACGAGAAGCATGTTAGTGGCTTGAGATGGGTATTACATTGAGTCCCATGGGAAGTCTAGTTGAGTTATACTTGAGGTGGGTATTCCACTGAGTCCCGCGTGAAGTGTTATAGAGCGTTGTATGGATGTTTTCCATTTTTCTTTGGCTACTCTCAAGAATAGGCGTTTGTATTCGTGGAGTAATAGGTTTTAAGCCCTTAGAGCTGAGAGAACTCTAAGATAGGAAACAAACTGAGATGTTTTATCTCACCCCATGTTGATGTTGTTATTTCAGGTACTTCAGGTTCCGCAAAGGGTGAAGATAAGGCGATTTGAGTATCTTTACTTGTTGATGGCTTTGTCTTTCGCTGTGGACTTTTGAGATCTTCGGGTCTAGTTCTTAGACTTTTATATTTTGAACATCTTGTATAATTTATAGCCTTGTATTAGTACCTTATGTTGTAGTGGCTAAACTTATGGAATGTGTTGCTAGGAACTTGTTGTATTTCAATACCAGACTTAAATTTTATATATGAAAAATATGCTTTGAAGTATGTCTTTTATATATGGGTATTACAGTTGGTATCAGAGCAGGTCGTATCCTCGACCTAGCCTTGGAATATTATAAGTGTTCTTTTTGTTCACACACGTAATATCGTTGTAGGACTAAATGTTATGTTTATGGTATTGATCCTGATCAACATAATCCTATTTTGATGACATTTAGGAATATGGCTGGTAGGCGTGGAACTCTTACTCGACCTAGTGTCAATTCTCCTGGTAGCGATCAACTGAGTAGTGATGGGAATGCTCCTATGTTCCAATTCATGTAATAGATGCAGCAGCAACAACATCAGTTCATGCAGGAGATGATGCACCAAATGAATGGAGGTCTGCATCCTCAAGTGGTTACTCCTGAAGTTGGAGGTGGAACATTCCAAGACTTCTTCCGCATGAATCCTCAAGAGTTTCATGGTGGATTGGATCTGGTTAAGGCACATGAATGGGTAACCGGAATGGAGAGGATTTTCCGGATTGTGATATGTGGTGAAGAAGACAAGGTGACTTTTGCGTCACATTTACTAAAAGGTCTTGCTGCTAGGTGGTGGGAAAGTGCTTCAAATCTTATGGCGGTGTAAGGAGTTCCAAGAGTGTGGCAACAATTTAAGGCAATCTTTATGGAGAAGTACTTTCTGAGTTCCTTGAGAACCCAAAAAGAATTTGAATTCCAACAGTTTAGACAAGGGAGCATGACTGTGGCCAGTTATGCTGAGAAGTTCGAAGACATGGCGGCCTACTCTAGACAAGCCATGTATGCTCCAGATGAAAGATGGAAGATTGACCAGTTCTTGTTTGGTTTGAGGGCCGAAATCTCTCATAGTGTTTCTCAAAGGGAATTCACCACCTATTCCGAGTTGTTAAGGCAGTGCTATGTCACCGAACATAGTTTGATGAAAGTGTAACGCCCCGATTCGATTATTCCATTTTTGTTGAATCTTTTATTTAAATTGAGTGATAATTGTTTTAATTATGAAATTGGTGTGTTTATGTGATATGTTGATATGTTATATTATTTCACTGTTTTGAGAATTTTCAAGTAAAATTAGATTGGAGGGTATTTTAGACATTTTCTAATTATGTTAAGTTAAAAATTATGTAGAATTATAATTTTGAGAAAAAATGATATTTGGTAGAAAGTAGAAAATAGAAATAGAAAGTTATAAGAGTAGAAAGAGAAGAAAAAGAGAGAATAGAAAGAAATAGAAGGGAAAGAAAAGGAGGAGAAGAGAAAAGAGGAGAAAAAAAGGAAAACCTTGGAAATTCTTCATGATTGCTCCTAGGAATCGAAACAATCGGGTAAGGGTGTGAAATATTGTTATCTTATCATTGTGTGTGATTATGTATGTGTTAGATTGATTGGGTTTTTGTTTTTGGAGAAGTTTAGATAATATGAGTTTTAGGGTTTTTGATGAAAATCTAAGAAATTGGTAGATTAATCAGTTAGAACTTGATATAATCGAAGTATGATAGTTAATACATGTTAATGATCATGTTTGTGGAGGTTTAGTGGGGGTTTTGGAGCCCTATAGGATGATTATTGTGTAACTGAGTTGCTGCTGAAATCGCAGTTCTCGCTCAGCGAGCTTTCCAGGAACTTTTTCGCTCAGCGAGCGAACCTGTCGCTCAGCGAGCCTGGAACTTTTTGGTTTGGTGTTTTTAATTCGTAACTTGAGTTTCGGTTATCCGTTTTTGGTGTTATTCATATCGATTCGAAGCTAAAAACATGTAGAAACTAATGATGCTAAAATATGTAACTTTTAGCCGACTTTTACCCAACTTTTCCGATAAAACGTAATTATGTTAGTTAAGGAATTGTGGGATTGATTGTGGTATATTGGCCGTTTGGCAAATAAATGCATTTCGTGAAGTGAATATGAATGCACGTTGATATGAAAGAGTCCGTTGTCGTTTGGCGTAATTGATGCAAATGTGTATGGTTTGTTTGTGATTGTATGAGATGAATGCATAATGATATTGTGAATATGTATGCATTTTCAAGAATGTTGTGTGTCATTTTGCATGTGAAGCATAATGTATGCATTCTTGTGTTGTGGGATACTATGTGAATCCGTTGTAACATCGTGTGCCCATGTGGGTGTGAGCGATGATTACAACATGATTGTGTGCTCGTGTGGGGTGTGAGTAATCCATAAACATTGTGTGCCCGTGTGGGTGTGCAATGGGTGATTTAATCACAAATGATTGTGTGCCCGTGTGGGGTATGAGTAATCGGATTGTGTGCTCGTGTGGGGTGTGAGCAATCCATAAACATTGTATGCCCATGTGGGGTGTGAGAAATGGGTGAACATCATATGCCCGACGGGGAGTTACTTTAGGTAACGAGCGATGGTTCCAATAATTCTTGAGTGAACTTGAGATGATTGAGTCGGTACCGCATTGCATTTGCATATAGTCGTGAGTCGGTCTCTATGATTTTCATTTATCATCTATAATTGAAAATTGGTGAATAAACATGAATAATGTATGTTTATGCAAAGTGATAGAAATTGGTGAATAAACATGAATAATATATGTTTATGTAGAATGATGTGAAATGGTGAAATTGTGCATGATGAATATGCTTGGTTTGTTTATATACATTGTGATCTATATGTGTGATGAGAAATGAATTGTGGTGAGAATATGTATATGTGTATTTTTATGTTAAGATATATAAGTATATGCATTGTTATTATGATAATATTTATCACCCTTCTGTTGTTTTATGATGCTTTATGAGGCATTGCAGAGTAGGTTTGTTGGAGGTCTTTTTGTGAAGCGTGTCTTCAATCTTTTGGTCGGTCGGCTCTGATATGTAGCACCGGGTAGTTAGGGTTGGCTTGATGCCTTTTTGTGATGCATTTGTATATGTATCTTGGTGATATATGTTTTTGTAAACATGAATTATTGGTGAATCAAACTTGATTATATATATATATATATATATATATATATATATATATATATATATATATATATGTATATATGTTTGATGTTGTTTAATATTTCGTTTCCGCTGTTATTTTAATGATTGAGGTATGGGTGTAAGGATTAAATTCCTCTGTTGCAAGCTACCCCATTGTTGCATATCTTTGAATGAGCAGGTGTTGGATGTTTTAATTTCATATATAATGTTACATGCCTCTTTTATACTATGTTTTAATTATACTCTGATGAACTTTTAATATGTGTCTAAATGATTATTTGATTATTTGGGGGTATAGAAAAGGGGTGTTACATTAAGTCATATCAGAGCCTAGTTCGAGTCAGTTGTGTCTGTCTTTTTGTTGTGATGATTGAACTTTTGTTTAATCTTGTTGTTGTCTTTGGGAATAATCAGAATATGGCTGGTAGAAACGACAATGCGATGGCTGCTGCTTTGGAAGCAATGGATAGGGCGGTGCAGGGTGCGCCGAATGTGAATTCTAATGATGAGTTCAGGAAGAATCAACCACTGGTCTTCAAAGGAAGATTTGATCTCAATGGTGCTCAGAATTGGTTGAAAAAGATTGAAAGAATCTTCAGAGTCATGGACTGTGCTGAAAAGAGTAAGGTGAGGCTTGGATCTCACATGCTGAAGGAAGAAGCCGATGATTGGTGGGTCGGTAAAAGTCAAGCTCTTGAGGAAGAGGATGAAGAGATAACTTGGGAGTTATTTCATACTGAGTTCTTGGGGAAGTATTACCCTGAAAGTGTGAAAGGGAAGAAGGAGATGGAGTTCCTTGAACTAAAACAAGGTAGTATGTCCATGGTGGACTATACTGCTAATTTTGTGGAGTTGGTTCAATTTCATCCTCATTATGCTGCTACTACTGCTGAGTTCTCAAAGTGTAAAGTATGAGAATGGTTTGCGTCCTGAGATTAAGCAAGTTGTGGGATTGTAAACACCCCAAATTTGCCCTCACTCATTCATGCCATGGCTTGTGATTCTTTTAATTTGCATAAGTTCAATCATATCATCTCATATTGCATTTTTGCTTCACTGCATTGATTCAAAGCCATCTGCATCTAGGGTTTCTGATTTGAGCCATCCCTGAGCCATTTGAGCCACTCCAAAGGCCTTCAATCATCTCAAGAGGGTCCATGTATGTTCAAGCATCATATTATATCCTCACAAGGTCAAGGAAGTCAAAGAATCACAAGAACTGAGAAAGGCATGGAAGTAGAGCCAGACTTAACTGCACAGATGACCTAGAATTAGGGTTTTGGTTTCAGAGGCCATAACTCCAAATGTTTTGGTCATTCTTGTTTCTATTGGTCTTTATATGTTATGAGGATCATGCATATCCATTTTCATGAAGAAATTCAATGGGGAAGGCATCTGATCAAAAGGTGACTTCTTGAGCAAGTCAGTGCAAAATCAGGGCATCTGAGGCCCTCAATCACACAACCAAGGGGGTTTCTCCATCATTTTGAATGTGTATGATATTTATTTGATCTTAGAAGATGTTAGAAGTTCACAAAATTGAATAATTTCAAGCCATTTGCAAAGTTGCCATTTTGAGAAAGTGACTTGTAATGAAAGCTTGCCATTTTGGGAAAGTTTTTCAATCTCCTCTTTTTGATTCAAAAATGCTTCAAATGAAAAATCTTTGGTCATGAAAGTTGTAGATTGTATCCTCCCATTTTCAAAAAGTACAAGAAATCATTCTAATTCATTATAGAACAAAAGTTATGGCCTTGCAAAGTTGGACAAAATCACAAAAATTCACTTATGTGCCAAAGAGGGAAACTTGCAAATTCTTGTACCAAGGAAAAATGTGACCTCTAATTGTTGTCTAAGCATTACATGAACATCATATATGACCTAAACTTCAGATTGGCTCAAAAATTTCTTAAGTTCCATGCCTTAAACTTCAAGAATCTCAAAAGGGGCCAAAGTTGGACAAAATTCCAAATGCTCCATAACCCTTCATCCACTTGTGCCAGCTGCCAAATATGACTTCCATGGACCTCCTTGAAGCAAGCTGATTCGAACCATACCCTTGTACCATGACTGAACCAGCCCATACCTTCACTTACACAAATGTTGACTTTATGCAACTTGAGCCATACCAATCAAACTGAGCCACACCAACTACTCTGACCAATCACAGCTTCACATACATGCCTCAAGGATCACATTTCACACAATCTTGGAGCCTAAAACCAGAGCATCACCATAGTTCACAAAAAACTCCCTCTTTGCATTTTCATTCGAATCTCATCACACAAGCCTCAAACCTCAAAACAAACTTCACAGAACAACTCACCATGATCCACTGATCATCTTCCAACCATCACTTTGCCCTAAAAAGCCTGGAATCAAAAACACGATTTCCACATTTCACAAACTGAACCTCTGCCATTTTCATTTTGAGGCCATATAAACTCCAGCTAAGCATCACAAACATTTGGGGAGGATCATTGGAGCTTGTTTGAAGCAAAGAACTGGCCAGAAAGCACCATTTTCGAAAGCTTCAGTTCAGGTATCATCAAGAACAATTTTTCCAGAAACGTGTTTTTAAGTTGCTAATTGGTTCTCCATGATTCACTGATGATTCTGATATGTTTAGTTTTGAAAATGGTCAAGTATTAAGCATGTATTGAACCTCTGAAATTTTCTGCGTTTTTTCCGTTTTGCTTTGATTCTTGTTCTTGAGTGAAAATAAATGAGTTTTAGGGCTGGATTCATGTTTAGGGTTGTTAGATGTTTGATTCTGGAGAGTTAGAGAGCTTAAGATTTTGTTTTGAGTGAGATTGAAGGATTGGATGGCCGGAGAAGATGACCGGAACACTGTTCCGGTCATCTGAAAGTAATTAGGGTTCAGGATTAGGGTTTAATCATAATTAGTGAGATTTGAATTTCAGTCGTCCATTAGCGCGCGTAGTCAACTCCCGCCCCCCTAGGTTTGAATCTGGGCCTTTAGATCAGCTGACTTTCTCATTTATTCATTTATTTCATTTTTATTTCATTTGTTTTGTATTTAATTTCCACGAATTTCTAAAAATAGTAAAATACATTAAAAAATTCTGAAAATTTTTATCAAATCTTTTATTAATTTTCAGAACCCAAAAATATTTTTATTTTTATTTTTTGCATCAAAAATTATTTTTAAATCATTTAAATGTTTATTTTTAATTAGTTAATGAAGATTAATTAATTAAAAATGCATTTAGGTATTTAAAAATCACAAAACAATTCACATTGCATTTTAATACATTTAGAAGCATTATCAAACTCTTCAAACAAATTTCTTTTTGGTTCTTGACCTATTTTGACATTTTTCTTTGGAATTAAAGTTCTTAAAAGGCAATATTTTTGTTCTAACTTAGAAAAATTCATTCTGCCTAACCATGAAGAGTTTGATGATGGTTCTTTTTGCATTTCATTCTTCATGTCATGTACTTTCTAGGGTAAAATTGGGTTGAATTTATCTTTCATTTTCAATTTGATGTGCATTTTTTCCTTTTGAAGTGCCTTGAAACCCTAGCCAACTTGAGAAAATCATAACTTCCATTAGGTTAATACTTAGGTCCCCTCCTTTGGGCAGTGGACTTATGTAGGGTTAGGGTTCCTTTGATCCCATTTTCAATTTTTTATCATGTCAATTGCTTCTGGTTTTGAATTTGGTATTGCGTGTTGTGTATAAACCCTAATTCTTGCTTTCATTTGCATTCATCTCTCACATGCTTGCATTCATGAACTTGCCATGAGATTTTGTGCATCCACATGACATGAGACATCTTAGGACACATTAGAATCATGATGGTCATTTCATCATTCACTTGCCATGTTATGCATTCATATCATTTCATAAACTTTCATAAACTTTCATGGTTCAAAGCATGCTTCATTTGCATCTTCATCCTTGTATGATCATCCACAACTCTTTACATGTGTTTGCATCATCTCTTAGCATCATTAACATCATGTTTATGCTTCTGACTTTGGTTTGCATCATTGCATTTCATCTCATTTCCATTGCATTTCATTTCTTGTTAATAACTTTTCAGGTGGTAAGTCTTTGAGAAGTGAATTTGCCTTCACTTCTCATAACCTCTTCTCATCTCTTTTGTGCATCATTGCTTCATTTTATCTTTTTTTTAGAGTGAGCTTGCTCATTCATGTCTCCCTCTCATCTTCTTCCTTCAAGCAACTTGTCTTCTTAAGTGAAGCAAGTTGTCTTGCTTCTTTCTGCTTCTCTTCCTTTCATCTGCTTCTTCCTTGGTGGCTTTTCTCCTGAAGATCTTTTGCAAGCCTCATAAACCCTAGGAATACCCAAGCATGATAACAATTAGGGTTTGATTAGTCCCCCATTAGTTTTACCTTTGTGTCATCTTTGTGTCTTCTTTTCTCATCTCATAATCAAGGGTTAAACCTTGAAGGTTTTAAGGCTTTGTGATTAAGCTTATGCCTACATCCTTCTATTAGGATGGAGTGTATAACTTTAATCCTAAGTGTTAAACCCTTAATGTGTTTAAATCCTTTAATCAATCCATCTAATAATCACTAAGACATCAAGCTTGTAACTTGGGCCTTGCATTAGGGTTCTAATTCTTCCTTAATTGGTTAAGAAGGACTAACCCTAGTGTTAATGGACAAGTCCCCCTCAAGTTGTCTTACAAACCATAAAATCCATTTCTTAACCTTACCATTTACTAAAATCCACTTTAATAAAGGTTTTGTTTTGTCATGTGGTTAATCCTTAATCATGGATTAAGTTGGGGAGCTTTTCTCAGCTTAAATGTTCTCATCTATCATCCTTCTATTAGGATGGTGTAATGGGTCCATTAAATCCTTGATTATGGCTTAAACTCATTACTTAACACTAAAAAAAGACCCCAAAAACATCTAAGTAAAGGCAAGTAGGTTAATGATCTTAATCCTACCTCATGGTGATTAAGTATGAGGTGCTTACTTCACACTTAAAGTATTCTCATTACCCCTAATCAGAGGGAGGATGTGATGAGTTTACTAATCTATGGTCTAGGCTTAAGCTCATTTTCTTATGACAAACTCCAAAAAGCAATAAAAGATTGAAAACTCAAAAACAAACAATAAACGTCTCCTCCGGGATTCTCTTCTCACCTCATTCACTCACAAACGAGAGCTCGCTTCTTCCGTCTAATGCAAGACAGTAAGCACCTGAGCCAGATAGGTCATACACTTGAGCATAGACAAGTAAGCAGTTCATCAGTCAATTCATCTTTCAGTCTCTTTGAGTCGAACTACGGTGTTCTGACTTCCTCATTGCACGAGAGGATACGTAGGCATAACTTAACTGTTATCGAACAAAAGTCTCTATATATCCCCCCTCCTTCCAGCATTATTCTTTGAGCCTCATAGTCTTGAGCATTCCACTCTTGTCCTTGCACTGACACTTCTCTTATACACTTCACACTTCTTTTGCACTAACACTCGCATTCTTTCCAGCTTTGATACACAGATTGCACTGACACTACCCCTTTAAACACAAATCTTTCAAGCGTGGATCCCGTCGAGTACGGCGGACAATCTGGGTGCTAATACCTTCCCAGGTTGTAACCAACCCCCTTTCTCAGTTTCTCTGGTTCGCAACCATCTTATCCGTCTTTTCTCAGGTTTATGCAGCATTACCTTCCCTTCGGGATAAAAATTCCTAGCTGGCGACTCTTTTCTTCTGAGTTCACCCTTGTGTGTTCTCTCTCTTTTCGCCGACCGTTCGCGTCTGTACCCCTCTTGGCCCTGTGTCATCAGGTGGGAGCGACAGGGATATCAAAGAATAAGAAGGTTTTCAGATTTGACGAAATGTTATAGAATTTTTGAGGAAGATAGCAAGGCTCGTTCTACACATTACAATAGTTTGAACGAGAGGAAAGGAAAGCAACAAGCTAGAAGTGGACCTTATGTGACACCCGCTAATAAGGGCAAGCATAGGGGGAACTTTGATAAGAGATCTGGAGGAGGAGGTTCTGGTCCCGTTAAGTGTTACAAGTGTGGTGATTTGGGTCAAAAGTCTTTTGAGTGTGGGGAGAACAAAGTGAAATGTTCAAACTGTGGAGGTCTTGGACATGCTACTACCGAGTGTAGAAGGAATGTTGTGAAGTTTTTCAATTGTGGAGAATTGGGTAACATTAGTACTAAGTGTACTAAGCCGAAGCAAGCTCAAGCGGGCGGAAAGGTGTTTGTATTAGCAGGGAAAGACACTACTAGTGCAGACCGTTTGATTAAAGGTACATGCTTTATTAATAGTACGCCTTAAGTTACTATTATTGATACGGGAGCGACTCATTCGTTCATTTCTCTTGAGTGCGCTAAGCGTTTGAATTTGTTTATATCTTCTTGGGGTGGTGAAATGGTTATTGAGACTCCTACTTCAGGGTCGGTAACTACTTCTTTGGTGTGTGTGTAAGTTGTTCTTTGACCATGTATGGTAAAGATTTTGTTATGGATTTAGTTTGTTTGCCGTTGGAGGGTTTGGACGTAATCTTGGATATGAACTAGTTGCAATTTAATCGAGTTCATATAGATTGCTATCATAAGTTAGTAATGTTTTCTTCTTTGGATGATGTTGAAGATGATAGTTTCCTATCCATGAAAGAGTTGAAGAAACTTTTAGTGGACGAAGCTCAATTGTTTGGTTTGTTTGCATCATTGTCGATGGAGAGTGAAGTGGAGCTCAATGGGTTACCAGTGGTGTGTGATTTTCCAGAAGTGTTTCCGGAGGATATTAAGGATGTACCATCGAAAGGAGAAGTTGAGTTTTCTATTGATCTAGTTCCAGGTACTAGACCGATTTCGATGGCATCGTATCGTATGTTTTCATCAGAGTTGGTAGAGTTGAAGAAACAATTAAATGACTTATTAGACAAGAGATTTGTTAGGCCGAGTGTTTCTCCTTGGGTTGCTCCGATATTGTTGGTAAAGAAGAATGATGGGAGTATGCGGTTATGCATTGATTATCGACAGTTGAACAAGGTGACAATTAAGAACAAGTATCCGCTTCCAAGGATCGATGATTTGATGGACCAATTGGTTGGTGCGCGTGTTTTTAGTAAGATTGATTTGAGATCAGGATATCACCAGATTCGTGTGAAAGAAGAGGATATTCAAAAGACGGCTTTTAGGACACGGAATGGTCATTACGAATATTCTGTGATGCCATTCGGAGTTTCTAATGCGCCTGGTGTGTTTATGGAATACATGAACCGTATTTTTCATGAACAGTTGGATCGTTTTGTGGTTGTATTCATCGACGACATTTTGATTTATTCTAAGTCTCAAGAAGAGCATGAAGAGCATTTAAGGATTGTGTTACAGATTTTGAAAGAGAAACAATTGTATGCTAAGTTGTCGAAATGTGAGTATCGGTTGTCGAAAGTAAGTTTTCTTGGACAATACATTTTCGATGGTGGTATTAGTGTTGATCCATCCAAGATTGATGCGGTAATGCAATGGGAAGTTCCTAGATTGGTTACGGGGATTCGAAGCTTTTTAGGCTTGGTGGGTTATTATCGGAGGTTTATCGAGGGATTTTCAAAGTTGGAACTTTCGTTAACGCAATTGACTTGTAAGGGAAAGGCTTTCATTTGGATATTCATTGTTAAGAGAGTTTCATTGAACTTAAGAGAAGGTTGACAACGGCTCCGATCTTGATTTTTCCAAATCCGATGGAACCATTTGTGGTGTTTTGTGATGCTTCATTGTTTGGGTTAGGTGGTGTTTTGATGCAAGATGGAAAAGTTGTGGCTTATGCTTCAAGACAATTGAGAGTGCATGAGAAGAATTATCCTACGCATGATTTGGAATTAGAGGTTGTGGTGTTTGTTTTGAAAATTTGGAGGCATTATCTTTATGGTGTAAGATTTGAAGTTTTTAGTGATCACAAGAGTTTGAAGTATTTATTTGATCAAAAGGAATTGAACATGAGACAAAGGAGGTGGTTAGAGCTTTTGAAGGATTATGATTTTGGTTTGAATTACCATCCGAGTAAGGCAAATATGGTGGCTGATGCCTTAAGTCGGAAGTTGTTACATATGTATGCATTGATGATAAGAGAATGGGAACTTTTGGAGGATTTTAGAGACTTGAGTTTAGTTTGTGAAATGATGCCGAGAAGTGTGAGACTTGGTATGCTACATGTTACGAATGATTTTCTTATAACCGTTTGTGAAAAGCAAAAGTTGGATTTGAAGTTTGTTGGTTTGATGATGAATGAGAATGAGGATTTCAAGGTTGATAATTTTGGAGTTTTGAGATTTCGTGGTCGTATTTGTATTCCCGATGATGCGGAGTTGAAAAATATGATATTGGAAGAGGGACACCGAAGTAACTTAAGTATTCATCCGGGAGCGAATAAGATGTATCAAGATTTGAAGAAGATCTTTTGGTGGTCCGGATTGAAGAAAGATGTAGCTCATTTTGTGTATGCGTGTTTGACTTGTCAGAAGTATAAGGTGGAACATCAGAAGCCTAGTGGTTTGATGCAACTGTTGGATATTCCGGAATGGAAATGGGATAGTATATTGATGGATTTTGTTACGGGATTGCCGAATACACAAAGAGGTCATAATGCTATTTGGGTGATTGTGGATAGGCTTACTAAATTTGCTCACTTTGTTCCGATTGATATTAGTTATCCTTTGGAGAAGTTAGCCAAGATTTATGTTTTTGTGGTTGTGAAGTTGCATGGAGTTCCTAAGAGTATTGTGTCGGATAAGGATCCTAGATTTACATCGAGGTTTTGGGAGAGTTTGCAAAAGGCTTTAGGTTCTAAGCTAAGATTGAGTTTGACTTACCATCCGCAAACGGACGGTCAAACCGAGAGAACAATTCAATCGTTGGAGGAATTGTTGTGTGCGTGTGTGCTAGAGCAAGGTGGTGCTTGGGATAGTTATTTAGTGTTGATTGAGTGCACCTACAATAACAGTTTTCATTCGAGTATAGGTATGGCACCATTTGAGGCTTTGTATGGTTGGAGATGTCGAACACCTTTGTGTTGGCATGAAACAGGTGAGAGGACGGTAGTTGGACTGGAGATGGTACAACAAACGACGGAGAAGGTGAAGTTTATTCGGGAGAAGATGAGAGCTTCTCAAAGTAGACAAAAGAGTTATCATGTCAAGAGAAGGAAATATCTTGAGTTTCAGGAAGGCGACCATGTGTTTTTGAGAGTTACACCGGTTACGAGTGTGGGTCGTGCTTTGAAGTCGAAGAAGTTGACTTCTTATTTTATTGGTCCGTATCAGATTACTGCACGAGTTGGCGATGTGGCTTACCGTGTGGCGTTGCCTCCGAATCTTTTGAATTTGCATGATGTGTTCCATATTTCGCAACTTCTGAAGTATGTTCTGGATCCTTCACATGTTATTCCTATGGACGAGGTTGAAGTAAGAGATAACCTTATGGTGGAAGCTTTACCGGTTAGGATTTTGGACCGTGAAGTCAATAAGATAAGAGGCAAGGATATTGCGCTTGTGAAAGTAACGTGGGGAGGCGCTGCCGAAGGCAATATGACTTGGGAATTAGAGAGTGGGATGCGAGAGTCGTATCCGAAGTTGTTTGAATCAGGTAATATTTTCGAGGACGAAAATTTCTAAAGTGGGGGAGAGTTGTAACGCCCCGATTCGATTATTCCATTTTTGTTGAGTCTTTTATATAAATTGAGTGATAATTATTTTAATTATGAAATTGGTGTGTTTATGTGATATGTTGATATGTTATATTATTTTAACGTTTTGAGAAATTCGGGTAAAATTAGATTGGAGGGTATTTTAGACATTTGCTAATTATGTTAAGTTAAAAATTATGTAGAATTATAATTTTGAGAGAAAATGATATTTGGTAGAAAGTATAAAATAGCAATAGAAAGTTATAAGAGTAGAAAGAGAAGAAAAAGAGAGAATAGAAAGAAATAGAAGGGAAAGAAAATGAGGAGAAGAGAAAAAAGGAGAAAAGAAGGAAAAGCTTGGAAATTCTTCAAGATTTCTCCTAGGAATCGAAACAATCGGGTAAGGGTGTGAAATATTGTTATCTTATCATTGTGTATGATTATGTATGTGTTAGATTGATTGGGTTTTTGTTTTTGGAAAAGTTTAGAGAATATGAGTTTTAGGGTTTTGGATGAGAATCTAAGAAATTGGTAGATTAATCGGTTAGAACTTGATATAATCGAAGTATGATAGTTAATACATGTTAATGATCATGTTTGTGGAGGTTTAGTAGGGTTTTGGAGCCTTATAGGATGATTGTTGCGTAACTGAGCTGCTGCTGAAATTGCAGTTCTCGCACAGCAAGCGTTTCCTCGCTCAGCGAGCTGTCCAGGAACTTTTTTGCTCAGCGTGCGAACCTGTCGCTCAGCGAGCCTGGGACTTTTTGGTTTGGTGTTTTTAATTCGTAACTTGAGTTTCGGTTATCCGTTTTTGGTGTTCTTCATATCGATTCGAAGCTAAGAACATGTAGAAACTAATGATGCTAAAATATGTAACTTTTAACCGACTTTTACGCGACTTTTCTGATAAAACGTAATTATGTTAGTTAATGAATTGTGGGATTGATTGTGGTATAGTGGCCGTTTGGCAAATAAATATATTTCGTGAAGTGAATATGAATGTACGTTGATATGAAAGAGTTCGTTGCCGTTTGGCGTAATTGATTAGAATGTGTATGGTTTGTTTGTGATTGTATGAGATGAATGCATAATGATATTGTGAATATGTAAGCATTTTCAAGAATATTGTGTGTCATTTTGCATGTGAAGCATGATGTATGAATTCTTGTGTTGTGGGATTCTATGTGAATTCGTTGTAACATCGTGTGCCCATGTGGGGTGTGAGCGATGATTACAACATGATTGTGTGCTCGTGTGGTGTGTGAGCAATCGGATTGTGTGCTTGTATGGGGTGTGAGAAATCCATAAACATTGTGTGCCCGTGTGGGGTGTGAGCAATAGGTGATTTAATCACAAATGATTGTGTGCCCGTGTGGGGTGTGAGCAATCGGATTGTGTGCCCGTGTGGGGTGTGAGCAATCCATAAACATTTTGTGCCCATGTGGGGTGTGAGCAATGGGTGAACATCGTATACCCTACGGGGAGTTACTTTAGGTAACGAGCGATGGTTCCAATAGTTCCTGAGTGAACTTGAGATGATTGAGTCGGTACCACATTGCATTTGCATAGAGTCGTGAGTCGGTCTCTATGATTTTCATTTATCATCTATAATTGAAAATTGGTGAATAAACATGAATAATGTATGTTTATGTGAAGTGATAGAAATTGGTGAATAAACATGAATTATATATGTTTATGTAGAATGATGTGAAATGGTGAAATTGTGCATGATGAATATGCTCGGTTTGTTTATATACATTGTGATCTATATGTGTGATGAGAAATGAATTGTGGTGAGAATATGTATATGTGTATTTTTATGTTAAGATATATAAGTATATGCGTTGTTATTATGATAATATTTCTCACCCTTCTGCTGTTTTGTGATGTTCTATGAGGCATTGCATAGTAGGTTTGTGTAACACGGTGGAAGAACTGGCTTTCTATAAATGTTGCGGATAGCAAGAGTCGCCACCGACTTTTATTTTATCCAAAAGGAAAGGACATAAAAGAACAGGAAATACCTTAAAAAGATTTTGAGTTCGGGGGGTAGGTTATATAAAGGGAAGGTGTTAGCACCCTTTATATCCATGGTTATCCATGGGCTCTTAGTTACTTAGCTCACTTTGAATTGTTTTGAGAAATGTGTAGTGTGTGATTAAAACTTTCTAAGTACTTTATAATGATCTTCGTATGGATGTATATAAAGACTTGTTTTTTTGAAAATTTGTTTGAAATGTGAAGTGCAAAAAGTATTTTGGAATGTGTGAGCAACTAATTAAGAGAAACCTACCCTATATTAAGTCTTTATTGTTCTTATGTTCTTTCAATGGTAAGACTATCCCTATTATTAAGGAATAGGTAGTCATTACCTTGGATGTGATAAGGGACATGTGAAGGGACATTTGAATGTAGGCAACTGCAAGGTGTCTTTAGCAATTCGTAGGGACTATCATCATTTATTCGAAGGGATAAGATCATTTATCGTAGGCAAACTCGAAGGGACTTGATCTTATAAACTGAAGGGACTTGATGATATTTGTGAAGGGACTTTGCTTAAGACACCTTACTTGACCTTTTGAAATAGGCAACATGAGAGGTAACCCTAGAAAGTGCAAGATGGCGATCAAAGATCGACTTACATGTGTGCGTGTTCATATTCAAATATTTATCTTTTAAAGTTAATTATTCTAAGTTAATTTTAATCACAAGTATGTTATGCACACCCTAGAATTACTAACCATACAATAAACATATTCATAAAAATAAAGCAAAAATATAAACTAAACTATTACAAAGCTTCGGGACAATTACAATATAATCGAGAAATGTGATAACGATAAATAATAATAAATAGGCAATAATAAACAATAATAATAAGAGTGAAGATAAATGGTTAGAAAATAAAAATAAGAGAAAATAAGAAATTAGCAAAATAATTTAATATTAGAAAAGATTTTAAATATTTAATAAAGAAAATAGATTTTAATAATAAATAAATACTAAATTATATACATATTTAATAAATGATTAATGATTAATTATAATTTATAAAAATATTAAGTTAAATTCTAAAGTTAAGAAAAATTAGGGTTAGGATTAGGGTTAGAAAAAATTTGGGTTAGGGTTGTAATCATGAGAATTAGGGTTTTAATTATTAATTTACAAAAAAAATCAATTTATTTACAAAATATATAATATTAATAATATGAACATATAATGAAATAAATATAAATAATTTAAATTTAAAAAATAAAATATGATTTTTGAAAATATAAGATTTTAGGAAAATGCTATTAACTATTATTTAGAAAGTTTTATATTTTTATATAATAATTTAAATAAGTTAAATGATATAAACAAATGAATATAAACAAAAATTTAAAAAAAATTGCAAAATACCTGGGGTTGGGATTCGAACCCACGCCCTAGGCTTTCACTCTCCAAGACCAACATCACTACCACCAGGCCAAACGCATTTGATGAATATATGCTGGGTATTAGTCCTTTTGTATTAAACCTGCAAAATAGAAGAGATTTTGAACAAAATGAATAACCTGGGGATCGAACCCAGGCCGTCTACCTCATACGCGCTCATACGTACCACTACATCGCCTGCGTTCAACTGATATAAAATACAAAAAGTTAATTAAATATTAAAACCATATTCAAATTATGAAATTCGCGCCACACTTCTTCTTCAACCTCCAGCCGTCTACTTAGGCTATAGTTACGGTTTTCCGTCACTATAGCTTATAGTGACAGATTGTTTTCGTCACTAAAACCTTGCACAAATCAAACATCTAATATACAACGAATCAAACAATTTCAATGGTTCAAATTAACTAATATGAGGTCCCTGAACACAAATATCACATTAATTTTAACAGAAATTGATCCAATCATGCGTTCCCAAAAGAAATTTTCAAGAACCCTAGTTTTCAGTTTTAACGCATATGGCTATGGTTTCTTCAATTGATCACCCAGAAACGATCCTTGCAATGTCACAAACACAAATCAATACTCAAAAACAATTTACCATGGGTTAACATATGAAAACGAAAAATTGAAAAACCATGAGAAAGTGAGAATTCAGATTATGCATATGGATGAGTTTTTTGATGATGTAAAGCATTGAGATAACATCAATGATGCTCAAAAAACATGTTGCAACCTTCAAAACACTTTGATATGGCCTGCAAAATAGAATCCGAATTGTGAGTTTTTTGTGAAGTTTGAAGCTTTGTTCTTACTCTTGGAGGCAGCCAAACTCGTCCCCTAGCATTGTGATTAGTTTGTGTATATGTAGAGAGTTGAATTAGGTCAAAAGTCTTTGGATTTATGGGATTTGTCTTGATTGCTTTATCATGAAGATACAACTTGCTTTTTTTGGTCAAAACTCACACAAATCCTTTCCTCTTTGGTCTAGCCTGAATTTCAATCTTTCAATCAACTTTAAATCATGTTTATGAGTTTCTATAATGAAAATCAAATCAAATATTGAGCTTTTCATATTTTATTTTAATTTAAAATGATTTTAAATGAATAAAATCAAAATAAATAAAATAAAATTAATAAAAATCTGAATAAATGATTTATGGTTCGTGCATGATGTCATGGTAGTAATTGGGTCATAAAAATGCAAGCCCATTTGGAAAGAATTGGCTCTAAGATCCTATTTGCTCAATAAACCCCTCCAAAATTTCCCAACTTTGCAAAGACACAAATCCCTCAATTTTAAGGCTATGGAGGTGTTCTTGGACATTTTGGAAAGCTTAAAGAATCCTCTAACAAACCTCTTTGGTTTCATGTCCATATCCTTTACCATTCTTAAGTTATGCCTTTTGGAAGATGTTGACTTTTTGTTGACTTTTGAAATGACCTGTAATGTTTTGGCTCATACCTTTCAAATGAAGAATTTTTAGGCTTGGCTTGTGAGACACAATGTTGTAGAGAATTCAATTTCCTTCAAAATGAGCTTTGGATGGAAAATTCTTGATGAAGCATGTGAAAGTTATGGCTAGTCAAAGTTCAGTTGACTTTTCCTGTGAAAACCCTAATTTAGAAACTCCTGATTCTTGATGATCTGAAATCTCCTTGATGAATCATGATCAACCCTTGATCAAATGATGAATTTTACTTCATATACTTGATGTTGGAAAAAAATCATGAAGTTTGACTTTGGTTTGACCACAGTTGACCTTAGTTTGACTTTTTAACTGCTTTGACTGATTTTTGCATATTTGATCATCTGACTGAGCAAACCTTTTGGGAAAGCATTGAAACTTGACATAGGGATTATTAAAGACATATAAGATGCTATGAAGCTCACTTGAGGCCTTGAAAGTCCATTTAGCCTGATGAAATTCAAAACCCTAGTTTAGGGTGCATTGCTTAGGAGGATGCTTTGTCTGAGGGAACTTCCAAGCTTTCTGACTAATTGTGAACCTTGTGAACCTTGAGAGGATACTTAGGACACATTGTCTTGCCTAGTTGAGGGCAAATTTTGGGGTGCAAAAGCTGCCCCTGTTCAATTTTCTGAAACCTGAGGAGTTAGATTGGCTTGTATGCCATTCGTGACTTGGAAGGTTGAAGGGGATTGAACATAAAAGCCCAAATATTTGCACTCGCCGGAGCGTAAAGTAACACTGCTGATTAGTTGTATATGCATGAAGTGGGATTAAAGATTCCAATTAGAGGAACTGGAGATGGGCTCATAGATGCCATCCATAATATCAGGAAGTGATAGTATCAAAAGGTTGTCACTGGATATCAGTACTAGGTCTTCGTATAGGCCGTCTCTGAATCATTTATGTAACATGGTTTGAGTTAAATGTCAGCACTAGATCTTCGTATAGATCGTCTCTGCATTATCTCTGGGGGAAAAGAATATCCTTCATTAGGTGTCAGTACTTAGATCTTCGTATAGATCGGCTATGAACCATCTTTAGAAACATACTTTAATTTAAGCATCAGAATCAAATCTTCGTGGCGATCTTCTCTGAGTTGCTTTTGGTGATATCTTGGGCTAAGTACAAAGTCTTCGTATCGATCATTTATGTACCATCCCACAGATAAATTGTTGCATAGACCATTAGAAATAAATCTTCGTAGCGATTATCTCTTCTGGAAATATCCCGGATTAAGTAATAGATCTTCGTATAGACCATTTACATACCTTCCCAAGGATAAAAGAATATCAGGATTAAATCTTCGTGACGATTATATCCTTTGGAAATATCCTGGATTAAGCACTAGATCTTCGTATAGATCATTTACGTACCCCTTCAAGGACAACTTGAGTATTAATCATCAGAAATGAATCTTCGTAGCGATCATCTCTGAATTAAGTATCAGCACTAGACCTTCGTATAGATCGTCTCTGAACTGTTTTGAGTTGTTGATAGTGTTTATTCGTCTGTAACTATCCTGAAAAGAAAAGGTTAGTTTATGCAATATGTATGCATGTATGGCATGATGTACCTAAGTAAATGTATTATGCATTTATGGATATGCTATGGTATGATGTAAATGATGTATGTATGAATCAAGCAACCTAAAGCGTCTGGGTATCTTTGTATAACAACTGCTGGCTAGGGAAAATAAATCCCGGTTCGTTGCTGCGGAATATGAGGACCTCGTTCTTGTCTGGCTTGATAGTATGGTACTTATAACCTCCCGTCTTCGTTCGTCGTACTTCTTATTGAAGGAATAAGTTCCTGAGTATCCCGACTGAGGATAAAAGAGATGGACATAAGTCAAAAGGGAGATGTTACTCGAAGTATCTATAAAGATAGATTTGCTCTGCTGGGGATTTGTGGTTGTCTTGTGGGGATGAACCGGCGAAGCTTCGTTGAACTCCTACCCTCGTTCGTCCTTAGTAAATACTATTACTGCATTTAATGCATTTCTGGTAAACATCAATCATATTCAAAAACATACATACATTCAAACATAACCAATGGACGTTTTCGTTTAGGTAAACAGGGTAAAAGTAAATCTGGATTCAAAGACGAGATTTTATTTATATTATAAAGTGGCCTATACACAGGCAAGTTTGTACAAGGAGACAGAAATCCTAGTAAGAGGAATTTTTCGTAAAAAATTTACAAAACAAAGATAGTTATGTGAGAAATAGTCCTATTGAGTTTCAATTCCACTATTGCCATTATCTTCAAGTATCTCATCCTCTGCTGTTGAGATGGAAACGATTGGATTGAACTTAGTCTGTTGCACTTGATTTAGGTAGCACCACCAGTTGAAGTTACATGGGTGATCCAACGAGCCATAGTCATAGGCTTTAATCCCTTACTTTTTGCCTGGATTGCCCTTTCAGGTTTTCAATCCACCGGGATACCCTTTTTTGCCCAAGCCGCCTTTTCAGGTTTTCGACTTGCCGGGTGTACATTTTTTATATATATCCCTAATTTTTGCCCGAACCCTTTTGGTTCGCCGAGATGCCCTTATTTTTTCCTAGGCCAGTCAACCTAGCGGGTCTCTTTTTATGTGTAGTATTTTTTAACTATGTCTGCGTTTACAAGCTGTGGGAAGTCTTCACCATCCATAGTAGTAAGCATCATGGCACCTCCTGAGAATACCCTCTTGACTACAAATGGTCCTTCATATGTAAGAGTCCACTTGCCCCTAGGATCACCATGTGGTAGTATGATACGCTTGATTACCAAATTACCATCCTGATATACCTTTTGCTTAACCTTCTTATTAAAAGCTTTGATCATTCGTTTCTAGTACATCTGACCGTGACACACAACTGCCAGCCTTTTCTCATCAATCAAATTTATCTGGTCAAGTCGAGTCTAAATCCACTCATTTTCATCCAAGTCTGCATCCTTCATGATCCTTAAGGAGGGGATCTGAACTTCAATGGGCAGAACTGCTTCCATACCATAGACTAAGGAGAATGGGGTTGCCCCTGTTAAAGTACGTATTGTAGTACGATAACCATGAAGAGCAAATGGTAACATCTCATGCCAATCCTTGTAAGTAACAGTCATCTTTTGTAAAATCTTCTTAATGTTCTTATTAGCAGCTTCCACTGCCCCATTCATTTTTGGATGATACGGAGAAGAGTTGTGATGCTTAATCTTAAACTGCGTGCAGAGATCAGTAATCATGGTGTTGTTCAGATTAGAGCCATTATCTGTGATAACCCTTTCAGGGATGCCATACCTGCATATGAGATTATTCTTAATGAATCGGGCCACAACATTCTTCGTAACAGATGCAAACGAAGCTGCCTCCACCCACTTTATAAAGTAATCAATAACAACCAGGATGAAACGATGTCTGTTGGAAGCAGTAGGCTTGATCTCACCAATCATATCAATGCCCTACATGGCAAAAGGCCAAGGAGCAGTCAACACATTCAACGGAGCTGGAGGTATATGCACCTTATCAGCACAAATCTGACACTTGTGACATGTTTTGGAATGTTGATAGCAGTCAGCTTCCATGGTAGACCAATAGTAACCTGCTCTTAATATCTTATTTTCCATGGTATGACCACTAGAATGAGTGCCAAAGATCCCATCATGCATGTCTTCCATAATCTCTGTTGCTTCCTTCTTATCCACACAACGAAGTAAAGTCGAATCATGATTGTGTTTGTACAAAATTCCATTACTTAAGAAGAATTTAGCAGAAAACCTCCTCAGAAACTTCTTATCTTTGGCAGATGCCCCTTCAGGGAACTCCTGAGTTTCAAGATATCTTTTCACTTCATAGAACCAAGGCTTTTCCTCTCCTCCTTCAGTATCAATCTCATTGCAATATGCAGGCTTCTCAAATCTATTAATAGTGATTTTGGGAGCTTCATCATCCCAGCTAATCTCAAACATAGATGGCATGGTGGCTAGTGCATCTGCCAACTGATTCTCTCCTCGTGGAATATGTCCAAATGTAATCTCTTCAAAATATGGGATCAAAGACAACACATGCTCTCTATAAGGAATAAGATTTTCATGCTTGGTATCCCAATCTCCTTTAATCTGACTCACTACCAAGGCTGAATCTCCATATACATCTAGGAACTGAATTTTCATCTCAATGGCAGCTTTGATACCCATGATACATGCCTCATATTCAGCCATGTTATTGGTACAATAGAAACAAAGTATTTCAGTAATTGGGGTATGACAACCTTTAGGGGAAATGATCACAACACCAACACCATTACCAAGCGCATTAGAAGCTCCATCAAAAACCATAGTCCATCGGGATCCTTGTTCAGGTCCGTCATATTGTCCAGGTTCTTTGGTAATAATCATAATGTCTTCATCAGGGAACTCAAAACTCATTGACTGATAATCATCCACTGCCTGATGAGCCAAATGATCAGCCACAACACTTCCTTTAATGGCCTTCTGAGTAGTGTATTGTATATCATATTCTGTTAAGATCATTTGCCATCTTGCTATTCGTCCAGAGAGAGCAGGTTTCTCGAATATGTACTTGATTGGATCCATCTTTGAAATCAACAAGGTAGTATGAGTCAACATATATTGTCTTAGTCGGCGAGCAGCCCATGCCAAAGCGCAGCAAGTTTTCTCGAGCAGTGAGTATCTTGTTTCACAGTCGGTAAACGTTTTGCTAAGGTAGTATATTGCCTGCTCTTTTCGACCAGACTCGTCATGTTGCCCCAACACACACCCCATTGAGTTATCTAATACTATTAAGTACATAATCAAGGGTCTTCCATTAACTGGTGGCATCAAAATTGGAGGTTCTAGGAGATATCTCTTGATTTCATCAAAGGCTGTCTGGCACTCGTCATTCCATTCCATTACCTGATCTTTCTTCAACAACTTGAAGATTGGCTCACAGGTAGCAGTTAACTGGGAAATAAATCTTGCAATGTAATTCAATTGTCCCAAGAAACCTCTAACTTCCTTCTCAGTACGGGGAGCAGGCATCTCTTGTATAGCTTTTGCTTTTGCAGGATCCACTTCAATACCTTTTCCACTGACAATGAAACCCAGGAGTTTGCCAGACCTAACTCCAAAAATACACTTATTTGGATTCAATCTCAGCTTGTATTTCTTCAACCTTTCAAATAGCTTATGCAGATGATCAAGGTGTTGTTCTTCATTCTGGGACCTGGCTATCATATCATCCACATATACCTCTATCTCATGATGAATCATATCGTGAAACAAAGCCACCATAGCACGCTGATATGTTGCCTCGGCGTTCTTCAAACCAAATGGCATCACTTTGTAACAAAAGGTGCCCCACAGTGTAACAAACGTAGTCTTCTCCATATCTTCAGGTGCCATCTTGATTTGATTGTAACCAGAGAAGCCATCCATGAAAGAGAATACCTTATGCTGAGCAGTGTTGTATACCAGAACATCAATATGAGGAAGTGGAAAGTTATCTTTAGGGCTGGCCTTATTCAGATCTTTGTAATCCACACACATTCGTACCTTACCATCTTTCTTAGGTACTGGTACCACGTTTGCAACCCATTGAGGATAAGAACTCACAGCTAAGAACCCTGCATCAAATTGTTTCATCACTTCTGCTTTAATCTTTTCTGACATTTCAGGATGCATGCGACGAACCTTCTGCTTCTTTGGACGACAATCTTCTTTTACTGGTAAACGGTGAACCACAATGTCTGTATCCAACCCTAGCATATATTCATAAGACCAAGCAAAGATCTCTACATAATCACGTAACATCTGAATTAGTCTGCTCTTAACATCATCTTCTAGTTCAGCCCCTATCTTGACCTCTTTCCTGTTTTCTTCAGTTCCCAGATTCACAACTTCGATTGGCTCTTCATGTGGTTGTATAGCTTTCTCTTCTTGTTGTAACAACCTAGCAAGCTCTATAGGTACTTCACAATCTTCCTCCTTTCCATCTTCAACTTGATAGATCGGATTTTCAAAATTATAATTGGCAATAGTAGAACTGTTATCAACAGGATCCAGAGTGGATGAGGATCTGCATTTTAGTGATGTGGGTGTGTGTAAGAACACATAGCTGATAAACAAAAAATAAAAGAAAGACAAGGAGCACAATATTTACGAAAATGAAACGTCCATTGATTTTTATTGAATGAAGTATGCAAATGAAATGACATCCCGAAATAAGCATACCATTGTGCCCCGGGTAAGACACAAGGCTTAAAAGTTTAATTGTTCGAAATTACAAACTTAAAATAAAACACAGTAATAGTATTTACTCCTGACTAAAGGAGATAGGAATAATGTCTTCGGTCTTCCAATTGTTGAGCCCATCACCCATGGTAGGAAAGATCCAATCATCCAGGTTGTAGTCTTCATTATAGTCACCCACATCATTGATTTGATCTCTTATGACCCCTTGATTGGTGATACGAATAGCACGAGCACGACGAACAGCCTTATGAGATTCTTTTGTAACCACAGCCTTAGCATCCTTGAGGGAGGCCATTGCAGGAGGTATATTAGTAACCATAGGAACTCTTTCAGAAGCAGGAACAGACTGAGGAACAGGATCAGAGTAGGGAACAACTTCAAATGATTGACACGGAGTTTCAACCATTTCACCCTCCATTTCTACATACTTGAAAGTATTCACGTGGCTAACCATGTACTCTTCTTCACCATAGACAGTGACAATTTTGTTCTTCACTGGGTATTTCATCTTCTGATGCAAGGTGGAAGTCACAGCACCTTCCCCATGAATCCAGGGGCGTCCAAGCAAGCAAGAATACGTAGGACAAATATCCATCATATAGAAAGTAGAATTGAAGACTTGAGAGCCTACTTTGATCGGGAGGTCTACTTCTCCATGTACCACTCTTCTTGAGCCATCAAAGGCCCTCACCACTACGTCACTTGGCCTTAACACAACATCTTCAGGACTGAGCTTGTCCAGAACCTCTTTAGGGAGCATATTTAATGAAGAACCATTGTCCACCAGCACATGAGACAAGGTAGTGCCCCTACATTCAATGGAGATATGCAGAGCTCTGTTATGGTTTCTCTTGGCAGGAGTCAAATCAGCGTCAGAAAAGCCCAACCCATTATCACTAGTCAGATGTGCAACACAATTCTCAAATTGATCCACAGAAATCTCATTTGGCACATGAGCAGTCTTTAAGAACTTGATTAAGGCTTTAGCATGAGCCTCAGAACACAACAGCAACGATAACATGGAGATTTTGGAGGGAGTATGTCCCTACTGGTCAACAATATCATAATCACTCTTGCGAATGATCTTCAGTACTTCTTCCATCTGTTTAGAAAGATTTTCAGCAGTCGGCGCCTCAGCTTGCACAGGTTCAACCACAGGACCTTTGCCCCGAGCATCAGTACTTGGTCCAGAATTGGAGGTAGTAGTTAGAGTAACTGCACTTTTGGAGGTAGCCTGAGGAGAGAAGATTCTTCCACTTCTGGTGATTTTACTAGATCCAGCAATATTATTGATCGTACCTGGAGATCAGGATCTGATACGGCTGGCTTCGAGAGTTGTTGGAAAATGGTCGGTGAGGAAAAAAGGGGGGTGTACCTGCAAGGCACTCCGATGCCAAAGTAAGTAACCGAGAAAAGAGTGAGCAAGTACAAGAATTAATGTCAGAGAGTTAAATACCTGACCCTCTCAAATGAGAGGGTTTATATAAGGGGCTAAGTGGAAGATTATTGGTCCATATTGTGGGGCGCGGATCGAGGAATCCGTAAAAATAGGTAACGGTCAAAAATAGCCGTTGGAGAACTTTGTCTTGGTCAGTACGCTTTTGGTCGACAGAGACCACTATTCTTGATTCTGCTCGACGTCGAGAGCTTCTACCAAGTTGGTTTGCTTGGCCCAATTATGGGAATTGGGCCAGTCCAGAACAGGAGCCCCCCAAGTCATTGCTCGTGCGGAAGAGCAGTGACTTAGTAATGATTTCGTGCTCGAGGACGGGCAGTGTCAAGGCTAGGAATTTCATGCTGCCGACTTTCAAGGGACGAGCAGTTGGTACGTTGCTCGACGAGAGAATGTGAAACGAAAAGCTGGAATATTTGGGGATTCGCGCTTATTAATGATTTGACGGCTAGCCTAGGGGCTAGCGTGTAGGGGTCACGCGTGGTTGCACGTGTTTTCCCTCTTATAAATAGGGTTTCCAGGCTCCATTTTGAACTTTTTGCTTCATCTTCTTCTCTGACGCCTTGCTCGTTCAACCGCCACCGCTCCCAGCCGTCGACCACCGTATCTCATTATCGACCACTGTTTCCAGAACCTTCATCTTCTGCAAATGTCTTCCCAAGCACAAGGTACGGTTCCTTTTTGCTGTTTTTGGTGGTTATAGGTTAGATATCATAGAAATATATGTGGTTTAGGATAGTTTTAACGGTAGTCTTAGATTTAGAACCGGTAAACTTTAGAACTTCTGCCATCGTTGTTGGTCGGCTGCAAACCCTAACTCATGCTCGACATAGGTGCTGGTCGACCTTGACTTGGGATTTGACAAGTATTTAGGTTAGATCCCGTAACTCATGACGTTGGGCGTAAGCCATCGCTCCGAGCGATGGTTAGCCAGGGCTACAGCTTGGGACCCAGTCCCTGAGCTGATGCGCGCCCTTTCACTTGTCGAGCGGTGGAAGGGTGGATTTTATATTCTTAATCGAATTCACTGACGCCTTTCTTCTTCTTTTCAGGTGAAAACTCGCTTATGGATCCGTTAGACGTCCTCGGAAGATTCAGGATCTTCTGCGTCAGTCCCCTCTGGTTCCGGGAGTTTCTCAGGAGATTCGGGCGCGAGCACTACAGAAGAGGGAGCATCAACAGATTCGCCACAATGTCCCGAACAGACAAGGATCTCGCCCGAAGAATGGGTGGTAGAGGATATGCTGGACAAGGTGTCCTCATTTTCAAGGCCTCGAGCGGAGCCTCTGCCTGTCATCGGCAACCCTGCTGATTGGGTCGTAACTTGCCCAGGAGATGACGACCGCATCTTCTCGTATTTTGGAGGTCGGGCGTTCTCCATGTACGAGTATGCAGTTTCGGTCCTGGGGGTAACTTTGCCCTTTAGTGACTTGGTGTGTGTTTTGCTCGGGCACCTGTGTGTTGCTCCTTCCCAGCTGCATCCTAACTCGTGTGCATTCCTGAAGGCGTTTGAATTGACGTGTGCCCATCTGGGTGTTGGTGCCACGTTTCCTCTGTTCTTCCGTCTGTTCTCCCTGCATCGTCAAGTCGGGCGAAGAACTGATCGGAAGGGGTTCGTGTCTTTTAAACAGAGGACGAAAATTTTCAAGGCCCATTCAGAATCCATCCGAGCCTTCAAGATGGACTACTTTCTGATCAAACCCGCGAGCACGGTGGCTATGAGGGTGATGAGCTTTCTGGGGATAGACACCGACGAGAACGACGAACCCAAGCTCAACGATCAAGGGCAGGTGATCCCGAGGAGACTTTGGTTGTTCCCCTTTTCCTGGAGTTACGCCCATTATGAGAGGCCTGTTGGTGAGTTCGTCCAGGTGGGGGACTCTTTGAATGAAGACAACGCGGCCAATTTCGAGGCCTTCAGAAGATTGATAGCGTCTTTCACTCCGACCCCCCTGCTGGACGGAGAGGGGAAAGCTATGCTCGATCAGGATGGGGGGGAAGCTATGGAGCGCCCCTTGATCGATGTTACAGAATTGCTGGCCTGCAATACCGGGAAGGAAGTGTCCTACTTCTTTGGTATCTGTTTTATTTCTATTAGTTATATCTTTGATTTAATTTTGTCGTCCACGATTAATCTAATCTTTTTCTTTTTTCAGGCTCTCTGTCGAACCCGCTTGATAAAATCCAATAACGCCTGCGCCAAAAGAAAAAGAAAAGATCGAGGGTTGTGCAGACCAAGCTGACCGAGACAAGTGGCTCTGGGTCGGGCCCCTTGGTCCAAGGCTCTCCGAGCGCCTCAACTGGCTTCCTGATGAAGAAACACAAGTCCGCAGCTACTGTGGACCTGACGGCCAACGCTCCTCCGAAGCCGAAGCATGGGCTGCCGCCGTGCTTCGTGAAGCGCAACTTTTTCGAGGGGACGAGCATGGAGGTGGACCGTGCGGACTCCTTGTTCCTGGAAGGCATGGATCATCCTGCCCGGCGGTTGTCCCTGGCTCAGGATGCAAGTGCGGTCATGCGGGTCCTGACAATGGCCTGGCTGACAGCCGAAGGAAGTCCTGGACAGGAGAGGGAGATGGGTAGGCTGAAGGAGCAGCTGGCTGCTGCTGAGGCGAAGCTGAAAGCGGCCACTGAAGAAGCTAGTGCCACGACCAAGGAGCTGACTGAACGGGCCAACGTCATTGCCAAGTTAGAGGTCGATAAGAAAAGGGTGCTGGAGCAGAACAAAAAGCTGAAGGATGCTTTCTGCCCGAAGGAGGACGAGGATGATGAGACCAAAAGTATGGTAACGAGGGCTCAGTTTCTTGCTCGGATCGACCAAGACATGGAAGATCTGAACTCATCAACTGAGCTCAGTTTCCAGAATGCAGTGGATCAGATAAGGGCTCTCCACCCCGACTTGGCCTTGGACGTTGGTCGAATTAGCTACCTGTATAAGGTCGAGGATGGTCAGATCGTGGTTCCTTCGGACCTGGTAGTAGATGATTCTCAGCCGGGGTCGATTGCTCAGCCCGATCAGCCTGAAGCGCAACCAGAACAGGAGGAGGCTCGCCAGGAAGAAGGCCGCCCGGAGGGCGAGGGTAACTAGTTTCTGGCCTGCGTGCCTTGTAATTTTATGTTTCTTAGTTTTTTGGGGCGTAGTCCCCTTTGTAATTAATTATGAACAAGTCGGCCCTTCGAGGTCGCAATTTTGTGTTCACATTTTGATGTTTATTAATGGTCGTTTGTTTTGTTATCTCCATTGTTCAATTGCTCGTCCGTTGGAGGACTGTTCTTTATATTTCAAATGATAAGTGTTTGTCGTGCATTTTTGCACTTGATTGGATGTGATTTAATATATACGGGGTGTGTTCGTGATCCATTGGTTTGGGGGACCAAGTAGATTCTGGAGTTTTTACTCCTGGTCGGTGCTCGGGCAAAGGTAATGGCCCGGGCTCCGTGGCTTGAACCTCCCATCACGAGCTGGGGTTCTGCCTGGTTGTGGTACTCCGGCGACGTCGGACTCATTCGAGTATCCGTCTGTGCGGCAGGTTTCTCCTTCCCTTGAAAGGAGATCCTGATTGATTACGTCAATTTTGGGTTGTCGTGCTTGTACCTAGGCACGCAGTTTTCAGTCGGTCCTATCGCTCCTCGCTTAAGAGTTGAGCAGGGTGACTTTGTGAGTTAGCTGTAATATTGCTTGAGCTTCTCGGCGTTCCACGGCCGA
This sequence comes from Lathyrus aphaca, assembly GCA_963966055.1. Taxonomy (NCBI): domain Eukaryota; kingdom Viridiplantae; phylum Streptophyta; class Magnoliopsida; order Fabales; family Fabaceae; genus Lathyrus; species Lathyrus aphaca. The sequence goes on along the minus strand of OZ014524.1, from coordinate 385,755,920 downwards.
GCGAGCTCTTCCCCGTGTAAAGTTTCTAAATAGTAGGCTCCGTTTTCGGTTTTTGCTCGGACGCGATACAGGCCCTCCCAATTGGGTGTAAACTTTCCCTCGCGGGGATCCCTGTGATTTCTTCTGAGAACAAGACTGCCTACCTCGAACGTTCGTCTTATGACTTTAGAATCGTACCGAGCGGCTATTTTCTGTTTGAGAATGGCCTCTCGAAGAGCAGCTTCTGATCGAACTTCCTCGATCAGGTCGAGCTCGTCTCTCAAAGCCTCGGAGTTGGTGTCTTGGTCCATGGGGGATTCTGTGCGTCTGGATAGGACGTGCATTTCTATAGGGATCACCACCTCGGTTCCATACGCTAATCGGAACGGGGATTCCCCGGTTGTTGAGTGGGGGGTGGTCCTATATGCCCATAGCACGCTATGTAGTTCCTCGACCAAGTGCTTCTTATGCTCGTCCAGTCTTCGTTTCAAGCCTCTTAGGATTACCCTATTTGCGGCCTCTGCTTGCCCGTTAGTTTGGGGGTGCTCCACCGAAGCGAAATGTTGTTTCGTTCCTATTGATGCAATGAATTCTTTGAAGTGTTTATCTGTGAATTGGGTGTCGTTGTCGGTCACGATGGCGAGCGGTACCCCGAATTGGGCGAGGATGTTTCTTTTGAAGAAACGTAGTATGTTGAGCGCAGTGATTTTGGCTAAGGCCTCAGCTTCTATCCACTTGGTGAAATAGTCGACACCTACAATTAAGTATTTATTTTGGCCGGACCCGGCGACGAATGGTCATAAGATATCCATCCCCCACCATGCGAATGGCCAAGGCGACGATAATGATTTTAGCTTGGATGGGGGTGCTACGTGTACATCCCCGTGTCGTTGGCATTTGTCGCACCTTATTACGTGTTCCTTTGCGTCGTGTTGGAGTGTGGGCCAATAGTATCCTGCCCGAAGAATTTTTCGAGCCAACGACCGTCCGCCAGGATGTTGCGCATTGATTCTTTTATGGACTTCTCTTAGTACGTGCGGGATGTTTTCTTCTTCCACGCACCTGAGGAGGGGTGTAGAGAATCCTCGACGATACATACGTCCACCCACTAGAGAATATGAGCATGCCCTTCGTCGTATTGTACTGGCCGCTTTTTGGTCGGTCGATAATTCTCCTTTAGTTAGGTAGTTAAATACTGGGGTCATCCAGCAGTTTGTGTCGCCCACGAGATTAACGTCTACGTGGATTGATGATTGCCCGATGCTTGGTCGGGGAAGCGTTTTCTGTATGATGGATTTGTTGTTTCCCTTCCTTTTAGTGCTCGCCAGTTTGGAAAGGATGTCGGCTCGAATATTATTCTCTCGCGGGACGTGTTTGACTTCCACGCTTCTGAATCGCTTTAGCTCGCCTTTTACGAGGGCCAGGTATTCGGCCATGTTATCGTTTTTGGCTTGAAAATCTCCTCGGACTTGGCTGGCGACCAGCTGAGAATCCGTGCAGATTGTGATTTCTTCTGCCTCCAGGTCGGTCGCGAGCCGTATGCCTGCTAGGAAGGCCTCGTACTCCGCCTGATTGTTGGAAGTGGGGAAAGATAAGGTTAAGGATACTTCGATGATGTTTCCTTCTTCGTTCTCTAGAATAACCCCAGCTCCGCTACCCGCTGGTCCGGACGCCCCGTCCACAAAAATCGTCCACCTGGAGGAAGATTTCGACTCTTGCTCAGTGAAAGTGAGCTCTGCCACGAAGTCGGCCAGTGCTTGAGCTTTGAGAGCTTGTCTTCCCTCAAATTTGATGTCGAATTCGGATAGTTCCAACAACCATTTTAACATTCGTCCGGCCATGTCTGGTCGACCGAGCAATTGTCTTATGGGTTGATCGGTTCTTACGATGATGGTGTGAGCCAAGAAATAATGGCGTAGCCTTCTGGCTGCGAAAAGGACGGCCAAGGCCACCTTTTCCACCTGGAGATACCGAATTTCCGGGCCATGGAGTGCTCTGCTCGTAAAATAAACAGGCTTCTGCCCTTCGGGTAAATCGCGTACGAGGGCCGCGCTTACTGCTTCGTTTGCCACGGTGAGGTAGAGATAAAGTATCTCTCCTTCTTCAGGTCTGGATAAAACTGGGGGTTCACTTAGAGCCTTCTTCAGGTGGGACAACGCTAGCTCGCACTCCTCCGTCCATTCGAAAGTTGCCTCCTTGCGGAGGAGCTTGTAGAAGGGGAGAGCGTGTTGAGCGGACTTCGCTACGAACCGAGCGAGGGAAGTGAGGACCCCATTTAGAGATTGTATGGATTTATTAGAAGTAGGGGTTGGGAGTTTCGCGAATGCTCGACATTTTTCGGGGTTGGATTTGATGCCTCATTCAGTCAAATAGAATCCGAGGAACTTCCCTGCTCGGACCCCAAATGTGCACTTCTCGGGGTTGAAACGCATTTTGCATTTTCGTGTCTGATCGAACACTTTTCGTAAGTGGGACGCGTGGTCCGTTTCTTGTTGAGATTTGACGATCATGTCGTCCATGTATACTTCGAGCATATCCCCGATTTCTGCTCGGAATACCTTATTCATCATGCGCTGATAAGTCGCGCCTGCGTTTTTCAGACCGAAGGGCATGACGTTGTAATAGTAGTTGCCCGATTCAGTCATGAAGGCCGTGTACTTTTTGTCGGACACGGCCATGGGTATTTGATTATACCCCGAGTATGCGTCCATGAAGGACAATAGTTTGAAGCCGGACGAATTGTCGACCAACTTATCAATGTTAGGTAGGGGGTATGCGTCTTTTGGGCATGCCCGGTTGAGATCAGTATAATCGACACACATTCTCCACTTTCCATTAGATTTTTTCACAAGTACAACATTTGAGAGCCAGGTTGTGTACCTGGCCTCGGTTACAAATTTTGCCTCTAGGAGGTCTTTAACAGCAGAGTCAGCTGCTTCAATTTTTTCGGTCGACTGCTTCCTCCTGCGCTTGGCGACTGCTTTATGTGTCGGGTCTATGGAGAGGTGATGGCAGGCTGTCTCGGGGTCGAGTCCCGGCATTTCTACGGCGTTCCAGGCGAACAGATCTGCGTTCCCTTTGAGGCAAGCTTCCAACTGTCATTTAGCCAAGTCGGGCATATGTGCTCCGATCTTAAAGCACCGGGTTGGGTCGTCTCCCAGGGGAATCAGCTCGAACTCTCCGTCTGGGACTGGTCAAGATAATTAATCTGTTGGCTTCTGGACGCCCTCGTTGTCGTTCGAGAACCTGTAGTCTAGGTCGATTGAGTCTACCTGAGGGAAAGCCCTGGGGACATCTGGTGAGTTCGATGTTGAAGGGTTCGGTTGGTAAGATATTGAGCTAAGACCTTTAGATGCTGCTTCGAAACATCTGCGAGCAGCATCGACGTCTCCGTGCAGTGTGGCAACCTTGCCCGGCGTAGTGTAGTACTTCATCTTCAGGTGGACAGTGGATGGTACGGCGATTAGCTCGGCTAGTGTTGGTCGTCCCAGGATGCACTGGTACAGCGACAGGCAGTCCACGACTAGGAACTGGACTCTGACCGTCCTGGCCGTCTCAGCTGCTCCGAAGGTGACAAACAGATCGACGTAGCCCCACGGTCGGGAGACCGCTCCGTTGAAACCTTGCAAGTCTGATCCGACGTACGGAGTTAGGTGTGTCTCGTTCAACTGGAGTGTTGAAAACAGCTGGGAGTACATAATGTCGCAGGAACTGCCCTGGTCCACCAAGATTCTCCTTACATCGAAATTTGCCATACGCGCCCGGATGAGCAAAGGAATGTTGGCGTTGGGCGCTCCTCCCAGGAGTTCTTCTCGGTAAAAGGCAAGGGGTACCGAGCCCTCTCTTGGTGGGTCTAGGGTTGCGTTTTGCGTGGGCCCCTTCGCAATCAGCTGGTCGAACTTTCGCTTTACGGATCCGACCGTGATTTTGTTGAACCCTCCTCCTGAAATGACCATCGCAGATGGGAAGGTTTCCCATGGACTATGGGAGGAAAGGTATCTGGGGCTCCCGTTGTGCTCGGGTAGGAAGAAATCTTCTGGGCGATAGATGCTCAGGGCAACTTGCATGTTCGCATCTGCAGGAACGGGTACAGCCTCCTCGACCTTTTGAGTCTCTTGTGCTTCTTGCCGAGGAATATCTCTGGATTTGGTGAATTGCTTAAGGTGCCCATCCTTGATAAGAATTTCGATTGCGTCCTTGAGATGGATGCAGTCTTCTGTGTTGTGGCCATGACTCTTGTGGAATCTGCAATATTTCGTCTTGTCCGTGCCCGGTTTGCTGGGTTGCTGCTTTGGAAAGCGTACCCCCGCTTGCCTGAACTCCGAGTTGGCGCACTCGGATAAGATTTTCTCCCTGGAAGCCAGGAGAGGAGTATATTCGTGGAATCGGCCGATGGGTCCTCTGTGCTCCCGCGGTTCACGGGAGCGGTCGTCCTTTCTTTTGTCTCCTCCCCGACGAGATGTCGAGGGTTCATCGACTCGGTGGGGCTTCGCATCTTCAAGAACGTCGGGCGTCTCTTACCGAGCTGGCTTCCTGTTTTTCCTCATACTAGATATAGGCTTGGTCTTTCAGCAAGAACGCATCGAGGGTGGCAGGGGTCTCGATGCCGACTGCCCGGTGAAAGTCTGTTGACGGGCGTAGGCCTCGTTCCAACAGGTACTTCTTCATGTCGTCAATTGTGGATACTTGGACTGCCTCTTTAATGAACCTTTCGATGTAAGTTCGTAAAGGTTCGTCTTTTCCCTGGATGATCGCTTCGAGCGAAGCTTCTGTCTTTGGGTGTCGCCTTGAGGCAGTGAAGTGCCTGGAGAACGTGCGTCCAAGTTGTTTCCAGGAGGTGATGGACTCAACCTCGAGGCTTTTATACCACGTCATCGCTCCTTTCCTCAGCGTTGTAGGAAATAGGCGACATTTGATCGCTCCTCGTACTCCCCGGTAATAGAGCAGCGCATCGATATTCTCGATATGCTCGTCTGGGTCTGTGGTTCCGTCGTACGAGCCTAGTGGTGGGGGTTTCTCTAAACCTCTTGGAAGTTTGGCCGCCATGATTTCTGACGATAGGGGACCCCGAGCGTCCTCGTCGTCACTGGAGTTGAACGAAGGAGACCTGTGAGCGCGTTTCTTCGCTCGCCGGGGAGATGCAGATCTTGATCTGCTCCTTCTTGATTTTCTTGGAGGAGAAGATCGTGGAGAGGCCTGACGAGGACGTTTGTCGCCCGTTGATTCGTCGGCGTGCCCCTTCCTTTTTCTCCTGGGAGGAGAAGGAGTGTGCTTTCTTTGGGGTCTCGCGGGAGACGGTGGCCGATGGGAATTGTCTTCGAGACGGGCGATTTTCTCGCCATGGGCGAGGAGCAGCAGGTTTGTCTGATTTAGGATTTCGGCCAATGCGGCGAAATCTGATCCTGAAGGAGTCGAGGGAAAAAGAGTTTCCGGGCGACTCTCCAGAGGTTGATCGTGATCGGGCAAAGGCGATGTTGTCTTCCCGTCGGGGTGATCTTGCACAGTTTCCTCGTGCGGGGGAAGATGAATGTTGCTCTCACGTTGCGTGAGAATCATGCCGTCGTTTGATCGGTTGTCTTGGTTGTCTCGAGCAGCCATGGATCTTGGTAAAAACTTTGATTCTTGAAGATTCTGAGAGAGGAGAACGGGGAAATCAGATTCCCACAGACGGCGCCACCTGATCGTACCTGGAGATCAGGATCCGATACGGCTGGCTTCGAGAGTTGTTGGAAAACGTTCGGTGAGGAAAAAAGGGGGGTGTACCTGCAAGGCACTCCGATGCCAAAGTAAGTAACCGAGCAAAGAGTGAGCAAGTACAAGAATTAATGTCAGAGAGTTAAATACCTGACCCTCTCAAATGAGAGGGTTTATATAAGGGGCTAAGTGGAAGATTATTGGTCCATATTGTGGGGCGCGGATCGAGGAATCCGTAAAATTAGGTAACGGTCAAAACTAGCCGTTGGAGAACTTTGTCTTGGTCGGTACGCTTTTGGTCGACAGAGACCACTATTCTTGATTCTGCTCGACGTCGAGCGCTTCTACCAAGTTGGTTTGCTTGGCCCAATTATGGGAATTGGGCCAGTCCAGAACAATTATCAACATCAAGATTATCATCATTAACAGGTGCCTCAACCAGAGGTTCTTGTTTGACACCATGGATGTAAACATCGGAACCATAATTCCAGGGTATAACTTTATCAGAAATATAAGGAACAGGGCCAGGAGTGGTAATGATCATGGGAGCCACTCTAGCTTCAGCAACAGTCTTCACAGGGCCTTCAGTAGTAATCCTCATAGGACCTTTAGAAGTGATCCTAATGGGACCTTTGGAGGTAATCTTCACCGGTACTCTTTCAACCATAGTTACATCTTCAAGCTTCGTGTTTCGAGTCAGATGTTCACGCATACTTTCAACAGAAGGAATCCTCTCAAACAATATAGTGTAATTGTCCATGAGGCGTTGAATACCATCCTTCAACTTCCAGTAACTATCAGGTTTGTAGGCACACTAAAAACAGTCTTCATTGCAACCTGGAAAGAATCCAGCCTGCACCAGCTTCTTCTTGATAATGGATAGAGGAGTAGTCAAATCTGTTACTGAGGAAACATAAGAAACTTCATCAACAACATTAACAGTCTTCTCATGATTAGGCATAGGAGCAGTGATCACATTTGGGGTCCCAGGAGGGTCAAATTCAATCTCCCCAACTTCAATCATGTCTTGAATTTTGTTTTTCAACACCCAGCAGTTGTTGGTGTCATGTCCTGGACTATTAGAATGATAAGCACATCTTGCATTAGGATTTTATCGAGGAGAGGAAGTATTAGGATTCTGAGGAGGATCCCTCAAAGTAATTAGTTCCCCTTTAAACATGTGTTGCAAGGCTTGGGCCAGTGACATGTTGATCTTAGTGAACTGTCTTCTAGGCTTCTGTTGATTGTTTTGTTGTTGCTCTGGTGCTGTAGGGGCAGGATTGGAGATGTGAACTGCTCCCACAGATTGGTGACTCCTGTTACGACTATGTTGACCATACACAACATTAGACTCCTTATTTCCACTAGGGGGCTTCTTAGAAGTGCTTGATGAAGAGGCACTCATCTGTATCTTTCCACTTCTTATACCACTTTCCACACGTTCTCCAGTCATTATCATCTCGGTGAAACCAGATGATTAGCTTCCAATGAGGTGAATATAGAAAGGACCATTCAACGTACTCATAAACATATCCACCAGCTCCCTGTCAGTCAGAGGAGGTTGAACTCTGCCAGCCAGGTCTCTCCATTTCTGGGCATACTCTTTGAAACTCTCCTTAGCACCCATAGACATGCTTTGGAGTTGCATGCGAGTTGGTGCCAAATCAGCATTATATTGGTATTGCCTATAAAAGGCCTCAGCAAGATCATTCCAATCACGAATATTAACACTCTCCAGTTGATAGTACCATTCCAATTGAGCTCCAGATAAGCTCTCTTGGAAGAAGTGAATCCACAGTTTCTTATCAGCAGTATGTGGTTGAATTCTCCGGACATAAGACCTTAAATGCAGCTTGGGACATGAGACACCATCATACACTACAAAAACAGGAACCTTGAAACCAATAGGTATAACCACTCCAGAAACTAAACTCAGATCTTCAAAATCAAGCCTAGAAGATTTTTGCAATTCCATGGCATTCATTCTGTCCATCAGCATCTTGTACTTCTCCTCGCTAGCAGGATCATGATAATAATTTGCCTCAGAATCAGAATCTTCTACAGTATCATGGAGACTACCTCCCTCTTTCTCAGAATTTTCAGACTCAGAATCCTCAATCTGTTCCTTTGTCTTGATAGGGCCTCTGAACCTTCTTCCCAGATTAATAAGGCCTCCTGATTTCCTAGTCTTCTTCTTCTTAGCCAGCAGTGTCTTCAACTCATCATGTCCCTTGGACAAGTTCAGAATCAACTCTTGGAATTGTGCATTCTGAGCCTGGAGATCTTTGACAGTATGTTCAAGAGACATTTCTACTGAAATAAATAACGAGAAGATAAGATACATGTTCATAAGAAACATGTGATGGAATGATATGGTATGTATATGTTAATGCAATGTTTTCAAGGACCGCAGGATTTAAATTTGTTTAGACAACCATAAAGTAAACTTTTATTAGTAATCAATAAACTTGTTTTCCTCTTGGGCTTACAACAAAAATGAAATGAATACAAAAATGGGGTTTTAAGTCTCCCATGGACGCTTCCTCTTTGTGTTGAGGTATGAGTTGAGATTCCGCTCTTCGTGAAGTTGTTTTGTTAGCTCCAGGATTCTTTCTTGACTAGCTTTGAAATGAGCCTCAAAAGTATCCCTTTGCTCCTTCAACTGGATCCAGGACCTTTGTAACTCCTTCATGTCAGTGGGCATGTCTGGATGAAGAATGATATAAGAAGTATCTCCTTCAGCAACAGGCTCCATGGTAACTGGCAGGATAGCTGGATATGGCATCATAAGAGTCTGAGCACGAGATCGCATCCATCTGAGATAAGGTTCCATAGGGATAGTGTACTTTGGTTCCAGAGTCTTGTTGTCAACCTTGTTCACCTTGCCCCAAGCTCGTATGAACCTTTGACGGTAACCTTGCAGATCGTTGTCGTAATCGAACACAATACCCTGAATAAGCATGTCATGAGGACCATCACTCCGAGCATAACCAAACTGACGTAGAGCTAAAGAAGGGTTGTAAGTAATGCCCCTCTTATGCCAAGGAGTGGCACATTAGGGAACTCCCCACAACGGTCAATGATAGTGACATTCTCCATGGATCTAGAGCACTAATGAATATCTGAATGTGAAAGTGACATAATCCTCTTGGACCACCTGAACCCTTGTTCATTCTTCATCACTGATCGAGGAAGGTGAGAAATAAACCACCTATACAATAGAGGTATGCAACACATCAAAGTTCCTCGTGGCTTCGTAGTACGGGTATGGAGAGAATGTAAGATGTCTCCAAGTAATGTAGGTACTGGATTACGAGTCAGAAATATGTTGATGGCGTGTACGTCTATGAACTGGTCTGGATTAGGGAACAACACTAAGCCATAGATTAATAGGGCTAAAATCTCCTCAAAAGCATCATAACTCATAGCCTTCAATAACACTTGAGCTTTCTCCATCAATACCTTGGCAAGGATACCCTTAACTCCACTTCTTGTTTCTAGGACAATGTCTGATTTCTTCAAATGTAGGGCTGCAGCAATGACTTCAGGTTTAGGCTCTTTTTCCAAGCCTATGAAAGGTCTCTGATCAAGGATAGGTATACCCAGTAGTTTAGAGAATTCTTCCATTGTAGGAACCAACTGATAGTTGGGGAATGTGAAACAGTGATGTTTAGGATCAAAGAACTTAAATAGGACACTCATCATGTCTTCATTGAACCCTAAAGTGACTAGATCCAGTAGGTGACCATGTCTCTTGATGAACTGGGAGTTTTCAGAAACTTGAGAGACCAATTCCTTAAGCTTAGGAGGTATCCCTACAAAGTTGATCCGGATAGTATTCCTACGAGCAGAAGCCATGACCTGCAACAAAGAACAAAGATAAATCCTTTGGTTCTTGAAATGGTTAGTGAAAATGCTATGCTTATGATGCATGATGATGTTATGATGTTATGCTCAATCACAAACATGTGGCACACACAAACAAGTCACACAATTGCCCTAAGTTTGAAGGGTTGCATGAGGTTTAAAGGTAAGTACCCTCCCCTGAAGTTTAGATGGTTCATCATGTCCTATAAAGTAACCAGGTTCTAAGGGATCTCAATTTCATTGATCCTTCACAAGGGTGGTTGTTCAGTAGGAAACTTACTTGCCAACCAAAACCCTCCAAGTTTAGGATCTCAATGAGCGTAGTATCGAGTATCAACCAACTTCTGTCTTCACCAAAGCCGGCTATCTCACTACTTTCTAAAGGCCAAGATGGGATGACTAGGGTTCTAAAAGTTAGTTAGTGTATTGACAACATATGGCAGCCTCATATTATCCTCAACTTGCTTAAGGAACATAAGCACCAACCAAGAAGTCACACTAACTATGGCCACCAGATTAACCATATAGGTATACGCCGCACAGTTTCCTTGGTCTATTGCCATTTACCTAAGGTACACTAGATCCGGGTTAGGATCTTTAACACATAAGAGCCCCGACAAGTAAAGTAAAGCAAACAAAGCAAACAAATTTAAAGTGATCTAATTCCTAAGGGTACCCCTCTTTTACTTAGTAACTCCCCAGCAGAGTCGCCAGTTCTGTAACACGGTGGGAGAACTGACTTTCTATAAATGTTGCGGATAGCAAGAGTCGCCGCCGACTTTTATTTTATCCAAAAGGAAAGGACATAAAAGAACAGGAAAGACCTTAAAAATATTTTGAATTTGGGGGGTAGGGTATATAAAGGGAAGGTGTTAGCACCCTTTATATCCATGGTTATCCATGGGCTCTTAGTTACTTAGCTCACTTTGAATTGTTTTGAGAAAGGTGTAGTGTGTGATTAAAACTTTCTAAGTACTTTATAATGATCCTCGTAAGGATGTATATAAAGACTTGTTTTTTTGAAAATTTGTTTGAAATGTGAAGTGCAAAAAGTATTTTGGAATGTGTGAGCAAGTAATTAAGAGGAACCTACCCTATATTAAGTCTTTACTGTTCTTATGTTCTTTCAATGGTAAGACTGTCCCTATTATTAAGGAATAGGTAGTCATTACCTTGGATGTGATAAGGAACATGTGAAGGGACATTTGAATGTAGGCAACTGCAAGGTGTCTTTAGCAATTCGTAGGGACTATCATCATTTATTCGAAGGGATAAGATCATTTATCGTAGGCAAACTCGAAGGGACTTGATCTTATAAACTGAAGGGACTTGATGATATTTGTGAAGGGACTTTGCTTAAGACACCTTACTTGACCTTTTGAAATAGGCAACACGAGAGGTAACCCTAGAAAGTGCAAGATGGCGATCAAAGATCGACTTACATGTGTGCGTGTTCATATTCAAATATTTATCTTTTAAAGTTAATTATTCTAAGTTAATTTTAATCACAAGTATGTTATGCACACCCTAGAATTACTAACCATACAATAAACATATTCATAAAAATAAAGCAAAAATATAAATTAACTATTACAAAGCTTCGGGACAATTACAATATAATCGAGAAATGTGATAACGATAAATAATAATAAATAGGCAATAATAAACAATAATAATAAGAGTGAAGATAAATGGTTAGAAAATAAAAATAAGAGAAAATAAGAAATTAGCAAAATAATTTAATATTAGAAAAGATTTTAAATATTTAATAAAGAAAATAGATTTTAATAATAAATAAATACTAAATTATATACATATTTAATAAATGATTAATGATTAATTATACTTTATAAAAATATTAAGTTAAATTCTAAAGTTAAGAAAAATTAGGGTTAGGGTTAGGGTTAGAAAAAATTAGGGTTAGGGTTGTAATCATGAGAATTAGGGTTTTAATTATTAATTTACAAAAAAAATCAATTTATTTACAAAATATATAATATTAATAATATGAACATATAATGAAATAAATATAAATAATTTAAATTTAAAAAATAAAATATGATTTTTGAAAATATAAGATTTTAGGAAAATGCTATTAACTATTATTTAGAAAGTTTTATATTTTTATATAATAATTTAAATAAGTTAAATGATATAAACAAATGAATATAAACAAAAATTAAAAAAAAATTGCAAAATACCTGGGGCTGGGATTCGAACCCACGCCCTAGGCTTTCACTCTCCAAGACCAACATCACTACCACCAGGCCAAACGCATTTGATGAATATATGTTGGGTATTAGTCCTTTTGTATTAAACCTGCAAAAATAGAAGAGATTTTGAACAAAATGAATAACATGGGGATCGAACCCAGGCCATCTACCTCATACGCGCTCATACTTACCACTACATCACCTGCGTTCAACTGATATAAAATACAAAAAGTTAATTAAATATTAAAACCATATTCAAATTATGAAATTCGCACCACACTTCTTCTTCAACCTCCAGCCGTCTGCTTAGGCTATAGTTACGGTTTTTCGTCACTATAGCTTATAGTGACAGATTGTTTTCGTCACTAAAACCCTGCACAAATCAAACATCTAATATACAACGAATCAAACAATTTCAATGGTTCAAATTAACTAATATGAGGTCCCTGAACACAAATATCACATTAATTTTAACAGAAATTGATCCAATCATGCGTTCCCAAAAGAAATTTTCAAGAACCCTAGTTTTCGGTTTTAACGCATATGGCTATAGTTTCTTCAATTGATCACCCAGAAACGATCCTTGCAATGTCACAAACACAAATCAATACTCAAAAAAAATTTAACATGGGTTAACATATGAAAACGAAAAATTGAAAAACCATGAGAAAGTGAGAATTCGGATTATGCATTTGGATGAGTTTTTTGATGATGTAAAGCATTGAGATAACATCAATGATGCTCAAGAAACATGTTGCAACCTTCAAAACACTTTGATATGACCTGCAAAATAGAATCCGAATTGTGAGTTTTTTTGTGAAGTTTGAAGCTTTGTTCTTACTCTTGGAGGCATCCAATTCGTCCCCTAGCATTGTGATTAGTTTGTGTATATGTAGAGAGTTGAATTAGGTCAAAAGTCTTTGGATTTATGGGCTTTGTCTTGATTGCTTGATCATGAAGATACAACTTGCGTTTTTTGGTCAAAACTCACACAAATCCTTTCCTCTTTGGTCTAGCCCGAATTTCAATCTTTCAATCAACTTTAAATCATGTTTATGAGTTTCTATAATGAAAATCAAATCAAATATTGAGCTTTTCATATTTTATTTTGATTTAAAATGATTTTAAATGAATAAAATCAAAATAAATAAAATAAAATTAATAAAAAAAATCTGAATAAATGATTTTTGGTTCGTGCATGATGTCATGGTAGTAATTGGGTCATTAAAAGGCAAGCCCATTTGGAAAGAATTGGCTCTAAGATCCTATTTGCTCAATAAACCCCTCCAAAAATCCCCACTTTGCAAAGACACAAATCCCTCAATTTTAAGGATATGGAGGTGTTCTTGGACATTTTGTAAAGCTTAAAGAGTCCTCTAACAAACCTCTTTGGTTTCATGTCCATATCCTTTACCATTCTTAAGTTATGCCTTTTGGAAGATGTTGACTTTTTGTTGACTTTTGAAATGACCTGTAATGTTTTGGCTCATACCTTTCAAATGAAGCATTTTTAGGCTTGGCTTGTGAGAGAAAAAGTTGTAGAGAATTCAATTTCCTTAAAAATGAGCTTTGGATCGAAAATTCTTGATGAAGCATGTGAAAGTTATGGCTGGTCAAAGTTCAGTTGACTTTTCCTATGAAAACCCTAATTTAGAAACTCCTGATTCTTGATGATCTGAAATCTCCTTGATGAATCATGATCAACCCTTGATAAAATGATGAATTTTACTTCATATAATTTTTGTTGGCAAAAAATCATGAAGTTTGACTTTGGTTTGACCACAGTTGACCTTAGTTTGACTTTTTAACTACTTTGACTGATTTTTGCATATCTGATCATCTGACTGAGCAAACCTTTTGGGAAAGCATTGAAACTTGACATAGGGATTCTTAAAGACATATAAGATGCTATGAAGCTCACTTGAGGCCTTGAAAATCCATTTAGCCTGATGAAATCCAAAACCCTAGTTTAGGGTGCATTGCTTAAGAGGATGCTTTGTCTGAGGGAACTTCCAAGCTTTCTGACTAATTGTGAACCTTGTGAACCTTGTGAACCTTGAGAGGATACTTGGGACACATTTTATTGCCTAGGTGAGGGCAAATTTTGGGGTGCAACAGTTTGCTGGAGGTCTTTTTGTGAAGCGTGTCTTCAATCTTTTGCTCGGTCGGCTCTGATTGTAGCACCGGGTAGCTAGGGTTGGCTTGATGCCTTTTTGTGATGCATTTGTATATGTATATTGGTGATATATGTTTTTGTAAACATGAATTATTGGTGAATAAAACTTGATTATATATATATATATATATATATATATATATATATATATATATATATATATATATATATATATATATATATGTTTGATGTTGTTTAATGTTTAGTTTCCACTGTTATTTTAATAATTGAGGTATGGGTGTAAGGATTAAATTCCTTTGTTTCAAGCTACCCCATTGTTGCATATCTTTGAATGATAAGGTGTTGGATGTTTTAATTTCATGTATAATGTGACATGCCTCTTTTATACTATATTTTAATTATACTCTGATGAACTTTTAATATGTGCCTAAATGATTATTTGATTATTTGGGGGTATAGAAAGGGGGTGTTATAGAAAATGCAAGTGGAGGCTAGTGTTGGAAGAGCCGTTCAAAGTGATCGAGGAAGAGCCCATCAGTCTTTTAGGTCGAGGCCTCAACCTTTCAAAGGGAAGCAGGTGTCGAGTCCGAGATCTAGTGCTCCTCCTTCTTGTTCCCGATTCCATATGAATCATTATGGAAGATGCAATTCGAGTGTCGTGGTATGTTTCATTTTCCAAAAAGAAGGACATTTCGCTAGAGATTTCCCCCAGAAGAAGGATCAAATTCAAGCGAGAGTTTATACTATGGATGCTAGAAAGACCAAAGCTGACAACTCTCTCATTGCGGGTACATGTCTTGTTAACAATCATCCTTGTCTTGTTTTATTTGATTGTGGGGCTACACATTCTTTTGTATCTACTAGTTGTGCGAAGCGACTTGGGTTGCGAGTATTTCCTTTGTTTCCTCCGATGGTGGTTACTACCGCTATGGATGAAACTGTTGAGACGCCCCTTAGGTGTGAGAATTATACCTTGTCTGTGGATGGTAGAGTTTTTCAAATTGATCTCATTTGTCAGCCTCTTAAGAAAGTTGATGTGATCCTGGGAATGGACTAGTTGTCTGCCAATTCTGTGTTTATTTGATGTGAGGATAAGTTGATCATTATTCCATCCGTTGAAGCACCTCTGAAGGATGTTTTAACAACGATCTTAGAAGGTACAGTTGGAATGGTAAATTTTCTATTTGAATAAGAGAAGTTTGTTTTGCTTGTCCTTACTAAAGAGGATAGTAATGACCAACAAGTTTTGAATATTCTGATAGTCTGTGATTTTCCTGATGTTTTCCCCGATGATGTCACTTCCTTACCTCCGGTGAGAGAAGTTGAATTCTCAGTTGACCTGATACCGGGGACAGCTCCTATATTTATTTCCCTTTATCAGATGGAACCACTCGAGTTAAGAGAATTGAAGGAACAATTAAAGGATTTGATGGCAAAGCATTTTGTAAGACCCAGTGTTTCGCCGTGGTGAGCCCCTGTTTTGTTGGTAAAGAAGAAAAATGGTGGTATGTGGTTGTGCATAGACTACCGTAAGTTGAACAAGGTTACCATTAAGAATAAATATCCCTTGCCGAGGATAGACGATCTTCCAGATCATTTGAAAGGAGCATGTGTGTTCTCGAAGATTTATCTGAGGTCGGGCTATCACCAGATTCGTGTGAAAAGTTCTGATGTTCCAAAGACTGCGTTTAGAACCCGTTATGGCCATTATGAGTTCTTAGTGATGCCTTTCGGTGTGACGAAGGCTCCAGCTGTTTTTATGGATTACATGAATCGGATATTTCAAGACTACTTGGATCATTTCGGGGTGATCTTTATCGATGACATTCTTATCTATTCTCGTACTCCACAAGAGCAGGGAGAACATTTGAGGACTGTTCTTTCGGTACTGCAAGAGAAGCAACTTTTTGCCAAGTTTAGCAAGTGTGAGTTATGGATGTCAGAAGTCAAATTTCTTGGACATGTTATATCTCAGGGAGGTGTAGCAGTAGATCCATCGAAAATTGAAGTCGTGATTAATTGGGAGAGACCGAAGAATGCTTCAGAAGTGAGAAGTTTCTTAGGGTTGGCAGGTTACTACAGAAGGTTCATTAAAGGTTTTTCTCATATGGCGTTACCATTAACTAAGCTTACAAGAAAGGACTTCGCTTACAAATGGGATTATAGTTGTGATCAAAGTTTCGTATGGTTGAAAGAGAAATTGACAACTACTCCAGTTTTGATCATTCCCGATCCTAACAAATCTTATGAAGTGTTTTGCGATGCTTCCAAGATGGGATTAGGAGGGGTTCTTATGCAAGAAGGCCAAGTTGTAGCCTATGCTTCTAGACAGTTGAGGGTTCATGAAAAGAATTATCCGACTCATGATTTGGAGCTAGCGGCCATGGTGTTTACTTTGAAAGTGTGGCGGCATTATTTGTATGGTGTACGTTATGAGATGTTCAGTGATCATAAGAGTTTGAAGTACCTCTTTGATCAGAAGGAATTAAATATGAGACAGAGAAGATGGATGAAGTATTTGAAGGATTATGACCTTGAATTGAAGTACCATCCGGGAAAAGCGAATAAGGTGGCAGATGCTTTAAGTAGAAAAGTAATTCATGGTGCCGAGTTGATGGTATTGGAATATGCACTATTGGAGAAGTTTCGAGACCTTAATCTTCAGTTTGTTTGGACTCTGAATGGTGTAATAATGGGAAATTTGAATATCAATTCTAGCTTGAGGAATGAAATTCAACAAGCACAAGCTCTAGATGAGAAGTTGCAGGAGTTGCTGCTTCAACTGGGTTTTGTGATAGCTTGGATGGGGTTATCCTATTCAACCAAAGAATTTGCATTCTGAATGATAAGGTGTTAAAGAGAAAGATTTTAGAGGAAGCCCATAAAGGTTCTTTTACGAAACATTCGGGTTCTTCGAAGATGTATCAAGACTTAAAGAAAGAGTATTGTTAGTCCAGAATGAAAAAGGACATTGCGGTATCCGTGTCCGAATGTGCGGTGTGTCAACAAGTGAAGGTTGAACACCAGAGACCGGGCGGTTTGTTGCAACCTTTGGACATCCCAATTTGGAAGTGGGATAGTATCTCTATGGACTTTTCAATGGTTTTACCGAGTACTCAAGGTGGTTATGACTCTGTTTGGGTTATTGTGGATCGGTTAATGAAATCTGCACATTTCTTAGTCGTTAAGACTACATACAAGGCAAGTCATCTTGTGAGGTTGTTTATTGCTGAGATTGTGAGACTGCATGGTGTCCCGTTTAGTATTGTGTCGGATAGAGATCTGAAGTTCACTTCGAGGTTTTGGAAGGTGTTCCAACAAGCCATGGGTACAGATTTGCGTTTGAGTACTTCTAATCATCCTCAAACGGATGGTCAGATGGAACGTACAATTCAAACAATGGAAGATATGTTACGGGCATGCATTTTGGAAAGCAAAGGAAATTAGAAGGAACTTTTACCATTGATAGAATTCTCTTACAATAACAGTTACCATGCAAGCATCGGGATGGCTCCGTATGAAGCCTTGTATGGAAGAAAGTGTAGAACTCCGTTGTGTTGGTCGGAAGTGGGTGAATATAGGATTTTGGGACCCGGAGTTATTCAAGAAACCACGGAAAAGATTCGGATGATTCGAGAAAAGATTAAGCAAGCCCAAGATCGTCAGAAGAGTTATGCTGACAACCGAAGGAGACCTTTGGAATTTCATGAAGGTGATCATGTGTATTTGAAAGTCACTCCGAGATTGAGATTGAAAGGACCATTTAAGTCACGCAAGTTAAGTCCGAGATACGTAGGACCGTATCAGATCTTAGAAAGGATTTGTGAAGTTACTTACAGATTGGCCTTACCACCCTCTCTATCTGAAATGCATGATGTTTTCCATGTATCACAACTTCGTAGGTTCGTTCCTGATCCTCTTCAGCCTATTCTGTCAGATTCTATCGAGATAGAAGAGGATTTGACTTTCGAACCCCAACCGAGCCGTATTGTTGGAAGAGAAACCAAAGTATTAAGGAGCAAAAAGATACCACTTGTTAAAGTACAATGGAATGAGACGCATCCGGGAGATGCTACGTAGGAATTGGAATCGGAGATGCGAGAATCATATCCTCACCTTTTCAGGTAATCTTTTAAATTCAAGGACTAATTTCTATTTAAGGGGGGAGAATGTAACACCCCGTAATTTATTTAACTCACCGAATAATATTATTTAAACTGGATAGTTGATATTATTTGTGTCGAGGTTTTATTAATTTGAGGATTAAGAGACATTTTTGGATACTCTCTATTTTTGGACCCATTGGTAAAATATAAGTTTTTATATAATTGTTTATATAGAAAGAAAAAAGGAGAAAAAGGAAAAAGAGATAGTTAGTAAGAAAAGAATGAGAGAAGAAAAGAAGAGAAAAGAGAAGGAGAAGAGGAAGAAAACCCTAAGCTTCAATTTCATCATTCTCCATCATCTGTCTGTCGAATCAATTCATTTCTTCCGTCAATCTTCATCTCTCGAGGTGGGTTCTGTAGCGGTAAAATCATGAGTGTAAGCTATTAGCTAACTTAACTCAAGGTAAACAGATTCGCCACCGCGCTTTTATTTTATTCCAAATGGAAAAGGGAAAAAGAGCGAATAAAACCTAATGAATCTAAAAGCAAAAGCTAAAAGAATCAAACAGAGAACGGGTAAGGGGATAGGTTACAAATTGGGAAGGTTTTACGCACCCAAAATGTCTGTGGTACTCCACGGGAGCCCTTTGAAATATTTACTGCTTTTTTGGTTTGAAAATGGTTTGTTTGAAAGAGATTGAAGAGATGAGAAGAGAATTTTTTTTAATATTTTGGTGTTTGAAGAGACGATTGTCTCATGCCTACGTACCCACAAAGTGCAATGCGAGATCAAAACCTCGTAGTTAGTGGTACAAAATGTGAAAAGAAACTATGAGTTGAATTGATTTTATAATGTAAAGATAAGTCGTCATTCTTTAGCGAATAATTCCACTAGAAAGAATGAATCATATCTAAACATGAAAATGGTTAAAAAGAAACGTGCACGAGGGCACAAAGTCAATTGAATGAGTTTTGAATGTTTTTTTTTAAGTTTTTGAGAAGAAAGTTTCGATATGCTTATGTGGTTTAGCATTTATTAAGGAAATGAAATAAAAAGGTAAAACCGCATGACCTAAGTCAAGGTTTGATTGTGAAACCGTTTGAAGTTTGAAAACAAAGAAGATTTGAAAATTTAAGAAGTGGGAGGAGATGAAGTGACTACCCTAAGACTTGAATGTAAGAGTTAAGAGAAGAACCATCAAACCGTGTTATGAACATTCTTCAAAGCAAACGGATTTCCATCTTCATAAACAAGTGAACTCAATCGGGGCCAAGGTCTTCAATCCCTAATAGCTCAAGCAAGGGAACGATCCTAGAATCTAAGTCCAAACTCCAAGTCCAATGCTAAGGATAGTGGCCATAGTCCAAAGTTAAGGTCACAAGTCTTTTAGATGTTTAATCCTTTATTAATGTTTTTTATGTGCAAATGGACAAAAGAAAAATCACAAGCATAAAAATATAAACATAAACAATATGATGAATGATATAGTATAATAAAAGCATAATAAAAGAGATAAGGAGCGAGAGATTGAAATAAAGAGGATAAGGTGCGAGAAATTGAATTAAAATGTTAGTATATTAATAGTATAATAATATTTACATAGAAATGGTATGATGAACTTAATCAAATACAACCACAAAAAAATAACCAAAATCGAGAGGCAACCGGATCCAAATGGATCTTATTCCGAATTCGGGACAAGTTTAGGTCTATGTTAAGCAATCGCCGAGTAATTTACGAAGTAATTACCCTACAAATGAGGCCGGCCACCACCAATTAAGGTGGAAAATCTTTGTGTTAATACATGTTAGAGAAATGATATAGTGGATCATTCTCCGAAAACATGTCGCACGAAAAGAAAAAGTAATGGTCTAATCTTAATCGAGATTTCGCATTGTATTATCGAAGGCAACCTATCACGATCCCAAAGTATGGAGAATGATCCAAATGATCATTCATCCATAGATTTGAAATAATGAAGATTAAACATCTTCGAAAACCAATAATCTTCGAATCGGAGATCTCATCGACCAAAATAAAAGGATGAAGAAAAAATATGGATCTAATAATAGAATCCATAAAAAAAAGAATTAGAATGTTATTTCTAACAAAAAAACTTGTCAAAATAATTTCTCTATTTTCAGAAATGAAAACAAATTAGAAAAAAATGGAGACAATCCTTTTTTTTGTAAATTTTTTTATAAAACCATAAACAAAGTAATGAAAAGAAATAAAAAAACAAAGAAGAATAAGAAAAGAGAAGGGAGATACGCAGCAAATTGGTGTGGTAATAGCAATCCGATCCAATATTCAGGCAAGGCCCAAACCAAATCTCCTTTTATAAAATTAAAAAAAATGAAAATATAATTAAAAATAAATGAAGGAGCAGCCGCTACTTCTTCTTCTCTAAACCTAAAACACGATGCCCTGCGGTACACTGTACCTTTTCTTCAAACGTAATCAGAGACATCCACCTTCTCCGTAATTTAATTTCGAATATTTTCGTGATGAGTGAAAAATGATTGAAAGAGATTGATGAGGTTTTATGAAATTTTTTAGAGATTGATTGAAGGATTCATATATTTATGAAGTTGGAGGTTTGAATTCGAAGATGGAGAAATTGTTCGAAGCTCTGTTTCGAGTTTGACAGTGTAGTGTTTATGCTGAATTTTTGAGAGAGTTTTGAGAGGGCTTTCTAAGCTTGGAATTTGAATGAGATTGGAGCTGTTTAAATAGAGGGATGAACTGAGATTAGCGATGCCGTTTAGTGAAGGTCACGGAATCCGCGTGTTCAAGTGAAGAAATTCTTTCTGCGTTTTACTTTGTTCTGCTGCGTTTTAGTGCTTGGAAATCTGCGTTTTGCTTGCTTGTGTGCGTCCCGCGTTTTGAGTTGCGAAATTCTCGTGTGCAGGCTCGTTGCGTGATGTTGTTGCGTTTCGTGAACTGAAGTTGGGCTTGGATGCAGGCTGCGTTTTTGCTTCTGATGCGGCTTGAAACTGATACAGTGTAGCTGGCGTGCGTGTGAAAGCCTTGGAGAGTCCTTTTTCTGCGTTTGGTACGCGTGCAGAAGCCGTTTTGCTTGCTGCGTTTTCGTTCAAGCCTTGCATGCGTTTTGTGTATGTTGCTGTGTGTTTTGTACTGTGGCTTATGTTGACTTTGCTGAAGTGGTTTTGTGGCTTTAATCGTGTGATGTGAAGCTGTTGTTTGTACGGCTTGGCTGGTGTGCGGTTCACGGCTTGGCTGAACTGAGGTGTGACGTTGTGATGAAATGGCTTGCAAGTTGTGCGTTTGATGCTGCTGTGATACGCTGCGTTTTGGCTTTGTATTGCTTTTTGGGTGGTAGTTCACGTGTATTTTTGATGGGTGCTGGAGTGAATTGATAGCTGGAAAAGAAGTGGCTTTACAAACAAAAAACAAAATTGGGCCAAAGAAAAGTTAAATGGGCTTAAGATCTTTTTTTTTATTCTTGATTTTTTACTTATGGAAAAGATATGGAAATGATTTTTTCTTTTTGATAATGGACTTCTCAATTGTTTTAGAGAACTTGATAATAAAATGATGCATCATGATAATAAAAAATAAAAATGGAATTGGAATTATGGTATATTTGGTAAATGAAGGAAAAATGAAATGGATAATAAAAAATGAATATTTGAATTTAATTGGATAAAAGTGAATAAAAGAGGAATTGAAAATGGATAGAAAAATAATGGAAATTGAAATATAAAAAATAGGATGAAATAATCGGGAATCGAAAATGGTTAATGAATTAAATTTGGAAGAAAAAATTGAATTTGGAATAATGGAAATGATTATTGAAAAGGGAATACGGGTGAATAAATGGTTTAATCGAAAAATGAATAATGGATATGAAAACTTGATTTTAGCCCACAACCAATTTCTGATTTTTTTTTCACAAGCCACTTGATGAACACAGTCAATCTTAAACCACTGAATAAATCGCGACTTTGTCACCTAAGCCACAACCATCGTCTGAAATTTGCCTCGATTATTTGAATCCATGATGAGGAAAATAAATCCTCAGATGAACTGCTGATAAACTGGTGAACTTGAAGATTCAAACCAAACTTCGCACAAAACACTGTCTGATAACTGATGACTTTCACACACAACACAACTTGAACTTTGAAAACGCATTGTCTGAGGAATAGACCACTGGCACACATAACTTGGAATTGAAACAATTTATTTGATAGTTTGACCAAATTTAGGTCAAACATCCATCTGAATAGAATTGTGACTGAACAAACGCATCTGAATTGAAAACACTGCCCTGTCTTTTAAATCCTGCAACACAGAGAGAAGAAGAAGCAAACTACAACATATTTTTTTGTTATTTTGGTTAGAAGTTAGTAAATATAAACAGATAAAAGCAATTAAACATGGTGATCCCCTGCAAAGCAAAGACCTGCAACTGAGAAGGATACACGAACCAAATACGTGATCTTGTTTGTATGCGAAATGCAGATGAGATGCGAAAAATCTTAGGGTCAAAAATTAGGGTATGACAGGTTCGTAGTTAGATAATTTTGTTTTAGTTTTTGGTTGAGTTTGGAAGTTTATGAGTTGTAGGGTTTTGGTAGAAATCTTGAAAACAAATGATTTAAACGGTTAGAAACTCGATTAAACCTAACTATGTTGCTCACATTATGCCTATGAACATGTTTAGTGTTGTTTTCCTATGTTGGTTGGTGTTTTGGATGATTTTGGCATGGAATGGTATGTTTCCCGTAAGCCTGAGTTTTCCTAGAAATCGCAGAGCTCGCTCATCGAGCAGTGAAATTCTGCAGAAGAAATTGTTGATCTGGTATTGGTTAGACTTAGTCTAATCGATTATGTACATTTTCTAATCTATTAGACAATTCAAAACTTGTCCTAATCAACCACGACTGACTCTGTAACACCCTGATTATTTAATTATTTATTTGATTAAATATTGTCTATGTTTGGTGTTGTTTTGCGTCAAGTTGCTAAGTTGGTTTGAGTTAAGTTGATTTAAGTTGTATTGTTGCTATTTGGACTAACTATAATTAATTAAGTTGTGGGTTATTAGTAGAGTTGTGCTATTTTGATAAATGGGCTTGTTGGTAATTAGTAGTAATTGTGAGTGTGTGTGGTTTAGATCCAATAGAATGATTAAGATTAATTAAAAGAAAAATCATAAGTTAATAGGAATTAGGAAAAACTAGGTATCAGTAAGAAGAACGAGAAGTTGGAAAAAATGGTTACGTGAAATTCCTAGAGAGAGGCAAGAGTTAGGGTTTCGATCAAGTGTTAAAGTCGCCTTCAATTCAAAGGTAAGGGTGAGTTTGTAACCTTATAATTGGGATCATATGATGAATTCGTATGGGACTGGGTACATGATTGTTGCTGTCAATTATTGTTTTATGTTGATGAATAAGTGGTGTTGATAAATAAGTTGTTTTAGATGGTTAAGAAAATGATGATTTTGTTGGGTTGTTATTGAAATTGTATGTTAATTTATTGGTAAAATAATCAGAGAAGGAATTGGACTAAGAAGTGTTGCATAGACGAAGCAGAGAAAAGCAGAGAGTGTTGCAGGTTTGGGATGTGAGACAACCGTCCCTTATTCCTGACATCCGTCAGGGAACTGTGATGTCTGTTGTAACACCCTTCTACCCCAAATACAAATTATATAAATAAACTGAAATAATCAGAGTAACTCATAGAAGGTGTCACATTTCTTTATAAAACATCAACTCAAAATATTATATTAAAAATATTATTTTCTCTAAAAATCAAACTATCGCAGCGGAATCATATATTCAAAAATAATTTTTCCTCATATCTCATTAAAACGTAAAGACCTTTTGGTCAAAGTCAACAATTATCATCATTCTCAATTCAACATTTAACAACTCATAAAACTCATAATAACAAAGCGACAATCCAATCATATAAGCGTTTTATTCCCCCCCCCCCCCAATGTTACATCTATCAGAGCAAGACACCAGACACTCTATAATTAAGTTATATAGCTTCCAGCTAAGACTTCACGCACCGCGAACTCATCTCAGATATCTGCAAGTTACCCATAAAAGAGACAACATTTACAAGCAGGCAGGGTAAGAAATCATAATTCATTATAATAATATAAGGATATGGAATATAAATTAAGTACAACAATATCATAACATCGTCAACAACAA
This sequence comes from Lathyrus aphaca, assembly GCA_963966055.1. Classification (NCBI taxonomy): domain Eukaryota; kingdom Viridiplantae; phylum Streptophyta; class Magnoliopsida; order Fabales; family Fabaceae; genus Lathyrus; species Lathyrus aphaca. The sequence continues at coordinate 385,731,732 of OZ014524.1, read as the reverse complement.
AATTCAGCAACAACACAATCACAAACACATTCTTAAAAATAGGATGTCAACTATAATGAAATGCATAATATGCATGTGGTACCAATTTTTCTCCGTGCGATGGACACTTGGCCATCAACCCTCCACAAGGGAGCACATCAAAATCACCAAATCACTTCAATCCACACAATGGGATTGAAGCTATCAATAGGCCGAAGCCCGACCAAAATATGCCATGAAATGCAACGATGCGATACTCCTCATAAATTACCAAAAATAAACAGTGCATCATTCATTTCATGTTCAGTAAATAATCATCAAGAAAAATCATGTCTTTCATCATGACAACACACCGATAATACTTCTTTATCGATAATACAACAAAACAACTCCTTTGACCAACGAGATGACAAAACAACTTCTCTCATCAACATCAACAAATCATCAATTCATAATAACCTCATGTTTATAAGCATAAAACTAATTTTCAACAATACAACAAAACAACTTCTTTTATCAACAACAACAAATTATCAATTTACAATATAAATCATGTTTATAAGCATAAAACCAATTCCAGCAATACAACAAAATAACTTCCTTCATCAACAACAACAAATCATCAACTTACAATAAAATCATGTTTATAATCATAAAACCAAATCAATTTTTTTCTAAATATTCATCATTGGAAAATGTCTCACTTCACTCATTTTATTTCATTAAATTAAATTTCGTCTCGTTAGCTTTCTGACGCTTCAAACGGGACCTAAATCGGAGTTACGGATCAAAAGTTATGAATTTTTCAAAAATAAAAAGTGTCATTGTTACAGTGTTAACCGGTTAACCCATAACGTTAACTGGTTAATGCATTTTTTCCCAAAATGCGTACTTTTCACTGGTTAACCGGTTAACACCTGGACATAAGCAGTTTTCTACTGTTTTTACGAATTCTACACCAAAATACCCCAATTTTTCATACGAATTCATTCCAATGCAACCCAAAACTTCTTTTCAATCAATAATTAATCACATACAACAACAATGCATCAATTCAAACATCAAACACACCATTCTAAATCATTTTATCAATCCTAATTCACCAATTCATACTCTTATAACTCAATCTATGTCATCAAACCTAACAATCACCAAAATCATACAAAACCTAATCTATTCATAAACCAATTCCTATAAAACTATAATAAATTATGAAAACTCACCATACCTTAGAGAATTCCATAGATTGACACTCTTCTCCAAGGTTCCTAGCAATTTCAAGACCTTAAGCTTCTCTCCTCTTCTTCTCCTCTTTAGCGTTCTTCACAATTTTCACGATGAAAATTAGAAAAGTGATTGGTCTTCTCTTCTTAGACAAAATATCTCAGTTAACGGTTTTCCAAACTTATCCTTACTCTTTTCTAATAAAGACCACCTTGCCCTTTCTTCAATATATTTGTATTAATAATAATAATAATAATAATAATAATAATAATAATAGTAGTATAATACACTAATTATTCATATTATCTAAAAATACTCTTATACTCCCAAATAACCAACATAACATACATACTCTCACTTCTATTATTTTAAAAAATAAACCATAATTCGAATAATACTACATGATTATTCTTATTATTAATATTATTAAAATAATTTCACCACAATGCATCGGGCCACATAACCACCTATTGTCAAAATCATCATATATCCTCAAATACGCAACAATTACTCATAATCGAATTTAGGGTGTTACATCCATCACATTCCTAGGAAGATCATCACAAGCCCAATTGTAACGAGGGTCACACGAAGTGTGACGATGGTCACACGGGGTTCTAGGGGAAATTGTAATTGTATGTTGTGTTGTATTTTCTGTTGTCTGCTAAATTTGGTCTGTCATAAATTAATTTCTGTAACATGAATAAGTTGTACAATACTAGGTGAAGTAGCAGAGATCTTATTAATCATTTTTTCTAATTTGTTCTTCTTCCTCTTTTGTATTGTTTTTGCAATTGTTTCCTATTTTCATGCTTTCTATAATATATCTTTCATATTTGAACCCTTTTTTCTTGATCCTAAAGGGGATGATGGAATGTTCCAACAAATTTCTACGACATCAACCAAAGCTTTATATGTTAATGACATAGATATTGATTGCTGAACTGTTTGTCATGGAGCTTTTAGAATTTATTTTTTGTTGCTACTTCTTAGTTGTCATTGTTTAGCTTGTGTTAGTTTGTTTTGTTGATTTATGTCCCTTCATATCCTTAACTAGGTTTTTCTTGTTGATTTTTTGGTATTGGGATGTTGTTTCCATAGCATTGTTGAACCAAGTAGAAAATTATATTATTTTGTTTAGGTCGAAGAATATGACATTGACATTAAAACTTGTTGAAATTTTATTATGTGTTGTTAAATTTTTGTTGTTGTCGTTGGCCTCTTTGATAATTATTAAAGTTTTTATAAATTATTTAATAAATCAAACTATAAAAAATATTACAAAAATGGCGGCCCAGTCCGCCAACTCGTCAACTCGTTAGTAAACGAGACGAACTTGACTTTTGAACTCAGATGCCTAAGTTGGTCCGTCCCGCCCACTTTTAAACGGGCTTAAATGGGACGGGTCTAAATGGGATGGGTAACCCGTTTTTCCACCCTTACTCATGTGCTCTTCTCCTTATATAGTGGTCTTAAATCACCTCACACAAAAGTACATTAAAGAACATTTAATATGATTGATCCTAATTGATATGACCTCTTAATAAGGATTGGAAATCAAACTTGATAGTCTCAAATCATCCCTAATTATGATATCCTTTAATAATTAGGCCTTTAATTTTATCTCAATCAAATCCATACTTGTATCAAACTTGGTCTGACAAAACTAATATAATCCAATTATTTCAACATGATCACACTATCTTGAGTTGATAGTTTAATTTGAACAAGTTTCATTAAATCCGTGTTAACACATGTCCGTTTCAGAACCCAGTCCACAAAATCAGACATGTACAGTCATAAAAACTAGTGGGGAAACCCATGCGATGCACGGGTAGTCATTTGAAACGTGCATTGAGTAAAAAATATGAAAGATTTAGTCCAGTGGGACACCCAATAAAAAAAATTGTGCTAAAAACCATCTAAAAATAAAGTTATTGCATATAAAGTAGTAGTTATAATAATATGAGTGTAGATGACATTTATAAGAGACAAAATAAAAATAGAAAACATTGGAAAAAAATTAATTGAGATTAAACATATTTACTTTTAATTTCCTGGATTGTAAAAAAAATATATATAATATCTCGTGTGTTCACAAGGATTTTGGTATGGTAACTCGTGCGTTCACATGATACTGATGTGTTACCCGTGTGCTCACACACATATATTGATTTGGTTACTCGTGCGTTAACAAGGTATTAGTGTATTACTCGTACGTTCACAGTTATTCTAACATGGTTACCAGTATGTTCACACGACACTGGTGTATTACTCGTGCGTTCACACTTATTTTGGTCTGGTTATCCGTGCACTCACACGTTACTGGTGTGTTATCTATGCATTCGCACGGTAATGGTGTGGTACGCATGCTTATGTTTTCAAAATATAATAAAAATGTTAATAAGAAAATCAAAATCATTTTACAAATCAACGACATTGGTGTATTTGAAGGAAAATTGCGATCTAAACGCAGCGGAAAACAAAAATTTTCCTTTAGTGATCCTTACGAATGAGCATGGTCAGTGATAGAATCGTTACCTCTTTGTGGCGATTCAGATCTTTGATGCAGTGATCACAAGCGTTGATGAAGTGCAACGCCTCTACTCAGTCCACACGAACAGCTTCCGGTCACAGTGCTAGCTGCTTACGAACGGAATTATTTGAGTGAGAAAAGAGAATCAAAACGAAATTGCATCAAGTGAAAGCTTCATCACAAGGGTTCCTTTTATAGACTCTCTTGTGGGCTGCGGGCTAAAAGCCCAATTCACATGATCCATAATAATATTATATATTATTATAATAACTATTATTATAATAAATATATTTATTTTATTATTATTTTATAACCATTATAAAATAACAATAATTATTATTATATTATCCGAATTTCTATTTTCACTTAAGTGCACCGTACCTTACGGTGTTCCTTTGATTTCTCTATCTCTCATCAAACTGTCCTTATGTGTGTGACCCTGTAGGATTTCGTAACGTTGGTAATTATATTAAATTATATATTTAACATAATAAACAGTGAGCGGTATCTAGCAACACATCACTGCTACCCAAGTCACGAAAATGTCATGTGATCTGACAAAACCTTTTTCGTGATAATATATGTTTGTACAATTACCCTTTTGCCCCTATGTCTATATTGAACACAAGGCATACACTGTGTCATCCTTGTCCAGTTCAATATTGGGCCCTTAGACATTTCTCCTGTTATGCAGGATTGGCAAATTCCATCTAGGACACTCATGTCCCTCAGCATGCTTCGTGGAGTGCCCATCAACTGTCTTTATGATCATCCAGTTACGGATAATGTTTGATCAGCAATAAAGCACCCGACTCTACATCTAGGGTCCATAGTGGTTTCAGGTCGAAGGGTGGTAATACACCATTATCACCATGAGAATAACTTATGACACTTTGCATAACATACTATGTAGTATTCTCATAGCGGGTCAATCCGGTATAAATATTACTCCTAATATTTATACCTATGTCAAGACTTGATAACTCTTTATCCATGATCCATGAGATGTGATCATCATTCTATCTTCATAATAGTCTCAATGCTTTAATGTTATCCCACTTTGCAATAAACCTTGACTATGGATATTTTAAGAATAATGTCTTTATGTTTAATGGGATCTCATAATTAAGTCACACTTAACATTTCATTAAACAGACTAACTATTCTAGGGACTTTATTATTCTGAAAGACAAACATAATAAAGAAATGCCTTTTATTATTAAACGAATAATCCGATACAAGTACCAAAAAGTATTGGCCTCTAGGGCTTACACCAACAATCTCCCACTAGCACTAGAGCCAATTAGGCATACCCTTAATACCCATAGATCTAGTATGACCATCATGCTTCTGTTGCGCAAGAGGCTTTGTTAATGGGTCAGCGATATTGTCAAGTGTAGGTACTCTGCATATCTTCACATCTCCCCGATCGATTATCTCTCGAATGAGGTGATAACGCCTAAGTATGTGTTTGGATCGTTGGTGAGATCTAGGCTCCTTAGCTTGTGCGATAGCACCATTGTTATCACAATATAAACCAATGGGATCCACAATGCTAGGGACTATGCCAAGTTCACTAATGAACTTCTTGATCCAAACAGCTTCCTTTGCTGCATTTGAGGCAGCAATATACTCGGCCTCAGTTGTAGAATCAGCAACTGTTTCTTGCTTTGAACTTTTCCAGCTCACAGCGCCACCATTGAGACAGAACACATAACCAGATTGTGATCTAAAATCATCCTTATCTGTCTGGAAGCTAGCATCAGTGTAACCAATTACATCAAGCTCTTCCTGACCTCCATATATCAAGAATGAATCCTTAGTCCTTCTCAAGTACTTAAGGATATTCTTGACAGCTACCCAGTGAGCATCACCGGGATCAGATTGGTACCTACTCGTTGCACTTAATGCATACGAGACATCTGGTCGAGTACATAACATGGCATACATGATAGATCCTATTGCAGATGCATATGGAATCTTATTCATGCGATCCCTTTCTTCCTTAGTTGAAGGGGATTGTGTTTTTGATAAACACAGACCATGTTGCATAGGTATGAATCCTTTCTTGGAATCATGCATATTAAAGCGTCTCAACACTTTATCTATGTATGTACTCTGACTTAGGCCAAGCAGTTTTTGTGATCTATCTCTATAGATCCTAATTCCTAATATATAGGCTGCTTCACCTAGGTCTTTCATAGAAAAACAATTCCCTAACCAAGTCTTCACTTGTTGCAAGGTAGGGACATCGTTTCCAATGAGTAATATGTCATCTACATATAATACCAGAAACACGATCATGCTCCCACTAACCTTCTTGTAGACACAAGGTTCATCTTCATTTTTGATGAATCCATATTGTTTTACGGTTTCATCAAAACGAAGATTCCAGCTTCTGGAAGCTTGCTTCAATCCATAGATTGATCGCTGTAACTTGCATATCTTTTGGGCATCTTGTGGTATGTCAAATCCTTCAGGTTGTGTCATGTACACATCCTCAAGAAGATTCCCATTAAGGAAAGCAGTTTTGACATCCATCTGCCATATTTCATAATCATGATATGCAGCGATGGCAAGTAAAATCCGAACAGATTTAAGCATTGCAACTGGTGAAAAGGTTTCATCATAGTCAACCCCATGAATTTGTTTATAGCCTTTTGCAACCAGTCTTGCTTTATAGGTATGTACCTTACCATCCATGTCAGTCTTCTTCTTGAAGACCCACTTGCATCCTATAGGGTTAACTCCTATAGGAGGTTCTACCAAGGTCCAAACCTGGTTTGTGTACATGGAATCCATTTCAGATTTCATGGCTTCTAGCCACTTCTCAGACTCAGGACTAGTTATGGCCTCTTTGTAGGTCACAGGCTCATCTTGATCCATGAGTAATACATCACCCTGATCACTTATGAGATATCCATATCTCTCAGGTTGGTGACGTATCCTGCTTGACCTACGCTGGTCTTGTTCTACTTGAGCAGGTTGCTCTTCCACAACTACTTGTGTTTCCTGCTCTAGTTCCTCCATAGGTGTTTCAATGTTTTGTGATTCTTGAATTTCTTCAAGCTCTATTTTCCTCCCACTGTTTCCTTTGGAAATAAAATCCCTTTCCAGAAAGACTCCAGTTCGAGCGACAAACACTTTGCCCTCAGAAGGATTGTAGAAGTAATATCCTCTTGTTTCTTTAGGATACCCCACAAATAAGCATTTGTCAGATTTGGGCTCAAGCTTGGTTGAAATTTGTCGTTTGACGTAAACTTCGCAACCCCAAATCTTCATGTAAGACATATGTGGTTTCTTACCACTCCATATCTCATATGGTGTCTTATCAACCTTTTTGGATGGAACACGGTTAAGTGTGTAAGCTGCTGTTAATAATGCATGTCCCCAAAAGGAGTTTGGAAGATCGGCGTGACTCATCATGGATCGGACCATGTCTAACAAGGTTCGATTTCTTCTCTCAGATACACCATTCCATTGTGGTGTTCCAGGAGGAGTAAGTTGGGATAGAATCCCATACTCTTTTAGATGGTCATCAAATTATAGGCTTAAATATTCACCACCTCGATCTGATCGAAGAACTTTAATATTCTTACCTAGTTGGTTTTGTACTTCATTCTTGAATTCCTTGAACTTTTCAAAGGACTCAGATTTGTGTTTCATTAAATACACATATCCGTATCTACTGAAGTCATCAGTAAAAGTGATGAAGTACTGAAAACCTCCTCTGGCTGGTATGTTCAGTGGTCCACATACATCAGTATGTATGAGTGCCAAAAGATCATTAGCCCTTTCACCTTTTCCTGTGAATGGGGACTTTGTCATCTTTCCAATTAAACAAGATCTGCATGTCTCATATGATTCATAATCAAAAGAGTCCAAGAGTCCATCTTTATGGAGTTTGGAAATGCGTTTCTCATTTATGTGGCCTAATCGACAGTGCCAAAGGTAAGTTGGATTCAACTCATTAGGTTTCAACCTTTTAGTATTAATGTTATAAATTGGCATTTCAAGATCAAGGACATATAGTCCATTATTCATTTTTGCAGTAGCATAGAATATATCATTCAAATAAATGGAGCAACAATTGTTCTTTATTATGAATGAAAAACCAAACTTGTCCAAACAAGAAACGGAAATAATATTCCTGCTAATTGCAGGTACATAATAACAGTTCTCTAACTGAATTATTAAACCACTAGGTAAAGTTTAAACATAAGTTCCTACAGCTAAAGCAGCAACCTTTGCTCCATTGCCAACTCGTAGGTCAACTTCACCTTTTGCCAAACCTCTACTCCTTTTTAGCCCCTGCACATTAGTACAAATGTGAGAACCGCATCCAGTATCTAATACCCATGATGCAGAAGTAGATAAATTAATTTCAATAACAAAAATACCTGAATTTGAAGTCTCTACTCCATTTTTCTTATCTTCCAGGTACTTTGGGAAATTTCTCTTCCAATGTCCGGTCTTACCGCAATGGAAGCAAGTGCCCTCCTTTGCTATTCCTCCACTAGGCTTCAAAACAGGAGGAGTGGGTTTGGGTTTGGCAACTTCCTTGCCTTTACCTCTACCACCCTGTTTGATGGGCCTCTTGTTCTGTTTCTTTCCATTACTGACCATCAGAATGGATTTCCCTTTTGTCTTCATATTCTGCTCAGCAGTTCTCAACATGCCTAGCAGTTCTGGAAGACTTTTGTCCAAGTCATTCATATTGAAATTCAGGACAAACTGACTGAAGCTCTCTGGCAACGATTGCAAGATCAGATCAATCGCAAGTTCTTTTCCAAGGGGAAACCCTAATCTGTCAAGGTTCTCCACATACCCAATCATCTTGAGTACATGGGGACTTACAGGGGCTCCCTCAGCTAACTTGCTGTTGAAAAGGGACTTTGAAACCTGAAACCTCTCATTTCTTGCTTGCTCTTGATAAAGCATTTTCAGATGTCCGATCATATCGAACGCAGACATGTTCTCGTGTTGCTTTTGCAACTCAGAGTTCATGGTAGCAAGCATGAGGCAAGCGGTTTCATTGGCATCATCGAAATGCTTCTTATAAGCATCTCTTTCTGCCTTTGGTGCAGAACTAGGAGGTTCCTCCTCAGGAACTGGTGTCTCCAAGACATACAGCTTCTTATCGTGCTTGAGGACAATCCTCAGATTACGATGCCAATCCAGGAAATTTGTCCCAGACAATTTTTCCTTATCTAGGATGGATCGCAAAATATTGTTCGATGTGTTTGTTGTCATGGTAATCTACAAGAGAAATATGAAAATATAAGTATCATTAAAAACAACATATTTAATTAGGCCTTTAATCAAATATGCTCCCACTATTTTATTCAAAACAAATGACCCTCATCATTTGATTCGGAAAATCCCGTTGGAAGACTTTCTAGTGGGTCGAGATCCATGTTTCACTTTGTTTTAAGTCAGCGTTAGGCTGATTACACAAAACTAAGTTATTTAGGTAGGAACTCCTTCCAATTGTATCTCATACAACTCTCGAATATTTTCAATTGGGTGAATAACTCCTTATTCTGATCCATCACATGAATCATTCCCAATTCTTGCTTCTAAACATGTATAATCTTATTATAATTTGTTTAGTTAAGTTTGACCCATTGTTTTAGCAATTGGATATTACAATTATCCCATCACACCTTACTAATATAGAACATGCACCTCGCGTAGGCGAAACCTACAATGCTCGATACTAGTCTTGATGAGTGCTAAAAATTGGAAAGCATAAACTTAATATTTAATTTTGAGGGAATTTGTTATTAGTTTGATCTCACCGGCTTAACATTCAAAACGTCTCTCACATGCATCAACATACAATTACATGCATCAACATACATATAAAAAGATACAATTATGGCCCCTAACGCAATTGTTCTCTCAAGCCAATGAGAGAACCTAAGCTAACCTAATAACGATCTAAGCTTCTCCAAGCATGATCTCCAAGGTTATCCTCCTTTAATATTGAATACTTCCTTTTTCTTCATAACATAATATTACATTACATATAAGAAAACTCGTTTTACATACGAGGGAGTGAGATGAGAAAAGAAGTTACATAAAGAGATTGAGAGAGAGGCACGACACGCAGGCCGTATTTAAAAATCCCAAAACAATAATAAAGGATAAACTAAGGCCATAACTGATCACCACAAATAAATAATAATAAACACACTTTTATTATTAGTTTAAAATTCCGATAATTAAATAAACTAAATTAAATTTCGGCTGATTGATCACACTTTGCAGACTTAGCCGGGGGTTCCGCTGCCCGGTCAGCGGACGGTGACGGGGGTCAAGGGGGCAGCGCCCCCTTGCGGGGTTGTTAGGGGCAGCGCCCCGAAAAATTTTATGAACACTTCATTGTATTTCACGTCGTTTCCTGCACAACTTTTGTGCATTTACAACCCCAACCGGAAAAGTCTGCGGCAATACAACACTTGTACTGCCATTAATCCTAATGCCACAATTTCATGCCGTCAAACACAACTCGATTGATAACTCAATATGATAGATCAATATGTCATTGCTTCACCATACTAACGTCGGATTCCGAAGCAAATGAAAATGATGATCTTTCAAAAGAATTACAATCCTTATGTGATTGAATGGATGAAATCAAAACAGTATATCCCATATACCATCTTTGCATCAGAATTTCTTATATCTTATATAAAAGTGATCGATCTAATTGTGTAACCTATGGATGATCAATGTATCGCACAACTTCACCATACTAATGTCGGTTTCTGAAGCATAATCAACATCAATCATCCAAATCGTACACAACAGATGCCAAATTTAATTAATCGTTTATTGTTAAATTCATTCTGTGTTTTAATCGAATCAAATACAGAAAAGACGAAAATTTAACAGCTATCAGATCCATGGTTTCGTAAGTGGCTCTGATACCACTGAAGGAAAATTGCGATCTAAACGCAGCGGAAAACAAAAATTTTCCTTTAGTGATCCTTACGAATGAGCATGGTCAGTGATAGAATCGTTACCTCTTTGTGGCGATTCAGATCTTTGATGCAGTGATCACAAGCGTTGATGAAGTGCAACGCCTCTACTCAGTCCACACGAACAGCTTCCGGTCACAGTGCTAGCTGCTTACGAACGGAATTATTTGAGTGAGAAAAGAGAATCAAAACGAAATTGCATCAAGTGAAAGCTTCATCACAAGGGTTCCTTTTATAGACTCTCTTGTGGGCTGCGGGCTAAAAGCCCAATTCACATGATCCATAATAATATTATATATTATTATAATAACTATTATTATAATAAATATATTTATTTTATTATTATTTTATAACCATTATAAAATAACAATAATTATTATTATATTATCCGAATTTCTATTTTCACTTAAGTGCACCGTACCTTACGGTGTTCCTTTGATTTCTCTATCTCTCATCAAACTGTCCTTATGTGTGTGACCCTGTAGGATTTCGTAACGTTGGTAATTATATTAAATTATATATTTAACATAATAAACAGTGAGCGGTATCTAGCAACACATCACTGCTACCCAAGTCACGAAAATGTCATGTGATCTGACAAAACCTTTTTCGTGATAATATATGTTTGTACAATTACCCTTTTGCCCCTATGTCTATATTGAACACAAGGCATACACTGTGTCATCCTTGTCCAGTTCAATATTGGGCCCTTAGACATTTCTCCTGTTATGCAGGATTGGCAAATTCCATCTAGGACACTCATGTCCCTCAGCATGCTTCGTGGAGTGCCCATCAACTGTCTTTATGATCATCCAGTTACGGATAATGTTTGATCAGCAATAAAGCACCCGACTCTACATCTAGGGTCCATAGTGGTTTCAGGTCGAAGGGTGGTAATACACCATTATCACCATGAGAATAACTTATGACACTTTGCATAACATACTATGTAGTATTCTCATAGCGGGTCAATCCGGTATAAATATTACTCCTAATATTTATACCTATGTCAAGACTTGATAACTCTTTATCCATGATCCATGAGATGTGATCATCATTCTATCTTCATAATAGTCTCAATGCTTTAATGTTATCCCACTTTGCAATAAACCTTGACTATGGATATTTTAAGAATAATGTCTTTATGTTTAATGGGATCTCATAATTAAGTCACACTTAACATTTCATTAAACAGACTAACTATTCTAGGGACTTTATTATTCTGAAAGACAAACATAATAAAGAAATGCCTTTTATTATTAAACGAATAATCCGATACAAGTACCAAAAAGTATTGGCCTCTAGGGCTTACACCAACAGTATTATCCGTGCGCTCACACTATTTTGTCTAGAAATATATAGTATTTTTCAATAAAATTGTATGTTTTTGAATCATTTTTTAATGGAAAATAACCAAATAAAAAATTAAGCGGTAATTCCATCGTCTCTTAGTCTGTTGCGGTGCAATCTAAACATTTTCTTAACGATGAAAAATAATTTTCATGTTCTCAAATATTGTAGAAATTACTTGATATATTTACTAAAAATTATAAAATATTTAATGTAAATTTAATCTTGTTTATTATTAGTTTTGTTCTTGATTATAGAATCATTTTCAATTTGTAAATATGAGTACACTTTAGAATCTAATAAAAATATAAATACAATGAAAAAGGAAATTATTTAACAAAAATAATTTATTATTTTTAAAAAATATACGTGGAGAAATTGAAATGTAAGTAGAAAAATAATTGTTTTCTCGCATACAAATTTTATTTTTAATAAATATAAATGTAGAATTTATAATATTTTTGTATATAAAAATATTTAGATCAACGTAAAAATTTTCGCCAGTGTATAAAATATAATTTTTAAATAATATAAAAATAATGATCAATAATAAGATGAATATGAAAAACAATGATCAAATGAAGTCCATTACCATACCTGTAATCAGTTTAATTGATATGATATGAGATAAGAAACAAAAAAAAATTAGTGACCAAGTTAAGCATTCCAAATAAAACTTATTTTCTTCTAACAGTCTCCATGGATTATCAATAATAATATAGCAAGATAACCATATCATGAGTTGTATAAATAGTATGCCATTTACAATAATTGAACCTGCAGGAAAAATACTACTTTAGAGCAACAACATCAAAGCAACAACAGTTTACTTTATGTTTTCATTGTTAATCGTTGAGAGCGTACCTAAAAAAAACGACATAAAAATTAGAAGTCCTCCGGGTTTTCACTAACCCCACCGCTAACACCGCTAGAAACGCGTTGACGCCGCCACATATATCTCTGTAAGCTCTTCCAATTGCCTGTTCTTCCTACTCGAATCCTTAATCTTCTTCGGTTTCTGAATTCCATTTATGCAGTAAAACAACAACAATGATTACAAAAATTCGAAACAAAAACGGTAATATTTGAAGAGGCAATGTAGAGGGTGAAGATCAGAACTTAGAGGCAATGTATCGGAAGCGCAAAGCACCTTTAACTAACAATGAAAAGGATGTACAATTTTACCGACATTTAGGTGTCCCATCCAATCATTTTACTGGTAGGCCAGGTTTGTAGAAAGTCTTTCTTGTTGTGGCATCTATGCTTTTGAAATTCAAGATGATCGAAAATGTTGTTGAATCCTCTGATGTAGACTCTCTTCATGCGCAGCTCTGCTTGTGGAAAAAAATTAGAAGTTAGTGTTGTTTCTTGAGGCGAAGGGTTTTTCCCTCTATAGATTCATCCCCAGGGTAGAGTATATAGCAAATCTGCATTTGAGGGGGCAAATTACCATATAAAATGTAAGTTTTATCAAGTTGTACTCACAACATAGTATTAGTAAGATTATTTAGAAAACTTCCACATATCATCAGATGTCACTTAGATATTTTTCAACACCTACTGTTATACAAAACTATGAAAAGATACACATTACACAGTCAACAGTCTAAATGAAGATTTGATTCTTTAAAACTTGTTCTAATATCATCGTTCATCATTCATATCCAATTGGTTACTTTTCTAAAACTCAAAATCTTCAAATATTTTCTAAGAGAGCCATATCATCCAAACCTTTTCAACATTTGTTAGAGCCTCAAATGCTTCAGTGTACCTTCCAGAATTAAAAGCATTTAAATCAAATTCTTCGGATGCAGCTTTTGTAGACCAAAGTCTCAGTTTAATTGTGCTTCTGGTCTTATATCCAGGTATGGGGACATCGTGTGCAACGACTTTGATATCATTTCCTCCAACCCAATGTTTTTTACCATCTGAGCCTGAAACAACTTTGCCAAAGAGTCGAATAAACATGAAGCAAGTCGTTCAAGACCCCCATTTCCAAGTGCAGAATCCGGCTCCTATTATAGCCAGGCCAAAATGAATTATATGAGAAACAAAATTGTATTGTAAACTAACAATATTTTGAAAAATCAAATGTAGAAGAAAAAAAAGCAACTCAATATGAATCCCAAGTAGATCAGTTGAATCTCTCAACTGTTGAATAAGTATATATGCTATTAGAACAAATTAAGTCCCTTTTCAAATACAATATTCATGTAAGAAAACCACATAAGTTTGTTTATCCAAAGTGGTCTTGAATTGAACTATCGGCTTAAGGGCTTTAGTTAAATAAACAGTTACTCATTAGAACAATAAAGTACACAACTTTCTAAAATAAAAAAGATATACAATTGGAGATGGTGTACCTGGTATGCTACATCTTCTAATTTATAATTAAGTTGGCTCAAAGCCTCTGCACAGGGACCAATTAGCTCTAAATTGCCAATTGCATTCAATAATGCTCTACCCTGCAAGATAGAACAATAGATGGAACCTATTGCCGCCCGAGCAGTACCCGCTTCTCAATATGTCATCCACATGTACCTTAGAATTGCAGGATGAAAAGAAATGATCATTAATGCACACAAAATCATGATTGTAATTTGTAAACAACTAACTCATAAAAACCAAAACATAACACAATATATTTAAAAATATGGATAAAATTACAATATATGAACACACACATAAAAATATGACAGTAAGAAGATTAATAAGCAAGAGCCACTAAGGGAGGAGATTTACCTCTTGAAAATATTAATAACCAAATCATTACATAATATAGGAACATAACCAGATAAACAATTGCCACAAAGAAAAAGAGATTCAAATAGTTAAGTATATCAGATTTTGAATGACATATAAGCAAAATCGAACCTGCTGCCGTGCTCGCTGTAGCTCTTGTTCCAGTAGGGTCAGTTTCAACCTACTGCTCTCTAATTGTTGCACATATGCCTGAATGAACGGAAAGAAGGATTTGAAAATTACTAACAGATGAAAGAAAAATTGAATAAAGGATTTGAGAAGCCATACACTGAGATAATGGTGGGGTAATTCGAACAATGTTGTTGTTAATTTCATCAACAACAAATGAAAGAAACAACAAATTAGAATCACAATTTCACAGACTTAAACCATGTGATTTGAAAAGCTATAAACAAAGAAGGAACAATAAGAACATGCTTCACTTCGCGCGTTGGACGGATAAGAACATGTAGCTATTGTTAACTCAAACAAATTCAGCTTCATAGAAGACAATTTAATAATATTTGATAATATCGATTGCAGCTACCATTGCTTAAAGAACACATAAAATAATCACCATAAGGGTGCACAACAATAGAAAAAACACCTTCCTCTGCTTCGAACACAAAATTGTCCTGAAAGATAAATCAAACAATAAAGGTTGCTTTCTACAAGCTACAACACACCAATGTTCAGAGACAATCCTATTTGAGTAGGACACATACTTAGATAAAAACCTCTCAAACTTTCCAACCCATCACCTAAAGGTTGCCTTCTACCTAGATCAATGAGAATGCAATGATATTCCCAGTGGAAAATACCTATACCATTTCAAGTGTAATTAACATCAGTAGACATAGACATGAGAACAACCTGCAGAGCTTCTAAGGTGCATCAGTTTGCCTCCCCTCCAAAAAGAGACCTAGGTGGTGAAGGTCTTCACATGTAGCCAGTTTAATAACAACTTTAAACTCTCTGTCCCTCCACCATAAAATAAATTAATCAAACAATTTATCACCATCGTCATGCACCATTCATTCAACAAAAGATATGCATTTAATCAAACTGTTAGTGGGGATTCTAAATCAGACACAAACACACACAATTTAACACACAAATACTTGTAGTATATGAAACTATTAGACTCACATATTCCAATTGTTCGTAGTTGAAGAAACTGTCATAAGAGTAACCACAATGGATCTCATACTTGGACGCATTTAAGGATTTTTATTCCAACTTGCTTTCTCTAATTGATCCATCTGCAACCCAAAAACAGTGACCACATGTTTAACATTTTGAAATCATTAACACAAAAGGGTTTATTAACAAAAAAGGTTTATTAACAAATTGAATCACATACTGACCAACATCAATTAGAATATGCACATAAAAGGATGTTTTCCGTATATCCAGGATCTAATAAAATTCTGACATGACCATATAATTGTTCCTCTCCCTAATATCGATAATTGGCAAATGATCACAAAACGCTATACTAAGAAATAAGACGGATTTGGGAGTACTCTATCATCAACAGACAATATTGCATCAACAAACAACATAAAGTACTCCAGCATTAAGTAATCTGTCATGAAGTTAAACAAAATAATAATAATGATAAGCATAGAACACCCAATGACTTGAACCTGAGCCTTGATTATCAGATTGTAAGAAGTGTCAATGAAGCTGCCATACACCTTTGAAAGCTCCATAAAAATTTTCCATCCCCGGTAATGTTCCTTCTTGATCTACTGTAAGGTGCCCCTCAAAAAGATATATTGAATCAACACAAAACTCTGATCAACACATGAAGGTAAAATCAAACTATTTAAAATCTTCGAAACTACAAAACTCATCAACACAAAGATAGTAAAAGAAAAACACCTATGTTTTCACGAGTCTCTGCAGGTCGCAAAGTTTGCGAAGGATCGTCTTCTAGATGCAAATGTTCCCTCGCCTGTGCAATGCAAGCCTTCAACTCTCCTTAGAAGTTTCCGAAACAAACAATATAGCCTGCTAAAAAAGGCCTAAGCCAACACTCCAGAATCCGGGTGTTGTATATCTCGTCTTCAACGTCGTAGCATCTCGGAATATAACAATATAAAAGTTCCACCACCAAAAACATCAAAGTCAAACTATTAGCTTCAAATCATCCATCAAATCAAACAATAACAACATTTATGCAAGACTAACCTAATCAAATGTACCCAACAAAATCACTTTCATTTTCTGAAATTATTTCTAAGTCACTGCTGAAAGAGAAATGAAAAAATAATCTTACATATGCAAGGACAATTTTTTTTTTACAAAATCCGCCTCTAAGTCACCGCTGAAAGAGAAATGGAAATTATCCCAATAGCACCAACCGAAAACTTCACTATAATGTGAAACATTAGATTCATGAAACCTATTAAGTTCCTGTATAATTGTCATACCTCAAATTTGTCCTAGGTAATTTTATTTTATTTGTGTTTTTACTGTTATGTTTACTAACCACTATGTAGAATTTCAAAAAAAAAATGTTTGTTGTTTCATCTGTCTGGATATTTGATTGATTAGGGTCAAGCTATGCAAGTTGGTTGGAAATTGTCAGGATTGATGTTATGTCTCAGGAATATGATTTAAGGCCATAGTGTGTTCAGTGAGGAAGATAGATTAATCTCATTTATCTCAAAGGAGATTGGAATTTGGTTTAAAAAAATGATTCATGGAGATTATTGTCAAGGCATAAACGGGTACATGAGTTAAATTGGTTCACAAGAACAAGAATATGTTCACTTGAGTTTACAATTAGTACAATTGACAAATGTAAATGGTTATTAATTTGTGTTCATTTGAAGTTACAATTAGTGCAAGTTTCAAATGTATGGTGTTATTAAGTGTGTAAGAAATAGAAGGCTTGAAAGGTTGAGTGTCACTTAATCCATGTGATTAATGACTAATGAAGTGTTTCCATTCAAACATGAAAATTTTATTCCTAGGAACAACTTTGTTACCACAACCTAAATCATCATTTAATTTCTAACTAGTCCATTTGGCAATACTAAAGGCTCACTTGTTCTAAATTCAAAGTAAAAAATAGAATTGGCACAAGTATGTATGCATTGGATGAATACACACGGGAATCTTTTTCATGTTGTCCCAAGTTGATACAAAGTTATGAATTACAAATTGGTTTCAAGGATTCAAAATTTAGAACTTAATTGAATTTCATAAGTATTATAAGATTCCAAGATACAAAAGTGGAAAGTTCTGTTGAATTCTCAAATCAACATAAATTGCAAGACCAAGATGCTACAAATTCCAAATGAACTCTTCGGTATTACAAGTTGCAAGGTCAAGGAAGTAAAAAAACCAATTGAAATCAAAACCAAGGCAAAAGCATTACAAAGGTGTCAAGTTTTCATTAATGGAATTTCATTGAAAAAGATTACAAAGTGTGTGTAAATTCTATTAGCCTAAAAAGATTTCATCTGTCGAAAGTTATAAAATGCACACTTGATTACAAGGCCATATATGAATCCTGCCAATACATATGCCTAAACTTAAAGCATCATTCCTCCATCATCAATTTGGCACGGCTTCCTCATGTTTCACCCAAGTCTCCAAGTTCTTCAAGGTTTCCTCACGCTTCCAAAGGTTCACATGTTCTATGCATCACTTCTTCTTCCTTGGTGTAAACACCCCAAATTTGCCCTCACCCATTCACACTATGGCTTGTGATTTTTTCATATGCATAAGTTCAATCATAGCATCTCATACCACATTTTTTATTCACTGCATTGTTTCTAAGTCATCTGCATCTAGGGTTTGTGATCTGAGCAATCCAAGAGCCACTTGAGCCACTCCAAAGGTCATCAATCACTTCAAAGGGGTCCATGTATGTTCAAGCATCATATTATATCCTCTCAAAGTCAAGAATGTCAAAAAATCACAAGAACTGAGAATGGCATGGATGCAGAGCCAGGTTTAACTGCCCAGATGACCTAGAATTAGGGTTTTGGTTTCAGAGGCCATAACTCCAAATTTTTTGGTCATTCTTGTTTCTATTGGTCTCTATATGCTATAAGGATCATGCATATCAAGTTTCATGAAGAAATTCCATGGGGAAGGCATCTAATCAAGAGTTGACTTTTTGAGCAAGTCAGTGCAAAATCAGGGCATCTGAGGCCCCCAATGGCTCAACCAAAGGGTGTTCTTCATCATTTTGATTGTGTATGATCTTTATTTGATCATAGAAGATGTTGGAAGTTCACAAATTTGAAGAATTCCAAGCCATTTGCAAAGTTGACTTTTTTGGGAAAATGACTTGTAATGGAAAATTGCCATTTTGGGAAACTTTTTCAACCCTTGCTTTTTGATTCAAAAATGCTTCAAATGGGAAAACTTTGGTCATGAAAGTTGTAGAATGGATCATTCCCTTTTCAAAAAGTACAAGAACTCATTCTAATTCATTTTGGATCAAAAGTTATGGCTTGTCAAAGTTGGGAAAAATCACATAATTTCAAGTTTTCCACCAAAGAGGCAAAGTTGCAAAATCCCTTGCCAAGGCAAATTGAGCTTTCAAATGGACTTCTAAACTTCACAACATGATCATGTGACCTCTAAAGATCAGAATTGGCCCAAGAATATTGCATTTTGATGCCTTGAATCTCATGAATTTTCAAAGTGGCCAAACTTTGGGAAATTTGCAAAACATCTCATAAACCTCATGCAACTTGCTGAATCATCTCAAATCAAATTCCATGGTTCTCCCTAAACTCAGCTGAGCCAAGCCATGCCCCTATCTCAGCCTGCCACTTGCCCATACCTCCAAGTACAACTTGCTTGACTTTTTGCAACTTGAGCCATACCAATCACAACAGTCCACACCAACTCCTCTGACCTCTCTAGTTGTGATAAGTGGACCAAAGCCAGCATAACACACCACACACACAAGCCTAAAAGAGATCAGAAGCCATAGTTCAAAGTTTATGCCTCATATGCAAAACCATTCGAAACTCACAGCACAAGCATCAAACACAAAAACAAACTTCACCATTGATCTCAAAATGTTCCACTGATCACAAACCAACCATTGTTTTGGCCTGAAACCTCCCACATCACAAATACGATTTTCACACTCCCTTGGACTGAGCTTCTTCCAACTCTCTCTAAAAGCCATATAAACTCCAGCTAAGTGTCAAAAGCTTCTAAGGAGGATCATTGGGACTTGTTTGAGCCAGAGAAGCAGCCAGAAAGCTCCTGGATTGAAAGCTCAACCTCAGGTAACATGATGAACAAATTTTCCAGAACCTTGTTTTCTTGTTAGAATGTTGTTCTACATGTTACCCTGATCATGGGGATCTATTTATTTTTGAAAATGAGCTAGAAACAAGCATGTTATGATGATCTGAAAGTTTGCCCGTAAAAATGTTTTTGCTTGATTCCTTTGATTCACGAAAAATAAATGTTGTTTGAGTTAGGGTTTATGTTTAGTGATGAGCATAGGTTGATTCTGGAGAGTTTTGTGAGGATTTGATGCGTATTAAGAGAGTTTGAGATTTCACCTTGCTGGAGAAGATGACCGGAACACTGTTCCGGTCACCTGAAAATGTTTAGGGTTCAGATTAGGGTTAATGACTTAATTAGCGTAGTTTGAATGTGAGCCGTCCAGATGCGCGCGCTGGTCAATTCCCTCCCTTTTTATTTGAACCACAGCCCTTGGATCTGCTGACTTTTCCATTTTTCATTTAATTTCATTTTAATTTCATTTGTTTTATATTTAACTTCCACGAATTTTTAAAAATAGCAAAACACTTTAAAAAATTCTGAAAATTTTTGTCAAACATTTCATTAATTTTCAGAACACAAAAATATTTTTATTTTTTATTTTTTGCATCAAAAATTATTTTTAATCATTTAAAAGTTTATTTTTAATTAATTAATGAGAATTAATTAATTAAAAATACTTTTAGGTATTTAAAAATCACAAAAAAATTCATGTAGCATTCAAAAACATTTAGAAACATTGTCCAACTTTCAAACCAAATTTCTTTTTTGATCTTGATGCCTTTTGATCATTTTCAATGGAATAAAAATCATTTTTAGGCAATATTTTGTGACAAACTTCAAAAATTCATTTCTGCCTAACCATTGAGAGTTGGATGATGATTCTTTTTGCATTGCATCTTGTATAGCATGTAGTTTATAGGATAAAATTGGCATGAATTGATCTTGCATTTTCAATTTGTTTGGCATATTTCTTGACAAGGTACCTTAAAACCCCAGCAATCTTAGGAAATTCATAACTTTCACTAGGTTAAGAGTTGGATCCCCTCCTTTGGGCAGTGAGTTTGTATAGGTTTAGGGTTCCTTTGATTGCATTTTCATTTTTTTATCATGTCATTTGCTTCTGGTTTTGAATTTTGTTTTGTGCATTGATCATAAACCCTAATTCATGCTTTCCTTTGCATCCATCTTCCATTTGCTTGCATACCATGACTTGCCATGACATTTTGTGCATTCATTTGATGCATGACACATCTTAGGACATGTTAGAATCATGTTTGATCATTGCATCTTGCATTTACCATCTTGTATGTCATTTGCATTTCATAACTTTTCATGTATGTTCATGGTCCTAAGCATGCTTCTCTTGCATCCATATGCTTGTATGATCATTCTAATGCCTTGCCTCATGTTTGCATCATCTCTTAGCATCATTAACATCATACTCATGCTTCTGGTTTTGGTTTGCATCATCACATTCATCTCATTTGCATTGCATTCCATTTCTTTCACTAACTTTTCAGGTGGTAAGTTACTTTGAGAAGTGAATTTGCCTTCACTTCTCATAATTTCTTTTCATCTCTTTCACACTTCCCTTGCTGCATTTTGTATTTGTATTGGATTGAGCTTGCTCATTCTTGTTCATCTTACTTTCTTTCTTCAAGCAACTTAACTTCTTAAGTGAAGCAAGTTGTTTTGCTTCTCTTTGCTCCTTTCATCTGCTTCCTGGTGGTTTCTCTGAAGACTTTCTTGCAAACCTCATAAACCCTAGGAACAACCAAGCATGACAATAATTAGGGTTCTGATTAGTCCCCCCATTTAGCTTTTACCTTGGTGTCTCATTGAGTCTTCTCTCCTCACTTCATAATCAGGGACTAAACCCTAAAGGCTTTAAGGCTTTGTGATTAAGTTTATGCCTGCATCCTTCTATTAGGATGGAGTGTATAACTTTAATCCTAAGTGTTAAACCCTTAATGTGTTTAACTCCTTTAATCAATCCACTTAATAATCATCAAGACATCAAGCTTGTAACTTGGGCCTTGCATTAGGGTTCTAATTCTTCCTTAATTGGTTAAGAAGGACTAACCCTAGTGTTAATGGACAAGTCCCCCTCAAGTTGTCTTACAAATCATAAAACTCACTTCTTCATCTTACCATTAACTAAAATCCATCTAATAAAGGCTTTGTTTTGTCATGAGGTTAATCCCTAATCATGGATTAAGTTGAGGAGCTTTCCCCAGCTTAAACATTCTCATCTATTATCCTTCTATTAGGATGGTGTAATGAGTCTGTTTAATCCCTGATTATGGCTTAGTCTCATTACTTAACACTAAACAAAAACAACAAAAAACATCTAAATAATCACAAGTAGGTTAATGATCTTAATCCTACATCAGGGTAATTAAGTGTGAGATACTGACTTCACACTTAAGGTATTCTCATTACCCCTAATCAGAGGGATGATGTGATGAGTTTACCAACCCATTGGTTTAGGCTTAAGCTCATCAACTTATGACAAACTTTCAAAAGCAATAAAAGATTGAAAACACAAAAACAAACAATAATCGTCTCCTACGGGATTCTTTTCTCATCTCATTCACTCATAAACGAGAACTCGCTTCTTCCGTCTAATGCAAGACAGTTTGCACCTGAGCCAGACAGGTCATACACTTGAGCATAGGCAAGCAAGCAGTTCACAAGTCAATTTATCTTCAGTCTCTTTGGGTCGAACTACGGTGTTCTGACTTCCTCATTGCACGAGAGGATACGTAGGCATAACTTAACAGTTATCGAACAAAAGTCTCTGTGTATCCCCCCTCTTTCCAGCATTATTCTTTAAGCCTCATAATCTTGAGCATTTCATTCCTGTTCTTACACTGACACTTCCCTTATACACTTCACTTTTCTTTTACACTGACACTTGCATTCTTTCCAACTTTGATACACAAATTGCACTGACACTACCCCTTTAAAACACAAATCTTTTAAGCGTGGATCCCGTCGAGTACGGCGAATAATCTGGGTGCTAATACCTTCCCAGGTTGTAACCAACCCCCTTTCTCAGTCTCTCTGGTTCGCAACCGTCTTATCCATATCTTTCTAGGTTTATGCAGCATTACCTTTCCTTCGGGATAAAAATGCCTAGCTGGCGACTCTTTCTTTCTCTTGAGTTCACTCCTGTGTGTTCTCATTCCTCCTTTTCGCCGACCGTTCGCGTTTGTACCCTTCTTGACCTTGGTTGTCATTTTGGTGGGAGCGACACTTGGTCACCATCACAATATTGACCTCATCTGAAACACGACAAGGAAATCACAGGTTACTAATAACACCAACATGACAATTACAGTTACACAAATATCTGCGTAAAAATGGGGACCATGTAGATTCTAATTAAAGGGTAATTCCCCCCCTTTAATGGTCTCACGTACCAAAATGATTCGCTCACACGCATCACTCAATACCTCACAATTTTCATCGGAAGTCACAAAAAACTTCAGAATTTCACACGCACACCAGCCAGAGAAGGGTTATGCACACCGCAACCACCAATGAACTTAACCTGCACAAGCAAAACACAATGATCACATAAAAAGTTCACACTGCAAACCTCGGCATTAACAAAATTCAGAAGGCATTTTATACTTTCAGAATAAACTCAAAGCACATTGAAAGAAACTCTTAAGGTCGCTTCCTTTCATGTTAATTTCTCAAGCTTCCTTCCAAAGTCTTCACGCCGAGACCAATAAACGCAGGGCAATCCCTTGTGCGCATCTATCATTAGAAGCTATTAAATATAGTTTCCTTGACTTGAAGCCTAGAAATTCACATGGCCGCAACAATAAAGTGCATACTAGGAGACAAGTTTAGCAAAGAAGAAAAGAGGAAGAGTGAACAAGGATTCATATAAAGGCTTAGAAGATAAGGTTCACACAACATTTACCGGAAAGTAAGGGATTCACCTGAGCAGCACAAACACCTTCAGTCAGCCTGCAAATGACCAGTTGTGTGATAACATAGAGTACCATATCAATTCTCCAGTAGGTGTTGCATCATGTTTTGGAGGGTTCCTAGCATCACTCAATGTTCCATGTTCATCATAACAACATTGTAACCTCGTCTGAAATGCAACATGAAGAATTAAGTGAGAGCAAATTCACAAGACCAAACAAACAGTGACAAAACAAGAGAAGACTTATTCAAGTCACGATGGAGTTTTACTCCAAGGAAGAAGTATTATTCATACTTAATTAATATGCCTCATTGTGCAATTTCCTGCAAAGAATCACAGAAAGAATACAGGGCATAAAACTCTGAACAAGTCTAAGAGATTGTGTGGCATGAGTTTCGGTCTTGTTCTTGCTGTGCCAAAAGCATCGCACCAACATATCTCCACGAGAAACCTTGTTTTCACTCTTCATACTACTATACATTCAAGCTACCATCAATGTACCTACAACAAAACACAAAGGAGACCTGTCAAAAATCAGTATGGAGGATGAATGTGATACCAAGACGAGTTCGAAAAAGAACATATAACTTATGACGAGTCAAAAGTAAGTGAGGACCAAAGCACATTGAGAAAGCATGACTACACAAGCTTGGCAACAACACCAGCTCGGTTTTTATCTTGAGAAAACCTGCAATCAAGATAGAGATATGAATACAAGAAGGATGTTGAAGATACCATTGAGCATGACCAATTCTTTAATCACTAGGTCTGTTATAAGAAAAATACCAGGCTTCGCACCACCGTAAACTCCAAGTCATGCAGCAATCCCTACGATTCGCTTGCTTCAAATCCAAAGCCACAAAGTCCTCTTCTTCATGTGTAAACATGTTTTCCATGAGCCATTTGTCCTCATCCTTGTGAAAAGAAATGACATTACTATTATCAGAAGGGCAATAAACAAAAGGGTTTTCCTACAAGTTACAATATTTAAAGAGAATTCTTATACCTTCTATGATGATGTCGTCCGTGGATTCTTAAGAGATTAACACCGATATTGCAGGCTACGAGCAAAAATGTCTTCTGAATTGCAACTTTTATGTGTTACGGTAGATGCGGTGAAGAATGTTGTATCAGTTTCCACGGAAAAGATATCATGCCAAGAAAAGAACAAGATACGATGAATTTGTCGTTTGTCAACTAAGCAAAGACTTGGTTGTTATTAGAGCTTCGCTTATTAGGGTTTCTTCGATATTGTCAGTGGCTTGGTGTTCATTCAAAATCTGGCTAAGGAGATGATCAAATTCTCTTGAAGTATGCTGGAGTCTTGCTTTCATACCTATCAAGCTACAAATGAAGAAAAGTCAGCAACGGGTGGAAAGAGTTTTACAGCAGTAAAAAGATAAAGTTTCAAATGTTCACATGGTCAAAATTTCAAATGAATTTCACAGGTGTAAACACCCCAAATTTGCCCTCACTTTTTCTCACACCATGGCTTGTGATCTTTTCATATTGCATTTCATAAACATATCATCTCACACTACATAGTTTGTCTCACTACATAAGCTGCATCTAGGGTTTGTGATCAGATGAATCCAAGAAGTGATATGAGCCATCTCAAAGGCCTTGAAGCTTGTCAAGAGGGTCCATGTGTGTTCCATGATCATAATATGCTCCCCAAAGTTCATTAAAGTCAAAGTATCACAAAGCATTGCAAAGGCATAGAGGCAAACTGAAGATTTCCTGCACAGATGACCTAAAATTAGGGTTTTGGTTTCAGAGGCCTTACACCCAAATTTTTTTGTCATTCTGGTTTCTAATGGTCTTAATATGTTATAAGGAGCATGTGTACCAAATTTGATGAAGAAATTCATTGTGGAAGTCATTTGATCAAATGGTAACTTGTTGTGCAAGAAAAGTCAGAATCAGGGCATCTGAGGCCCCCCAACAATGGAACCAAAGGGTCATTTTCATCAATTTGAGGTTCTATGATCTTTATTTGATCTTAGAAGTGGTTAGAAGTTCACAAGATTGAAGAATTTCAAGCCATTTGCAAACTTTCCATTTTTGGACATGACTTGTAATGGAAACTTTCCATTTTGGGAAATATTTTCGACCTCCTCTTTCTTGATCAAAAATGCTTCAAATGAAAAATCTTCATTCGTGAAAGTTGTAGATTGGATCTTCCCATTTTTAAAAAGTACAATAACTCCTCTTGATTCATCCTAGAACTTAAGATATGATCTTTCAAAGTTGGGAAAAATCTTGTAATTTTCAAGTATGTGCCAAAGAGGGATTTTTGCAAAATCAAGTTTCAAGGCTTCTAATGACCTCTAATCCACCTCTAAGCACCATAACATGATTATGCAAGTTTCCTTGATCAAAATTGTGCCAAGAATCACAAGATTTCATGCCTTGCACTTCAAGAAATTTTCAAAGAGGGAAAATGCAAAACATGTGATAACTCTTGATCCAAGTGCTGCAGATCATCACAATCAATCCCATGGCTCTCCTTGAAGTTGGCTGAGGCAAGACACCCCTTTAAACAACCTCTGACCCGTGCCATGCCTCAAGTACACATTCATTAACTTTTTTGCAACTTGGCCCATACCAATCAAACTATGACACCACCAACTTTCTGACCAATCAAGACCTCTTATGCAAACCCTAAGGAGCTCATTTCACACATCACACAAGCCTAAAACCTCACCATATTCAGATTGCACAAAAATCCTCCAAACCTTCAAGTCTTTAATTCTCACTACACAAGCCTCAAACATCCAAACTTTTTCCACCAATCATCTCAAAATCAATCATAGAACACAAACCAACCATTAAAATGGCCTGAAACACTCCACAACACAAACACGATTTCTGAGTTATCATAACCAAACATCTCAAACCAACAAAAAAAACTTGTTATAAGCCTTTCAGAAGCACAAGGGAGATCATTGGAGTGCTTTTGCACAAGAGAGGAGGTCAGAAAGCTCCAAACTGAAAAGCTTCAACTCAGGTAATCATCAAGAACATTTTTTCCAGAACTTTCATTTTAAGTTATAAATTGATTCTATGTGATGTGCTGATCATTTTGAGCTTTGAATCATTGAAAATGGTTGAGTCTGTAGGATGTATTTAGCTTCTGAAACTTTCGTATTATTTTCCGTTTTGATTCGTTTCTCATGATTCATGAAAAATAAATGTTGTTTGTTGCTAGATTCATGTTTAGGGTTGTTTAATGGTTGATTCTGGAGATTTAGGGAGTCTGGGTGGCCTAGGGAGTGAGATGGAGTGAGGAGTTGGTCGGAGAAGACAACTGGAACACTCTTCTGGTCGCCTAAAAGAGATTAGGGTTAATCCTGTATTAATTAGGCTAGTTTGAACTTAGGCCGTTAGATTTTGTTTCCCGCGTGTGTGGAGGGCCAGGATCAGGTCACTTAAACCTTAATCCATTTAATTAATATAAATCAAATTAATTAGTCAGGATTAATCCTAGCCACCCATCTGCGCGCACAGTCAATCCAACTTTAAACCTGGACCATCAGCTTAGCTGACCTTCATTTTCTTTCATTTTCTTTCATTTCTTTCACATATTTATTAAAAATAGCAAAAAACATTTTTAAAATCTCATTTTCTGCATTTTCATTTCAAATATTTTTCTTAACTCAAAAACAATTTTTATTTTAATTTTTTCATTAAAAAAGTATTTTTAAAACATTTAAATGTTTTATTTAATTAATTAATTAAAAATACATTTAGGTTTCTAAAAATCACCAAAAAATTCATGATGCATTATAATACATTTAGAAACGTTTACAAACTCATCGCACAAATTTATTTTTAGGTTTATTCTTGCTTTCACAGTTTTCTTTGAATTAGGGTTCATAAAATTCCATTTTTCTAACCCTAACTTGAAAAAATCATTTATGATCAACCATGATGAGTTTGAACTTGACTCTTTTTGCATTCTTTCACATATTGCATCTAGTATCTAGGTTATTTATCTCAATTTTTCATTGCATTTTCAAATTGATTTGCATTTACCCTTTAGAAGCACCCAAAAACCCTAGTTAACTTAGGAAATTCATAACTCCCTTTAGGTTTAGCTTCTGACCTTCATCTTTGGATAGTGATCTTGTGTATGATTAAGTTTTGTTTGAGTTCAATTTCAAATTTTTATCATGATGTATGCTTCTGTTTTGATCATGTGCATCTCATATATTCATATAACCCTAATTTCTCATGTTCATTTGCATTCATCTTTGCATATCATCATCATATGAACTTTCCATGACATTTCAAGCATTTGTATGACATCTTAGACATCTTAATATATTCTTGAACATTTCTTGATCATTTCTTCATTCATTTGGTATGCTTTGCATTCATTACATTCCATGTACATCCATGTGTTTTCAAGCTTCTAACATGCTTCCTTTGCATCTCATCTCTTGTATGAACATTCATAAGCATCTTACATGACTTTGCATCATCTCATGACACATTTGCATCATGTTTTTGTTTCTGGTTTTGGTCTTTGCATCATTACTTATTGCATTTCATCTCATTTCTTTCCTTATGCATCTCTTACTAACCTTTCAGGGGCTTATGGTAAGTTATTTAGGATGTGGATTTTCCTCCACATCCTACCTTATTCTTATCTCTTCATATGCATTCTTTACTTGTCTTTTAAGTGAATCTAATTCACTTGTACTCTCTTGCTCCTATCTCTTTCTCTTAGGTTACTTATCTTCTTCAGGAAGTAAGTAACCTATTCTCTTTCTCTTTCTCTTTTCATCTGCTTCTTCTTCCATGGTGGCCTTCTGAAGATCCTTTTCTTAAGCCTCACAAACCATAGGAACACCAAGCATGATAATCTTAGGGTTGTGTATAGTCTCCCATTAGATTTTTACCTTTGAGTCTCCTTGAGTCTCTCTTCTTATCTCAATAATCAGAGGCTAAACTCTTAAAGCTTTAGGACTTTGGATTTGGGTTTTGCATGCATCCTTATCTTAGGATGGAATGTATAACTTTAATCCTTAGTGTTAAACCTTTAATTTGTTTACACCTCTTAATCAAAATACCTAATAATGATTAAGACTTAAGCTTGTAACTTGGGCCTTATATTAGGGTTACATCTCTTCCTTTTGGTTAAGAGGGACTAACCCTAGTGTTTAATGGACAAGTCCCCCTCAAGATAAGTATTACAAACTTAAAATCCACTTCTTAATTTCACTCTTTAATTAAAATATACTTTAATAAAGGCTTGTTATATAATTAATTTAGTCACTAACCATGGATTAAGTTCAGGAGTCTTCCTCAGCTTAAGTGTTCTCATCTATCATCCTTCTTTTAGGATGGTGTAACGAGTTCACTAATCCCTGATTGGAGATTAAACTCATTAATTAACACTAAAAAAACCCAAAAACACTTAATAATTACCAAGTAGGTTAATGATCTTAACCCTATATCATCATGGTAATTAAGTTGAGATGCTTATCTCATGCTTAAGTAGGCTCATTATCCCTAATCAAGAAGGATATAATGAGTTTACAAACCCTTGATTTAGGCTTAAGCTTATTATCCTATGCAAAACACCAAAAACAAAAAAAAACTGAAAACACAAAAACTAACAATAATCGTCCCCTCCGGGATTCTTTTCTCATCACACTCACTCTATAAACGAGAACTTGCTTCTTCCGTCTAATGCAAGACAGTTAGCACTCGAGCCAGACGAGTCACACACTTGAGCATAGACAAGCAAGCAGTTCACTGTCAAATCATTCCAGTCTCTTTGAGTCGAACTACGGTGTTCTGACTTCCTCATTGCATGAGAGGATACGTAGGCATAACTTAATAGTTATCGAACAAAAGTCTCTTTGTCATCCCCCTCTTACAGCTTTCTTTAGCCTCAGTTTTAAGCATCTCACCCTCTTCTTTTGCACTGACACTCTGTACATTCATTCCCTAGTTTCTTATACACAGTCAGCACATACACTACCCCTTTTAAAAACAATCAAGTGAGCGTGGATCCCGTCAAGTACGACGGACGATCTGGGTGCTAATACCTTCCCAGGTCGTAACCAACCCCCTTTCTCAGTTTCTTTGGTTCGCAACCGTCTTATCCATACCCTTCCAAGTTTATGCAGCATTACCTTTCCTTCGGGATAAAAATGCCTAGCCGGCGACTTTATTCAACCTCAACCTCCAACATCGCGGACCGTTCGCGTCTGCACCGGGACGTAAGTCTTCGGGAGCGACAACAAGGGACCGTATAAGTTTTCTAGAAACTCTTCCCAATCACAACAGACAAACAAATTGAAGTCTGTCACTATCCTAAGAGGTCCCCACACCAAAACTTTCACAGCAAAATCCTTCTAACGGATTCTTACAGTACAGATTCCTCACACGATTCTCAAATACTCACACATATGAGCCTTTCAATATCTCCTATAAGAAGGCCAATCATTGGCACAAAACCCTAGACACCGAAATACACAGAGTTGCACACAAAAACCTTATTAAAAAACAAAAAGACGGCAGCAAAATTCATCCAAAAAACCTTACAAAATTCGTCCTAAACACTACACTCAAAAAGCTCAAAAGAAAACCACAAATCTTCAAATAACTTCACAACGAAGTTATAAGCAAGATGAGCGAAGACCTCCATTTTGACTCTCGCAACAATAATAACAACATCATTTGTAGAAGAAGAATGAGACAAAGCAGACAAAAGAGAGACGAAAAGAGCATAAAGGGGTAGACCAAGCGGATGAACATCACAAACATACCTTGGCCGGAGCTTTTGAAACCGGATTTACTCTAGTCAGGTCATGAAATCTTCTTTTGCTCGTCGTATTTATGCTCGTATTGATTTTTGATTCTGGATCTTCATTGATTTTGCTTGTTTCCATCTGTGTGTGAGGGTTAGGGTTTATATTTGGGAAATAGGGTTTTCTTTGGTTTGGTTTAGGATTCCATTGTATGTTTGACACTGTGATTTGATGCTTATGCTTATGTGTTGCCTTATTTGTGATTTATTGGTGATGATATACGATGAAGTTTTTGTTTCTTTTGATAAGATGATGAAGCTGAGTATGGAATACAAGTTGATGAAGCTTTTGCGCTTTATTTTTAGAAGAAGGATCTGTTGATTTCTTTCTATTTCTTTGCGTTTAACGAGAAAAATAAGAAGGTGAGATGAAGGGTCATTTGACCCTAGTGATTTCCTTTGTTTTTTTATTATAAAAGGTAGCGTTTTTTTAATGGTGAAATTATTGAAAGTTGCAATCTCATCTTCCCAAGACAAGTGTCTCTTCCATACCTTTGTTTATGGGGCTATGTGTCAGACTTTTTTTTCCTCAAATATTGTTGACCGGTGATGGCAACTTCCAAGGTCATTGTGATTGTTATGGAGTGAGTATGGGTTGCTTCATGGTGTGGACTTGCGCCTCACCCTTGGTTGAGGTCAATACTTTGACCCATCACAGATCTTACGAACCATGTTCATTCTGGATGGTCAAGCTTTGACCGAAACCCTATAGCATACACCCTCATTTCCTACGTTGGGCCTCATTGTTCCTAGGCCTGCGTTTTGTGACAAATAACACCCCTTGTTTCCTGACTATAACTCAACCCAATTCAATTTCTTTTCATTATTTTAGTTTAGTTTATTGTTTCTAAAAATTCCAAAAAAAAAAAACTTTCATTAGTTAATTATTTTAAATCATTTGATTTAATATAATTAATTTATTAATTAATTTTATTACATAATTTTATTTTATTTAACTAATTAATTAATTTTTCTTTTAAACATACAAAAACTTAAAAAAAAACATTATTTTTGATTAACTTTCTTTTCAAATGTTAATTTCTCTTTACCGTGTGATTAATTTCTCATTCGAATATTTCAAAATACCAAAAAAATATTTTTCTCGATTAATTACATCAAATAGTTTATATTTAATTTGATTAATTAATTTGATAATTAATCTAATTAAAATATTTCTATTTAATTTGACTAATTAATTTTTCACCTTTGTTCGACATTATGCGTGTGATGAATGTTTGTATATGTTCGATTATTCTTGCTTGTGATATGATGATATGCTTACTTGTGTGATTTTCTTTTGCATTTTGACGATAAATTTCTAAGTAAAAAACGAACGCACACTAAGACTAATCATTTCAAAGATAAACGAAATCTTTGGTCCAACGCAAAGTAAATATCCATATGCACTTCACTTCATACACACACGTAAGTCGTTCGTTCTTCGATCGCGACTTCACACTTTTTCTCAACTTTTTTCAACTCAACGAATCAACGCATCGCGCTTGTTTTCCATAGCTAGTTTTTAGCTTAGTTTCTCAACCTTGCGAGCCGAGCGCATTGTGCCTTGCTAACAAACCAGATAAATAAACATCCATTTGCATTCACCCCAAACCTCAAAAACCAAAATGTTACTTTTAGATCCAAACCCTTGATCCAACATCAAGTGGTCTTAGGAAATAAAACGAGAAGAATTGTATGTCATGAGCCTTAAGCGTTAGAAAGGAGGACTACGAGTTGTCGTTACTCACTCCGATTATTTCGTCGCTGGACGCTGGTTCGGATCGAGCGGAATAAACTACCCATAGTCTTTAGTGCAATTTGACTTCTAAATCCTTTCATCGAAGAAAGGTAATAAAACAAACACCAATCATCCGAAGTTGGCCGAACTACAAAGCTCTGACTTTCCCATTGCACAAGGGAATATGTAGGCACGAGGATCTAAAATCCTTGTCGAGCCCCTAGGATCAATAAACCCCTTAGTTTAGCAAGTAATTCATAAGTATAGACATCCTTTCGCGCGTGACAACTTAGATGGTTCCCATCGAGTACGATGGATGTAGGGGATGCTAATACCTCCCCCCTGCATAACCGACTTCCAAACCCAGACAATGGTTTGCGACAACCTTGTCTTATCCCTTATTGGTGGTTTTATCTATATTTACCATTTCCCTATTTGGGAATATAAAAAATTAGGTGGCGACTCTCTTGTCAGCCCAGCCGTGACCGCTTTCGCGAGGATCGTATTTTTCGAGGTACGACAGCTGAAGACTCTGCTGGGGATTGGTTAACCCCTATGCTAGTCGAGCCTAGTCTAGGTTTCCACGTTTGTTTGGATGTTTTCCTATGTGTTACTTGCTTATTTTATCGCTTTCCATATTATGTTTATATTGTGACTATTTGCTTTTTGTTTTTGTTTTTCATCTAGCATTGGTTGATTGCAAAAACGTCCAGCAAACTGTGATTTGTATTGTGTTGTGAACATTCGAATGCTTTCTAACTCATTGAGGAGGACAAAAACATCTAATACAACTTTAAAAAGGTGTTAAGTGGCCGGGATGGTGATTCATACCATAAGTTTGGGGCATACAGGTCTAAACTAACTCTCTATGTTGCAGGCACTATCAGTTGTGTTTACGCAGGTGTAGGTACAGGCATTGCTAGTAGAGCTAAAGTGGATTTCCAGGAAGAATATTTCAATAGTGCTAGAACCAGAAAAGGTGTCTTCCCGTGTGTCTCCTGTTATCCCCAGTAGAGGTGAGAGTTAAAATCCATCAGCAAGGCAACTGAAAGTTGGTATCCACTACAAGCAGAGACTTCCCTTCCATACAAGGGAAATCCCCAGCGGTACAAGGAGTGTTTGTTCCTCCCCAACAGGTTTCTTCCTCAGCTAGGTCATAGCTCTGGTTCCCAGCCAAGTCATGAGGTTTTCACTTCCCCATCAGAGTTCAAGAAGAGTCCATCTCCAGCAGGGTCTTGGTTCTCAAATCTCAAAGTCCAATTTATTTTTTGCAGTGGCGGCAGTTCAGAGCCGGCGTATCATTAACAACATTCCCCGCAGGGTTGTTTTCTCCTCACAAGGATTAACCAGATCAATGCAGTGATCATAAGTTCTCCCTAGTCAAGCCACCTGGGATACTTGCAGTCTCCTTGTCAGGAGATCTCTTTGCATTTGCATATGCATAATCATCATTACATTTGCATCCTCCAAAGCGTAGCATTTCCATTGTAACGCCCCAATTTTTATAAAGTATTTTTATAAAATAAATATCAAGAGTATGATGGTGTATTTTGAATAATAAGTGGATGAGGTATTTTATTTAAATAATGATAATATAATGAAGTGGTATTATTATTATAATATTGTTATTTAATAAATAAAATAAAATATAAGTTGGAGGATCGAGGGGCAAGGTTGTAATTTGATTATGTTATGAAAAGGGGAGAACACGATACATTTTCTCATTATCGTATTTTGACGAAGGAAAGAGGGCTCTAGAGAAAAAGGGAAAGGAGAAGGGAAATCAAGAATCGTAAAGCTTCAAAATCAAGGCTTTGCAAGGATTTTGTCAAATTCGAGGTAAGGGGGAAGAAAAGGTTCTTTATTGGTGACCTAACATGAAAGGGTAATTGGGAGTTCCTTACTCCCTAGGGATTGTCTAATGTTCTTGATTATGATGAAATTGTGATATGATGTATATATATATGTTTTGATGATTGATTATGGTTGTGTGAAATTATTATTGAGTTATATGCTTGATTTTTGTAATTGGAATGGTGGTGATTTGAGTTATATGATAAGTTTGGTATGGAAGCAATTATAGAGATAATGATGTTGATGATGATGTAAATGGAGAATTGGAAACAAACCTAGGATCATTCTTAATTTGATTAGTAATATTAGGTTGTGAAGATCATAAGGAATTAGAGGTATAAAATTAGTTTAAGAACAACAATTGGATTGTTTTGAGTGATAAAAGTGAGAGATAAGTGATAGAATTCAAACTGGTATGAAATTGGGAGAGAAAAGTGAGTTTTAGAAAAAGCTCAATTTTGGGTGCAGGTGGCCTGACACGGGCAGTGTCGTGTGACACGGGCGGCCGTGTTAGCCCCCTGTATTTTGCGAAATCTTGAGTTTTGAAGGGGATGTTCAGGCCACATGACACGGGCCGTGTCATGGGACACGGGGGGTCATGTCAGGCCTCTGTTTTGAGGAATTTTTCTGTATTTTAAGTGGTTTAATCCCATGTTCTTGTTCGATACTTGTACCATTAGTCTAGGGCCTTGATGATGACATCCATGTTTAACTATAAGACCCGATTACCAATAATAAGTGTGTGCGTGTTATGTGATTATTGGGGATATTATAACCTTATTAATATGTCGATTAGAAGGTGTCAATGATGGAAATGTTTACTATAAGTCTTGCACAATTATATGAAGGAATAGTGATAAACGAAGAGGATCGTGATGATTGGTAACATAATTGATTATATGACTTGCTTAGACCCCATGATGTAAGTGTTGGTAGTGGTAAGGATCGGAAGGATCATGTGGTATTAGAATATATGTATAGGGAATAAATGAGAGTGGAATTAATGAGGAATTCATATGATATGACATTTGGTGATTAGCGTGTATGAATATATGTGCTTATGTTGCTTTATATGACTCTTGATGATGAACTATACGAATTATATTAATAATATGTGTGAACATTGTCTGATTATTTATGTGCCCCATATGATGGGATGTGTGGTAATTGATGAAGATCATGAGGATCGTGTTGGCATGATTGTATTCATGTGTGTTCGTGATATGGTATGTGTGTAATCGAGTTTTGCATACGCATACATGTTGATGGAATAATCATGTCGTGGATGTGATTATTCGGGATTCGTTAAGAATCGTGGTTGCAGGGATGATCGTGTATTGTTGGAGACGTTAACGATGCATTCGGGGTTCTATTTGATGAACCATTATTGTAAGTCGGTACCGCATTTGCATTGTGTCATTGAGTCACTTTGCATTGATTGAATTAATGATGTATGATATGTGTTGATGAATTATTTGAGATATTGATTAATTGTATGATGTATGATGTGTATTTGATGAATAGAGGTGAGACTACCCTGTAAGATGTTATTTGCACCGTTAATATATTGAATTGTTTTCTCACCCCTTTGTTGTTTGGTTGCGTCTGTGCTTCTTCGGAAGTACAAATGATTCAGGTACTTGAGTATGCTCGGAGTACAAGTTGTTTGGTCGAGTCCTAGGAGTCGCTCTGATACGTAACACGGGAAATGGGAATATTTGTTATTTAATTATTCTTGTTAGTAATAGTTACGTATCATATTTTATTGAAGCTTATAAATTAAGGGAATTGATGAATTTTGTGGATATTTGGCGAATTGTCGATGGTTGAATAAAAAGATATTTCCGCTGTTTTTAATAAATGATTATACTTTTGGTTGATTTTGAAAATGTAGCTACTCACTTGTTAATTAAACTCTGATTTATCTGAAAACTTATGTTATTTTAGAAAATGGGAAAAGTGGGTGTTACAATTGGTATCAGAGCAGGTCGGTCCGTCCGGCCAGTTTGTTGCGTGTCGTTTGTCCCGGGGTATGCGATTTGTGTGTGAAACACTATCGATACTTGCTTGTTTGCTAGCTGTTTGTTTGCAGATGTTTGTTGAATATAAGTGGGGGAGGAGTTATTGCTTCTCCTGAGAGTTGGCTTGCGGTGTGGCAGAGGTTGCTAAGGTTGGCGTTGACTAAGGACTCGCTCGTGAAGCAACTTAGTTCGCAAGATGCAAGGAACGCTATTAAAGTTGGAAAATGTGACTTATGGCCATCATGATTGTCGGCTATCTATTGGTAAATTGAGGAACTGATCACCCTCAATCCCTTGCTAATAGTAGGAGGAATTGTGTTGGATGCAAAAGACATATCTTTCAGCCGAGGTAGTATGTTCAGTAGACAATTTGGAGTTGAGCCAGAGCTATTAGTGGTATAAAGGAGTAGATGTAGATTCCGGTATCCGGAAAAGAGATGAATTTAAGGATTGATTATGTTACTAATGGTTACTCCTCGGTATAACACGGTGGGAGAACTGACTTTAGTTATGTTGCGGATAGCAAGAGTCGCCACCGACTTTTATTTTATCCAAAGGAAAGGCATAAAAGAACAGGAAAGACCTTTTTAAAAGATTTTTGGGTCCGGGGGTAAGTTATGTAAAGGGAAGGTGTTAGCACCCTTTACATCCATGGTTATCCATGGGCTCTTAGTTACTTAGCTCACTTTAAAATGTTTTTGAAATGTGAAGTGTGTGAATAAAATTTTTCTTAAGAGTTTCATAATGATCTATGTACGGATGCGTAAAAAACCTTTATTTTGAAAATTGTTTAAAATGTGTGAAGTGTTTGAAATGTTTTTGAAAAGTGAGCAAGTATCTAAGAGGAACCTACCCTAAGCTTAAGTCTTTTCTGTTCTTGAATCCTTTAAATGGTAAGACTATCCCTATTATTAAGGAATAGGTAGTCATTACCTTGGATGTGTGAGGGACAAGTGAAGGGACATCTGTTTATTTAGGCAACTGTGGGGTGTATAAGCAATTCGAAGGGACTTATCATCTTTATTTCGAAAGGGACAAGATCATTACGAAGGCAACATTCGAAAGGGACTTGATCTTTTATTTGTTAAGGGACTAGATGACGTGAAATTGAGGGACTTTGCTTTTATACACCCTACTTGACCTTTTTGTTTAGGCAACATGAGAGGTATCCTTAAGGAAGTGAGATGGCGATCCAGGATCGACTTACGTGTGTGAGTGTACAATTTAAAT
The DNA here is from genome assembly GCA_963966055.1 of Lathyrus aphaca. Lineage (NCBI taxonomy): Eukaryota > Viridiplantae > Streptophyta > Magnoliopsida > Fabales > Fabaceae > Lathyrus > Lathyrus aphaca. Next base: position 385,694,023 of record OZ014524.1, on the reverse strand, counting down.
ATTTATCTTTAAATTTAATGAGCTAAATTAATTTTAAACATACAAACATGTTTTGGCACTCCCTATTTACTAACCATAGCATAAAATATGAACAATAAACATTATTATTAAATATTACACCAAGGAACAATTACATAATAATAATAATAAAAGCAAATTAAGCAAAATATTAAATAATAATAATAATAATTGGGTTAGTAAAATAATAATAATAATAATAAATCACAATGGGGTTAGTAATAATGAATATAAAAACAAAAATAAACATAGTTAATAATATAAGCAAAAAATATTAAAAGATTAATGAACAATTATTTTTTAAGATTTAGAATAAAATATAAACAATTATACTAATTATTATGAAATTTTAAGTTATATGCAAATTATAAAAATTAAATTAATTTTAAACATATTATGAAAATAAAATTATAATTACAAAAATTAAATTAGCAATTTTTAACTATTTTTAAACATATAATAAAAATTATTTACATACTAAATTAAATTATAAACAATTTATAGAATATTTACATATTATAAAAATAGGGTTAATTATAATTATATTTACAAAATTTAATTATATTAAATAAAATATATACATGATTAAATAAAATATGATCATACTATTATATTTACAAATTTAAGAATTATAATAAAATTACATTTTTAATAGAAGCAAATTAGGGTTTGATTTAAAAAATATTAAGATTTATTAAAATATAAGCAAGAATTAAAATAAATAAATAAATAATATTTATAATTAGGGTTTTAGAAAAGAAAATATTTTTAGGGTTAATATTGATTTATGAAAATATATTAGGATTAATTGAATTATGATTATAGTTTAATTAAATTAATAATAATAATAATGAAATAATCAAAAGAAATAATAGAGAAAAAGAGGAAAAAGAACTTACCTGGGCTGGGAATTGAACCCAGCCCCTTTGCTTTCATGAACTCCAAGCCAGCAACATCAACCACTAGGCCAGCGCGCGCAGGTGATAAAGAGAGAGGTCCAATTGGTTTTGTTGTGTGTTCCTGAGAAATCAAAGAAAAAGAAAACAAAACAAAAGGCCTGGGGGGATCGAACCCAGGACCTTTAAACATCACACAAACGCATTTACCATTCCAGCCGGGAGGGCGCATCTGATATTATAGTGACTATAATTCATAATATATTAAGTCTAATGGTTAAACTGAAAAATAAGAAAAATTGTGGAAGCCAGGATTCGAACCCAGGCCTGCAAGCAATATACACGCACACCTCACCACTGGGACACACGCTGGTGTGTGATACAAAACAGAAACAAATACATTATAATATATCATAACAATTCAAATTTAAAAAACGCGCGCAGCCAACTTCATCTTCTTCCTTGAATTCGTAGGTTTTCCTGCGAAATTTATTGGGAAAATTCCTGCGAATTTTCATGCGTTTTAAACCTGCATTTTTCAAACCACACACAACCAGTACAATTTTATCAAATTAAGGACATCCTTAAACTCCTTGTGACCTGTACAATTCAATTATGCCATTAAAATTCATTTATATTATGTAAATCGAAGAACCCTAATTTGAAGCTTTAAACCCTAAGTATGGTGTTTTCATGATTCGGCCATAACTCTTCACCAAACTATCCAGAAACCATCTATAGTCAACAACAAACATCAATACATCTTTAAAATTCATTATAAACAAGTAAATATGATGAATCGAAAAAAAATATATGGAGAACATGTATGGTTCGGTTCATGCATTATAGGGTGTCTTGGATGCAAATGAGCATTGGTACGTGATCAGTGAAGTCCAAGGATCATTCTCATGTCCTTAAAATACCTTAACAAGCCTTGCAATGTGAAAACCGAATTTGACTTTTTTGTGAGGTTTTTGAAAATATGAACTTACTCTTGGAGTCAGATTTTTCGTGTCAATGCATTAGGTTTGTGTTATGTACTTATAGTGCAATGGATTAGGTCAAAAAATATTGATTGTTGTGTGAAGAAATTGATTGAAAAAGATTGAAAAAGATCAAGCTTTAAACTTCAAATATTTGAGAATTAAGCCTTTCTATTTCAAGCCAATCACCATGATTCTCATACCAATTTGATCCAAATCACTTTTATGAAAATCTAGAAACAAAATCCCATTTAAATATTTGACTTTTCTATTTTATTTCAATTTAAAATGATTTTAAATGAATAAAATCAAAATAAATAAAATAAAATAATAAAAAAATCTGAATATTTGATGGTTGGGTCGTGCATGAGGTATTGGTATGGATTGGGTCATCATATGGCAAGCCCATTTAGAAAAAATTGGTTTTAAACCTCAATTTTCTTCATAAACCATCCAAAAATTTCCCAACTTTGCAAGGGCACAAATCCTTCAATTTTAATGCTATGAGGGTGTTCTTGGACATTTTGGAAAACTTGAAGAGTCCTCTAACCAACCCCACTGGTTTCATGTCCATATCATTTACCATTCTCAAGTTATGTCCTTTTGAAGTTGTTGACTTTTTGTTGACTTTCAAAAGGACCTATAATGTCTTAGCTCATACCTTCCAAATGAAGCATTTTTGGGCTTGGCTTGTGAGACACAAAGTTGTAGAGAATTCAATTTCCTTCAAAATGAGATTTGGATGGAAAATTGGTGATGAAGCATGTGAAAGTTATGGCTGGTCAAAGTTCAGTTGACTTTTCCTGAGGAAACCCTAATTTAGAAACCTCTGATTCTTGATGATCTGAAATCTCCTTGATGAATCATGATCAACCCTTGATCAAATGATGAATTTTACTTCATATACTTGATGTTGGCAAAAAATCATGAAGTTTGACTTTGATTTGACCACAGTTGACCTCAGTTTGACTTTTTAACTGTTTTGACTGATTTTGACTTATCTGATCATCTGACTGAGCAAACCTCTGAGAAAAGTCTTGAAACTTGTCATGGGGATTCTTAGACACATGTAAGATGTTATGAAGCTCACTTGAAGTCTTGGAAGTCCATTTAGCCTGATTAAAGTCAAAACCCTAGTTTTGGATACACTGCTTAGGAGGATGCATTGTCTGAGGGAATTGTCAAATCTTCTGACCAATTGTGAACTTTGTGAACCTTGTGAACCATCATAAGATGTCTTGTGAACCTTGTGAACCTCATGGGAGGTCTTGTGAACCTTGTGAACCTCATAAAGTGTCTTGTAGACTTCATGAACTTCATGAAAGGCCTTGTAAGTATTGTGAACCTTGTGAACCTCATAAAGTGTCTTGTAAACTTCATGAACCTCATGAAAGGTCTTGTGAACCTTGTGAACCTCTTAGTACACAAAGCCTTGTATTGTGAGGGCAAATTTTGGGGTGCAACAGCTGCCCCTGTTCAATTTTCTGAAACCTGAGGGGTTAGATTGGTATATTTGCCAGTCGTAACTTGGAAGGTTGAAGGGGATTGAACACAAAAGCCCAAAAATTTGCACTCACCGGTGCGTAGAGTGATACTGATGTCTAGTTGAATATGCTTGAGTGGGCTTAAAGATGCCACTTGGAGAAAAGTTCTTCAGATATATTTCTTGGAGGATAAAGCAGTCCAAAATATGAAGATATAATGATAGCTTTCAGGAGGATAAACAACGTCCCGAGGTAGTGGTGATAGCTTTCAGGAAGATAAACAACGTCCCGAGGTAGTAGTATGCTTTCAGAAGGATAAACAACATTCTGAGGAAATGATATGCTTTCAGGAGGATAAACAATGTCCTGAGGTGATGATAACCTTTGGGAAGATAAACAACGGCCCAAGGTCATGATAGCTTTCAGGAAGATAAACAACGTCCCGAGGAAATAATATGCCTTAAGAAGGATAAACAACGTTCTGAGAAAATGATATGCTTTCAGGAGGATAAACAACGTCCTGAGGTATAATGATGTAACCTTTGGGAAGATAAACAACGGCCCAATAGTCACAATTTGTTGATAAATTTTGCCTGCTGGAGAATTAACCTGAAAACAAAGTAGCATTCTGTATGATAATATTAGCTTATGCATTATGTATGCATGTATAATATGATGCACTTAAGTAATGTAGTATGCATTTTATGGATATGTATGTTATGGTATGATGTAAATGATGTATGTATGAATCATGCAGCCTGGAGCGTCTGGATATCTTCGTATAACAACTACTGGCCAGGGAAAATAAATCCCGATTCGTTGCTGGAGAATATGAGGAACTCGTTCCCGTCTTGTCAGATAATATAATATATATAACCTCCCGACTTTGTTCGTCGTACTCCTATTGGAAGAGTAAATTCCCGACTATCCGTATGAGGATAAAAGAGATGGATATAAATTCCAGGGGAGATGTGACTTGAAGTACTTATGAAGATGGATTTGTCCTACTGGGGATTTATAACTGTCTTGTAGAGATGAACCGGCGAAGCTTCGTTGAAATCCTTCCCTCGTTCGTCCTTAGTAAATACTATTACTGCATTTTCATGTATTTCTGGTAAACATCAATCATATTAAGCATACATGTATTTCTGGTAAACATCAATCATATTCAAAAGCATACATACATTCAAACACAACCAATGGACGTTTCGCTTATGTAAATAGGGTAAAAGTAAATCTGGATTCAAAGATGGAATTTTATTTATATCAAAAATGACCTATACATAGGCAAGTTTGTACAAGGAGACAGAAATCCTAGTAAGAGGAATTTGTCATAAAAGTTTTACAAAACAAAGAAAGTCAGCTATGTGAGAAATAATCCTATTGAGTTTCAATTCTACTATTGCCATTATCTTCAAGTATCTCATCTTCTGTTGTTGAGACGGAAACGATTGGATTGAGCTTTATCTGTTCGAGCATTGAGTAAGTAACACAACTAGTTGCAGTTTCATGGGTGATCCAAACGAGACATAGTCATACGCTTTAATCCCTAACTTTTGCTTGGATTGCCCTTTCAGGTTTTCAATCCACCGGGATACCCTTTTTTTGCCCAAGCCGCCTTTTCAGGTTTTCGACTTGCCGGGTGTACATCTTTTTATATATATCCCTAATTTTTGCCCAAACCCTTTTGGTTTGCCGGGATGCCCTTATTTTTGCCTAGGCCTGTCAACCTAGCGGGTCTCTTTTTATGCGTAGTATTTTTTAACTATGTCTGCATTTACAGGCTGTGGGAAGTCTTCACCATCCATAGTAGTAAGTATCATGGCACCTCCTGAGAATATTGTCTTGACTACAAATGGTCCTTCATATGTAGGAGTCCACTTGCCCCTAGGATCACCCTGTGGTAATATGATACGCTTGATTACCAAGTCACCAGCCTGATATACCTTTGGCTTAACCTTCTTGTTAAAAGCTTTGATCATCCGTTTCTGGTACATCTGGCCATGACAAACTGCTGCTAACCTCTTCTCATCAATCAAATTTATCTGGTCAAGTCGAGTCTGAATCCACTCATCTTCATCCAAGCCTGCATCCTTCATGATTCTTAAAGAGGGAATCTGAACTTCAATGGGCAGAACTGCTTCCATACCATAGACTAAGGAGAATGGGGTTGCCCCTGTTGAAGTACATATTGTGGTACGATAAACATGAAGAGCAAATGGTAACATCTCATGCCAATCCTTATAAGTCACAGTCATCTTCTGTACAATCTTCTTAATGTTCTTATTAGCAGCTTCAACTGCCCCATTCATCTTTGGACGATACGGAGAAGAGTTGTGATGCTTAATCTTGAACTGCGTGCAGAGATCAGTAATCATAGTGTTGTTCAGATTAGAGCCATTGTCAGTAATAATCCTTTCAGGGATGCCATACCTACATATGAGATTATTCTTAATGAATCGAGCCACAACATTCTTGGTAACAGATGCAAATGAAGCTGCCTCTACCCACTTTGTGAAGTAATCAATAGCAACCAGGATGAAACGATGCCCATTAGAAGCAGTAGGTTTGATCTCACCAATCATATCAATGCCCTACATGGCAAAAGGCCAAGGAGCAGTCAACACATTTAATGGTGATGGAGGTATATGTACTTTATCCGCATAGATTTGACACTTGTGACAAGTTCCGGAGTGTTGATAGCAGTCAGCTTCCATGGTGGACCAATAGTAACCTGCTCTCAATATCTTCTTTGCCATGGTATGACCACTAGAATGAGTGCCAAAGATCCCATCATGCATATCTTCCATAATCTCTGTTGCTTCCTTCTTATCCACACAACGAAGCATAGTTGAATCATGATTGCGCTTGTACAAAATCCCATTACTCAAAAAGAACTTAGCAGAAAACCTTCTCAGAAACTTCCTATCTTTGACAGATGCCCCTTCAGGGAACTCCTGAGCTTCAAGATATCTTTTTACTTCATAGAACCAAGGCTTCTCCTCTGCCCCTTCAGTGCCAATCTCATTGCAGTATGCAGGCTTCTCAAATCTATCAATGGTAATCTTGGGAGCTTCATCATCCCAGCTGATCTCAAACATGGATGCCATGGTGGCTAAAGCATCTGCCAACTGATTCTCTCTTCGTGGAATATGTCCAAAGGTAATCTCTTTAAAATGTGGGATCAAAGACAATACATGCTCTCTGTAAGGAATGAGGTTATCATGCTTGGTATCCCAATCTCCTTTAATCTGACTTACTACCAGGGCTGAATCTCCATATACGTCTAGGAACTGAATCTTCATATCAATGGCCACTTTGATACCCAGGATACATGCCTCATACTCAGCCATGTTATTGGTGCAATAGAAACAAAGTCTGGCAGTAATCGGGGTATGACAACCTTCAGGGGAACTGATCACAACACCAACACCATTACCAAGTGCATTGGAAGCACCATCAAAAACCATTGTCCATCGAGATCCTTGTTCAGGTTCGTCATATTGTCCAGGTTCTTTGGTAATAATCATAATGTCTTCATCGGGGAACTCAAAACTCATTGACTGGTAATCATCCACTGCTTGATGAGCCAAATGATCAGCCACAACACTTCCTTTAATGGCCTTCTGAGTAGTATACTGTATGTCATATTCTGTCAATATCATTTGCCATCTTGCTATTCGTCCGGAGAGAGCAGGTTTCTCAAATATGTACTTGATTGGATCCATCTTCGAAATCAACAAGGTAGTATGGGTTAACATATACTGTCTTAGTCGGCGAGCAGCCCATGCCAAAGCGCAGCAAGTTTTCTCGAGCAGTGAGTATCTTGTTTCACAGTCGGTAAACTTTTTGCTAAGGTAGTATATTGCCTGCTCTTTTCGACCAGACTCGTCATGTTGCCCCAACACACACCCCATTGAGTTGTCTAATACTGTTAAGTACATAATCAAGGGTCTTCCATCAACTGGTGGCATCAAAATTGGTGGTTCTAGCAGATATCTCTTGATTTCATCAAAAGCAGTCTGGCACTCATCATTCCACTCCATTACCTGATCTTTCTTCAACAACTTGAAGATTGGTTCACAGGTAGCAGTTAATTGGGAAATAAATCTTGCAATGTAATTCAAACGTCCCAAGAAACCTCTAACTTCCTTCTCAGTACGGGGAGCTGGCATCTCTCGTATAGCTTTCACTTTTGCAGGATCTACTTCAATACCTTTTCCACTGACTATGAAACCCAGGAGTTTACCAGACCTAACTCCAAAAGTACACTTGTTTGGGTTCAATCTCAACTTGTATTTCTTCAATCTCTCAAACAACTTATGCAGATGATCAAGATGTTGTTCTTCATTCTGGGACCTGGCTATCATATCATCCACATATACCTCTATCTCATGATGAATCATATCATGAAACAAAGCCACCATAGCATGCTGATATGTTGCCCCTGCATTCTTCAAACCAAATGGCATCACCTTATAACAAAAAGTGCCCCACTGTGTAACAAATGTTGTCTTCTCCATATCTTCAGGTGCCATCTTGATTTGATTGTAACCAGAGAAACCATCCATAAAAGAGAACACCTTATGCTGGGCAGTGTTGTCTACCAGAACATCAATATGAGGAAGTGGAAAGTCATCTTTGGGGCTAGCCTTGTTCAAATCTCTGTAGTCTACACACATACGTACCTTACCATCTTTCTTAGGTACCGGCACCACATTTGCAACCCACTGAGGATAAGAAGTCACTGCTAAGAACCCTGCATTGAACTGTTTCATTACCTCTGCTTTGATCTTCTCTGACATTTCAGGACGCATGCGACGAACCTTCTGCTTCTTTGGACGACAATCTTCTTTTACTGGTAAACGGTGAACCACAATGTCTGTATCCAACCCTGGCATATCTTCATAAGACCAAGCAAAGATCTCCACATAGTCACGTAACATCTGAATCAGTCTGCTCTTGACACTATCCTCTAATTCAGCCCCTATCTTGACTTCTTTCCTGTTTTCTTTAGTTCCTAGATTCACAACTTCGACTGGCTCTTCATGTGGCTGTATAGCTTTCTCTTCTTGTTGTAATAACCTAGCAAGCTCTACATGTACTTCACAATCGTCCTCATTTCCGTCTTCAGTTTGATAGATCGGATTCTCGAAATTATAATTGGCAATAGTAGAACTGTTATCAACAGGATCCAGAGTGGATAAGGATCTGCATTTTAGTGATGTGGGTGTGTGTAAGAACACATAGCTGATAAAACAAAATAAAAAGAAAAGAAAGACAAGGAACACAATATTTACGAAAACGAAACGTCCACTGATTTTTATTGAATGAAGTATGCAAATGAAATGACAGCCCGTAACAAGCACACCATTGTGCCCCGGGTAAGACACAAGGCTTGAGAGTTTTAATTGTTCAAGAAATTACAAACTTAAAAGCAACAACACAGTAATAGTATTTACTCCTGACTAAAGGAGATAGGAATAACATCTTCAGCTTTCCAGTTGTTTAGCCCAGCACCCACAGTAGGAAAAATCCAAGCATCCAGGTTGTAGTCTTCATCATAGTCACCCACAACATTGATCTGGTTCTTCATAATCCCCTGATTGGTGATACGAACAGCACGAGCACGACGAACAGCCTTCTGGGACTCTGCAGTGAAACCCAAACCAAATTTGTCAGACTTGTAAGGGATATCAGGAAGCTGACCCCAAATAGTACAACCACCTTCATCCACCACAGCTCTAGCATCTTTAAGGGAGGCCATTGTTGGAGGTACTCTGGTGACCATAGGAACTTTCTTGACAACAGGAGGAGCTTCATAATCATTAACAATCCAAGGAACCACTTCAAATGTCTGACACGGAGTTTCAACATATTCACCTTCCACTTCCAGATACTTGAAGGTGTTCACATGGCTAACAAAATATTCTTCCTCTCCATAGACAGTAACAACCTTTCCTTCTACCGGATATCTCAGCTTCTGATGTAATGTAGAGGTTACAGCACCTGCCCCATGGATCCAGGGACGTCCCAGCAAACAAGAATATGACGAACGAATATCCATAACATAAAAGGTAGCATTGAAGACCTGAGAACCAACTTTGATTGGGAGATCAATTTCCCCATGCACCACTCTTCTCGAGCCATCAAAAGCCTTCACCACTATGTTACTGGGTTTCAACACAGCATCTTCTGGGCTAAGCTTATTCAGGACTTCTTTGGGCAACACATTCAGAGAGGAACCATTGTCTATCAATACATGTGACAGGGTAGTGCCCCTGCATTCAATTGAGATATGCAGAGCCCTGTTATGATCCCTCTTGGCAGGAGTCAAATCAGCGTCGGAGAAACCTAACCCATTATCGTAGGTCAAGTGTGCAACACAATTCTCAAACTGGTCAACAGAAATTTCATTGGGTACATGAGCAGTCTTCAGAAATTTAATCAAGGCCTTGGCATGAGCCTCAGAACACAATAATAAAGACAACATAGAAATCTTGGAGGGAGTATGCCCCAACTGATCAATAATGTCATAATCACTCTTGCGAATGATTTTCAATACTTCTTCCATCTGCTTAGAGAGATCATCAGCAGCTGGCACATCATTTGGTATAGGTTCAATAACAGGACCTTTTCCCCGAGCATCAGTGGTGGAGGTAGCAGCTGGAGTAACTGCATTCTTGGAGGTGACTGGAGGAGAGAAAACTCTTCCACTTCGTGTGATCTTACTAGACCCAGCAATATTATCAACATCAACAGGCATATCAGCTAAGGGTTCTTGCTTAACACCATGGATATAAACATCAGACCCATAATGCCAAGGCACAGCTTTGTCAGACGTATACGGAATAGGACCAGGAGTAGTAATGACCATAGGAGCCGCTCTAGCTTCAGCAACAATCTTCACAGGGCCTTCAGCAGTAATCTTAATTGGACCCTTATGAGTGATTTTAACAGGACCTTTGGAAGTGATCCTCACCGGCACTTTATCAACCATATCCACCTCTTCAATCTTCTTACCTTTAGTAATATGATCCACCATACTCTCTACAGAAGATGGAGTCCTCTCAAACACTATGGTGTATTTATCCATGAGACGTTGAATTCCATCTCTCAATCTCCAGCAACTATCCGGCTTATAGGTACAATACAAACAATCTTCACGACAACCTGGAAAGAACCCAGCTTGTACTAGCTTCTTCTTAATGACAGACAATGGTGTGGTCAACTCTGCAACTGAATAAATATGTAAATCTTCATCAATGGCATTGACAGTCTTCTCATGATTTGGCATGGGAGCAGTAATCACATTTGGAGTACCCGGAGGGTCAAACTCTATTTCTCCAGCCTCGATCATATCTTGAATTTTGTTCTTCAACACCCAACAACTATTGGTATCATGTCCCTGGCAGTTTGAATGATATGCACATCGTGCATTAGGATTGTACCTGGGAGAGGTAACATTAGGATTCTGAGGAGCATCTTTCAGAGTGATAAGTTCAGCCTTCAACAAGTGTTGCAATGCCTGAGCCATTGACATGTTGATCTTAGTAAACTGCCTTCTAGCCCTCTGTTAATTTCCTTGTGGCTGCTCTGGTGTTGTAGGAGTTGGATTTAAAATATGAACTGCACTCACAGACTGATGCCTTCTATTACGATCAGGTTGACCATAAACAGCATTTGACTCTTTCTTCCCAGTGGGAGGTTTCTTTGCAGCACCTGATGAAGAAGCACCCACTTGAATCTTGCCACTCCTGATACCACTCTCTACACGCTCTCCTGTCATTATCAACTCAGTGAAGCCAGATGATGAGCTTCCAATGAGATGACTGTAAAAAGGACCATTCAGCGTACACATGAACATATCAACTAACTCCCTGTCAGTTAGAGGTGGTTGCACTCTTCCAGCCAAGTCTCTCCACTTCTGAGCATACTCCTTAAAACTTTCTTTAGCACCCATAGACATGCTCTGAAGTTGCATGCGAGTAGGAGCTAAGTCAGCATTGTATTGATACTGCTTATAGAAGGCTTCAGCAAGATCATTCCAATCCCGGATGTTGACACTCTCCAACTGGTAGTACCATTCCAATTGAGCTCCAGATAAGCTCTCTTGAAAGAAATGGATCCACAACTTTTTATCAGCAGTGTGGGGTTGGATCCTTCTGACATAAGACCTCAGATGCAGCTTGGGACAAGAGACCCCATCATAAACAACGAAAGTATGAACCTTGAAACCAATAGGTATGACTACCCCAGATATCAGACTCAAGTCTTCAAAATCCAGCCCAGAAGACTTCTGCAACTCCATAGCATCCATTCTATCCACCAGCATTTTGAACTTGTCTTCATTAGGCTCATGATAGTAATTAGCTTCAGAATCAGAGTCCCCCATTGTGTTGTGGAGACTGCCTCCCTCTTTCTCAGACTCTTCAGACTCATAGTCTTCCACCTGTTCCTTGGTCTTGACAGGACCTCTGAACCTTCTTCCCATGTTGATCAGGCCACCTGACCTCCTGGTCTTCTTAGTCTTCTTGGCCAGCATTATCTTCAATTCATCCTTCCCCTTGGACAAGTTCAGGATCAACTCTTGGAACTGTGCATTCTGTGCCTGGAGATCCTTAACTGTTTGTTCAAGAGCCATTGCTGAAATAAACAGCGAGAAGATGAGAAACCTGTGCACAATAAACCTGTGATGCAATGATATGGAATGTAAATGTATATGCAATATTTTCAAGGACCGCAGGATTTAAATTTGCTTAAACAAACAAGAAGGTAAACTTTTATTAGTAATAACTTTGTTTTGCCTCTTGGGCTTACAGAAAATGAAATGCAATAAATACAAGAGATGGGGTTTTAAGTCTCCCATGGACGTTTCCTCTTTGTGTTGAGGTATGAGTTGAGATTCCGCTCCTCGTGAAGTTGCTTTGTTAGTTCCAGGATTCTTTCTTGGCTTGCTTTGTAATGAGCCTCAAAAGTATCCCTTTGCTCCTACAACTGGATCCAAGATCTCTGCAAGTCTTCCATGTCAGTAGGCATGTCTGGGTGAAGGATGGTATAAGCAGTATCTCCTTCAGCAACAGGTTCCATGGTAACTGGCAGGATAGCAGGATATAGCATCATGAGAGTCTGAGCACGAGATCGCACCCATCTGAGATAAGCCTCCATAGGAATAGTGTACTTAGGCTCCAGAGTCTTGCTGTCAACCTTGTTTACTTTTCCCCATGCTCGTATGAATCTCTGACGGTAACCTTGAAGATCGTTGTCGTAGTCAAACACAATACCCTGAATCAACATGTCATGTGGACCATCACTCCGAGCATAACCAAACTATCGTAGAGCTAGAGAGGGGTTGTAGGTAATGCCTCCTCTTATGCCTAGAAGTGGCACATTAGGAAACTCCCCACAACGGTCAATGATAGTAACATTCTCCATAGATCTGGAGCACCAATGGATATCTGAATGAGAGAGTGACATGATCCTCTTGGACCATCTGAACCCTTGCTCATTCTTCATTACTGAGCGAGGAAGGTGAGAAATAAACCACCTAGATAGCAAGGGTATGCAACACATCAAAGTTCCTCTTGCCCTTGTAGTACCAGTATGAAGAGAGTGCAGAATGTCTCCAAGAAATGTAGGCACTGGATTGTGACTCAGGAATATGTTGATGGCATGAACATCTATGAACTGATCTGGGTTGGGGAACAATACTAAGCCATAAATCAACAAGGCTAAGATCTCCTCAAAAGCATCATAGCTCATGGCTTTCAAGAACATTTGAGCCTTCTCTATCAACACCTTAGCAAGAATACCTTTAACTCCGCTTCTCGTTTCTAGAACAATGTCAGACTTCTTCAGATGTAGAGCTGCAACAATAACCTCAGGTTTAGGCTCTTTCTCCAAGCCTGTGAATGGTTTCTGATCAAGAACGGGTATACCCAGAAGTTTAGAGAACTCTTCCATGGTTGGAACCAGCTGGTAGTCGGGGAATGTGAAGCAATGGTGCTTAGGATCAAAGAACTGAAACAGAACACTCATCATGTCTTCATTGAACCCTGAAGTGACTAGATCCAGTAGCTGACCATGTCTCTTGATGAACTGGGAATGATCAGACACTTGAGAAACCAACTCTTTAAGCTTAAGAGGTATGCCTACAAAGTTGATCCTGATAGTGTTTCTACGAGCAGAAGCCATGACCTGCAACAAAGAACAAAGATAAATCCCTTGGTCCTTGAAATGGTTAGTGAAAATGCTATGCTTATGATGCATGATGATGTCATGATGTTATGCTCAATCACAAACATGTGGCACACACAAACAAGTCACACAATAGCCTTAGGTTTAAAGGCTTGCATGAGGTTCAAAGGTAAGTACCCTCCCCTGAAGTTAGTTGGTTCATCCTGTCCTACAAAAGTAACCATGTTCTAAGGGATCTCAATATCATTGATCCTTCACAAGGGTGGTTGTTCAGTAGGCAACTTACTTGCCAACCAAAACCCTCCAAGTTTAGAATCTCAATGAGCGTAGTATCGAGTATCAACCAACTTCAGTCTGCACCAAAGCCGGTTATCTCACTAATTTTCTAAAGGCCAAGATGGGGTAACTAGGGTTCTAAAAGTTAGTTAGTGTATTGACAACATATGGCAGCCTCATATTATCCTCAACTTGACTTAAGGAACATAAGCACCAACCAAGAAGTCACACTAACTATGGCCACCAGATCAACCATATCGGTATACGCCGTACAGTTTCCTTGGTGTATTGCCATTTACCTAAGGTACACTAGATCCGGGTTAGGATCTTTCACACATAAGAGCCCAACAAGTAAGTATAAAGCAAACAAGGCAAACAATTTAAAGTGATCTAATTCCTAAGGGTACCCCTCTTTAATATTAAATCCCCAGCAGAGTCGCCAGTTCTGTAACACGGTGGGAGAACTGACTTTAGTTATGTTGCGGATAGCAAGAGTCGCCACCGACTTTTATTTTATCCAAAGGAAAGGCATAAAAGAACAGGAAAGACCTTTTTAAAAGATTTTTGGGTCCGGGGGGTAAGTTATGTAAAGGGAAGGTGTTAGCACTCTTTACATCCATGGTTATCCATGGGCTCTTAGTTACTTAGCTCACTTTAAAATGTTTTTGAAATGTGAAGTGTGTGAATAAAAATTTTCTTAAGAGTTTCATAATGATCTATGTACGGATGCGTAAAAAACCTTTGTTTTGAAAATTATTTAAAATGTGTGAAGTGTTTGAAATGTTTTTGAAAAGTGAGCAAGTATCTAAGAGGAACCTACCCTAAGCTTAAGTCTTTTCTGTTCTTGAATCCTTTAAATGGTAAGACTATCCCTATTATTGAGGAATAGGTAGTCATTACCTTGGATGTGTGAGGGACAAGTGAAGGGACATCTGTTTATTTAGGCAACTGTGGGGTGTATAAGCAATTCGAAGGGACTTATCATCTTTATTTCGAAAGGGACAAGATCATTACGAAGGCAACATTCGAAAGGGACTTGATCTTTTATTTGTTAAGGGACTAGATGACGTGAAATTGAGGGACTTTGCTTTTATACACCCTACTTGACCTTTTTGTTTAGGCAACATGAGAGGTATCCTTAAGGAAGTGAGATGGCGATCCAGGATCGACTTACGTGTGTGAGTGTACAATTTAAATATTTATCTTTAAATTTAATGAGCTAAATTAATTTTAAACATACAAACATGTTTTGGCACTCCCTATTTACTAACCATAGCATAAAATATGAACAATAAACATTATTATTAAATATTACACCAAGGAACAATTACATAATAATAATAAAAGCAAATTAAGCAAAATATTAAATAATAATAATAATTGGGTTAGTAAAATAATAATAATAATAATAAATCACAATGGGGTTAGTAATAATGAATATAAAAACAAAAATAAACATAGTTAATAATATAAGCAAAAAATATTAAAAGATTAATGAACAATTATTTTTTAAGATTTAGAATAAAATATAAACAATTATACTAATTATTATGAAATTTTAAGTTATATGCAAATTATAAAAATTAAATTAATTTTAAACATATTATGAAAATAAAATTATAATTACAAAAATTAAATTAGCAATTTTTAACTATTTTTAAACATATAATAAAAATTATTTACATACTAAATTAAATTATAAACAATTTATAGAATATTTACATATTATAAAAATAGGGTTAATTATAATTATATTTACAAAATTTAATTATATTAAATAAAATATATACATGATTAAATAAAATATGATCATACTATTATATTTACAAATTTAAGAATTATAATAAAATTACATTTTTAATAGAAGCAAATTAGGGTTTGATTTAAAAAATATTAAGATTTATTAAAATATAAGCAAGAATTAAAATAAATAAATAAATAATATTTATAATTAGGGTTTTAGAAAAGAAAATATTTTTAGGGTTAATATTGATTTATGAAAATATATTAGGATTAATTGAATTATGATTATAGTTTAATTAAATTAATAATAATAATAATGAAATAATCAAAAGAAATAATAGAGAAAAAGAGGAAAAAGAACTTACCTGGGCTGGGAATTGAACCCAGCCCCTTTGCTTTCATGAACTCCAAGCCAGCAACATCAACCACTAGGCCAGCGCGCGCAGGTGATAAAGAGAGAGGTCCAATTGGTTTTGTTGTGTGTTCCTGAGAAATCAAAGAAAAAGAAAACAAAACAAAAGGCCTGGGGGGATCGAACCCAGGACCTTTAAACATCACACAAACGCATTTACCATTCCAGCCGGGAGGGCGCATCTGATATTATAGTGACTATAATTCATAATATATTAAGTCTAATGGTTAAACTGAAAAATAAGAAAATTTGTGGAAGCCAGGATTCGAACCCAGGCCTGCAAGCAATATACACGCACACCTCACCACTGGGACACACGCTGGTGTGTGATACAAAACAGAAACAAATACATTATAATATATCATAACAATTCAAATTTAAAAAACGCGCGCAGCCAACTTCATCTTCTTCCTTGAATTCGTAGGTTTTCCTGCGAAATTTATTGGGAAAATTCCTGCGAATTTTCATGCGTTTTAAACCTGCGTTTTTCAAACCACACATAACCAGTACAATTTTATCAAATTAAGGACATCCTTAAACTCCTTGTGACCTGTAAAATTCAATTATGCCATTAAAATTCATTTATATTATGTAAATCGAAGAACCCTAATTTGAAGCTTTAAACCCTAAGTATGGTGTTTTCATGATTCGGCCATAACTCTTCACCAAACTATCCAGAAACCATCTATAGTCAACAACAAACATCAATACATCTTTAAAATTTATAAACAAGTAAATATGATGAATCGAAAAAAAAAATATGGAGAACATGTATGGTTCGGTTCATGCATTATAGGGTGTCTTGGATGCAAATGAGCATTGGTACGTGATCAGTGAAGTCCAAGGATCATTCTCATGTCCTTAAAATACCTTAACAAGCCTTGCAATGTGAAAACCGAATTTGACTTTTTGTGAGGTTTTTGAAAATATGAACTTACTCTTGGAGTCAGATTTTTCGTGTCAATGCATTAGGTTTGTGTTATGTACTTATAGTGCAATGGATTAGGTCAAAAAATATTGATTGTTGTGTGAAGAAATTGATTGAAAAAGATTGAAAAAGATCAAGCTTTAAACTTCAAATATTTAAGAATTAAGCCTTTCTATTTCAAGCCAATCACCATGATTCTCATACCAATTTGATCCAAATCACTTTTATGAATTTCTAGAAACAAAATCCCATTTAAATATTTGACTTTTCTATTTTATTTAGATTTAAAATGATTTTAAATGAATAAAATAAAAATAAATAAAATAAAATAATAAAAAAATCTTAATATTTGATGGTTGGGTCGTGCATGAGGTATTGGTATGGATTGGGTCATCATATGGCAAGCCCATTTAGAAAAAATTTGTTTTAAACCTCCATTTTCTTCATAAACCATCCAAAAATTTCCCAACTTTGCAAGGGCACAAATCCTTCAATTTTAATGCTATGAGGGTGTTATTGGACATTTTGGAAATCTTGAAGAGTCCTCTAACCAACCCCACTGGTTTCATGTCCATATCATTTACCATTCTCAAGTTATGCCCTTTTGAAGTTGTTGACTTTTTGTTGACTTTCAAAAGGACCTATAATGTCTTAGCTCATACCTTCCAAATGAAGCATTTTTGGGCTTGGCTTGTGAGACACAAAGTTGTAGAGAATTCAATTTCCTTCAAAATGAGCTTTGGATGGAAAATTGGTTATGAAGCATGTGAAAGTTATGGCTGGTCAAAGTTCAGTTGAGTTTTCCTGAGGAAACCCTAATTTAGAAACCTCTGATTCTTGATGATCTGAAATCTCCTTGATGAATCATGATCAACCCTTGATCAACTGATGAATTTTACTTCATATACTTGATGTTGGCAAAAAATCATGAAGTTTGACTTTGATTTGACCACAGTTGACCTCAGTTTGACTTTTTAACTGTTTTGACTGATTTTGACTTATCTGATCATCTGACTGAGCAAACCTCTGAGAAAAGTCTTGAAACTTGTCATGGGGATTCTTAGACACATGTAAGATGTTATGAAGCTCACTTGAAGTCTTGGAAGTCCATTTAGCCTGATTAAAGTCAAAACCCTAGTTTTGGATACACTGCTTAGGAGGATGCATTGTCTGAGGGAATTGTCAAATCTTCTGACCAATTGTGAACTTTGTGAACCTTGTGAACCATCATAAGATGTCTTGTGAACCTTGTGAACCTCATGGGAGGTCTTGTGAACCTTGTGAACCTCATAAAGTGTCTTGTAGACTTCATGAACTTCATTAAAGGCCTTGTAAGTATTGTGAACCTTGTGAACCTCATAAAGTGTCTTGTAAACTTCATGAACCTCATGAAAGGTCTTGTGAACCTTATGAACCTCTTAGTACACAAAGCCTTGTATTGTGAGGGCAAATTTTGGGGTGCAACACTCGGTGAGTAGGAAGTGAATTGGGAATGGATAGTTATGAAAAGTTGAACGTTATATCTACTGGGTATGTAGCGGAACTTTTGAGAGAGGATTCCGATGTTTGATTTGGTTGCATAGATGACATTGATTGGGAATAAGGTCACAATGATGGACCGTCTGTAGAGTACGAATTATAATTGTGTTTTGAAAGATATATTAGAGGTGTAGTTATAAGGAATCGTGGCAACAAGGGTGCCTTCTGGGAAAACTTCGGTGTTATTGATATAAAAAGACGAGGATATGAAGTTATATGTCGATTAGTGAATAGTATGAGAATTCACAATTGCAATGGGAACAAATTGGATTTGATTGATAAAGGATCAATAGTGAGCTGAAATTCATCTGTAGTATTGTTGTTGTTGTGAGTTGGATTGTCATGCCTACCAGGACCTTGAGTTAGTTGGGATTTTGTAAGCCTAGTGTAAGAGGAATGTGGTAATAAGAACTAGATGTTGACAAATCATGTTGGATGAATTTACTACGCTGAAGGATGTGGGATGGAGATTGAAGAAGTAAGTATTGAGTTATATTTTGGCATAGTATGATAAGAGGTGGATGAGTTTTTGGAAACTACGAAGGTATAATTTTTGTGGGAATTAATTATAACCAGGTGTCTGCACAATGTAGTGATGTTGAGCTATTGCCTTAGTAGTATGGTGTACGTTGATACAACAGAGTATGGATAGTTTCATAAGTGTTTGAAATGGTGAACTGTGAGTTATGGGATGCAACAATGGAAATATAAGTATCACTGTATGTGTTGGACTATTAAGACAAAAGTAAAATAATAAGTGTGCAATATTTATTTTTCTGGAATTTATGAATTCATAGTCTAATTAATGTGGAATTGGAACGTTAGAAGGATAATCCAACGAGAGAGTAGGCCTAATGTGAAACTATGAGATAGTCATGAATATTGTGTAGAAGCTAGTAGTGACTGGTATGTATTAAGGTAAGTATGGAATATGAATGGTGCCTTTCAAGGTGGCTTGGATAATTTCGAGATGGTAACCTTTGGATGTTCTTGTCTATAATGAAAGTAGAGAAAAAGGATTTAGAGAATATTGGAAATTGAAATATGAGAATTAGAAAAGATGCAGTTATATACTAAGTTGTCGAGGACAATTTTTATGAACGGGTGTAGATTGAGTTGTTCAGAGAAAAGTATGAGAAAAGAGTTTGTCCGAAGTAAATATGGATCTACAATGATGGAAAAGAGTGGGATATAAGAGACTAGGATGTATTTGGACTTAGTTGGTTGTTGTTAAGGTTTGTGAAAAGTTTTCCAAGTTAGTATTCTATGGTTTCAGATAATTTGCGAAAGATAAGTTGTTCGTTGAGAAGGGGTGTGGTGAGGGAAGGTGCTAGAGAGTCGGAATAGGAGTTAGCTATGGTTGTAGTATGATTTTGTTTGATTCTAACAAGTTGTGGATAGAATGTTGGATAATGATGTGATAAGTGGATAAGTTATTAGTACTGGATCGTAAAGTCATAGTTGGTATTATACGATGAGAGAGGAATTATGGAGGTATCTATCTTACCCATGAATTGAAAATGGATGAGAGTAAAATTATGGGAATATCCGATAGTATTATTGTTATGATTGAAGATTGAAGTGTTTGGTAATCACATGAACACACAGTTCTGATTTGATCGGAAAGGGGGAGGATGGGACGACTAAGATAATTGGAAGGTTTAAGGTAGGAAGTCGATAATATTTCCTATGTTTACACTAATGGTTAAAGAGTTGGAATTGAATTAACAATTAAATGACTTGCATTCGGATTTTTGAAATATGCTAAGGGAATTATCATTATAATTGTGATGATGGTTGGGAATGATTAAAGTTAGAATGTGAATTTAATGGAATAGATAGCTGCGAGTAATCAGAGTGCGCAGCGGAAGATTGAAGTGGTGTAATTGTTTATACATAAATGGTTAGTAAAGACTCAAGAGATTGAATAATAAGACCTGTTGAGATATTGAGACTATTGGACGTCCCAGAATGGATGGGTAGTGGTAAGAGGTTATCTACACATCGAGGATTGCGAGATATACAAAGATATTAATATATGTGATGTATGTCCTTAATTGATGGATTATAATCATGTTGTTTTGGTAGAGGAAACTAAAAGGCCAGTCAGTTATCAATGTTGTGGTATCTAGAGGATGTATAGAGTGAAGTTTTGAGTTTGTCCTGGTTGTCGCCTCGTTACCTACGGTGATGGTACGAGTGCGGTTGACTAATTCCTACGATGGGGAATTAGGAGAGTGTTACCTACGATGATGGTAGCGACTTTCGTTGTGTTCTTTTTCAGGTATATACCTGCGTGTTGAGCATTGATAAAGGTGGTGCTTGTTGTTAGGGAGGTTGTCCTGGAATCAGTGTTGTTGTTTTGAGTTGGTTGCGGAGTTGCCGGCTTGGGCAAGGGAGTGATTAGTCAGGTGCAAGAGTATATCTAAGTGATGCCATTGAGTACTATTTTCGAGGACGAAATAAAATAAGTGGGGGAGAGTTGTAACGCCCCAATTTTTATAAAGTATTTTTATAAAATAAATATCAAGAGTATGATGGTGTATTTTGAATAATAAGTGGATGAGGTATTTTATTTAAATAATGATAATATAATGAAGTGGTATTATTATTATAATATTGTTATTTAATAAATAAAATAAAATATAAGTTGGAGGATCGAGGGGCAAGGTTGTAATTTGATTATGTTATGAAAAGGGGAGAACACGATACATTTTCTCATTATCGTATTTTGACGAAGGAAAGAGGGCTCTGGAGAAAAAGGGAAAGGAGAAGGGAAATCAAGAATCGTAAAGCTTCAAGATCAAGGTTTTGCAAGGATTTTGTCAAATTCGAGGTAAGGGGGGAGAAAAGGTTCTTTATTGGTGACCTAACATGAAAGGGTAATTGGGAGTTCCTTACTCCCTAGGGATTGTCTAATGTTGTTGATTATGATGAAATTGTGATATAATGTATATATATGTTATGATGATTGATTATGGTTGTGTGAAATTATTATTGAGTTATATGCTTGATTTTTGTAATTTGAATGTTGGTGATTTGAGTTATATGATAAGTTTGGTATGGAAGCAGTTATAGAGATAATGATGTTGATGATGATGTAAATGGAGAATTAGAAACAAACCTAGGATCTTTCTTAATTTGATTAGTAATATTAGGTTGTGAAGATCATAAGGAATTAGAGGTATAAAATTAGTTTGAGAACAACAATTGGATTGTTTTGAGTGATAAAAGTGAGAGATAAGTGATAGAATTCGAACTGGTATGAAATTGGGAGAGAGAAGTGAGTTTTAGAAAAAGCTGAATTTTGGGTGCAGGTGGCCTGACACGGGCAGTGTCGTGTGACACGGGCGGCCGTGTCAGCCCCCTATATTTTGCGAAATCTTGAGTTTTGAAGGGGATGTTCAGGCCACATGACACGGGCCGTGTCAGGCCTCTGTTTTGAGGAATTTTTCTGTATTTTAAGTGGTTTAATCCCATGTTTTTGCTCGATACTTGTACCATTAGTTTAGGGCCTTGATGATGACATCCATGTTTAACTATAGGACCCGACGACCGATAATAAGCGTGTGCGTGTTATGTGATTATTGGGGATATTATAACCTTATTAATATGTCGATTAGAAGGTGTCGATGATGGAAATGTTTACTATAAGTCTTGCACAATTATATGAAGGAATAGTGATAAACGAAGAGGATCGTGATGATTGGTGACATAATTGATTATATGACTTGCTTAGACCCCATGATGTAAGTGTTGGTAGTGGTAAAGATCAGAAGGATTGTGTGGTATTAGAATATATGTATAGGGAATAAATGAGAGTGGAATTAATGAGGAATTCATATGATATGACATTTGGTGATTAGCGTGTATGAATATATATGTGCTTATGTTGATTTATATGACTCTTGATGATGAACTATACGAATTGTATTAATAATATGTGTGAACATTGTCTGATTATTTATGTGACCCATATGATGGGATGTGTGGTAATTGATGAAGATCATGAGGATCGTGTTGGCATGATTGTATTCATGTGTGTTCGTGATATGGTATGTGTGTAATCGAGTTTTGCATACGCATACATGTTGATGGAATAATCATGTTGTGGATGTGATTATTCGGGATTCATTGAGAATCGTGGTTGCATGGATGATCGTGTCTTGTTGGAGACGTTAACGATGCATTCGGGGTTCTATTTGATGAACCATTATTGTGAGTCGGTACCGTATTTGCATTGTGTCATTGAGTCACTTTGCATTGATTGAATTAATGATGTATGATATGTGTTGATGAACTATTTGAGATATTGATTAATTGTACGATGTATGATGTGTATTTGATGAATAGAGGTGAGACTACCCTGTAAGATGTTATTTGCACCGTTAATATATTGAATTGTTTTCTCACCCCTTTGTTGTTTGGTTGCGTCTGTGCTTCTTCGGAAGTACAGATGATTCAGGTACTTGAGTATGCTCGGAGTACAAGTTGTTTGGTTGAGTCCTAGGAATCGCTCTGATACGTAACACGGGAAATGGGAATATTTGTTATTTAATTATTCTTGTTAGTAATAGTTACGTATCATATTTTGTTGAAACTTATAAATTAAGGGAATTGATGGATTTTGTGGATATTTGGCGAATTGCCGATTGTTGAATTAAAAGATATTTCCGCTGTTTTTAATAAATGATTATACTTTTGGTTGATTTTGAAAATGTAGCTACTCACTTGTTAATTAAACTCTGATTTATCTGAAAACTTATGTTATTTTAGAAAATGGGAAAAATGGGTGTTACATCCATCATCATGGAGCATTACGCCATAAATCCAAACATGTGCATGCCAGTTTGGGCTAGTTTTGAGGTATATTACATAAGACCCGTAACATCTTTTAAACTTGAAGCACTCCCGACAGAGGATACCAATACCATTTGCCAGGCATCTTTGTCTTTCCAAGTCAATGTTTGTCATTATCTTCGAGTTTGGTTTTGTACAATGTTCTCGTTTTTAAGCCCTGTTTGGTACAACAGGCCCCCATTCCGCGACTTATTTTGCACAGCAGTCGCGTCGCAGTTTATCATTTTGTACAACGGTCTTGTTTGCCTGGGCTCTCGTTTATGTACAACAATCCCATTCCATCATCGAGTTCCTTTTTATACAATGGTCTCGTTTTTAAGCCCTGTTTAGTACAACAGGCCCCCATTTTATGGCTTGTTTCGCACAGCAGTCGCGTCGCGGGTTCTCGTTTTGTACAACGGTCCTGTTTTCCTGGGCTCTTGTTTATGTACAACGATCCGATTCCATCATCGAGTTCCGTTTTGTATAATGGTCTCGTTTTTAAGCCTTGTTTAGTACAACAGACCCCCATTTCGTGTCTTGTTTTGTACAACAATCGCAGGTTCTCGTTTTGTACAACGGTCCTGTTTTCCTGGGCTCTCGTGTATGTACAACGATCTCGTTCCACCTTGTTCTATTTCCTCTACCTATTCAGAGGTCAAAATCATAAAGAAAGAAGAGAAAAAACAATACTAAATAAAGGCATATGACATTTTCCTCATCCACAGAGTTCAAATTTCCAGGTTTTATTCGAGTATTCAATCACTCCATACCTTGAACGTATAAAAGTCGTTGCAATTATTCGTTCAGGCTTGCAGATGATTGAATAGGGGCAACTGTAATACCTCAAAATTTTCCCACTCATTTCCTCAACTTTTTTCATAGCATTTAGCAATAAATAAATTCATGAAATAGTAAAAAACATTGCATCATGTGCATCATAGCTGAGGCATAGGCATGTGATCTTTGATTAGAGCAATTGAAGTTTATACAAAGGCAACCAAGGAGTTTAAAAGCTTTTCAACCTTGTGCAAAGGGTTCACAACATCTCACAAGTCTTCACTTGAAGCCATAAGTCATGAAAAGATTTGAAATGATCAAAGGAGGCAAGCAGTGCAACATCTCCTGATGAAAGGGGACAAATTAGGGTTTCATTTCTACTGGGCTTCTCAATGAAATTTTGATCCAAGGTGGATTCCATTGTCTTATATATGATGTCAAGTGTCTAGGGTTCAAATTTCATCAATAGAAACATTTTGGAAGAGGTTCAATTGACCAGATGACTGAAAATCATGGAATTGGGGAAAAGTCAACCATGTTGAGGAAAAAGTCAACTCCAGATTTTTTGAGATCAAAATCATGAAATTAGGGTTAAAAGGATCCTATGGTTCAAATTTGATCAAGAAATGATGGAGGAATCAAGAGAAATCAAGAAAACCAAAACTTACCATTTTTGGAAAATTAGGGTTTCCAAAAATGGCATGTTTTGGCCATTTTTGCAGCAACTTCAAGAGAGGCCTTATCCAAAAATATGAGGGCTATCAAAATTCTACATTGAGCCAATTAAAGATGACATCTTAAGCTTCAAGTCCATAGGTGGAACTCATTCATAGCATCAAAATTGAGTGAGATATGATCATTCAAAGTTGGTGAAAATCAAGGCAAACTAGGGCAAAACCAAGGCAGGCCTTGCCTCCTGCGCGCGTTCCAGGCAGGGCATTCCATCAAACAAGTGGTGGGTCATAATTCAAGCTATTTTTCTAAATTTTAAAGGCTTCAAATGAAATTTCTTTGAACTACAAAGTTGTTTATTGCCATGTTTCCAACAACTTTGATGTTCAAAGATTTTTCATTTGATCAATGGTTTGAGAGCTATGGAGGGGCAAAGTGTGGGCCTCACAACTGGTCATACATAGGAAATTTGCACAAGCCAAGGCAATTCTGAGCAGCCCCATTATGCAGTGTTATCACATGTAAATCAATGATCATTTTAAGTTACTTAGAGGCATGATCATATGATTGACTGAGCTATAAACATGTGGTATAAAGTATCTTCTTCAAGTTTAGCACAAGAACTCCATGGAATGATTGCTTGATCTTGAAGATACATCCTTTGGAAGATCACCATATGCAAGTTGGTTACTTGTGAGCTAAGGAAATGGTATCAAGGTTGGAATCAGTTCAGTTCAACTAGTATGCTGCATTCAACATGTAGTGATCACAAGGCATTGCATTAAAGGGTTCAAATTATCCTATGCCTGCGTGATCACACTCATTACCATGCATACCATGAAGATTTAAGCCAAATAATGATTGCACTTCATGTTGCAATATTGATCAGTTCAACTTTGCTTCATCACTTCAAACTCATCTTAATTAACATGCTCCTCATCTCATGTGATCACACTCGAGCAATGGAAGGTTCTAGGGTTCAGCTTGCATAAACAACTTGCATTCCATCATAAAAAACTTGACTCAGCTCCAACTGAATTTGACTCGGTTAACCCAAGGTCTAACTGTCAACTACACTGATTTAAGGGCTTAACCATGGCTGTATAAGGAATCAACCATTATTGAACGCACACACTTCATCTTTGCTCTGAAATTTCACATTGCATTCATAAAATTCTCTCTGAAATTCTTCTGCATTTTGCTTCGAGCCAGCTTCAATTGCCATTGGCATAGCTCATTCTTCCTCAAATCATCATCATTATCATCATCTTAGACACAATCTCCATGGATTTCGTAGCTTGATTCTCCAAGGATCAGCCAAGGCATCTTCTTGATATTGCACTGCATTTTGGATCAAACCATCACCAACTTCATCAATTCAAGGCTGAACTTCATCCAATCATCTTCATCATCAAGTTTTTCATGATCTCCATGGAACTCACAGCTTGAAGCATCAAAGATCCACTACTGCATAATCTTACACTGCACTGCATCAGATCCAATTCCTCAAGATTTCTGAGTCACAAAGTGTTTATTTCACTCTTAGTGTTCAAGATTAAAGTCAAAGCAAAGCATAGGATGCTCATCTCTGGTTTTCCTCAGCTTTTAATATCTCTGCAATTCAGGTTCCATCATGAATCCTACTTGGTTGTTTCTTTCATTTCTTGTTAGTTTTGTGATGTATTGAGCTCAATAGAAGCAATGTGATACCTGGCTAGTTGATAGACACCATAGGTGTTTAGATGCAGTTTTTAGGTTGGATGATGTTTCCTTCAATTTTCCCAATCTAAGAACCATTAGCTAAAACTAAGGCTAGATATGGAATCAGGGTGAAGAGACGAGCAAGACTATGGTCTTAGATTTTATTTTAGGGAAGATTGGTGGAATTCCCTAACAAGAGGTCATCGGAGAAGGTGACCGGAATCCCTCTCCGGTGACCTGAACAGTGCCCTAAATATATTTGTAACTCTAAAACTTGTTCATTGGATCAGCTTCATCATAGGTTCATGATCTAGCCAGCACATAAATAGGAAGCATGTAACTCACGTGCATTTTTTTGTGAAGAAATCCTCAACCTCCTTTTCACACCCCCATGCATATTGTAGAAGGCCCATATCAGTTGCTTTTGTTGAGTTTAGCACCCCCCAGGCCCATTCAATTAATTCAGCCTATTTTCAATTTTATTTCTTTTTCTCATTTTATTCCATTTTCGTTTCTGATTTTTAAAAATATCATAACCTCATAAAAAATTCTGAATTAATTCATGTGAGGTCCTTGCATTTTTCCTTAATTTTCCATAATTTTTGTTCATATTTTTCTTTTATAGTTTAACCAGAATTAATTTCCCATTGAATTAATTTTTATTTCCTCCATTTTTGACCAATCTTTTTGTCTATTTTCTTTCTCCCAAACCACAAAATATAAATTATCCATTCTTTTTGCATTAGTCATACGACTCATCAAATTTCCCCACCATATTTTTGTTTTGATTTTTAAGTCACTATAATCCATGATTTGGTCCCATTTTTTCACCCATAGGCTCATAAACCCTAATTCACTTCCACACATCCTCTGACCATTAAAAAATGAGTTTTTTTGTGAGATTTGTTTATTCAATTCACCCTCTGGATTTTGTATTCAAGTGTCTATTTTCATAATTTTTCATGACCATTTAGGATTTTTTTCAAGTTGCTTAGGTCACAAGTCACATTTTTGTTCATTTCTTCCACCTCCTTTGGTCCCATTAGCAGAAGGCATTCATGCCATTACTATAAGGTCCTAATTTTGAGTCTCTTAGGTCTCATAGGATGTCTTTAAGTGTTAAGTACAATCCTTAGGTCTTCACCTTTGATTTTTAGGTTTGCCTTGAGTCTTAAGTCACATATGTCCCATTTTAACCTAACCTCACTTCTCCTTCCATCTTAAACACTTCAAATTCAATTGTCACTTGAGTTAACTTCATTTTGTCTTTGTTTGGTGTATTATAAGTGTTTTGTAATCATCCATGCTTGTTCATCACATTTTAGAACCTTTTGCTTCTTTTTGAACTTTATTTGCCTTCTAAAGGACTTTAAAAACCCTAATTTGAACACCTAGCCTTGGGATGCCTCTTAACCCATCATTTGTGAATATTTTCCAAATCTAATTTCCATTCTAATTTGTAAAGCCTCTGGTTTTTGTATGGGGGAAGTCAAGTCCCTTTGGGAACTTTTGAATTTTCTTCTAAGTCATTTTGTTCCATCTTTAGAACCATGTTTCCATATGCATTCTCCCATCTTTCACTTTCATATTTGAATACCTTTAAATTGAATCTCTTCTTTCTCATTTGATCTATTCATTTCCTTCACTTCCATATAGTGTTAAGTTCTGAATTTTTCATTTACCTTTGATTTTAGGATATTTTGGTTTAATAAACACTTAAGTTTTCCTTCTAACTTCATCCTTAGATTTCCTTAGGGTTTAGTAGTACTTTAGGGCATAGTTTGACTTTAATTAAATTAATCACTTTAGATACTTTTGAATTGATTTAGCTACTGAATGTTTAAGTGTGTTACCTTATAGGATGCCTTATACCTAGGTATTAACCTTAGAAGTTCACTAACACCTTTCCTTAGCTAGTGTGAGTTGTTTTTGAAGTTTTCCATGCCATAATGGTTCATATTCTTCATCATGCTAACAGTTGTCTTGTAGGGGGGAAGATGAGGTAATCATTCTTCAATCCTTTCTTATGCATGTTATTGTATTTTTCCTTAGCACTTGGTGCTTTGTTCATAGGATTCCCCTTTATTCTTTAGATTCAACTTAACTTCCTTAGGAAGTAAGTTGAACTCTAACTTTCTTTTCTTTTCCTTAGGATTAGAACACCTCACAAACCATATGATCACCTTTTGTATATAACAAGATAACTTAGGGTTGTGTCTTAGTCCTCCATTAGCTTTGACCTTTTGCCATTTGAGTCTTCTTTTCTCATCTTCAAACAAAAATCCAAAAGATACTTAATAAATGCATGAAAGAATCTCTTGTGTATAGCCTTATTCCATGGGGCACTTACATTCATTCCATCTTTGAATAGTGTAGGCTTGTCTAGCATGATTTACAAGTCTGGTCAAGAGGTTATTTTCACAAAGAAAAATCTAAAAGATACTTCTTCACAAACTAAAAAAACATCTAATAAGTTTAACAAGCTAATGAACTTAGACTCTAATCTTTGGAAACAAGTCTTGGATAAATTATCCTTACTTGGTGTGCTTGTTCTATTATCCCATCTTGGAATGTAGTAGCAAGTACATATTCCATGGAAAAGAGTTTGAATTCACTTCCTTGTTCCAAACTCATACAAACTCTTAAAAAGAAAACAACAAACAATAAGCGACTTTCCTACGAGAACCTCTCTTCTCATCTCATTCACTCACAACGCGAACTTGCGACGACTTATCTCGCATGCAAGATGGTGAACACACTCATGCCAGACGAGCCTACAACACCTGAGCATAAACATACGCAGTTCCAGAGTATAAAAAACACAAAAAATAGTTCACGCGTTAGGCGAACTACGTCGACTCTGATCCTCATTTCCCCGATGAGGTACGTAGGTAGCGGGGTAGGGCCCGTTCGAGCACATTCTTTATTTTCCCCAATTTTCTTTCCATTATTTTTCTAGTATTTCATTCCAGTTCCAGTTAGCAGTTCATTTGTTCAACACTTTATTCTTTTACCCTTTGAAACAAAACAAAAAAGCATGGATCCCGTCGGGTACGGCGGACGGTCTGGGGTGCTAATACCTTCCCAAGTCGTAACCGACTCCCGAACCCAGATCTTTGGTTCGCAGGACCTTGTCCTTTCCTTCTTCCTCAGGTTTGTGCAACATTACCTTTCCTATTCTTTCGGGATAAAAATTTCTGGCTGGCGACTCTACCTTTTCCGCGCTTCTTTCGCGTTTGTACTAGGATGAAAATCCTGGGAGCGACAGCTGGCGACTCTGCTGGGGACCGAACCCAGAATCTCTTGTTTCCCTTGTAGAGTCAATCATGGCGCCTGTTTGTTTTTGTTTCTCTGGGTGTGTATATGTGTGTTATTGTGTGTGTGTTTATTTACTGTTTTCATTTACAGTTTACTTTACAACATTTATTTACTACTTATAGTATTTATTTTCACATGCATTATATACTGGACTGTGCTGGTTTCATTTTTTTGGGGGGATGGGATTTGTTACTGTGAGATAAGCCAAATACCCGGCTTGAGTGTACCTAGGATTTAGATTGGTTCCACTTTGGCTTCATGGTATCTTTCCATGTTGGTATTAGTGAGTTCCACGCCTTAACTTGCGACCTTCTCGGAAATGTATTGATGCTGGAATCTTTCTGGGGCAATACACAACCTTAATAGTTATGTGCAGTCAGGGGACCAATCATTGAGAACATTTGTGGAAACATCCCTCTCCAGTGATGACAAGCAGAGCACATTTGTTGGCAAACCCACTCGCATCCGAGGGCCCACTGGGAACTCGCATAGGATGGCCTGGTTCTCTCATAGGAATCTAGTTAAAGTAAAATGTTCGTATGACGATAGTATTGTACCATTCGGGATGAATATACTATTGTTTCTCGATTCAGTGCTTGAAGCTGGGGACTTATAAGGGATGTTTGTTTCCTTGGACTCAATTGAGACCTCCCTGGGTAGTACATAATGCCAAACCGATTCCCTAATTTGGTCATGAGCCATTCCTCGGAAATGGTGAACGTATTATTTTTATTCGACTTTGAGAGTCCGTGATGTTGACCCGAGTAGCACACCCGTGAGATTGGGAGGGGTTTACAGTATTGCAGGAACCTTAACCTTCAACATACCCATTGTACTAGCATGCTTCAGTATAGTGATCTGTTCTTTTACACATGGATTCTGAGATCTGAACCTCTGATCAGAGAGATACTTGTGATAATGTTGTAACCCTGCACAGACACTTGATTATATGATTGGCACTACACATACACATCACTAATCATATATATTGCCTTGCATAAGCATCATAACATCCTTATTGATTTGTGTTATTTTTATTCTCAGGGTCCATATTACTTCCTATTCCCGGTCATATTGCTGCTTCAAGATGGAGGTTCCAAGGAAGAAGAATGTCCACTATACTTTCCCACAACCAGAGACAGAGGGTATTCAGAAGTTGGTTAGCTTGATGGGTGACAAAGTTCTTGATGACTTCAGAGGGGAGTTTGGAAAGATTCTGGATTATGTGAATAAGCCAACAATTGACCAGAGGGATAGCCTGCATTCCCTGTTGCAATTCTATGATCCACAGTCGTGGGTCTTTGTTTTACCAGATTACATCTTGGCTCCTACATTGGAAGAGATTTCCAGCATCCTTAGGATTCCCATAAAAAATGGTGCTCCTTACTATGGCTTAGAGAAGATGCCTTCATGCAGGGACATAGTTGACTCTTTTCATTTGGATTTGTCCAAAGTCAGTAGAGGGCTGGATGTCAGCAAAGGTAAAGGAATTCTCTTGGATTTTCTTGTCAAGGAAGCTCAGGATTTAGCCTCTAAAAACAAATGGGCTAAGTTCAGTACATTGCTTGCTTTGATAGTGTATGGGATTAGCTTATTTCCAGGAGAGAAGGGATTAATCAGCATGGAGGCTATCACCATCTTTGTCAAAAGAAACCCAGTGCCAACTTTGCTGGGTGACTTTTACTATAGGGTTCACTATAGGAATGAAAAGAGGAATGGACATGTGAATTGTTGTGCTCCCTTGTTTGCTGACTGGTTTGTAAGGCAACTCCCAAAA
Source organism: Lathyrus aphaca (assembly GCA_963966055.1). Lineage (NCBI taxonomy): Eukaryota > Viridiplantae > Streptophyta > Magnoliopsida > Fabales > Fabaceae > Lathyrus > Lathyrus aphaca. The sequence continues at coordinate 385,662,460 of OZ014524.1, read as the reverse complement.
TTAGGGCCTTTCCAGGATTTGAAACAATCTTGGAAGTGGTCCAAAAGATTTATGGGCTTAACCTCAAACGACATTGCTTGGGGGATGCAATAGGGATCTTGTGGGAAAAGAAATATTAGTCAGTTGTGGTAGCTTCCCAAATGTGCCCTTGATAGGAAGGAAAAGTGGGATCAACTACAATCCTACCTTGTCCAGAAAGCAATTTGGTTATCCTTTGAGAGTCGTACCATTGATTGAGGAGATGAGTGAGTCACTATACTTTCCAGCAGAAGGTAACCTGGAGATGAGCTTGCTAGCATCTCAAGATTGGGGGGTTAGAGTGATGAAGGGGAAGAAATACTTTGGGAGAGTAGATCCCAAGACTTATGATCCTTTTGTCACCTAGTTGGAAGATCATGTAGAGACTTTGTTGCTCCAATTCTCTAAGGAACTACCTTTATACCCTAAGGAAGTAGCCCCCATAGCTTCAGTTCCTCTTCAGGGTACCATAAATTGGAGGCCTTGGTTAAGCAACTCAGGTTGGAGAATCAAGAAGCCAACAACTCATGCCAGAAGTTGAAGAGTCAAAACCATAAATTGGAAGAAAGAGCTCACCAAGCTGAGGAAATGGTCAGGCTCAAGCAGCAAGACTTTCAGGAGAGAGAGCTTTATTTCAAGAAAAGGGGATTAGCTGAAACTCACAAGGCGGTCCAGCGCCGGAAAGATAAGAAAGATTTGAATGGATCTAATGAAACTATCATCTTATGGCAAGAGAAATGGGAAGACAACTTGAAGAAGCGGAAAAAGCTGGAAGTCAGGTACAAGTTAGAGATCAAAGGCCTTCAAGATTCTTTGGTTGAACAGGGAGAGCTCCTTCAGAAGGCCCACCATCAAGAGAAGAGTCATCTTCAAGATCTAGTAGAGAGTCAATAGGAAGTGAAGGATGCTCAGAAAGAGATAGAAGAGTTGAAGTTGAGAGTTGATGTCAAGAAGACCAAGACTGATTCCATTGCAAACAAAGAGAGTGAGAAGGTATTCCTGCAACAAATTGAGGAGTTGCATGCCTCCTTTGACCTTAGGGATCTCCTGATTCAAAAACTCATACAAGAACCATCACATCCAGATATAGCCCAGTTGCTTCAAGGTGTCAAACGCCTTAGCTGGAGGTTGCAGGATGTAGATCTTCCTAGGCTTTAGTCTTGTATTTATGTGATTTGGATTACCCACAGGCTTGTTGTGGCAGTCCTCTCTCTTGATGTACTTTTTTCTCTTTGATGTATGAACTTGTACCCTATGAGGGCTTTGCTATTCTAGTTTTCTTTTGATTTACCTGAAGTCTCTGTTTGTTATCTGTTGCACGAACAAGAGATATTAAATATTTCCACTTCACATCTGAATGTCACAAGGTCTTCTTGCAAAGGCTACTTTCTCAACACTGGAATGGGAAAGTAAACAAAACCTTGAG